>JAPDEL010000004.1:0-652658 GCA_027569095.1 Aspergillus conjunctus | reverse complement strand
GCCATAAAGCAGTGGTCAAGCAGCTGCTAGACAAGGGCGCCCACCTGGAGACAACTGATACTCATGGTCGAACACCACTGTTATGGGCAGCAGAGCAAGGCCATAAAGCAGTGGTTAAGCAGCTGCTAGATAAGGGCGCCCACATGGAGACAACTGATACTCATGGTCGAACACCACTGTTATGGGCAGCAGAGCAAGGCCATAAAGCAGTGGTCAAGCAGCTGCTAGACAAGGGCGCCCACCTGGAGACAACTGATACTCATGGTCGAACACCACTGTTATGGGCAGCAGAGCAAGGCCATAAAGCAGTGGTTAAGCAGCTGCTCGAGAAGGGCGCCCACCTGGAGACAACTGATACTCATGGTCGAACACCACTATCATGGGCAGCAGAGGATGGGCAGGAGGCTGTTCTTAAACTCTTTCTTGATATGAGTAACAATACCGAGTACACATAAGTATGCCCTGACCTTACCTTCACCTGTGGCTGGGGATATACTAAATCTTTCATTGAACTATAGTATCGGCCGGAGCCCACTATTCTATGCTGCAAAAAGTGGATCTGATAAAGTCTTCGCAATGCTGTTGGCAGACTACAGAGTCAAACCCGACCCTAGAGATAAGTATGGTACATCGCCACTCTCAGTAGCAGTACGTCATGGACATCAGGAGTTGGTTAAACGTCTTCTCAATTTTGAGGATGTTGAATTAAATGCCAGTGACATTTTCGGACGGACTCCGCTCTGGTGGGCTGAAATGAATCACTATACCCAGATTTCAGAGCTACTGCGGAACACTGCAGAAAAAAGAGGCACTCGGGTTTCTAGTATCAGCATACCTGCACGTACGCAGGGCATAGATGGTGAATCCTTTCGTTACTGTGATGTGTGTTGGTTGACTATCCTGTCTAGTAGCCTGTATTATCACTGCACAATCTGCAATGCAGGAAGCAAACTTTGATATTTGTGTAGATTGCCATGGGCTAGGAGCTCTCTGCCTGGATGATTCACACACGTTGGAGGCAATAAAAGAATCATAAAATCGGCAAAACACGTTGATTGACGGACACGTCCTGGAGTTCGAATAATTTTGGGGCACATTGAAACGAGTACAGCTATAGAAACCAAATCCACTATATTGAGAGAGAGAGAGGGAGAGCCTGATTTCAATCATTTTCTATATCAAATGTAGTTAAGGGTGGACCTCAAACGGTAGCTGTGGAACATCCATCGGAGCAAACTGGAGTTTCTCATACCGGACCCACGGTTAAAAGGTTGATTCCAGTCCCCTTTTTTCGCCGCCTCTGAGAGCAAGCCTCTCTCCACAGTTTGAAGTTGCGTGAGCGGTTTGTCTAAACGTAGTTTTCATCTTTGTGTGGTCGGCAACCATAACCACTGGGATGACACTTCTCTAACACGGCCTTGTCTATCACCTTGAATTGATCCCGGGAGTGAATATCACCTTTGGTAACCTGTCTTGGGATACGTCATTGATCACGATGATCATTCTAACCGAAGTGTTGGTTTCCAAGCTGGTTTTGCAAAGCAGTGGGATGAAGCGACAAACCCAAACTTGATAATTTCTCCGTTGCTCAAGACCAGGGGAGGGAGGTGATCACAGCCATGCCGCCCACAAGGCTAAGTTCTTCATCCCATCTCCTGATGAAAGGTGGAATACTTCAAGGCTGACTCGAGGATGCCGGGAGAGACAACATGGGGTACTGCGTACTCCGTACAAGGCTACGCGCAGATCAACCAAGATGCCCAAGCTCCGGGCGGATCCGGTTGGCCGGGTTCCCACTCGGCCCCCAAAAGGATCGTTGTCGTTCATTATTTGGATTGACGTCAAATTACTCCGACTCGTGTGCCAAGAAGGGGGCGAAACACGCACGCCAAGAGACTACCCCATGCAGCGCGCCAATAAAAGGCATGGATTTTCCGTGATAGGCGCCGGCTCGCTTAGGGAGTACCCTAAGGGACGAGTCTTTCAGTGAGCGTTGGGACAAGGATACCGTGGGTCTGGCCCGTGACGCGGAAAGGTGTCGATCTTGCTTTCTATCTGTGGGCACCTTTTGCTTTTGCTATGCCTGGGGAAACAACATGGGGGGAGATATCGTTGATAACGAGTCTTTGAATGCTGCAGAGATTATATGAGTAAGGTAGATAGAGAGTACCAACGGCAGAAGGATGAGTATACACCTCCGTCTCTACATACGTATGATTAGGATATTTGGGGGTGCACCAAGGCATCGTCTATTAGAGGCCGCAGGGAGTACCAGAGTGTAGAACTTCAGTATTGCACTTCTCAGTCCACGTCGGACTGAACGGACCAGGTGTCATGGAGGTGTAGACTTGCGCTTCATTTTTGGCCCCCGTTTCCTTACATCTTTCCCCGATTATCATAAAGGTTACTGCAAAGGGACTGGAGGATTGACATCAGACCGCCGACTGTCTGGAATAAGATGGTCGTCAGCACCTTATCCAGACTATAGAATGATGTCATCATCACTAGTATAAACCAACAGCACTGTATAACACCAACACGTATCATTGATTATATCTATAAAGACAGCCTCAAATCATGCCGTAGAGCTCTCATCCTCTCTCATCTTCATTATCATCGTTCCCTCCGAGACACCTCAGATCCAAACAAGCCAAACTCAAGCTCATACCATCCACAATGCTTTCCAAACTCCTCACCATTGTCCCCCTTTTGGCAATGTACGGCCTCCCACTCGTCCGCGCCGACTGCCAACTCAGCAACGTACTCGAAGAAGACGAAGAAGGCGTCGAAGATCGAGAAGCGCTTTGCAAGCCCCAGGGCGAGGACTCTTGGACCTTCGCCATGGACGTTAGTAACGTGGCTGTCCCAACATTCGACGGAGACAATCCCTTCGCCGGTGTGGCTGGTACCAAGGCATTCGTTATTTACGACAATGCTTGCAACCGAAAGGGAGTCTACTCCCCAGATAACGAGGGCAATGACTGCGGTATACCTTATACGATTAAGGACAACTTCCTGGAATATGTTATCACTGTTAACCGAATCAACTGGGATATTGGTGGGGGTGATTTTAAATTCGCGTACGGGGCGGGTGAATACATGATAGGGGAGAACGGGGCCGAGTGCAACGACATTTCCGAGGGTCTCCATGCGGAGGTTGGATGTAAAACTGCGTTCCCAATCAATGGAAATGGGTCATAGGCAGTGATGGGCGAGTCCGGGGGCTATCTGCCTGAAGGCCCTTCCTGAGGGCGAGGGGCGGCGGTCGTTTTCCAGATGAAGAGGTATAGGGATCAAGTCTGATGAGCTATTGCTTGTAATTTGGTTTGTTTTGGCCGCGGACCTGCCGGCAAGAGAGTGTTTTGACAGGGCTTTTTGTTCTCATGTATCTAGTAAGCTGTGGTTTTTTAAGTACCCTCTAATCCACTGTATTTTTTTCTGCATATGCACTGTTTTGTCCAGCGGACCTGGAAATCTCTCACTATGAACGATCCCGTAATGGTGGGTGAATTAAAAATATGCGCATAGAGCCTACGTTGTTGGTCCGGCTTGCATCCTACCCTGTGTGAAGAGTCTACGCTGGAACTGAAGAGGCCGGATGGTCCCTTCTTTGCTGACATATCCTAAAAAATGGAGAGAATAATGTAGCATCCGAATTTTGGATAGCCCTCGCTGTCCTATTCTGGAAGAACTACCTTAACCTAAAAGTTGAGCGTCCGTCCAAACATGATATCCTTCCTGGTCGCACGCGCAGTCTACCCATGCAAACGACTGCATTGTCAGCCGAAACTCGTCCCACGTCGATATGGACGTCTGCCTGCACAGCTGATGAACTAGGAGGATGAATTGACCCCGGCACGGCTCGTCCTTCGCAGCTATGGCGGCAATCGTCACCGGCCACAGGATTAACTCTAGCGGGACACCCTGTGGAAAGTCGTCGCCCATTAACGCAAACTGAGAATAAAGCTCGCCCAGCAAATGTTTCCGGATTTTTAAAGCACGTGGCAAAGGGAATGTGACGTGGGTAGTGTAGAGGAGAGCACTTAGGCGGACCAGGAGATATGTTGAGCCTGTCCTTTGGCAGGCGTCCGCAGAAGAGTGGCATGAAGGATCCAGATCCATGATGAGCTCGTTTAGGTCATGCTTATCCGGCAGGCTCATGAACCGGTGGTGAACCACATCTCGACAGTCGCCCAACTCTTCCGTTAGACAGAACTCACTATGCTCGAGAGCGTCGAGGCACTGCGAATATTCGCAAATATCTAGAAAGACCTCGACGATGGATTGATGAACTGGGGGCGCAAGAAACTTAAGCTGGGTGAAGCCGCCGTTCCGAGAGAAATGGCGGGGCACTTGAGGAACTCTCAACGCACGACAGGGCGAAGAAAAAGTAATCGGTTCGCCGCCGGGACCGAGAAGGGGAAAGACCGGCCGTTGCAAGGACCCCACTGCATGCAACAAGTCTGCTATAGTAACCAGCCAGGGCAGCGTCACCATTCGAATGGTCTGGATCCCCCCTCTAGCTTGAATCAGGTCTTTCACAATCTTCCAGTGTCCAGCGTGGAAGTTTGTGGTACCAAATATATTGAGATGATGAAGGCCTGTTCGAGGCGGGGTGAAGGGACTCGGATCCCTTGCTCGGCTTGTCTTCACTTGATGATTCACCGCAAGGTATACTATACACAGAATAACTTCATCGGAAATAGCAGCCGGAGCAGTGGTTGTGAGGTTTTCCTGAAGCAATCGTAATGATACTTGCAAATATCGCAGCGTTTCGACAGATTCTTCCGAACTTCTTCGACTGCCTCGGTTGAGATCCAAGTGAACTGATGTCGCCCAGAGGACGCTGTAGAGCAGAAGTTTGCTGCCTTGGTGAAAACGATTGCGATAACATACTTCGGCGTATTTGTGCGTGCGAAGGGTCGGCCAAAAGTCCTTGATACCTATGCACAACAGTGTCAGTTTCCTGCAGCCAGTGCTTTGTCCTCGGCAATACCCGGGCTGACTCACAATAATCCAGGACTTCGTTCCCACGGTCTCCCAGCTCTGAATACCAAGGCGAGAACGGATCAGTGCGGGCCGCGCTCAAGACCGTCAGAAGACTAGTTGGAGATGTAGCCATTTGGGTGGCCTGCTTATCATCACTGCACTCCCTGCTGTTGCGTTCTGGGATACTTAAAACCCGGTGATCACTTGGAGCAGGAGCTGCTGCAACGAGGTATGGTACCAGCACCCTGGACTCGTCAGGTATGGAAATGTCCTTTTTGGATACTGCAGGGGATACGGACTCCTCAGATAGGGGCTTGTTTTTCGTGGGTGACCGTTTTGCCGAATTTGCCTTCTTTTTTCTGATTTGCTCCCGAGCCATTATTGAACGGATACTGGGGACGCCATCGGACTCTCTGCGATACTTAACGAGCTTCGGTGCATTGACGAAAATTAGCTGGTTGCTTTGGGTCTCTGGTTGATGTGCCATTGTGAGCTTGGTGACCGTTGAGGCAATCTGAACGCCAGACGAACCTGCTCAATCTCGAGTGATTCTGAAACGACGCGCAGCCTGGCTGAGTGATGGGGAGTCCATTGTCCTCGGAGCCCGGTGTGTCGCAAATGGTTGGTTGGGTTAGGGTTAGCGACCATTGAGCGCAACAACCCCGAATCGGTGGTTCTGCTATCTCAATGAAAATGCGGTGCTTTGTATGGCCCAACCAGTATTTCCCCCTCTCTAGTGTAATGATGCGATACCAGCAGTGATTGGATGGTTTGGGTCCTAACTGCAGGAGTCATCCATGACAAATCTTAGACAGCATGACAAAATCAACTCGGGATTTGCAGCCAGTCTATCGATTGGCTCTGTGTCACGCGAGGGACCCACTTTGCCAGATCGGAGTTTGGATTGTTGGAAGCAGTAGATATGCGGAATTGATATCTGGTAGCCCCGTGGAAGGAGCAGTTCTTTCATCTCAGATAGAGCATGGTTTCATTGGGGGCCAAGTTCAAATGCTGTTCGACGTCTGTGCAGCACAATTGGCTGGATAGCTTATCCGTGAGCTGGCTCAGCCCTCCTGCGAGGGCTGTGTGATCTATTCATGGACAATTCGCTTTGAGTAAGAAGCATTAGGAATAATCCCAGAGGGGCCTTATATGCTTGCCATTGTATCTTAGTAATGTGCGCTGGGGGTAGGAGGTAATAGTTCGCTACTACCTTGCATTTGCATGTTGTGTGGGGAGGGAGGTATAGAACGAGGTGTAATCTTGTGCCTGATAAATCCCATTCATCAGTCAAGGGGGCATTGGGCTTTAATAGTAGTCTTGTTGTCGGATGACCGCAAGCTGCAATTATATTTGAACTGATTCCAGGGCTGCTCTATGGCTCGAGAGGCATCACCTTAAATGGATTAGCCTGTCTTGAGGGGAAACAACCGGCCCTTGAATTGGTGGTCTGAGGAATGACCCACCTGCCAAGCGAGCCACATGCCCAAAAACAGCATTAACTCTGACTTGCCTGGAACGCCCCCCAGGCGTGAAGATATGTAGGACGTATCATGTAATTCCCTGGCCAGCCACTGACTTACTGCTAGCGGGGAGAGTGCGACAACAGATGTGATCGTCGAAATATCCAGATCCATTCTAGGGCCAAAGGGTCGCTCTTGATGAGGCCTTTCAATATCCTCAGGCACTATAAAGCCCACAGTAACCTGGGTTTGTAGAGTCCCTCCATCCATCGCTTGAGGAGCATCATGTAACACTCTGCTCTGCTGTTCCCTTGCCAATCATGCCCATATCAACCAAGTTTGCGCATCCTTGATAATTTGCTGTGCCTCTTTGACTTCCCCAGCACCTGCTGTCACGGTTTTAATTCCTAATTACTGACCAACGCGGGTTAATTATGGCTTTTTGCGGGTCTGATCATTTCAATCCAATCCTTTAACCCTCAAGGCCTGTAGTAGATAGCCCGTACCACTCCTACTTGCACCGCTTGATTGATCAGTTGTGAAATGAGGTCCAAAATATCACCTGGGGGACTGCGGTTAGAATCCAGGACAGTAACAAGGTCACGGCCCAGAGGGGTGAATACAGGCAGGTGAGAAACGAAATCACGATTAAATAAACGCAGAGTATTGACAACGTCTATACAACTGAATTATATAGTAAAGAATAAGTTTTGTAGTGGAGACTAATCATCGAGCCAAAGTGAAGCGGGGAAAAAATAATAGAATCACACAAATAAAAAAAAAACCAGAACGGCTATCAGCAGATATCTATGCTCTGTATACTTGCACTTAAAGCAAAAAACAAATGTTTTTGAAGGTAAAGGTAGGTTAGCCTGCACATAATAAAGTATTGGAGATGGCTTTCACTTCTCCAGCGAAGCTAATAAAAGCTAGGTAATCAATCCTTGCCACATGTTGGAGGACTCACGTTACCATAATTGGTAGAGGGGCCAGCCAAGACAAGCAACTTGTATTTTGGAGCTGTACAGAAATTTATCAAATTAAAAGATCCCCATTGGAGGCTCTAGAAGCGGTGCATAGGATATAGTGGAGTGACCTGAGTGACGTAGATAGTATGCACCCAATATTCAAAGGATCATTTGGCGTTATTTATTACCTAGCGCTCCCAAAACTACGGGAGGAAAACTGTAGATCTGAAAACTTGTCTTTGATCATTTTATTGAGGTAATAATTAACTCCTAGTGATTACACATTGATTTAAATATGGTTCCCTGCTATATCCTGATGGTTGTGGCGTTATTTTGTGGGCGCCTCGGGCATGTATCCAAGGGCTCAGCTGATAGTAGGGAGCACTCACTGTTTGAAACGTGGACTTAAATTGGACCAAAATTGGACCAAGCATGGAAAGAAACCCCAAAAGTTTTAAAACAAAGCATCTTCACCGCTTTCAGCTACCATTATTTGCTTTTAGGCTACCGAATTAAGACTGATTAACGGCACCATATGAATACGAGATGTCCTGATCAACTCCAAGAATGGGCAACCTATCCTCCCCCCAAACTCTTGAACCAGCCAGCGCACTGGCGGGCTCGCAACTGGGAATACTTCCGACCTAGAATCATCATATATATATTTTAGATACCGCGAGATGTCCCTCTCCAGAGTTAGAAAGATCTTTCGACGCAAGAAAGAAATCCAAGGCGCGCCAGAAACCGACAACATCGACGGGCCATGTCTTCTTCTGACAAGGCTACCGATTGACATCCGTATTTGCATCTACAAATACGTCCTTGACCAAGGCACGATACACTTCCTGTCGGAAAAGGGTTACGCATTCTACGTCCCTTGTCGCGAGTGCAACTCCCCCTCGCCACAGCGTTGTAACGCAAGGATGGAGGCAGCTATTGAACTGCGCTACTGGGGAATGGCCCTTGACAATATCAGCGAGTTTGGCTGGGGAAACCCCTACATCTCGCCTGGCGTGGTATCGCGAGGCCAAGTCGGTCTGATCAGGGCCTGTCGACAGATCTACCGGGAGGCGCTGCCAGTTTTATACTCCTCTGTCAGCTTCCAGGTTGATGAACCTGAGACGTGGATACGGTTTTCAAGATATATGGGGGAAGGGAACCTCGCTCTTGTCCGATCACTGGGAGTTACCTTGAGACATGTTCCCGCGACCCTGTCGAACAGCGGCGTGTATGCGAATTTCTGGAAGATACTTGCTACGCAGATGGCCGGCTTAAGGGAGCTT
The DNA here is from genome assembly GCA_027569095.1 of Aspergillus conjunctus. NCBI lineage: Eukaryota > Fungi > Ascomycota > Eurotiomycetes > Eurotiales > Aspergillaceae > Aspergillus > Aspergillus conjunctus. Next base: position 643,955 of record JAPDEL010000004.1, on the reverse strand, counting down.
GGGATTAATATACAGAATTCTACGCTCAGGGTAGAGAGGGATATTACTGCGGAGTGGCATGCCCCTTTGCGACAAGTCCGTGGGCTCAAACATTTCCATATGGAGATAGGAGACGGCACGCAGGACAGCCAGACTGCTGAGGGGACAGCCCAGCTCGTGCAATATTTGAGCAAGATTATGTGTTCCACCCAAGAAAGAAAGCCTGAGCATGAGTTTGATGTGCTAAGTATCGAACTGCCAGCGTGGAGTCCAGGGTGGTCATCGGGATATGTGTCGACAGAACCTGATTAAATCATGTAAATGCAAAGTTTAGACCCCGAACTGTACTCGGTGTAACTGGATTGATGAATGGATACCTAATTTACCCTGGCAACTGTAGGCTAAAGGCGATTTCACCTAGTTAGTAAGGCAGAACTATTTTTTGATGATTGCCTTGTCCACACTTAAAGGTGCAGTGCAGTGCCTCAATCTAACTGGTGCCTTGTGGTTCCTGTTTACTTCTTCTGCCTTAAAGCAACAGGTGGTTCCCGCAAGATACCTACCTGCTCTTTTCGATATACTGAGAGCTAGAAAGAAGGTTAAACTGTGGGCCCGAAAGTGTTCAAAATGATACCCTAAGACAACGTATCACTGCTTCTGCCTCTTCTTTGGCGGCTCTTCACCCCTGAATTCCTGCTTCCATGACCCATCAAGAACCCTTTTGTCATCCCCATACAGCCCTACATGGTACGCGTGTTTCATCGAATCCATGCAGAACTGCCTCCTCTCGTCAAAATCAAACATTGGCTTAGGATACACCTGATAGCCGTCCGACTCCGCCTCGGGGCTTTTGTCACTTCCGACTACCCTGCACCCCCATTTCTTCTGGTCCTGGATAGGCGTCTTCCACGGCTCGTAAATGTACTTTTTGTCGAACTTGGCTAGCTCGGGACAGTACTTTCGCACGAGATGACCCTCGGGATCCCATTTCTTGGGGAAAGAAATAGGCGAGTAGCAGTGGTAGAACTGAGCGTAGAATGCCGTACACGACAGCCACATCCAGTTTCCGATATTGCACGCGGGCTCATCTGGGCAAATTAGCCGAGGACACACATAAAGAGGCTGTCACAACCAGGGATGAGGCCATACGGTCAATCAACCACTCCTCAAATACCTCTGCTCCCCGCTCCCAGCTCACATAGCATCCCCCTCGGGTTAGAAAACAGGCGACGCTATGTCTTCCAAGGTGATGGATCCAGCCTTCCTGCTTGAGTTGTCTCATCAACGCATCGATCCATGGAAATCCGGTGCGTCCTTCTTTCCACCGTAAAAGCCACTCTCTGGATTCTGCCTCTTCGTCATCTGGGCTGTCGCTATCTGAGCGCAAGTGCCAGTCTATAAATCGGGCGACCTTGTTCCCAGTAGTCCGCTCAAATGCATGGCCTAACGCAGCTTGTGCTGCAAAGTACATATCCCGGAAAAGCAACTGACCCGGGAGGTTTGTCGGCTCCGAAGAGTTGTGTTTTTTCTCCTTTTTCCGATTCTCGAGCACAGCTTGAACATCCCACCAGAATCGACGGACGGAGAGGCTGCCAAAGTGAAGATGAGGAGAGAGAAGCGTGGTAGACTGCGGCTCGAAGTCTGCTGGTGAGGTTTTAGGTTTCTCAAATGTGCCAATGTACTCCTCGTTATCGAGATACCCCTGTAGCATCTTGAGGGCAACGCTCTCTCCACCATGATGTGGCGAGGTCGCGGCTTTCGGGTCAATTCCTATTTCTTCCATTGTCGGAACGGCGAAATCCTTCTTTGGGCCCATGATGTTGCTATACTGGCTATCTATTTTCGTTCGATAAGTCTCATTGAGATCCGACTTGATGTTAGCCTCGTCCTGCTGGACATCGTTGAGGTCCATTTTGTCCTCCTCCCACGGATCTGGAATACTGGTAGGAGGGTCCAATGGTTTGTCCGGGTTCCCATCATTGATCTTCGACGCAGCCTTCTGCACTTGAGACATGCTCATGGTCGGTTTTCCGTCATTCTTTCGGACCAGCTCATCGGGGTCGAATAGGGTGCGGCCCATCTTGGCAATCACCTCTACTCCATACTCCTCGGCTAGACTGAGTACTTCCACATCACGGTCTCGAGCGTATGCATCAGTATCCTTTTCAAACACAAGATGTGTAATCCCCCAATGCTTCCATAACTTAGGCAGGACAGTTTGCGGTGCCTCGCGTACAACCCAGAGTTTCTGCTTAGGGTTTAGCTTGCTGTACGACTTGGACAGCTCACTTTGACAGTCGAGAAGAAACCTCCACCGGTTAGGTCCGACACGGGACTGGTAGACGTAGTGAGGGTCCCAGGTCCAGATCGGAATGAAAATGGAGGGTTTTAAATCAAGGGCGGCGTGTAGGGCTGGTGAGTCATGTAGACGTAGGTCGGTGCGATGCCAGTACAGCACTACCGGTTGGATCTTTTCATTTTTGGCCATCTTGGATGCAGCAAGTCGAAGTGGGAAGTGGAATTTCCTTTGGGTTAGTTCTTCAATGGCACTGAGGTTTATGATTGATTTCATTTTGTTGCGGTGACGACAACAGGTTCGTGACGTCACCGAGAATATTGCATCGATCGCTTCGATCAGTCATATTTCCTTGATTTTTACGGGATGAAAAAGATGTTGAGATAGTTAGTGTAAGATTGGAGGTTTTTCCTTTTACAACAAAGGTGTTATTTTGGCTAAGAACCAGGTTTGATATTATGCTTCTATGCTCTTCGGAGTTTGAAAGCTACGTAGAATGACAGGACTAAGTCAAGATCAACTTCCTTCCTCCATGATCGGGAGGTCTGAATCTGGTTCAAGGGCGAAATGATCCCGGATAAGTAGAATCTTTGAACCTTTTGACTGTTTCGCAAGATTCAACGAGCAAGGAAGACACGCATTTGTCCCTAGTATCTTGTATTCATGCCCAACCCTTAGATTGTTTGAGACTAGGAGGCACCGGTGGATTGTACTCCCTTTTATCACGTCGACAGTCTTGGCGCCCATAGTAAATCGATGATGATAAAGGCTCAAGATCCTCTTATTATCGACTGAGAGGTCCGAGCAAGCCTTCTGGTCGCAATACTTCACCCGATCTATAAGGAGAAGCGTGCGTGCGAAGGTGGCGGGCCCAAGTCGCATTGGTATTTTGTTACTAGCTGGAAGTTGTGACACATCCCTTTCCCTACCAGTAGTGTATAGGGATCTATCCCATGCATTGACAGTCGGCTTAGAACTTCTATTGAAAAGCTGGCGGTCTGCTTTGAGAGGCTGACCCAGCCCAGGCTGCCCTGTTGAGGGAACGGGTCAGAAGAGGAGGACGAGGGAATCAGCGGCCCTGACATGTTCTCTTAGCGCCGTAGATGAAGAGTGCGGTATGGTGGAGGTGTTGAGTCACAGTTGAATTGCTCGAGGTGTTAGTGAGGGGAAATGTAAGGTTCTGTCACTGACCCCCCAGGTTGCTGCCAAGTCTTGCATAGCCTGATCGTTCAAATACGCATTTTGATTGGAAGTCATCGTGTCAGCCTGACGAGGACGAGGCTGTGGGAGTGTCTGCATCATGAATCTTGCAAAGTATACGAGAAGAATCAGAAATGACTTCGATCTCTGCATCTTTTCGAATAGTATATTTCGAGTATTACTCCACTCACGAACACGAGGGTTCTTAACCCCAGCGCTAGCGCGACTTGGTCCCAAACTGCCCCTCACTTCCTCCAGCGAGGGCCAGCCATCTCCGAACATCCGGGGCAGTCTAGTTAGAGATCAAGAGCCACATGGCTAATGAACAAGCAGGGCTACTCAGCCTCCCTCAGGAACTGCTAGACGCCATTCTTGCCCTTCTTGACCGCGCCTCCCTGGCCCATGTCGCCCGCACTTCTCACCACCTCTACGCCGGTGCCACTCCCACTCTCTATCGTGATGTGATGCTGGAGAATCGCACCGGAGAGTCATTCGCTGCAGCTATCCAAAGGACGCCTGCCTTGGGAGAGTATGTTCAGGTCTTAACCGTCCACCACCATAGCATCAACACCATATACCCACCAGACATCGAGTTTAGCAACCCGTGTTTCGAGCACCTTGGCCAGCTTCAGAAGATCACGATCAAAGGATGCGAATACGCTAACTTCCTAACCGACGAGACTCCCGTTCCCAATGAAATCCCGGAAGTACAGTCCCTGCATCTAGGATTGTACACTGCGCTATCTCGAACGTTACTGTCGCCCATGTCAAGCCAGCTCCATACATGTACGTGTTCCTTTCCACCAGAGTGGATCCAACAACTAACCACTGTCCACTAGGCGAGCTAAATCTAACTGATCACGAGCAATGGGACCTCTGTGTCTGGAGTACGCTCTTCTTCCATCCATCACTCCGAAAGCTTTCTGTTCTCGGTGCCATGGTCTCCGATCACACGGTCTTTAAAGCCTCCCTTCACCGAGGCCCAGGCCTAGAATACACGACACCCCTCCAGGAACTCACCCTCCTGTGCTGTGACCTTAGCCCATTCGTACTACGGGATATCCTCTCCATCCCACAAGCCCTGAAACGGTTCACATACAAGGGAAGCATCCGCGCTCCGCCAGAAGACTTCCCGCGTGACCACACCCTCTACTTCGCGGCCTTGCGACAACAGAAACACTCCCTACAAAGCCTCGAACTAGGCTTCCGCTACTCCAACTGGCATTACAACGCACCGTTCAAGGCCCAACACTTCTCTTCCCTTGAAGAGCTCGTGATCAGACCTGGCATATTGCAGGGTAATCAGGACAACGATCTCCTCCGTCTAAAAAACAATCTACCGCCCAGCCTGAGGACCCTTGTTGTGTGTGGCCGTAATCGTCGACTTGCAGTGCACTTGAAGAAGACATACATCACCTCTCTGCGCGGTTGGGTGGCCGAGGGAGCATTACCTAATTTCAGACATCTCAGGTTCGAGGACATGAATCCGTCTCCGTTGGATAGCGGCGAGGACAGGGTCGGTGAGGGGGTGATGATGGACCAAAGGAGGACTCCTCCCAATGAGAGATTCCCGCTCGATTGTCCATGCTGCGATTATATACCGTAACTTTACCAGCACGTTACCTGAAGGGGATCAGCCCTTGCCAAATGCGAAACATCCCTCAATATGTGTAGGAGGGTATTAGATTATCTGGCACATATCGCAACCCTGACGCTAGATACATAAGAACGTTTGCAAAATGCGACAGAAAAGGAAAATAGATTCATGAGAACAGACACCGTCCGAACGGATCTTGTCGTATATTCCGGCATCCTTGTTCTGAAGTGGCATAGAATTGGAAAAGAGAATATGGGCTATCACGTTAGCATGTCTACTTCGCATTGAGGTGACGAGATATACATACCCACAATCATTCAACCGCGCTCATATAGAAGGGGTTGTACTGGTTTGTTCCTTGCCTGCTGAATTCAACGCTGACCTGCTGCCCGTTGATCGGGTTGATATTCCAGTAGTAGTCGTTCCCGGTCATCTTCTTAAACTCCACAAGCAGCATGGCCAGCACGACCAGAATTCCCACAAGGACCAGAAAGGTCAGGAACTGGATCAGAACTCCCAGGATACGAGTCGCCTTGCCGTCGGCCATTTTGACAAATTTTGCACCTGGAAAGGGAGAAATATGCTGCTGATTGCCTAGTTCCTCGTTACATTAACCACCACGTCCCTGCAAAAATAGTGGTTACAACTCACAGAGAGAAGAGCAAATCAGATAAAAAAAAATCTTCAACGAGGCTTCAACGTCGTTCACCCTGGACAGAAGAGGCTGAAGAACGGGGAAAGGAGCCCATTAAGAGACGCGGCTGGGGGTTGTGCAGCTGCTAATTTAAGGGGCCTCGTATTTAAACTTCAACCACCGAATTGATCACCGCTATTGTTCCCCTAAACCAATAGAAGTTGAGTAATAAACACCTTAATCTCAATCACGGGGTTTTTTTTAGCATGATTGCCTGATTCTTGTTTTGTTTTCTTTCTTGTCTGTGTCTTGGCTCGTGAAAAAAGGAAATATTAACCCATGTTTGCCACCTGACTTTCCTTAGTCTGTCTGAAATTAAGACGAATCAAGTTAATCGACCCTTGGACACTTGCAGCACGAGATATTTTTTTTTCTTCAATTCCCGAGGATTAAATCGAAACAGTCCGGTTGAGCTTCCTCTACATCCTCCACACGGTAGTGCCGTGTCTTGCTTGTGAGGCTGATACTTCCCTGGCAATATCTCTCTCGGATGTTGGGGTGAGATCACTTTATCCTAATTTAGGTCTTGTAACACTCAATCTTAGTCCCCAGGCATACCGACCTACTCCAGCATAGAGATATATAGGCATTCGAGTATATATTGCTCACCATATCCAACAACAAAAAACTTTGAGAAGAAACCTCTCGACCCACATGGCTCATACGCCATCCAGCAATCCATTTGATTCTCTCGGGACCACCCTTACGGCACCAACCATCATGAATCGAAACCTAAATTTGAGACTGAAACTGAGCCTCAGGCAAAAGGCTCCTCCTCCCTTCCGTTTTGGGACGATGGCACGTGATCCCACCGATCGAAACAAACAAAAGTATGTATTTAGTCTATTTACTGCCGGTATTTCAGAGGTACATCGTTATTGAATAATCGGGGTGTGTCAAGGGAGGCTGGTAAACTCTTCACACTGAAGGTTCTCCACCCCTTGCTTCGGCGTATTAACCGAGTTTGAACCCCCCGCTGCACCCCTTTTGGAACAACCCGTCAGGGTCATACTTCACGCTCACCCCTCGAAGCCACCGCAAGTTCTCCTCCCCGTAGCTCTCAAAAGGCCGCTGCCCCTCTCCACAGTAGTTCAAGTACCGATATCGATGATCTGCGTGATTCCTCCTCGCTGCGTCATCGATCTCTTCAACAGCACGACGGAGGGCACGCTGAATGATCTCGTCGCCGTCGCGGCTGTCCCAGTTTACCGTAAAGCTCACATTAACAAGAGGCTTGTTATCGGCGCTGTGGACTCCCATTGGGTTTACGTCGTCCTTCCCAACGCAGCTGGGCGGATGTGGCTGCAATACCAGAGTCCATAGGGCTCCCTTGACATTTTTGACAGAGGCGATTGCATCCTGGTAGGCGATATTCGCTGCAGCTAGGGCGACGGGAACGTTTTTGATCGTTGTCGTGGCCAAGGCCTGGCGACGGCCTGAGGGATTCAGGACGGTTAATTCGTCCATGGCACTGGTCACGGTATGGGGTTTGCATGTACTCCAGAGACGCCATATGGATCGAAAGGGTGAGTTCTGCCAATAGGCCGGCCACCCGTTTGCCTCTGCTGGTTTAGTATGGGCGAGATGGACAGCGATTACCTGAATGCCGACTGCCTGAACGTAGGAGATGCTGACTATGGGACCCGCCGCATACGGGTCGTATAGTGTGCTGGAGCCATCATGGGACGGCATTCTATTAACGCAATCATGGAACGCGGCCAGGACCTTGTTTGTCTGGAAGGAAGGAAGATACAGCATGCCACTCCAGAGATTCCTGCAGGGAAAGACGCGAGCCGTGAAGCGAGTGACGATGCCGAAATTGTTTGAGCCGCCTTTCAAAGCGCGATATAAGTCGGGGTTCTCGATTTGCGATGCGGTAACAATGGATCCAGAGGCGAGAACTAAGTCGTAGCTGAGGATATTGTCGCAGACAAACCCAAACCGGGGAGAAAAGAATGACATTCCACCTGGGTCTTTCAAATTAGCCATATGATACCGTCCTAGCTAGGGGAGAAACATACCCCCCAAGGCAAGGCCAGAGACTCCGACGTCACCGTTTCTCCCTCCCACCACCGCAAAGCCTTTCTCATCCAGGATCTTGGACACATCTTTCCATCTCAACCCTGTCCCCAGGGTCACGCTCGTCTCATCCTTCGAGAGAGTCACCTCCTGGAACAGGCTAAGATCGATGAGGACCCCTCCTCTGGTACTAGCCGCACCAAAAACAGGTGAATGGCCGCCTCCGCGCACCGCAAAGAGGGACTCGATGTGCCCCCGCTTTGTCTCCCTCCGCTGCCGAGTGAATTCGTCCTGAAGGATCCTTACTGCAACACTGAGCTCCCGGTTATCACTGGGCCGTACAATACAAACTGGAGTGTCCTCGCGGTGCTGCTTAGCCCAGTAGGAGTCTGTTGCCTGTCTGAATGCCTTGATATTTTGTGGCAGGATGACACTGTTGGGTAGTGCTGAGGCGAGTTTCTGGCGTAGAGCAAGCGCCTCTGCAGAGATACTACAGGTGTCTACCTCGACCGGTGATAATTTCTTTGGCCCCAACAGCCAGTGTCCTAGGAGGCTGGAGATCAGGATGGCCGTTGTGGTGCAAAGGAAGAGGGTAAGCATGGTCGTGTTGGGATGGACCTGGTCAGGAGACCGGCGGGGTGGAGATAGCTGGTGAAAAGGCGTCCGGCTCTGAAGTGACGAAACTTTAGTGATTTAGCCAGTAATAAACCGGACTGAGTGTTGGCCAGCAGCCATCCCAACATGTGGGGGGCCGTGTTTGTAGTGGTCGTCCTGTGTACCTACGACCTAGGTAAGCGGGGGAATTAGTTAACTAGTGCACTTCAGATGATGTCAGCTATCCGGGGTATACGGGTTATGCATGTCAGACCATCCCATCTTATTAAGTCTCCCTGGGTCTGGCCACGCCATCGATCCTGTCACTCGATCCTGCCACGCGACGCTGCCTGCGATCTGACAGGATGCAAAAAGGGGGAGCAACGGGTGAGTCCATCGTAAATGCATCGACTAGAGCTAGCACTGCTATGTAACAATCTTTCCAACAAGGTCGAGACTGACCGGATAAGCTCTACTGCGCCCTAGGAAATCCGCCCCCTTTTATACCTAAAGGATCACTCATCGGGTAAAATTGAAAGTTACGCGCTCCTCTGATCGAGTCTTCCGTATCCCGATCAGCCTATCAATTCCTCAATCTCAACAACTGCCGACCCCCTCAACATGGCCGAAATCAAACTAACCCACGGCGGCATTGGTACTTTACCCTCTTCAAAACTATCCCGTCACGATACTAAGAACCCCCCCCTTTAGAACGTCTCGACCACCTCTCCGCCCTGCTCGGGCGCGTCTTCGATAAAGACCCCGTACTCAGATACATGCTCCTTAAACTAACCCAGGAAGAGTACCTCGCGTATCTCCAGTCCTACTGGTACCGGCTCGGCAAGGCGGCCGCCCTCAACGATGGCATCATCACCGAAGCCGACGGGTGGAAGGCCGCTGCGGTGCTGATGCCCCCGGGCAAAAAGGTTGATAATCCCTGGACGTTGATCCCGGCTGGGATTCTGAATGCGCTGTATCATTGTGGGATTTCGGGGTGTATCGTATGTTACCCCTTAACTACTTTAATTGATCTTCGTTTGTTGGTGGGTATCTAATGGGTAGGAGTAGCGGATGCTGGGCGAATTCACCCCCAAGACTGAGGCGGCGAAGAAAAAGGCCCTGAAGGGACAGAAGGATTATTATTATACGTTTGCGATTGGGACGGAGTATGAACATCAAGGGAAGGGTAAGTTGATCTTGACACTGAGTGATGGGGGTAGGTAATTATTGGCTATTGACTGCTGGTAGGACTGGCAAAGGTGATTATCATGGATCACCAGGCGAGGGCCCGCGCGGATGGCATCCCGCTCTGGCTGGAGGCGACGACGCCTAAGTCCCGGCAGGTCTATCTGAGCATGGGGTTCGAGGATGTCGAGGAGCTCCGACTGGGGAAAGGAAAGGTGGCCGAGGATGCCAGCCTGCAGAAGGATGGGCCGGGGATTCCCCTGTTTGGCATGATCTGGTGGCCAACGCCCTTGGATGAATAACTTGGCTCGTCTTTAGGCTGTGTATATCTTACTATTATTTGGTTTAGAGCCCACTAAAAACATTCAAATTGTACAACAACATGCGATACGGAATTTTTCGCCCGATATAAAACAAACTTCACCTGAGATGTATATACTGTATGCCGAACGAAACGCGGACCCATAATTCTACACCATCACGACTTGCAACCCTACTTGTATTCCCCGCCCCTTCACTCACGAGAATACCTCATGGTCGGCCCATTCCACTTATGCCTTCCACGCACAATCCAGTCCCCACAAGCAAACAGCATCACAAAGCCCAGCACCGGCCCGGCATAATTCATATTCTCCGCCGTGACCGGCAGCGTTGCGGGGAACGGCAAAAAGATGACAAAATAAGTCGCAAAGAGAATCGCCACCAAGTTCACCGGCAATCCCCACTTGCCCAGCGAGAACGTACCGCGCGGGACATCCTGCGGGGCCGTAACGCGCTTAATGACCAGGAAGACAAGCGGCATCAGGTACGAGATGTACAGTCCCATGGTACTCAGCGAGAGAATGGCATTGAATGCCGCCGTGGACCCAATCTGGATCAGGGAGAGGAGCACCACGAGCGACGCGACGAGGAACAGAGCCCGGAGAGGGATCTTGTACCGGGGGCTAACCTTGACGAAGAAGTCGGAGAAGGGTAGGCCGTTGTCCCGGGCAAAGGCCCAGGTGAGGCGCGTGACGGAGGCGAGACCGTTGAAGAGCGCGATCCAACCGGGGAGCATGCCCAAGGCCATGAGTACGTAGACGGCAGCTTTGGAGCCGGTGGCTTGGTAGGCGATTTGGATGATGGGGTAGCCTGTTGGGCTCATCAGGGCCTCCTCGTAGCTGCCCATGCAGTAGAGGATGGTGAGGACGTAGGAGAAGGCCATGATGGAGTTGATGACGGTTCCCCAGACCATGGACCTTGGGATGACGGCTTTGGCGTTTTTGACTTCTTCGGCCATGTGGATGACGCCGTCGACGCCTTGTGAAGTTGGTCAGCAGGGATTTGGATTTTTAGGGGGGGAACTGAATAAGGGGTGTGCATGCGTACCGCTAAGAGGAGTAATAACGCCCAGCATGCCGATAGAGAAAACTACCCCAGGGTTTTCCCAGCCGCTCAGCCCACTGACAAACGTATCCCAGACGAACGAGTTGGGGTTTCTAGGCGCCATGATGACGAATGTCGCGATGGTGACAGGGAGAAAGACGATGTGCATGATGCCGGCTGCCACCTCGATGATAGCGAGCACGCGACGAGCGTAGATGTTGGTGATGATTGGGATGAGGACGACCGCCCACATCAGCAACGTCCCGCGCCATCGCTCTAGCTGGTACTCGGGATGAGCGAGCACCACCATGCCTTCGATCTGGGTTCCGATAAAGTATGGGGAAATGCACACCAGGGCCGCCCAGGAGAAGACCTAGCGGAAGAAGTTAGTATGATAATGAGGATATGTGGAGAGTCGATCGGGCTCGTACAGTGACCCATCCTGTATTCGATATCAGCAGGGAGGTCAGGAAATGGGGTTCAAAGAGAACGTACCTTGGAAGAAACTGAGGAATCGTGGCCAGCATGGGGCCAGGGTATAACTCCAATGGTACTGGGCACCGCAGGTCGGGTGACTATAAGCATCAGTATGATGTATCCCACATGCATGTGTCAGTTAAGACGTACACAGACGCAAGCTCAGCCAGAGAGGCAGCAACTGCTAGATTGCCAATGGCCGAGACAATGATTCCGTAAACTATGACAGCAGGGCCACCGTTATATAGTCCGGCGAGCAGACCTCCACCGGCTGCTTCCCAGGAGGCTAATAAGGTAGCGGAGAAGGCCAGTGATGAGATGAAGTTGAGGTATCTCTTCACATAAATGTCAGAACAGGCGTATGAAATGAATGATTGGGCGATTTTATACCTCCAATTGCTGTCTTTGGCGATACTCAACGCTCCCACTAGCAGGGGCGCGTCCATTCTCCTCGACCACAGCGCCTGATCGGACCTCGCTGCCACTTTTCTCGTCGGACCGACTCATGCTGGAGAATATAAGCCGTATCCTTGTCACAATCGAGTATCGAGTACAAAGGAAAAGTCAAAGAGAGTGAAAAGGAGAAAAAGAAAAGAGGGACAAGTATGCAGAAGAATAAAAGAAAGAAATTATCGAAAAGGAGAGCTGCGGAGGAGGTAGGGTAAAAAGACTCCCCCTCCCAAGTCTCTCTCCTAGTCGGGGAAACAATCTCAGGTAATCAAAGTCGCATCACTAGATCGAAGCGATAGAAACTGGACCGTTCGACGGTCGAGAAACCTCGGGTGATTGTCCCGTTGGTGGCAAGCAAGCCGGCCTGGTCTGTCTTGGACCCTGGTCGTTTTAGGGCCTTAAGAATCACCCATATAGACGGAGCCCGCGCCATGTTGTATCTGGCCAAGAGGGGCCCCGAGCCGAACGCAGCGCCGTCTGTAACGGCGACTAGATATTTTTAGTGGACAGAGTGAGCGCTCGGGTATTTTTGCCTCGCGATGGTCATTGAAATGAATGTGCACTGACTTTGGGTGTCTAGGGTCCCTTGTCCACTGGTTCGGAGCCCGTTTCCGCGCTGCTTTCGAGGGGGCCAAACAGCGCCGGCGCAATCGATGAAACAGTTCTTCGATATCGCTGTATATTAATTGTCCCGGCGTGAAATAGCTGGGCCCAATGAGCTCTGTCCCCTGCTATCAAAATTGTAATTGATCCAAACGCCACGCCGACTTCTCGGCCTTCCCTGCAGCCACCACCAGGTACTAGAAAGGAGACCACGCACATACCTCAGCACTGCCAACACAAAGGCCACCCAATTCCGTAAGCTGTTTGTCCTAGCCAGCCCCTAAGCAGGGATCACACAAATATGACTCGAGGAGAGGGTTCTTCCACCAGCAAGGATGGTATAGCCACCGGGGCAGAGCAGCAGGAAATGTGGTGAGATTCTTAATTGTGCCATTTCCATTACTCTTCTCTCGGGAATCTTCTTCACCTTGCAACACCTGTTTCTTATCAACCCGGAAGTCCTCCTCGAGGCATGCTGCCTCACCACTGAGAGAATGGCCAGCCAAGCGGCTGCATTCCAACCCCTCACGGACGACAATCATGGCTCCCTCGTCACACTCGTGTCCGTGTCGTTTCTAATAACAGCCGTTATCTTCACCGCGGCGAAGGTGGGCTCGGTGATTTACTTTAAGCAGAGACGTAACGCCGTCAATACTCCAATATGGGTGGCTCTGGTGAGTTCTGCGCTTTCTAAACGGGCTGAGAAGGGTAGCTAACTTGTTCCATCAAAGGTACTCGCGATCGCCGGGGTGGTGCTCATGCAAAAGAGTGTTGATTATGGACTCGGAAGGCATGTAGATAATATCACTGTGGCCGCTGTCCATACATCGACCAAGGTATCTATATGCGGGGTATTTCCCTCTCCAATCCCGATGCTGATGAGGCGGTCTTGATATAGTATTCGTTCGCCGCGCAACTCATCCAGATCCTCATCCTCTCGCTGTCAATGCTATCCACCACCCTGCTGGTCTGGAAGCTCACGCCAAAGAAGGGCATTCGCCTGGCTTGCAGGATCACCATTGGCCTCACAGTCGCATGGTTCCTCTTTGGACTCTTCGCAACCGCCTTCCAATGCCAAATGCCGGAACCATGGCTCTATAGCCCAGACCGCTGCGTTGGCAAGGTACGATCAACCCCGATCCGTACTGTATGAAACGTACTTACAGTCTCGTAGGGTGCGCTAATGTATCCGATCTACATCCTCCATATCCTCATCGAGACCTTCATTATTGTCATCCCCTTCTTCATGATGCGGGGCGTGCAAATGGCAAAGGACAAGCGATTCAAGATTCTCGCTTCCTTTTCTGCGCGATCTCTGTGCGCACCCTCACCTGACAATTGCCAGCTTATACTAAGTATTCATTTACTGACACAATTGCAGAGTTGTCGGTATTGCCATTGCCCGCCTCGCCCTCCTCCCGCCATACCTACGTACCTCCGATCCCACCTGTTCGTGTCCCCCGTGATACTCCCAGAACGTAACTAATTGGCGATAGGGGACCTCGTCTATCCCGCAATCTGCGGCCAAGCTATGATGTGCACTGCGATAATAGTCGCCTGCCTGCCCACGCTCTACCACATATTCGCCGGCCTCCACTCCGGCCTAATGACCACACGAGTCCCCGACGGAGTCGAACTCACCCGGCCCAGTGACTCGGGATACACCAAGAAGTACAACCTAAGCGGCAGCAGAAGCAGAGTCAGCGAAAAGGAGAGCCGCTCTCGCAGTCGGTTCTCCGATACCACCACCCGTTTTGTAAACATGGGCTCATCGCTCGTTACTGCCGGGTTTAATAATGAGGGGGCCTCGCCGAGAGGGTCGAGCAGCGAAGGGGGCGAGAGCACAAGACGCCTAACACGCGACATGAACATCAACGGGGTGATGAAGACGGTGGATATCACGGTGGAGGTAACTGGTAGTTCTGATGGGGGAGGGGGTTATCCCACCACCCATTTTTAAGCTAGGCGAGGCTAGGCTCGAATGATTCTGTGCGACTAAGATCATTAGCATAGCCCACCTGCCACTAGGGACGGAACGCGGACCAGCTAAAATAGCACGGTGTACCTTTGCATGCCTGTGCTGTGCCGCAGCTTCATTGATTATTCTCGGGAGAGTGTGCCTCGGCCTGCCAGTCTGCGTGGTAGAAAAAATTATTAGTAGGCTCGGTACATGCAAGGCAGTTGCCGGCCGGATGATGGTTAGACATACGAATGCTAGTATTACTCTGTTGTTGTCTTGCTGGCAAACATTCCGATTCCCCCCCTCGTTCATCACTTGACGATCATCAGCCTGTACGGAATGGATAAATGGAGAGACTGTTCATCGTGGGACTCGCCGATCACGATGTACGTCCACCACGTAGGGCTCAACTTAATCGTGTCCCACCGTTCACCCTCCTGAATCACGGTCCCCCAATTTCGCCTGCTCGCCCCTTGACTTTGTAATTTCCACTTCCCCCGACCGACCTGCTGGGGCCGCGCTCCCGCGTCCGCACTCCGACTCGACTAAGGACGCACTAGCTCGGAGCCGGCAGGGATCCAAGATGGTGTGTGGCTCTGAGTGGACGATGCCTTCTAATCTTAAAGTAATAGTAATATCGCAACATGAATACCTGCATGTGTGTCCTGGGTCATCCTGGGCAGGATAATCTAGTGCATTTTGTCGAGTGAAAACAGCGCACCATAAAACATGTTATGGCACCGTGGCGGAAGCTATCATTCGGACATATAAGCCATTTAACGGTACCTGATCAAAATCATCTCTCTACAGTAGTAGGCACTGTCTCAACCTCGGTACTCCAAGAAAATCCCCACACTGATCCTGGAGGCTGGGCACGCCGTTAGTTAGTATACTGAAATGCAACGTTCGATCAGCCACTAGAGATGCAACAAGATGCGACAAAACCGTGATTGGATAATTAGTCGGCCCGGCCTGTGTAGGTAGAGGTCACTGACTCGTCAGGCACAGTCATGTCCACGCAACCACCTTCCGATCGCAGGTGTTAACGGGGGTGTTATTTCTTATCCGGCCGGGTTGTCTGTAAGTGTTAAGTAGCTAGTACGCATGAACAATCGGCGAAATTGCGCTGGCCTCAATTTACCTGAGTAGATGCTCCAGACCTATTCCCTATTTCCCCAACCCCCGCCATATTATTGTCGAAACCCCGATGGCCTGGTCTGGGTGCCCTCCGTTGTTCATCCATAATACTAACTCCACAAGGTCATTCATCGCAAGGCTCTCCGTTCCTGGACGCCAGCGGGATCGGGGTTCGCAACTTCGCTCATGCGGAGCTCTTATACCCAGAATGTCCCATCTGACACGGCACACCCAGAACCCCTTGGAGTGCGTCCAATTCCGGCTTCAAAATCGGTTTATTTTGGTCTTGTGATTGGCTAGGACCCTCAACGACCTGTTTCCTCTTTCGCTTACGGGGGAGGAAGAAAATAGCGCCGGCTACTATCAATGTTGCCGCAACTAGAAGGACTACTGCAAGTATATTCACTCCAGTATGCGATAACCCGCTGTTCGTGCCTGAGGCACTGGTGCTGGAATTGTGATTGAAGTACGGAATTCGATCCAGGTATCAGCCCAAGTGACAACTGGCGCAGTTTCTTCTATATCGAAATCGGATTTGCGCAACCCACTTTGCTCTTCATCGCAGGAAAACACGCTCTAGGAGGTATGGTTTTGGTTACGGCGAGGAATACAATGCTGAGCACACACATCAACTCGGTACGTAGCTCATTCTCTTCATCAAGGCTATTGCTCGAATCATCAGTTAATTTCATTCTCTCCCCGACGTTGGCTTATATGAGAATGTGTATCAGCTGGCCGGCTATGTTATCTCGCCGTGCTCCACGTTCTTTTATCTAACTCTAGGGATAATCTGTGGTTGTTTTCCGTTTTCGCGGGGCATGGGATAGAAAAATATTTGGGCGGAGGAAGTCGTCTCACGCGCGCTTGAATGAGTGCATATCTACTTGATCCGCATCAGGCAACCGTGGGAAGACACTTATTTTGACGCTCACATCGTCACCAGCTCTATTGGGCGCAACATTGGTATTTCTCTATCTGCCATACACACTCAGCGTCGGCTCTCAAACCGACCGCCATGGCTACATAGTGCCGAGGCGATACCTCCTGATGTAACCGGCCGACAGGTAACTTCAGGATCGTTCAAAATACCCCGACTCAGACTCTTCTTTATCCATTCCACAGGCTTGTCGTAAGGGGAGGAGATGATGAGAGTGGGAATGTGGGTAATGCGTGACGTCATGGATGCCAACCCTACAAAGTGACATCGCGATGATGACAGCCACTGCGCCATATAAGTATCTCTTTCTATCACTTCCCGATAACAGAAAGTATCAAGGATTGGTATATCATCCATTTCTCGTACTTGGAGTTGTCTTTTGCACATAAAATGGACGACAGCGAGGCCTGCCGTATCGCCACACGCGCCGAACAGGACCTTAACACCTACCAGGCGAAACAGGGTCTAGGGTGGAAGAGCGATTCCAGTGGGTCCCACTGACAGGCTCCATCGAAGCATTGCTGATTTGTTCTAGCTCTTGAATCTGGGGTGGATGAGATGGTCGACAAGCGGTTCCCGCAGCCCACCGGCGTTCGCACGGATAGAGAAGCTGGTCTAATTGGTAGTGACCGCAAGCCTATTCCAGGAGACGAAGGAGGCATTAGAGATAATCGGAGAAGGTAGGTACAAGACCATAACCTCGTACATGGTGGGAAGTAGTAGCTGAATATTCGGGAATAGATTAGCACAAGCGCGGGGTTTCGAGGGACGGGGAGAACCCAAAGATAAGTTGGATTAAGAACATGGGGCGTTCTAAAGACTGAATATATTAAAGCTCAACCGGAAAGTAGGACTTCTAGATGATGCAGTGGTTCAATAGAATAAATAATCTTTTTATCGTCGAACACTTGTATGGTCTATTGGATCTTGGTAGCGAGGCAATTATGCTTAGAAGGTGGTGAAGGGAGCCCGTTCTAGAGCCATGGAATTCTAAATGAAAACAGAAAGAGGGGAGCGGTGACTTGGATCCCTCAATGACAATTTAAAACACACCAGTGACGATCACACGGGGTGATACTATACCCCGGTCTAGGACTTGGTTACGGACTTTACAGGGTTCTCAGCCACTCAAACTGCTTCAATTGATAGTATGGCGTGATTCAGGAAAGGTCTCTTGTGGTCGGGATACGATAAAAGACTAAGACAAAAAAAACACAGAGAATAAAAATAGTGACCCCTTTGTGCATGCGAGCACATCATCCCAGGGGGTCAGTCAACATGAACTGGGACGGCAGCAGAAGAATACTCTCCAAGTCGAGCCTCCGAGAGAGTCTGCAGGTGTTTGACCGCGACATCCTCCAAGGACTCTTCCCACACTCCATGCCATCGTCCCTTTGCCTGGATCACATACTGACGTCCCTCCTTCAGCACCACACGCGGAAGTTTTACCACAGCCTCTACCGACTCACCAGCGGGGATGTGGATGAGGTCTTCTTGGCTGGCTGGCAATTTCCGGGCTATTTTGATAGTATCTAGAGGTACAGTTTCATCGGTCTCTGTGTCGCGGATGCCAAACACACCGAGGAGGTTCGCCCGGGGATCCAAGGGAGAACCCCAGTTCAGTATAGTCACAGGGGCATCGAAGTTGTTTCGGACCCGGACCTGTACCTGGAGGGCTATGGGCGGGGTAAATGATGAAGGAATGATCGGCGAAGCCAGCTCAACCGCGAGATTAGGCGATAATGTTGTTGGATTGGAGGACGACATGGTGACATGGAAGAGGGAGAGAAAGGGAAGGAATCGGACTGTGTGCATGGGGGCTTATCGTCGGGCTGTCTTTTTCAGCTCCTCGAGCGTTGTATCGTATCTGACTCCCCCCACGATGGACAGTCCTTGGGCTCTCTTTTATTCCCTTCTTGTAGGTGATCGACAATCAGGGCAGACCGGCATTCGGCTTTCCCCGACACATCACGTATCAAACGAACAGCCTCCACGCCGTCCGCCGAGCAACTAATTGTTTGGGTTAGATCAAGAGGCCAGAGATAGAGTAGGTTTGTTCGAGAAGTGATCTGCAGAGCCGACGCCCTCCTCGATCACACACTAACTGCGGGGGAGGCACAACTAGTGGTCAGCGCCTTCGCGTCTAGAAGTCTTGGGTTGCATTGTTATATTAATTCCGCCGCACCAACCGGTGCGATGGCCTGGATTTATAACAATCGGGACTACGGCCAAGATGAGCGAAGCATTGTGGCTGTCGGATTGGGCGGCTCCTGACGATTATCTTGCGCGCCCAGAAATAATGGTGTGCATCATCGCCGGCAGGAATCTGCTGCAGAGCGATCCCATTCGATGCTCTCTCCACACGTGTCAGAGCTTGGGTTCCATTGTGTCTCGAAAATCTCGAGATGGGAAGGTTTCTCCACCAACCACACCTGATAAGACTGGGGAAACTCTATCATATGTGGATTTCCCTAGAGGATTCTAGATTCAAGTCCGCCAAGGTCCGATGAATAGGAATCACACTACCAGGTCCATGTCTCACGTCCTATCAACTGACGACGAGGCCGTGTTGCCCCGTTGGTATCACACTCAAACTCAGTATCTGCCAGGGTCCCACCAGGAAGATACTGGACCCCAAGCAATCCGATCCAATTCCCTAGCCAGCCAAGCCGTAGATCATGCTTCCACCAGGACCATGGCGTGCTAATCAAGAAATGCTACTGGGCAAACCCCGGAATAGCTTCATCTCCTTCCAAGAATGACAAGTGCTCTTGGCGTTCGCTGGTCCACAGGGATAATACCACCTTCTTGTTTCGTCTTGCTGCCCGAGTCATTTTCGGATATTCAGGATGGACAATTTGCCAGAGAGGTTTTGACATGTGGGTTGCTCACCTTGGTCTCCGACAGAATGTGCCTTATCTCTCGAGGGTGGTCGAAGAACTATAAGTTGAGGACCGTTTCCTGTTGAACTGCTCAATGTATACCATAATCAAGGAGGTAGTTGAATCATCCTCATCAAATAATCAGCCCCCCCACACTTGCTCAGACAGAATCTTCATAATGAAATACCTCTCCACCCTTGTGGCTGCGCTGGCTGCGGCCCAGACCATTAGTGCCACCCCTGTTGATGTCAAGCGCGACCAGCCAGGCTTAAATATCAAGCTCTCCCAGGTTGGAAACACGAAGATTAAGGCGGTCGTCACAAACACAGGAAGCGACCCTGTTACCTTTGTACACCGCAACTTCTTCCACGATTCTGCCCCTGTGAAGAAGGTGTCTCTCTTCCGCAACAGTGAGCCATGACACCCCAACACACCCCAGTATCCAAACTCCTAACATTTCAGCAGATGAGGAAGTCAAGTTCGAGGGAGTCAAGATCCGCGTCAAGTCCAAGGATCTCTCCAACGATGCTCTGACTACCCTGGCAGCGGGCGCGACTCTCGAAGACGTCTTTGATCTTGCGCACACCAGTGATCTCTCCGCCGGTGGCCCAGTGACTCTCCGCACCAAGGGCTTCATTCCCACAACTACCGGGAACAAGGTCACCGGGTCCATCGCGTTCAGCTCCAACGAGCTGAAGATCGACGTGGACGGTGCCGAGGCCGCGAAGATCGCCACTGTCGGCAAGTCCATCGCGCGTCGTACCGAGGTCTCCTGTTCGGCAAGCCAGTCTTCCATCCTCGAGACGGCCCTGGAGAACACCGTGAAGCTGGCCAACGCTGCTGCCGATGCCGCCTCCAGCGGTGCCGCCGATGAGTACTTGCAGACCTTCTTCAAGTCCACCTCCAGCGACGTTGTCGACGAGGTCGTTGGCCGTCTCCAGGCCGTCGCCGAGGAGGCCTCCTCGACAACCTCCGGTGCAACCAGCTACTCCTGCACTGATGAATATGGCTACTGCGAGCCGAATGTCCTCGCGTATACCCTGCCGGCGCTCAACCTCATCGCAAACTGCGATATATACTACTCCTACCTGCCAGATCTGGCCAGCACCTGCTACGACCAGGACCAGGCTACCACCACGCTGCACGAGCTCACCCACGCCCCTGGTGTTTACAGCCCTGGCACCGATGATCTTGGATACGGATACAGCGCTGCCACTTCTCTCAGCACGGATGAAGCTCTGAACAATGCGGATAGCTTTGCTCTCTTTGCGCAGGGTAAGTTTCCTCTCTTTATTTCAATCTCGTTTATGTTCTTTGTTTATTTCGTCGGATCTACTAACGCCAATTAGCTATCGACCTGAGCTGCTGATCGCCTTTTCGGGGGAACTGTGGCACTATCCTAGGAGTATGTTGAGAACGTCTGGTTACGTACCTCGACCGTTAAGCAACAATTTAGTAAGAGAGATGGCCACTTGTGATGACCTTATGGAGACAACCATTTTTTTTCGAATGCCCTAGTTGGCATACCTGAGGCCAATTGAATATATTCTTTTCACTTTTCTCTCAATATAAGCAGTTGAAACTTTCTCAGTCGTTCACTTCTCATGTCGATACAATGCGGTGTGCACTAGAGTTTGCTATAGGCAGCAGATTCCTTAAATGGTAGAGCCTTTCATACACATGAGACTGTTAAAAATTAACCATGAACGAGACCATCAACCCAACACCGAATGCAAAAGCAAGAAAAAAAAAAAGGTACACCCACTACGCCAACCACCACACATATTCTGCCATCGGATCACTCCACAGCTTCGGACACGGTCGATCCTCGGGCGCATTCTGCAACACCGCAATCTCCAAGATCGCCAAAAAGTAAAACACCAAATGCTGCCCGAAGATAACCAGTACGCCATGCGAGGCCATCGCCGCCCCCACAAAGCCCCCGAAATACGCCCAAAACAGACCCGTGGTCCGCAAATGCCATCGCAGCCGCGCCGACCCCGCCTCACGGCGCGCCAGCGTCGACGACAACGCAATCACAGCACTGATGATCACGAGAGAGATAAGAATCACCAGGCCTGCGGGCGACCACAGCAGCGCGTAGGAGTCTAGGAGGGCCTGGTTTCGGAAGAGCAGCTGGATGAAGAACGAGACGGCGAGGCTGCGGAGGAGGTAGAAGGCCCAGATTGTGCGGCGGCCGCTTTCGCGGAGGAAGGCGACGAGTTCGTCGAGCGGGGTGGGCTTCTTGGGTAGGGGAGGGGTGATGTCGTTGAAGGGGGGTACCTTGAGGGTGTAGCAGAGGGATTGGAGGGCTACGACGACGCCGCCGCAGGCGAGGTAAAGGATTTGCTCGTCGATGGCGATTACGGCGTCGTGCTGCTGGCGGCGGGAATACAGGTATATAGCGCCGCAGCACTGGGCGAGGAAGGCGCCGGTGGTGAGCAAGGAGCCGAGGAGGCGCGCAGCTCGTTCGATGGGGGAGAGATCTGTGGTTGTTGGCTTTGGGTGGTCGTCGTCCGACGAGGGAATCGGGTGTGGAAGGGTATAGCCCAGGGCACCGGGATCCTTGCCGAATAGGGTGCCGAGTGCCCTGGTGATCTGAGTGCTTGTTCTTTGGCGATGTGCGATAAGATCCTGGGTGAAGTAGCTGTAGAGAAGGTGGAAGCAGCCGTAGCTGGCGATGCCGATCATGCCGACAACATATCGAAACACCACGTTCAATGGAGCTATGAAGAAGATGAATGAATCCACGCTGAGATAGATCCCCTCTCGCTGGTAGTGGAAGTGGAGGTAAAAGCTGAGGGTGGTGAAGTTGACGACGAAGAATTTGACCAATAGTACCCGCAGCGATCGCTGGGAGTCCAGGGGGCACAACTTGGGGGGATCATTGTCCATCTGCCTCGATCAGTGGCTTTCTACCAGGTTCATCGTTGTCGGGGCTGCATAGAGTGGGGAATATGACGAAGAGGGAATCCGGTGCATTTAAACTGTCCGACTTGATGGTCTGTCTCATCTTGGGCAAAATAAGCGACGTGTGGAGGATAGGCTGAAAGCGCCTTGTCGGAGCTAGCAATGGGGCTGGTGAGATAGGCTGAACCGCAGCATATAGCTTGCACCTAGATTTCATAGATTGATAAGCGTTAAGCGAGGATAGGCAGCTCTGCAGCGATTCCTGCTCCCTTTTGTATGTTTACAAAGTGGACTACCATTTTCGCCCACTCGGAAACCCTCATATTCAAAATTGAGGGGCATAATATCAACCTGTGGATGAGATCAGCAAGACTGGTCTATAACTATTTACAGTTCGAACAGAACACACTACATGCAGCCAGGTCACCACAACAATACCTAAGACTCTTTGCAGGATGAGGCCATAATAGAGGGCCCTTTCCCACGGACTAAACTGAATTAATTAGGTAAATATGCACCTTTTAATATGAGAATCCGGCTAAGACTTGATCCTCCGCGCGTGATCCGGAGTGTTGACTCATCTCCGGCTTTGACCCCAAGTAACTATAAATCGACCCTCGCGACTCTACCTGACGAGTCTTTGCAACCACCACGATCAATAAATCTAACCCCGTAAAAACATCTCTTCTCGAGTCTATCGCCTTGGATACCCTTCTAAAAATATCAGAATGGCCCCTAACCCCGTCGTTGCCCCCGCCCACGTCCTGGCTCTCCTCAAGGAGCTCCACGAGCAGTCGCTCCAACAGGAAAAGCAAATTACGACTCCCTGGCCAACCCGTGGAACAGCCGAGTTCGATCAGCTCATGCTCGACAAGTTCATTGCCATCGACCAGGATAAGGCTGAATTTATCTACAATCTCCTGCGCGCCACTAATGCAACGACCGTCGTCGAGGCTGGAACTAGCTTCGGGGTGAGCACCATCTATCTTGCTCTCGCCGTCGCCCAGAACGCCGGTACCTCCGGAACTGCAAAGGTCATTGCGACAGAGAAGGAACCCGAGAAGGCCGAAAAGGCACGAAAGCACTGGGATGTCGCGGGAGAAGGGGTGAAGAATGTTATTGACTTGCGTGTGGGTGACCTGCGGGAAACGCTCAAGACATCGCTTGGGACAGTCGACTTTTTGCTCCTGGATAGTATGTCCACCTCTTTTTTACTCTCCTCTGCACGTATCCTGCTCTTTCCTTCAGAGTAATGGTATCCATTGGTTAACGTTGATGCTTCAGTCTGGACTCCCCTTGCTCTCCCCGCACTGAAGCTCGTTCAGCCAAGTATGCGGTCCGGGGCAGTCATCATCGCAGACAATACGGTCATGGCGCATGATGACTATACTGAATTCCGGGACTATGTTGAAAACCCAGCGAATGGATTCCGGCGGCTGGTTCTGCCATATGCTGGGGGACTTGATCTGATCATCTACGAGCCGAATCAGTGATGATTGAAGGCTCGGAGAGAAGAAATGGCAATTTTATGTTACGATCGAGCATTAAAATAGTAGCACATGCCATTTTAAATGAATGTAAACAATGGTGTGCCTGCTGCAAAGTACGAGTACCTACACAGTAGAGCATGTCTCGGATGACGACGGACCATCGTCATTCGATTCCCCGCATCAACCACGCCCTTTTCGAGATACTAACTTCATTCGACCCCCAAAGCTGAATTGGATACTGTCTCAAAGGCTGTGGTTGGCCAGACGGATATCTGCGCTGTCCCCATATACCCCGCACTCCATCATGGAGAGTGTCTGTCCAGTCCCAGCCTAGTGGCTACCCTGCCAACCATACGCAAGACGGCGGATAAATATTAAAATTGTATTCTCTAATCAAGCTCGAACGGAAAGCTATGCCAGTCCCGCCTCCAGCCACCCCCAGTAGCAGACCAAAGAGCCCAAAAGGTCTTTTCATACTGCGCGGATGAAAGTGGCAGGTACCTTTCCCCCGCTTTACCTTTCTCCTCTCAATCATGCGGGGAGTCAAAAACAAACCCCTTTGACGTCCGGCGGGCCTCCCACATCTCCGTCATCCGACGCGTTACTTGATCTATACTCAAGCCCAGGCAACGAAAAACGACCCCGACTCGGAGTCGGTCCAGGCTTGGCGATCGCAGAAGATCGAATATTTGGTGGAATAGCTTCTCATCAAGGGCGATATTCATGAACGCGTCCCGGGTTTTCACGGGGTCAGAGGCACTAGCCTCCTCGATGAAATGGAATAGCTCGATCGTGAGTCGCTGGAGCCGGGAAAGCCTGGAAAAGGCTCGATAGAGCTCTACCTCGCGTATGTCGCCCTGGGACCGGGGGATACTAATGGTGAGATCCCTCAGGGCTGTACAGTCCGTTTAGATGCTGCTGATTAGGTCTCCGGTGGTTGGGAAGTAGGAAGCGCCCCCATAGCGAGCCGGTAGGAATTGAAATTTGATTCAACTCTTACCATGGACGTGGACGGTCTGGTGGAAGGATTTCCTTGCGTAGGGGCTCTCCAGCCGCAGGCTTTCTAATGGCGGTAGAGCGGAGAGTAAGAGAGCCGCGACTGTGTGAAGCTCAATGGCGGCCTCTTCTTTCGTACGCGCGTCACCACCGTCCCAAGGATCGGGGTTGGGTATATCAAAATCCAATGCGAGTGATTCCAGGGTCTGGAAACGGCAATCTGCCGCTTTGCGAAGCAAGACAGGATCGTGGACTCTCCAAAGCTGCAACACCCTTAGATTCGAAAGCAAACCACGGGTTGGCCAGGCGTCGAAAATATGCAGGATACCCGGGGTCAAACTGAATACTTGAAGCTGAGCTTGGAGAGGCTGTTTCCCTCTCTCACTAGATCGGTCCTCGAGGAACTGCAGCCACAGTGGACGGTTACTGTCCCCCCCCCCCCGCGAATGTTCTGGGTAGCGCTGATGTAACGATGGTCATATATCATATGCAGCTCCTTCAAGTTGGGCGCCAGGCTAGCAGCCATCTGCATGATCGCTTGATCTCTGTGTTCAGATCCCGACTCGCCGGAATAACGAACGATAGGGGATATACTAGATACCCGGTGATGTGATCAACTAGTAATCATGATCGTGGACACCACCCAGCAGATCTGGGCCCCGTCAGAGACCCGGTAACCTGAAGAAGTGGTTCCTCAACTGACACCTCAGTAAATGTCGGTGAAGTACCTCGAGGAGACAGGCCGGGAATTGGCTTCGCGAGAGCCAGATCAGCTGCCGGAGACCGGTAAGTCTCTGGAGAAATCCCGCCAGTGGCTCCCAGCACTGCGCATCATAATGGAACTCCTCGTCGTTCGGCCGGGAATGGTCGAAACAATGACCTGAGGAAAAGAATAAATCATTCTCGTCGGGCGCTGGTCGTTTACTCTCTGGGATCTTATGGTAATCGAGATAAACCGTGCTCCGTCCGCGGATGGGACCTGGAACTAGGCCATCGATCACCAATTCGTGGACGGACGCAAACCCCGCCCGTCTGTGAAGTGTGGCATCCCAAGCTCCAATATTGCCGACTAATTTATCGCGTGTTTCGATGGTGAAATGCAGGCGACGAAAGCGATGTGGATCCGCTGCTTCGCTACACCGCTTGTTGACGAGGGAAAAGTCGTAAATGCTGGGCTCGTTTTCATTGCGGAGAGCAGAGCTCAAAATTTCGAGGATGTCCAGCGGTAGGGCGTTGAGAGAGGCCATCATTTAACCCCTGGCGGCGCAGGTCAGGAGTAAAACGTGAGATTGGAGGAGAGGAATCTCTCTAAGTATCGTAGGGCCGAGCACCGCCACATTCCCGGGCATCTTAGATCCCCTCACAGCGGAGATCTTGTCTTCTCCGTGTTGTATGTGAAGGTTTTCTGTTGGGTTTAAATCAACGACGCGCCCTTACTGGCCACCGGACAGAGAATCTCTCACATCAAAATTACCACTAGACCACAAAAAAGGGGCCAATGACATTCTTAGTGCAGAGTAATTGGAATACCTGCTAGATCTCATATTGACAGAATCAATACAAAACAGCCCTCCAGCTCAGGTTGACAGATCTCATTGGAAGTAGAGCCAGTCGTATGCACAATGGATCATCGGGCGCAGAAATCACCTCCCATCCCGTATAACTCGGCCCGATCCGTGAGAGAGTCTGGATTAAGCTGGTAGATATTAGTTACGGTTCCTTACGAAACAAGATGTGCACACGTACGTTCGACTCCCTTCCCCTCGACGGCTCTAGCGAAGGGACAGGACCTACAAGGAGCAGCAACGGTGAAAACCATCGGATATCCAGGAAAAATCCCCGATGCTCTCAAAAACGCTCTTCGTCAGCCTCCAGTCTTGAAAATGGTGCAACATGTCCATACTCGGATATAACGCAGTCGAACCCGAGTACACCCCCTCGTATCCATCCTTCGAGCTGGAGACTAGCGCACGAAGGCAGCTAACCCCAATCTCTGGGGTCCTAGCGCATTTTCTCTTCTCCTCACAAACATCTCCCCAATCCAACAAGCTATGGACATCGAACAGCGCGGAAAACCCCCTCCAAATGGCGGTGCACGCGCCTGGATGGTTGCTCTCGGCGGATTCGCAGCCCAGATGTTAGTTGTCCCTCTTTAATAAGTTACCAGGCCGAAGCTGACTGCTGTCCTAGGTGCACTTTCGGTTATATCACGTCGTTTGGGTGAGTCATATCCTGTTCATACCATGGACAAACCAACTGATCCCCATCGAGAGTATACCAATCCTACTATGCCAACCTTCTTCCCGAGCGATCCCCCAGCGATATTTCATGGATCGGGTCGCTTCAGGCATTCCTCCTCTACCTGTTTGGTGCGATCAGTGGACCTCTCTCTGATCGTGTTGGGGTCAAGGTAGCGCTTCCCCCCCTCCTCCATCACATAGGGACGCGTTCTCAGCACGTCTAGGCCGTCATCATCCCCGCTGGGCTCGTACTCATATTCTCCGTGATGATGACCAGTCTCTGTACTGAGTATTACCAATTACTCCTCAGCCAGGGCGTCCTCGGAGGAATAGCCAGCGGGATGATCTTCACCCCGACCGTCTCGTGCGTGGGCCAGTATTTCACGACCCTCCGCGCCTTTGCGATGGGCATCGTGATCAGCGGTGCCGCAGTCGGAGGAGTCATCTTCCCAATCGCGCTCAGCGAGTTACTCGCCCGGACGAGCTTCGGCTGGGCCGTCCGCTCCGTCGGCTTCATTATGCTCGTACTGCAGATCTACGCCGCGGCCACGAGCAAAGAGTTCGCACCCCGGCGCAAGAATAAGCTCTTTCTCCCCGAGGCGTTCAAGAGCTGGCCCTACGTTCTCAGCAACGTGGGCTTTCTCATTGGCTTGCTGGGCTCGTATACGCCCATGTTCTATGCCTCGGACTATGCCCTGCACCGCGGCATGGACAGGAAACTGGCGCTGTACCAGGTCGCGATACTGAACGGGGCTTCGTTCTTCGGTCGGATCATCCCCAATTTCGCGGGCGACCGGCTGGGCCGGTATAACATGAATATCCTCGTGTACTTTGTAAATGCGATGCTGTGCTTTTGCTGGACGGCGACGGAGTCGACGGCGGGGATTATCGTCTGGGTTGTGGCGTATGGGTTCTGGTCTGGGGCGATTTTTTCGCTCTTTTCCCCGACTATCGCGCAGTGTATGTTCATTCTTCTTATTAATATGACAGGCTCTCCGGATCTAGTTGCTGATTATCAACAGTGTGTCCGAACGTCGGTGATATCGGGACGTTCGTTGGACAGGGTCTCACAGTGTGCAGTCTAGGAGCCCTCACCGGATCTCCGATCAACGGTGTCTTGATCCGGAATTACGGCTACCTTTCTGCATCCATGTTTAGTGCTGGGGCACTTTTTCTCGCTGGATGTTTCTTCGCAGCGGCGCGGATAATGCTGGACCGGCGAGTGTTTGTAGTGGTATAGTCTAGTCCTCACTCACCCAAGTCCAGGTCTACATTCCCCAGGCTTAATAAACAAACACGAACTCTTTCGTGGCGTAATTTTATTTATCCCCTTTACCAATAAAAATGAACCTATAAAATACCGAAAAGGAACATATGATACGAATACGCATGCCACGAATCGATGCGATCGCCAGAACTGCACCTCGTATTCTGACCACTTATAAAGATCCTTCTCCCTCCGTCCAGCCTGCGACCCTGGTAAATCGTAAATCCTCACCTCCACCACTCCCTCCCCCACCATAATAAAGTCATACATAATACCATCAAAATGCTCTCCCTCCGGCCCATCAACCTCCCCACCCCGGTCCTCATCTCCAGCACAGCCGTCCTCGGCCTCGGAATCTACGTCTCCCTCTTCCGCCGCACCTTCACCCTCACGTCGCGCCAACCCCCGCCTGAAATCCTCGTGCCCAATCCCACACGCCGACGCATCGCAGATACAAACGCCCTGCTCGGGATCTGGACGTCCGCGATGATGCTGCCCTACTTTCTGAGCTCGTACATGCCCATCGAGGAGAACCAGTGGCTGTACGTCTCCGTGCCGATCCGGCTGGTGATTTCGGCGGCGATGGCGGGGAACGTGCTCCTGCGGGGACGGCGGGGGATGAGTGAAGAGGGCTTCTGGGAGTTTTTGACGTTGGCTGTGTTTGATGGGGCAGCGGCGGTGGCTTTGGGGGTTCAGCTGGGGAGGTTTGATGGGAGGGTGCCGGGATTGTACTAGATGGGTTGGAAGAGTGGATACGTTAGATTTACTGGGTGATTATGTGTATTGTTAATTGTTGATATACTCTGCTCTAAGCCTTCTCGACTCATCATTGTTGTATAAATTTAAAAAAAAAAAAAAAAATATGAAAGTTGCGTACATTGCTACTTGAGCACTTCAAGCGAACAAAGCTCAGATTGATACCTACCTAGATAACCGCGATACGCTCAAGACCCTCCTAGCCCTTCTTCTTCATCTCCTCAAGCTCCTCCGGACTCTTCAGCGCGAGAAGCCCATTGAGATTATCGAGAGGTGCCTCGGCCTCAACAGTCTTCCAGACCCCTTCGATCTGTTTCACAACGTCCGCGCTCAGCGGCCCTCGCTTGAAACCGGCGAGAGTCTCCTTCAACTGCTCATTGTTGCGAGGTCCAAAGACAACGGTGTCCCCCAACTCGGCCTTCAAAGCAGAGTGGTATCTCACCCAGCGATACGCCAGTTCCGCCTTGGGGATCCCGGACTCCGTCGAGATCTTCTCCCACAGACGCAGTCCCTCGAGGATAGCGGGCCGGTTGTACAGGAGGTGGTATATGCCACCGATACGGCTGGTCGGATCCCAGCGCCCCTGCCCACCGGCTAGCAGCTCCTCGACCGTCTTCGCGAGGAATCCTCCGGCAATGGGGGAGTAGGCGTAGTAGGCGATGTTGTGCCTGCGCAGAGTGGGGAGTAGTTGTGCCTCTGAGTGGCGGGCGACGGCGTTGTAGTTCCCTTGGTAGACTGTAGGGAGGATATAGTTCTTCTCCTTAGCGATCCGGACCACCTCCTCGACCTCTTCAGCCAGGAAGTTAGAAAGACCGAAACCGCGGAACTTGCCGGCCTGGTGAAGCGAGTTGATGGCCTCGAGCTGTTCCTCGAGAGAGCTGTTGCGGTCCGGGGCATGGAGGTAGTAAATTCCAATCTAAGTTCATCATTAGCCGTTGCTAGTTACTACATATTCGGGGCCAGGGTTGCTTCTATGGCCATTCATACCTGGTCGGTTTGTAACTTGGTCAAACTTGCGTCCGCGATCGCGAGGATACTTTCCTTTGAAAATGGAACGGGAGAGAAGCCACCGGGATATTTCGTGTCGATCCGGAAACGGGAGGCGGCCTTGACCTTGCCCAGGATCTCCTCGCTGTCCTGGTAGATGGTGGCTGTATCGATGACTTTCACACCGGCCTCTTCGATGAGGTCCAAGGTTTGCCGGACCTCCTCAAGGGGGACGGCTTCCCCGAACGAAAACGTGGCCCCTCCGAAAACTAGCTCGACAGACATGGTGGAGGTGGTGTAGATGGTTCTATAGAGGGTAGTTCGATGAGGATAGTAGAAGCTGCGAAGGAGAGCAGAAGACGATTGAAAGTTGAACTGATGATGAGATGAGAACTTGAGCAGAGCAGCCAGCCGTATTTATATCCATGTTCGCGACCTCGAGGATACGTAGGTGGTCCTCAGGTACTCACCCAAATCCATCACGCAAGCCATCTTAATCAACTCGGGATCGGGTGTGGTGGCTTCCAGCACGGAAGTCATGGTGGTAAATCCGGAGCACGGCTGTCGTGAATTCCACTACGGAGCGCTGAGACGACTGGAACTGTGGATTGATTGGTAAATTAGCAAGCAATGGCGCTCCGCACACGCCAAGCTAACATGGCCTAACTCCCAAGTTAGTAGGCGCAAGCCTTGGACAGTTGGACTCCATTATTAATCCCCCGGAGCTAACTAACGGCGATAGCAAGCGTGTCGTGATCTTATCCCAGCCGCAGGGAGGAGGATGATAAATCCGCCCCCACTTGTGATTACAAATGCAAGAATCGCAGCGATTCGGTGGTAGAATACCAAACTATAGATGACGACAAGGTGTTCAGTACAATCAAAAGCTACTTGAGTTATACAGAAAGTGTAATTGATGATAAACTCACTCTAGAACAGCTTCGTATTTTGAAACCCATCCCTCCTCGCCCACACACCCATCCTCAGAATAAACAATGACGCCTCCATCCCGCTATCCGCTACATATACCGTAAACATCCCAGATATCCCACATAAGGCAACCTTAAAATATGCCCGGAATGAACCTCTGCGTATAAGTGCAATATTCATCCCACTCCTCCCCGAATGTCTCCTTCAACATTCTCTCCTCCTCATTCACCCGAATCCGAAACCACAGCGGGATCACCACACCAGCCCAGAGCAAGAGTCCAGCCTCTACCACCCTCGAGACCGCTCCCACTGGTATCCAACAGCCCAGAAGACCCTGAGACCGACAGAGAAGCAAAACAGCGGCAATCAATTGACTAATCAAAGCCGTATACGAAGGGTGACGCACGTATCGGTGGAGTCCGGTGTTGACAAGTCGCTGCGGCTTCGTCAAGTGGAAGGTAAACGAGGATCCTAGGTTCGAGAATGCTTGCAGTCGGATGTATCCCGCGACACATAGCACTGCAATGACGGGTATTGTGTAGCCGGTCCAACGGAATAGTTCCATATCCACCCCTCCATTGTAGTTGGGGCATACCGCAGCGCGCTGAGGATCTGGGAGAAGCGCAAATACGGCATGGCAGATGCCTATGAGGGCAAAAACATTCTTGTACGGCGCGGGTGCCAGCCAAAGTCCGGCTTGGAAGAGAAAGTCCTTGGATGTAGCTTTTTCTCCGTCAGTGTGACGAGGGGGGTTGGGGTCTTGTAGCCCTCTGCGGGACCAATATGCCCCGAGCAGGACAGCAGAGGAAAAGGAAAATTGAAGCGCTAAGCTTGGGAGGGCGTGAAGTGTAAAATTATTTGAAAACATGATGCCTATACTTGTGATTGCATTGAATATAATGTCGGGGGTATTTCCGGCTCGAAGATCGACGACCCTTTTAAGTCTCGTCACACTCCCGCCTTCGCTATCAACATCGCCTTGATAGCACAACAAAACACTGTCAAAGTCTGCCTACTTTTCTTTCTTTTTCCATTTTTGGCCACTTGGATGACATCCTCTGGCTACCCGATATCCAGCCGGAGTTACATTTCCCCTTCTCGGTCTTGGTCCTTATCCACTCGGATAAACCCGCGCATCGTCACTGTACCTGATCCAACGACAGTGCATATTCAACCCTAGCGAGATCTTCCACTAGAAAAGTTAGTTTTGGCTTTCGAGACATGGTTTTACGGCTTGAGCTGTGGGAAAGGGGGGCAGTTCTTTCAGGGATCGCATCCCTAATCGCGATCTCTCACCCTTTGTTATGATAGCTGAAATACAAAGCCACACCAACTCTCAGGAAACTAGGGCACCGCTGCACGTACAGTAAAGTCCCAATGAGAAAATCTTGAAGTTCCACAATCTCATTGAAAATCGCCTTGTCTTACCGCCATTCCTGCCAGAGTTTGTTCAGTGGAGCTCTCAAAATAAGGTCCGGTCTAGTGGATAACCCAATCCACCCAGGGCACTCACCTCAATATTTTTCCTCCATTTTGGCTTTGGTGGCTTGTCTTGACTCATGCAGCCTAGTCTGCTCAGGGAAAATGCCCCAATGAGGTTTTCTCCTTGCGGCATTCGGCACGTCTCAATTCAGCTCCACGGTCACGTTCGAGAGGCTGGTTACCCTGTGACAGCTCAGCACACAAGATAGGGTCAATGGGCTAGTGGAAGATCTTCCCTTAGTCTGAACATCACATGAACTTAATTCTCCTTGAGAATAACACCATTTACTTCAAATAGCCAGTTGTCCCTTTCCTTCAGTCGGTGTCTCCGTCTGAAGGATTCCTGGGTCATGTGGTGAGCCACTTCGGTGGCGGGTTGGGTAGCAAACAGTCTATCTTCTTGGGAGTAGTTTCTAGACACTCGATTTAATTAATAGAGATACGCCTTGAGATTAAGACGCAGTTTAGGAGAAGCCTCATGGGTCGGTCTGAGGCGTAGGAACAATGTGGGTAGTCGTATCGGGAACAGGCTCAGAGAGGCGTAGCCATCGGGTATACCGAGGAATTCCCTGTCCTTGATCTCATGTTACCAATGGAGGCAGCTTGCAGCTTTAGCCAAGACCAGGTATCTCGATTTCGGAGTATTAGAATCTCCTAGTGGCGATGCTTCACAATATATGTTGTCAATATCCCCTTATTGTCGCATCTTTCTAGTTTCTCCAATCTCCTGCCAGAGAAGTTGGCATCGGACAAATCCAGATGCACGGAGTATTACACTCATTCCGCTCCCAGGAGAACCCTAATTTTGAATCACCTCAATGGAGTCAGTATTGGTCACTCACCCCATAGCGCCAACCTGCGATTACAGTAAGGATGGTGCACGTGCATAGATGAGATCGACAGACCCCAGAATATCTCCGTCGCTTGTCTGAACAAAGCGTCAAGCTATTTCCGCTCATCGCTAATTTATCTCCTCTGCAGGAACTACCTACTCATGAGCCCAGTCTGCTGGGCTTGGCTGATTGAGAAATGAGCACTAATTCCCAGAAGGAATCAGACGACTATTAGACTGGGAATTTTCTTGCCGAAGTCCTACACTTCGATGACGTTAGAAGCGCCGCAAGCCCGATAAAGATCCCAACATACCCGTCAGAGCCTTCTATATTAGGGTTCTAGAGGCCACACAGTTCGTGGCTAGGTATTTGGCAGTTCGAAAAGTCTGCAGGAGGCAGCGGAGGTGGTGGTCTGGTATTCGCCAACCAGCACCTGAATCGTACCCGACGAGTTGTACTTGTTGCGCGGCTTGATCCACGCGATCAAATCAAAGCGCAGAGGGCAGTTGTCGCGCGATCGGCAGAAGTATGTTAAAGAGCCACCGAAGTAGAATGCAGCTTGGCATCCGTAATCTTCGCCATTCATGAAGGATACTGTGGTATTCCCGGGAATTCCCTAGGCAGAGCCGATATCTGGGACGGTCCTTGTCTGGTTTGAAGTAGGGCGGAGAACTCGCGGCGGACTTACTACCTCCCCTAGTGCCAAGAAAAACAAAACCTGCATTGACGGACAGGACAGAAAATATCCTGAGAGGCCCGCCAAGGACGTTCTATATCGCCAGGAATCGTTCTTGGTGCGCATTCATCCAGGCCTGGGATCCCCACAGTTGTCGTGTTTCAAGTCGTCCGCGTCCTATTCAGCGATGGTGACGGTACTCCCTTCCATCCCACCAAACTCATAGGCAAATATAGGACACGGCCTCCAATCGAGCTGATCTTCTGTCCCATCAATGACGGAAATTGTGATACTCGCTTTGAAAGACTTCGTGAGTTCAATTCAATCTGTTGAGACCATACGAGAGTTTTGGTGAAGACAATTCCGGCAATAGTAACTCAAGTAGAGGCTGTTAGTTCAACCATAATAATAGGTATAGGTTCGACATTGGTTCACTTGAGCTCCTGTCGATCTTGACCAAATTGCCCTGCTCCAGAGTAGATTGTGATATTCTGGTAAACCCGACTGACACAGGACGGGACCACGCTGCATCCTGGTCCTGCGACTCATGAAGTGGTTATGATCATCCTGAATACCTCTGAGTAGAAATCCTAGCGTGAGACTATCCTTTCCACTCCGAGAGGGCTTTCTGGCCCCTCACCCGGATGGTTATACCCCCCGGTCATTTCTGGCTACCGCTATCGACCACTAGGCAAGCGATGTGAGATAACATGATTAATAGCTCTTTATCATCGAGTCGTGACGGGCTTAAATCGATATCTTTAGTACCTAGGTACATCACCCCTGCCCTTTCGAGTATAGTCGTACTTAGCGCCCACACAGCTTCGCATTCACATCGGAGGAAGCAGATAATTACTTAGGCGAGGAGTACCTGAAGGAAGAAAATGTCGTAAGGCGACCAAGGCAGAGGGTTGGGGGCTCAGGAAATATGCTCAATGCCTCACCGATTCAACAGCTAGCTGTGACACAATACCTACCGGCTGAGTTCCGACTTTGCGTTTATTCTTCTGGAATATACTGTAAGCCCCCTCACGCATTGTTAATCGTGCATACTCAGGGTTTCACAGGATTTCGCTGTTGATCAGTAGACTTCAGGAATGCTTATAGGTTACACCGATGTCGTAATTCGACGCAGCCAGCGTGGGGTGCTCCCGAGTCTTCACAATCCTGTTGCCAGTATTTGCAGCTTACAAAACAGCACTCGTGCTATCCCGACGCTCCTGGAGTATTTCCAAATTACTTGTTATGGAGTGTTCTCTCCGCAGACGGCTGGTTACGAAGAGCGTGGGTCTCCTGCGCCGAGTCGAACTAATGCACGATGCGACCAGCAGTTGACCCAGCTTGAGAATAAGCCTACCAAGATTCTTTATTTAGTGCTTACATCGATACAGAACGCAAAAGATGCAGTTTGTCTCCGTCACACCCGGCATGCCGTCTGACCGAGTCGGTGAGATTCAAGCGAAAATACCGCAATATTGACTCATCTATGGCGGTCTCTAGTTGTGACGTTCTCGACTCGACATAATGCAACGAAAACCAACAACCAAGCTACAACCTGGCGGGAGAACAGAATCGGCTAGATCACTCTAGCCGCAAGTTAGCGTCCGATGACGCCAGTCGGAGTGGATGCGGGACGCAATTTGGCTCATCCTCCACTCTTCATACTAGCTCAACTCGGATCTTGCGGTGCGTTGCCCTCATTCCGACCGGACCAGAGTAGTGAGGGGAGCCTTGTTAGTATATTTCCCCCAATCGTATTGGGTACTTTCCTAATACAACTACACCTGCTGCGGGGTCGGCATTTTCTATCACGGCAGTGCCGCGGTCAGCAGGCAGCATTCCGTTGTAACCGACTGGGATTGTCTTCCACAAGTCATGATATGGGATCTGCGAAAAAATCATCTCCGGTGCGGGGAGGCAGCCAGGAATAGAAACCAGCCCTATCGGGAACCCCAGTCCGATAGGACCAATGGCCTCTCAGCGAATCTACGTTAGCTCCCATGCAGATAGAGCTCCTCCGAAGTCTTGAGTCGCTTGGCTGAAGCTTGAGTATGCTTTCCCAAGTGCTCGGCTCCCTTGCTACCAGAGGTGGCTTATAGCACAGGCGTTGTGTAACTTGGCCGTAGGACTAGGTTTTTCTGCAGTCCGTTGGACGGTGTAAGTGCATATAACCTAGAATTCATCATTTCAAGTGTTGCTCTGGAATTCGGAAGGATGATACTCCCCACCAACGCCCTCTTCATTATTCTCTCCCTCAATTAGGCTCCAGCAAATGATCCCGGTGATGTCCGCAGTCCATCCCCGCAGCGATACCCTTCTCGTCACGGTCTCACCGCTGAAGATTTCGCCCCCCTGCAGCACTCAAATGTATCCCCTCACTGATGTAATTCCTTCCGGCAATAATCGTCGCTCAGGACAGAAGAAAGTCATTTTACCCCTCATTCTCCTCATCCGGGCAAAGCAGTACATAAAGGACGTACCATGAGGACCAGATGATCTCGCACCCAGCAGTTCAATTCCAGATACACCATCAGCACAATGAAGGCGGCCTTGGCTCTCTCTCTTCTTACGCTTTTGCCCTCCATTCACGGAGCACCGACCCGTTCCATTCAGGACCGGGCGGAGAACCCCCCCTTCAGAGGCTCGGAGGACCTCCTAGGGTACTCATCCTCTAACAAACTGACCGACCAGACCACTGAGGAGATCCCCTACACCCTCGTCTCTGGACAGAAACAAGATGCCGATCTTGGCGTCTATTTGGATTTTGAGCACGCCGACAACCCGCAGCCTATTCGTGGGTCATTAGGAGGAACCGACCCTGGACCACGTATTTCGCTCCCTTGTCTTGTCCCACGTCGAGGACCTTGCGGCTGATTTCACAGGAAACTACTACTATGACAGAATCAACCCTGACAAGCTCGCCCCTCCCGGTACCGATTCCGGACAAACAATCAACGCCCAATGGCCCATGGGTAAGTTCCAGTCCACCTTCTAGGGCAATGATAGTAGCTAACACCTCTTCAAGGACTGAGCAAGGCGAAGTAAGAGCTATTGACGTTCATCGCGCTGTCAGAACTTTTACTCATTGCAATCCAGGCTCGGACTTGATGGAGGTGGTTGGTCGCGTCAAGAGAACACCAATGTCATGCCCGACGCAACGAAGATGGCTGGTGTTGATATGCGCCTAGAAGCGGGTGCCTATCGCGAGCTGCACTGGCATACTGCTGCTGAATGGAGTCTGGTGCTTAACGGCAGCTGCAGAATCCAAGTACGTTTTCCTCCTTGCTAAAGGGACATTGAGCACCATACCTAACAGCACGATACCAGGCCGTAAATGAGAACGGGGAAACTTTCATTGATGATGTTACAGAAGGGGATGTGTGGTTCTTCCCTCCGTATGTCTTTCTTTCGCCCCCCATATGGGCGTGACTGACTAAATAGGGGCGTCCCTCACTCCATCCAAGCCTTGGATGTTGGAGTTGAGTTCCTGCTCGTCTTCGACGAGGGTACCTTCACTGAGGAGGCGACCTTCCTTGCGAGCGAGATCTTCGCGCACAATCCCGTGAGCTTTCCCCGGATGCTAAGACTCATTCCTGCCTAACATACACCAGAAATCAGTCCTCGCGAAAAACTTTGACCTGCCAACGTCAGCCTTTGACGACATCCCAGATGCAGAGCTATTCATCTTCCCGGGCACCAAGGCTCCCGAGGATATTGAAGACCAAAACGTGACGACGACAGCCGGGGTCATCCCCCGCGTGGAGAGCTACTCTTACCATTTCAGTGAGCAGCCAGCACACAAGGTCGCTGGTGGATCAGTAAAGATTGTGGATCCAGTCACATTCCCCATTGCCAGCCAGTTCTCTGCAGCTATAGTCACAGTCAACCCGGGAGGCATGCGCGAGGTTCACTGGCATCCGAGTTCCGACGAATGGACATTTTTCATCAAGGGACAGGGCCGAGCCACCTTATTCGAGGCCCCGAAGACAGCTACCACATTTGACTACCGCGCTGGAGATGTGGGGTACTTTCCAAAGTCAAATAGCCACTATATCGAGAACACAGGAGACGAGGATCTGGTGTTCGTTGAGGTGTTGCAGGCGGACAAGTTCACCGGTTTGTGGCCTTACTGACCATATTTGTGAAATGCGAGTGTACTAATTGGCCTAGATATTTCCCTTGGCCAGTGGCTTGGATCGACTCCCAAGCAGATTGTGAAAGATACCTTGAATCTCCCCGACAGTGCGCTGGCCAAGCTGAAGTCAGACAAACAGTACGTCGTTGCTGGATCTACTGAGACTGGAGTAGCGACAAGGTCAACCCGCGATAGCTGATTTGAGTAACGCGGTAGGGAGGGTTGAGAGAAAATACAATGAGTAGAACTCCGACAGGTGACTACCACAAGAGGCGGCCCCAAAAATATCACTGATGTCTAGTGTTAACTCATTGGGTTTAATTCCTGCCATTCTAGTTTTAGTTTCCACGGTTGATATGCTTGGTTTTCTAGTATATAGTGAAATAATATATATGGTATCTTTTATCACTTTGGTTCCGGTTCCTTATAGGGAAGCACAAACGGGTGTATATATATACCTCCAAGCACATCTCGGGAGAGCTTGACGAGGCAGGTATTGGCTAAAGCATAATCATTGGTCAGCATCTCGTGAAGGGACGAATTTTGTTTACTAAACGTGGCGTCCCGCTCTCTTCCCTTTCAAGACCATTGTTAGCTCTGAATAATTATCAAGATGCATGCGCCTAATCCAGTTGGACAAATTTATGCAGATACTGGATTGGCTCTTGACTAATATGCATAAAATAGTTATGATAACTGGTCAGCCAATAATATGAGTAGTTATGTCTGCATAAATTGTGTTTGTGGCTGAATGTTCACACTGAAAGTGACACAGCCTTCATAGCACCAGCCACAATGAGGTGTTACTCATTCTTGTCTCCAACCTTACGAAATCACAAAATTTCCCCAACAGCTTATCCAGCTCGACCCACGTCTATTGATTATACAGAAAACGCGTTTTTATCAATTATTGTGTAGGACGTCTACAAGATGCTGCGCAGCACTTCGCGCACCTAAAATGAGTGACTCCGGACGGCCGCGACACCGCGGGCGCAGGAAACGGCCCAGAGTGCCTCTATCGGAGCGTAAACGCGCCGTGCGAGCGTAGGAGACCCTCTCTTCCACTCCACTCATATTTGCCCTAGAGCTTTACAGTAACCACAACAATAGATGCCTGCCGTGTCGACACCACAAAGAAAAATGTAGGTAGCTGGGGGTCTCTAGCTAGCCGATCATGACAATTGACCCCTAGTTCGTTTCTAGGTGAAGGGGATATTCCTTGTGCTCGATGTAAAAGATATGGCCGCACATGTCAATTCGAGGAAGTACAATCGCCTGCCTCACCACTACGACGGGAGAATGCTCCGGGGTAAGTAATTTGCTGCCCCCACCCCCCCGGGTAGTATTGTACTTGGCTTATGGCATGGCTCGCTCAGGACGTCAAATGTGAGCGAGACAATTTCTCGAAGAGAACACCACATGATGCGAATTATTCGGCATTTCGTGGGCGATGTGTCGACCAGCATACAGAACCTGGAAGAAGTCGCTAATGGATTAGACCGAGAAGGGGAGCATATGGGAACCAATGACTCTTCCAACTCACCAGAACCTACGCTTACCGAAGGCTACTCGCTAGATCCATTGTCTGCAAATACTATGCGTGAGTCGCCGTCGCGCTAGCATGGGGTTGAGCTTACTGACATGAGATCTCAGACTACTCTGGCGAATTTTCCCACTGGAATTTCTCCAGAACAATTCGTCGTAGATTGGAGAGTTTAGGCAACGTCGTGGAACCGAATGAGGTATATCAACTCAGCCTTTTGTGCTGTTGCTTTCCATATCCTCTTGAATAGATAAAACTAAAAAATATATAGGTCGCTACTGGATCATATCGTGCGACTGGCTTGCAGTCGACAAGCTCGTTCATCTCCCTTTCGATGATGTATTTCCCGCCTAGGGAAGTCGCAAATTTCCTCACCGATACCTTCCTGGAGTTTGCCCAGACGAATTACTTCTACTTTGATGAAATGACTTTCCGACAAAAGATGGAGCTCTATTACGCCAATACATGTCCGTTGACCATTGACGATGCCGGCTGGGTATGTACACTCCTCATGACGTTTGCGATTGGCACCCAGTTCGCCTACATGCAAACAAAACCGGTAAAATCAAACCCATCTCCCAAGGAGATCCCTGATGACCATGTGGGACTGGAACTTTACCGTTTCTCTTGTCGATTGATTCCAGATTTGATCACTGTTGCATCGGTTGAGACAGTGCAAGCGTTTCTCCTGCTTGGCGTCTATACATTAACGATAGACACATCTGGATTGGCATACACATACTACGGGCTGGCGATCAAGATGGCAATTCAAAATGGACTGCATCGTAAATTTGCGGGGGAAGATGTCGACCAACGGACCGTGGAACTTCGGAACCGCCTATGGTGGTCCGCTTACTCCCTTGAAAGGTCAGCTCCAATCGAGTATATCTTGATGACATAGTTTTGCTAACCTCGTAAAACAGCCGTATAAGTATCCTTCACGGTCGACCAGTGTCCATTTCCCGCGCCGAAATTGATGCTGACCAGCCTTCCAATATCCCCGAGCTTCAGATACCGGGTCGAGTATCAAATTTACCAAATATGACGGCGAACATATATTTAACAAGGCGACTAGGCGATTTGGCGGCGGTTATTATACGCCTACGAAGGTGTCCCAGACATCAACAGGCGCATTTCCTCCAGAATTTGATGAATATACGATCGGAGCTACGGGACTGGTGGTCGTCCCTCCCAACCGAAGTGACTTGCCGAGATCTAAATCCCCAGGGACCTCTCTTTCGATGCAATGTTCACCTGGAACTAAACTACGCTACTGCTACATTGTACATGGGCCGTCCGTTTATTTTTATGCCTACAAAGTCTCAAGTCAGGCATGGACATCCCGATGTAGACCAAGATCGCATTGAATCAGTCAAAATTCTTGCCGCTGACTCCTTGAATGCTGCATTTAAGTCGATTTACTTGTGCCAACTGCTACAAGACTCTGTCGGGCTGGCACGGATGTCTTATACCGAATTCAGCTCTTCCAGGGCGGCCCTGCTAGCGTTGATTGCTCATAGTATTACTGGATCTACCGATAGGATCAGAAACTACCTTACACAAGGTATGGGCCTGATCCGGCAAATGTGTATCGGGCTTGAGTCCGCTCAATCGGAGGTGGCAGTTATCGAAGCTATGGAGCGGGCGATGCAGCGGCTCGATAGACAGGGTGTGTCCAATGATGAGGCCACAGCAGAGCCAAGAACTGGGTACGACCAGTTCAAGCAATGGGCAAGGTTGTGGGCAGCAGACAACTCGACTGGTGTTATACAGCAGCCGGCGCCTAGTGAATGTGCAAATGCGTTGGAGCCTGCGCTAGGGTTCGACGGATTTCTCTCCTCGTTCCCACAGGAATTGGATGCGTTTGCCGCAATACCGGGACAGATAGATTCTGGTCTTGTTGACTGGCCCGAGGATCTGGATATTCCAATTGGTGTGCCAGACGGTAATGAATGGGCCGGTATCGATGGTGAAGTGTGAAGTAGGAGAATAACGGACAGCTCTGGGATTCGCCATTACATATGCGAATACGATGATGCGTCTTGGAAATGAGATGGAAAATAGACTTAATGGCCATGTGTCCGTTATGTGAGCACGTCGCCCGGAGATGGGAGCCTACATGTTTGAACTAGTGACTTTATTCTTCTCCCGCACAAACAGATAATGAGATACCGCGCAGCAAATACTTTCTAGTAAGTATAGCGAAATGATGTTTTCTCCTTATCAGTCAAATCCGAAAACGAACGAGCTGGATCCGCCTCCGCTGAAGTCTCGCCTCCCTGTGCCTGATCTCGTCGCGAATTCTCCATCTTGCAGACAAGAGCGTAAATGCTAATCGAAATACTGGCGACGATGAAGCAGCACAATAAACCCGTATAGCCTTTAGGATAATTCGGCGCATCCGATC
This sequence comes from Aspergillus conjunctus, assembly GCA_027569095.1. Taxonomy (NCBI): domain Eukaryota; kingdom Fungi; phylum Ascomycota; class Eurotiomycetes; order Eurotiales; family Aspergillaceae; genus Aspergillus; species Aspergillus conjunctus. The sequence continues at coordinate 601,928 of JAPDEL010000004.1, read as the reverse complement.
CCCGGAAGACCTGTGGCCCTATAATATTACCGACGCAGTATGCCAGGAAGGCTATCGCGTTCATGGTGACTTTCTTGGTATGTCCCGATGTGTTAGCCATGGGGAGAGTCACTGACATGACATAAGGACCCCAGTAGGAGTAAAACACATAATATGCTGCAAGTTGTCCATGCTTATTTGTCTCAGGTAGTTGCCACATCAACACCGCGCAGACGACAGGAACCATATTAGCGAGGGAGATAATAATGCACCGTTTATTCTTGAGCCTGGCACAGGGAACAGCCAATATAAGCTGGTATGCTGTTGCCAGAATACCAGTTGGAATCCCCAGCACTGTTGTCATGAGTTGGGAATAACCCATCCCTGATACAATGACCGCGGAGAAGGCCACCAGGCACCCACCAGGAATGCTTTGCACACAGATGAAGATCGCTAAGAGCCAAGTCTTTATATCCATGAGACACTCGCGCAGCTGGTACCATTTTATCCTGCGTTCTTCTATTCCTGTATCGTTCACTCTGATACGCTCAATTGCAACGTATTTTTCTCGCTCAGAAAGATACCAGCATTTCATTGGATGATCGGGGAGGAAGGTCCATAGGACCACACCCCAGACGGCTGAGATACCACCGAGGACAATGAGTAACAGGCGCCAGGGAGCGAGTGCCGTGTGGGTATGACCGATGCCATAGGAGATGATCCCGGAGAATATGGACGAAAACTACGTATATCTGGGTTAGAATGTGGCAAGTAGACGGGAGGAGATGAAGACAGACCTGGTTGAACCAGAACGCAACTCGAATCGGCTGCTCCTTTTTGGTATACCACATCGGGGTCAGAATACTGGCGATAGGAAACGCAGCAGCCTCCGACATGCCCATGATAAGTCGGACAACCATCAACCCAGCAAAATTTTGCGTGGCGGCCGTGCAGCACATCAGGACCGCCCAGGTTAGGGCAAGACAAGCCAACAGCTTTGCGACCGGAAGACGTTGAATGAGAATAGCTGATGGATACTCGAAGATGAGATATCCAAAGTAAAATATACTACCGACCCAGGAGAACATGGCACTGGTGAGATTGGTATCCTCCCCCATGCCATATATGTATGCATTCGAGATGATGACTTTGTCCACAGCACTGAGAATAACTGTGCCTGCAATTAATGGAAGGATGCACAAATCGACCTTCCACACGAGACGACGTGTCTCTTCTGGAGTAATGGGTTGGGAATTCTGGCCGATGTTCTTGAGCAGCTGGGTCTCGTTCGCGCCTGCGCGACCGTTGAGGTCCTCGACTTGGCCGACATGATTGACCAGGTAATTCAGTTCAAATGAGCGAGGTGATTTTTCCTTGTGCATCGTCACGGGGCAGATATTTATGAGCACAAGATGATGTTATCTCACGGAGTGAATCTCTTGAACGAGACGGGGAATGTAATTTATACCCTTACTGGCATTGTCGCTTGATCCTGGGGTATCAGGGAAACTCTATTGGGCGTATTCGACTCACAAGATGGGGTAAAGATATGCTATGGCTAGTAGGGTTTGGCTATAGCAGATGATAACAGCCGTCTATGCGTTGAGCTAACTTGATATTATGATAACGAGTCTCTGGGAGTCCGGGTGCCTGTACCCGAGTGTCTCCAACGTCGATTTGGAGTTCTATCCCCAACCCAGGAATGGCTATATTTTCCTGCACAGGGGCAGGGCAGATGCTGAATATTTCTACATCACGAGATCGCTTATTCAAGGTTAATTGTGGAAGGATCTACAGAGACCTGCATGAAATCTTGGGAGACTTTGCACTTCTCTGCCATCTTTACATACCAACTATCTCTTCCGCCCGAAGCCCTGGACTCGAAACAATCGATATTTATCCTCTGTATCATCCGAAATCAATTCGAAATGGCCATCTCACCGAATTTCATCAAACCATGGCTCCCCAGAACTGATCCCCCCTCACTCCTCCTCACTAATGCCCAACTGATCGACCCAGTCGAAGGCAAAGTGCATCCCAACACCTCCGTTCACATCAACCAGGGAATTATCCAGACCATTTCCTACAACAACAGCCCAATTGCTACACCTGAAAACACGGTAAAAGTTGACCTTGAGGAAAAATACATCTGCCCTGGCCTCATCGACGCCCATGTACATATCTCTGCTGTACCGGGCGAAATGGATTTCCGCCACATCATGAGCATGCCCGAATCCGAAGCCCTGCTACGAATGACCTACGTGTGTAGAGATATGCTTTATCGGGGTTTCACCTCTGTCCGTGACTGCGGTGGTGCCCCAGGAGTCCTCAAGGACGCCTGTAACGAGTGGCTTACTATCGGACCCCGGTTGTTCATTTCCGGCCATGCACTTAGCCAAACGGGTGGACATGGCGATTTTCGCCACAAACATGATCACTCGCATTGTACTTCCGGGTTTGTCTCGGGATTGGGCAGAATCTGCGACGGCGTTCCTGCTTGTATTGCAACTGCACGAGATGAGCTCCGACGCGGCGCGGATTTTATCAAGATCCTGGGGAGTGGAGGCGTGGTTAGTCCTACTGATAGGCTGGAGAACCACCAGTTCTCGCCAGAAGAGATCCAGGCGATGGTTCGCGTCGCTAGTAACGCTCATACGTATGTGACCTGTCATGCCTACAGTCCGGACTCGATTCGGATCGCGATTGAGAATGGGGTGAAGGGAATTGAGCATGGGAATTTACTTGACGCTCCCACGGCCAAATTGATGGCGGAGAAGGGGTGTTATCTTACTCCCACGTTGGTGACATACTTCTCCATGGGTGATCCGGCAGTGGCGCATTTCTTACCATCGGACTCCCAGGAGAAGAATTTCAACGTGATGAAAATGGGATTCGAGGCCCTAAAGCTGGCCAAGGAGCATGGGGTCACAATGTGTTATGGATCGGATCTACTCGGACCGCTTGGTGTATATCAGAGTCGAGAGTTTGGACTGCGGGCAAAGGTACTCTCCGCCGTGGATATCCTGCAGAGCGCGACGATAAACCCAGCAAAGATGATGGGGCAAGAGGGACGCCTGGGGCAGATCAAACCCGGGTTCTGTGCGGATTTGCTGGTGCTAAACAGTAATCCACTGGCAGACATCACGGCCTTCGAGCGAAGCGAGACGGAGATCCGACTGGTGGTCAAGGATGGGCGGGTATGTCGTAGCGCGATTCCAGGTATAACTGGGTTGTTGGACGAGATCCAGAAGCTGTAAATTATTGTGATTATAGCATTAAACACAATTTCATGCAACGTTCTCCAATGTGGTTATCCTGCAAATAACTCCTAGCCGGTCCGAGACCATCTACCCGGACACGCCTACCCGGATAACATCTCTGCTCCAAAAATCTAGAACTTTCTTAGCTTGAAATATATCCCCAGATTTATTTCCACCTTTTCCCGTTTTCTTTACCTCTTTTTTCTTTTCCCCCTGGTTTTATATATCTCCACTGAGTTAGAAAAATAATACCGTTCACCTAACACACCACCAACATGGCCAATCTATCCAACTACCGGCTCCTCTGCTTTGATGTCTATGGAACCCTCATCGACTGGGAATCCGGCATCCTGACAGCCATGAAACCTCTGCTTGCAAAATCGCCGGCAGGATTTTCTCGTGAGCATCTTCTCACAGTTTACCACGAACTAGAGCGCGACCAGCAGCTCCAGACTCCCGATATGCCGTACTCGCAGGTGCTCTCGACCATTCACCCGCTTCTTGCCCAACGCCTTGGCGTCCCCGCCCCTACAGAAGTCGAAAACACTGCCTTTGGCGACTCGATTGGATTCTGGCCCGCCTTCCCGGATACAGTCGAAGCACTCAAGCGTCTTTCGACAAAGTATAAGCTAGTTGTTCTCTCCAACGTCGACCGGGCATCGTTTGCCAAGTCAAACGCAGGCAGTCTGGAAGGGTTCCACTTTGATCTGATCATCACAGCACAGGATGTCGGCTCGTACAAGCCTGATCTGCGCAACTTTGACTACATGCTGCAGAAAGTGAAGGAAGAATTTGGAATGGAGAGGGGGCAGGTGCTTCAGACAGCACAGAGTCAGTTCCATGACCATCATCCGGCGCAAAAGGTTGGGGTGAAGTCTGTTTGGATTGAGAGACCGGGAGCGACGATGGGGAACTTGGAGGAGCTCATTTACGATTGGAAGTTTGATACACTAGGAGACATGGCTGATGCGGTCGAGAGGGAGTAGAGGATACGGTAGATTTGACTTGGGGCAGAGAGTTTCTTCATTTTGTCTATGTACTGCAATGCAAGCCAGTTATTCCGAAAATTTCCTGGTATATTGCGTCTTATCTGAGTAGATTCTACTGACATTATCTTATCACCACTTGGTCGGTGTGAACGGCTACAAATTCGGCTCCTTCATTCTTCAAACAATCTCTTATCAGGCTATTCGATGATGGACCCTGTCTGTCAGATAATTCTGGATGCTCGGGAAGAATACATATTCTCTAAGGTTCTTGAATAGATAGAAGATAAAGTTAAACAAAGGAGAGAAGGTTGGACCCAGGCGGGGTGACGGCCCGTGCCGTACCTGTAAGTAGAGACCGTGAGATTGCGACCATTCCCCACTACAGCTTTATGCAAGTGCCTTTGCATTAGCTGATAAATGTAATATAAAGGGTTCGATTGATTTGGCTGTAGTAATTTACTTTTCTGGATCTACTGCTAGTTCATGTATGCGTTCAAAGTAACATATTGACCCCGAAGGTCACATCTTCTGAATTGGTAGGCTCTGGTAAATTCCGACGTCAGCCAGCCACACCCCGCCTCCTCTAGCAGCAGCTTATGTGAGCCAAACACAGCCCCCTCTAGTACGATTTTACGACGACCGGAACACAATGAGTGTGTATTCTCTCTTCCCCCGCCTTATCAAAACTCCAAGTCCTCACGCCAAAACCTCATAGGAATGGCGCAACAACCCACGTATATACTCGCCCCTAACTTCCACTTCAAGCCAGGGACGGGCCCTATCCAACTAGGCAACATTATATCGCACCCGCTACGGCCTCATCGGGCTCTGACAACTGTCGATGCGGACACACTGCAGAAAGTCTACCCACGGGTAGAAATCTTCACTGACTACGAACGAAGCATATCTCGCGGAGACCACCACGGCGTCTCAATAGGCTTGTGGGGAGAGTTCTTACAGACGATATCCGCAAAAGTCTCGGGTGGGCGCAATAGCGATGTCCAAACGAACTATACCATGGACAGTCTCGAGACGATGTATTTTGTGGGCGACCCTCCACTCGAGGAGATTCAAGCACGTCTGAAGGCCCCTCGGGTTCAGGCTGTCACCAAGGCGAGCAGAGTTCCTGGGTTTAGGACGCCTGTATACATGGTTACGGGTCTTATGGTTGCGAAGGGATTCTCGGCAGATGTGGAAAGGAGTAAACATTATAATGGGGAGATTGAGATTAGTGGGAATGCGCCTTCGCCAGTTGGTCAGGTTGGTGCTGGGGCTAGTCTGGCTAGATCTACTGGCACCGAAAATGGGGATAAGTGGCGGGCGGGTGAGGATATTGTGTTTGCATATCAACTTCTGAAACTACAGGTCAAGGGCTGGAAAGGAGATAGGGTTGAGTATGATGAGTTGAGACACAAGGCTGCGTATCTGGATCTGGATGATGACGAGGACACCGACGAGGAGCAGGAGGGTGGCTTGGAAGAGATCCTGATTAGTCCGATTAATGCGGAAAATCTTCCTAGTGACCGTGATACAGGAAAGGTGACTGTGACAGAGGTTGGAGAGGGGAAAGGCCGGATTAGCTGTATTTCTTCGGCGCAGGATTAGTTTCCAACTCATGGAATGGCGCGTTCATGAATTCAAATATCAGACAATACGCCTCCTATTTTGGCCCACCGGGCATCCTCCGATTTCCCTATCAAGTCCCATACCGTCAAGTACAAATAACCTGCCTTGAGCGTGCGGGACGACAATGCCTTGAATATTGCATGCATTCCCGCGCGTGTCCATGCCCTGTGTTTGGCATCATAGAACGGCTTTCCGGGAGGGTGAGAACTGATGTACTCTAGCAGACATCCTGCTATGCCCGCCGCTATGGCAGTAGCAATAGATGTTCCAGACTTGTACTGCTCGTTTACAGAGTTTGCCCATGCGGAGGGGACATCTAAGCCAAGGGTTCCGAAAGCAACCCCCTCGTCTTCGCATTTTGGGGGGTTGAAATCTTCAAAGTCGCCGTTCGCATTTGTCCCGCGGATTGAGATAACAGAGTCGTATCTGGCAGGGAACATCTCTCTGTCGTTGGCCCCGTAGTTGGAGGCTGCTGCGAAGAAAAGTAGGGAACCTTTGCGTTCGTATAGGGCTTCGCGGATTGCGTCACTAATACATGGTTGCTCTTCCGCAAAGCCGAACGACATGGAAATAATGTCGGCTTCCCAGTTGCGACTTGCCCAAGAAATTGCCTGAGCATATCAGCGGGGTAAATGCAACGACTCGTAGAATTACTAACCTTTGCAACATTTTTGCCTGACTGTAAGAGCTGATTAGGGTTTTTGGCAATGCGTGCCACATATATATCGGCTTCAGGTGCACACTTCAAGACAAGAGACACCAAATGAGTGCCATGTCCATGAGAATCTACGTAATGACCAGACCCGTCAACCAAGTCTTTCCAACCTTTCAGCCGGTCTCCGACATCAGGCAAAAAGAAGAAAGGGGCATCATCGTCGCATCCAGTGTCCAGAATCGCGATGCGAACTCGTCGCGATACGCTGCGTAGTCCAACTCCTGATGCAACTTGAGCCAGCTCCCTATTGAGACTTTTCAGGCGTGAGAGCCATTCGCTAGCACGTTTCTCGCTTTTTGTGCGCTTCTTCATGGGCTTTACCGCTTTCAGTTCCTCAGAATCCTGCAGTGCCACAGTAGACTCCTGCATTGTCATAACCTTTGAAGGCATATCCAGCGGAGCAATTTTTGTAAAGTTCTCCATCCACTTAGTGGCCTGTAGCAGGTCCTCGAGCGGAAACACAACTTTGTCATATAATAAATTTCTCCGCTGCTTCAGGGCTTCCTTCCGTTCACGAGTAGATAATGCTTCGACGCCGGGTGCTTGATTGAAAGTGTCGGGCTCCAGACAGTGGCGAACTGCACTCATATAGTCGGGGTATTCGAAATTTCTCCAGCGCCACTCGTCTTTAATGTAATTGAGGGCCGTGAAGAGTTCATTGTTCGCCCTGGCAGCCAAGGGCTGCGACCGCTTCTCAACCTTGGGAAGCGGAGAGCCTATGCCTATCTCGACAAGCATAATACCAAGTGCTCTGATTCTTGGGTACCCGTGAACCATTCCAAAAGTCTTGTTGTATTCACAGCAATGGGGGTCTTCGTCGTTGAAGTTCACTGAGAGATAAGGCTTCCAGGTAAACAGGTTGCCCTTGTTCCCCGAGGTGTTGCTTTCCCTCATAAACTGAATTGTCTCGCTTGTCCATTGCGTATTCATCCAGTCGGAGTCATAGTACTGCCAGGCAGAGTAGGCTATTATGTAGGCAAGTACAAGCTTCATTCGTCCCGTCAGCCGGTACTTACTGAGAATATTGGCCAAAGATATGCCAGGGATGTTATCGACGGTCTGCTTGAGAGGTCCCAAGCTATAACGAAGATCTGCCTCTTGGACCGATAGGTGAAGACGCCAGTTATTACTTGGACCAATAAGGGTGCAGAATTGACCGGGGTCGATTCGCGACATTGCTTTTGCAGACATAGTACTAGCATGCTGCTGGTGTGTGTCACTATCCCGTGCATCGGCAAATCGAGCGCGTTTGTTGTTGCCGGTAAACCTATTACTCGGCACAAGCAGCTCAACATCCTGCCAGTGGCTTTGCTCTGACTCGTTCCAGGACGGCGTAGACGAGAATAGCATGTCAAACTGTACCATGGTGTTACTGGTCGCTTGTTGAGTGGGTGGCTGTAGCAAAAGACACACGAGATGCTCCCCTTGCATTTGGCCTCTCGTCCCATTGCTCCGGCAGGTGCAGCACATCTGCTCACGTAGCGTTCGATGAGCCAGCTCGCTGGCATATCTGGAGCTCTCAGGTCGAGTGGTTCGTTTGGTGGCAGCGATATCATCGCTCTCATCGAGTTTGGACAACTTGCGATTTTGCTTGGTGAATTGTTGTATATGGGCAATGACCTCCTCGACGTCGCGAGATTGTGTCGTGAGCTGACGAAGCCCTCGCCGGATCTTGGACCGAGCCTTCCCATAAGATATCACGTTCGGCAATGGGGATTTTATCGCCTCCAGAAGCGGGTAGCCGCTCTTTGGTACTGGGTTCGGCCACTCGACCCGACTCATTAGGCCTCATGGGTTCAAAATATAGCTCTTCGTTATGCTCACATTACATATTGCCTCTATATCTCGCAATAGCTTGGGTATACGCAGTCGCAGCTGTTTCTCCTGGTCCAAGCCGGCCGTGTCTATGTAGCGGGCGACCAGGTATAATTCAGCCCCCAGGCGGCTGCACCCAGGTCGCTTGATCTCCACAGCCAGTAAAGACGCGATATTAGCGACCTGGAAAATGGCGGCCCTTGAAAAGTCTATCGGATCCTCTGTCGCCATTTCGAGTACATAACGAGTCAGCGCAGGTGGTAATGCAGTTTCGCCAGGAAATGTGAGGCTGGCGCAACGATGCGGGGTAGGCTCAGCTGAAACCGCGTTGGTGTTCACCCAATTGCTGGTGATTACGGGAACAGCTAGTCATCGCCTCGCTGTATTTTAGCTTCTCTTTTTAAATATTACATCCGATACTGTGATCCTAAGCAGACACTGGTCGGTTTGGATTATCTTGTCAATATTAATTCAGTTTCATCTTTTCAAATTGCACGATTCGTTGTGCCAGATACATATACTTCGAGCAAGATATGGAGGAGCCTCTAATAACTTTGAAGTAATCTCCCACTGCCTCAAGATTCAGCCCTTCAAGACTGTCATGAAGTCTCCGCGAATGTGCCCTGAGTGTCAAGGGAACGCTAATAAATGGATTTGCTTTTTTAATGCTATCACATGAGAAGAAATAGTCGGCCAATTGAATTATTAGACTCGCTTACTAAGAAGCTGTAGTTAGTTATGCATGCCACCTGGCAGCCCCTCTTTGAGCTTCGTCGAGCTGGGTCCACGGTTCCTCATGGCGGACTCCACAGAGTGAAAAGATACTCGTTGAGCTACCTCAAAAAGTGATGGAGACCGGCGGCTTAATCAAATTAGGCGCGCAACAGTGTGTTGAAGCATTCACTCGGTGCCTTGAACTCCCGTCCCTCCAGGAAAATGAGTGGGCTGAGAATCGCCTTGCTGATATGAACCTGTGGATTTCGGGCACCGGTGCCTGCGCACGTGGACGGGCTTCCTTGGAATCAAGATTAGCCTCGAGGGACGAAGCCCATGATGTGATCGCGAATTTATTGCGCATGCTTCGTACCGTGATCGACGAGTGCCGGATGCAAGGTAATGAAGAAGTACCTTTCCACTATCACCACGAGGAGGTAGATCTTGCTTCTTCTGAGCAGCAAGGGCAACACCGCGCGTTTTCTCCTTGGTCCGACAATTCTAGCTCTGATGACGCATCGAACGACGGATATCAGGTACAAAATGCATCGGGAAATCGGTTGCACGAGTTAATGTACAACGTTGAGTCGCTGCAAGATCAACTTGCCCGGATTGCGGTTGCCATTCGTCGTTCTGGAAGGCGCTCACGATTGCAAAAGGCTGACCAGCGGTTCGTGGCAACAGACCATCAGGAACTGGAGGGTCACCTAGTCGGAATGCTGCTTAATCAATTGAACCGTTGCCCCCAGAAACGAGACTCATCGAAACTGAACGAAGTGCAGCTGCGACTAATACACTGCAACCTGAAGCGTCGAAATCGCTTCCTGTATGCACAAAAACATTCTAAGGGTTTGGACGCAGTCTCCATACAACGTACAAATCATACAGCTATGCCGATGAAAGTATTATCAGCGCGGGAAGAGACAAATAGCAGGAACCCGAGTTCGACCCCCTTAAATGATGCATCAGGAAATGCCGCCAATAGCACAATCATCACTGGAACTACTGCCACTAAAATGTCCGATAGCTTCAATTTACAACAACCTGACTACGCGGCACCTTCCGCTTCTTCAACAATGTCAGCTACAGTAATCGACCTAGATTATCCACGCTCACCTCGATTCAAAAATGATGCGCATCTTTTTCGGTGTCCGTGTTGCTGCGAAGCACTCCCTGCAGTAATGGCAGGCAAAAATAAGTGGAGGTGAGATTCGTGACACAAATTAAATTCCAGTAAAACCAATGAGAGATTAGGAAACACATCGCAGACGATTTGAGTCCCTACACCTGCATTCTGGCCGGTTGCGATCAACCTGATGTCCTTTTCAACACGAACCAGGCCTGGCGGCAGCACATGCTGAAGGATCACAGCAGCTTAAAATATTGGATTTGCTTGGCATGTGGCGATGGGTCTCGATTCGACGACAAGAATGCCTTTGTGGAGCACACGAAGTCCAATCATTCAGCGACAATTCAACAAAACCAGATCCCAGCTCTCGTTGAGTTGTCTAAGAAAATCATACCAACCGAAATCCGACTTTGCCCACTGTGCAATTGGCCAGAAGACGAGGGAGTTGAGGTGGATAAGGATGCGCTCCTCAATCACATTGCCAAGGAGATCCACTCTTTCTCACTGCGGGCATTACCATGGGCAGACAATAACGGACAGGAAAGTGATGAGAGAATTCGATATAGCTCCGAAAAGGTCTACGAATGGCTGATCCAGAATGAAATCCAGGTGAATCCTAGCAAAGAACGGCCAGCGCGTGAGGAGAAGGTCTGGAATTCTGAGTATTTTCAGCAAAACGCCTACTTTGCTGGAAGTTCAAAGGCGTCGTCCTCCAGTGACGCTGATTCCAATCAAACAAGAGAGAACGAATTAGAGGATCTGAGACAGGGTGGGGGATCCATCTTCTATGAAAGTCGCGAGCCTTCTGAGCGGACATCTCAGGGGCAAAAGAGCGAAGAGGATATAAACCCAGTTCCTCTTTCTCAGTCTTCTAGCCGTCTGTTGGAAGCCGCAAGATACGGAGATGAGGGCGTGGTGAAGCTACTTCTTGCAGATACAAGAGTAGATGTGAATTCTGGGGATAATAGAGGTCAAACACCCCTATCATGGGCAGCAGAAGAGGGGCATGAAGGGGTGGTGAAGCTATTTCTTGCAGATGCAAGGGTAGATGTGAATTCTGGCCTATCATGGGCAGCTAGACAGGGGCATGAAGGGGTGGTGAAGCTATTTCTTGCAGATACAAGGGTAGATGTGAATTCTGGGAATAATGCTGGTCAAACACCCCTATCATGGGCAGCTAGACAGGGGCATGAGAGAGTGGTGAAGCTACTTCTTGCAAATGCAAGGGTAGATATGAATTCTGGGGATAATAGAGGTCAAACACCCCTATCATGGGCAGCAAGAAATGGGCATGAAGGGGTGGTGAAGCTACTTCTTGCAGATGCAAGGGTAGATTTGAATTCTGGGGATAATAGAGGTCAAACACCCCTATCATGGGCAGCAGAAGAGGGGCATGAAGGGGTGGTAAAGCTACTTCTTGAAGCTCGAAGGGCGGGTTGTGAATGATAAAGATATGGACCTGGTGAACGCAGGAGACATAGGACAGGTGGTGGCTTTTACTCCAAGTTAACACTTGTTCCGGCAGGACGAGGGCAAAGACGAAGCAGCAATTCAGCGCCGAATGGTTGAATATATGGAGAGGGCGTAAGGCCCAGAGAATCGTCACACTCTTATTAGTGCCGGTAATCTTGACTTGATCCTTGAAAGACAAGCCAAGTTTCGAGAAGCAGGGATAATTCGTCGGTGTGCACTTCAGGGCTATGATGCCCTTCTAGGCCCAGGCTATCCCCATACACTTATCAGTCTCAGCAACCTTGGCTCGGTCCTTGAACGTCAGGGTAAGTTTCAAGAATCAGGGGAATTGCTGCGCAGAACGTGAATTTCCGGGGGCCCTATATTCTTACTCTCCTTCCGGAATCGACCTGAGTCAGTTTATCATGTGTTTTAAGTATGTGTAATGTAGTGGGACATTGGCAGTTGGCACGGCAGGGCATCTTTTACTAGTACCAAGCCTACGTATGACCGGGTCCCGTTAACTCTCATTCTCGGCTGGACCCCAGAATCTATAATTCATAGACGGATGTTCGGATCGCGCTAACCAAACTGCCCCAACTAGCCGGGTACACGCACCCGACCAGATATTTTCAGCTTGTGAACCATCTTCCTCAAAATAATTCCAGCCACAAGAACATGGGAGTGATAGCTTCATGCTTTTTTCAGTACAGCTCGTGCTAGGAACCCGATTGACGAAAAGTATAATTGTCCACTCAGTGCCACTGCAATGACTCACCCAACCAAAGTCCGCTACGCAGATGTACATTACCCCTCCAACCGCACACATACAAAATTCTAACCAAGCCAGGTAGGGGTCACATACACGGCAGATCAATTCCAAGGCATATACCGCGGCAAAACATACCATGAATGCGATTTTGAAGCCGTCCTGGGGCGTGCCCAGTCTTATGGAGTCGAAAAGATCATTCTCACCACTATGACTCTTTCAGGTGCCTACGATAATCTCAAAATCTCGCATCAGTTCCCGGAAATATGCACCATGACACTGGGAATTCACCCGTATCATGTCCAGGATCTTTACCAGCAATCTCAGGACAATAGTGAGAAAGAGAAACCAATCGAACATTTACGACGATTGTGTCAGACACTCAAGGCGGAATCGCCCTCCCCACTTGTCGCATTTGGTGAAATCGGTCTCGATTACTATTATCTTGATAGGGCGAATAAGGAGACACAGGACCGTGCATTTCGGGATCAACTGGAATTAGCCATTGAGATGGATCTGAATTTACCGTTGTTCCTACATGCCCGAGCGGCCTGTGATGATTTTATTACGATTATGAAGGAATACCTCCCCAGACTTCCCAAAGGTGGCTTAGTACACTCTTTCGTCGGGACAAAGGAGCAAATGCAAGCGTTACTAGATCTCGGACTAGAGATTAGCGTGAACGGAGCCAGTTTCAAGACGGAAGAGAGTCTGGACATGGTACGCCATATTCCACTAGACAAGTTACACCTCGAGACAGATGCACCGTGGTGTGAGATTCCGGAAAAGGCAGAGCCAATTGCGAGTTTCTTAAAGGACGCGAAGGAACTCCCACCATCCAGAAAACACGGGAAGTTTGTCCTGGGGCAGATGGTAAAAACGCGGAATGAGCCCTGCGCCATGGAGCGGGTGGCGACGGTCGTAGCGGGGTTGAAAGGGATTCCAGTACACGAGGTAGCAGACGCAGCGTGGAGAAACAGTGTCAGGATGTTTGGATTAGCCACTCAGCAATAAGATCACCCCTAGAATATACCTCGGTAGCTATAGCCGTGAGATGCAGGGGACAGTGATTGATAAGATGGCGGAGATAATCGGAGTGGGGACCCCCGTGAGTCACCAGGAATTTTCTTTCCACTCGCCAGCAAACTCAATTGCATCCGTCAACAAGGACAGAACTCCCTAGCTGGACTCATCATATGCAATTCCAAGTCGCAATGTATAAATTAATCATTTTCGACTTTGACGGCACTCTCTTCGACTCCTTCGAGGCCATCGCGCAGTCTATGCGCTTGACCTTCAAGGCCCTCCTCCCCTCATTTACCCCGCCGGCCGACAAACTCGAACAATTGATCTCCCTCGGTGGTTCCCCGGAATTCACCTTCAAATCGCTGCACCCGGATCCGGACTCCTTCGATGAAGTAGTCTGGGTCAAGAATTACCGCCAGATTTACGCCGAGCATGGCCAGCCGCTTACAAAGGCGTATCCGGGGGCATTGGAAGTTGTGCGCGCCGTGAAGGAACGGAACATTCCCGTCGCCATTATCAGTAACAAGGCTGTTACGGCACTGAGGACAGCTCTGGCGAACAGTGATGTGGGCGAGCTGATTCCGGACTCGCTGGTTATCGGGGATGGTATGTTTGGGACGAAGAGGAAGCCCGATCCGTTCGGGTACACGGATATCCTGCTACCGCGGCTAAAGGAATTATACGGGGAGGATTGCTTAGATGGTGAAGGAGAGGTATTGATGGTAGGAGATACTGTTACAGATTTACTGTTTGCAAGGAATATTGGCGCTCGCTCCTGTTGGTGCAGGTTTGGCCAGGGGAATAAGGAAGCGTGTGCGAAATTGGAACCGGATTTTACGATCGATGGTTTGATAGACTTCATGGATATTATTGAAAGGCAGTAAATAGAGATAAATCTAGACCTATATGAAGATCACCAATGTGCCACATCTTAATACCCCCCGTAGGCATCCAGATAGTCGTCGTAGTCAACCGGTGGCTGCCATCTAAACTTGACTTTATTGAAAGCATCATCATATAGCAGCGTAAAAAGCTCCTCCTCCTTTCTCATCTTTTCTCGGAGGGATTCCGCTTCGCCTCTCTTGAAATGGACGATATTGTCCAGTACCATGTCGAGAATCTCTGGGGGGAGCGTGACAAATCACTGCGCTTCAGATAATCGGCTAGTCACTCGCGCTGTTGGACCGGAACATTGGCTGTTGGGGCCATGCGACTTATGGGGTCCACTAAGTGCAGTATCAAGGCCTTGCGATGACCAGCCTTGGCTTGATCGACAAGTTCAAAGGGCCTGGCCCTGTGTTGGAGGCCACTGGGGAAAGTTATGAGTTGTCCCTCCTTACAAGAGACCTGCCCAATATTCTGAACGGTAGGGTCACCATCCCGTTTGCGCAACAGCTCGCGCGTCTCTTGGTGTTCGTTACCAAATTCGTTCTTATTGGTATTGAATTTTTCGTTAAATTCAATATATCCATCCGTGACATTCTGGCAGGCATCGTAATAAAGCGCGGTAGCACATATGTGCTCATTCTGGTAATACGGTGAGAAAACGCCCAATAATTATCTTGGATAAAGCCACTTACCATCTGGCCATCCACATGTCAAGTTTCTCCATCATAAACCGGATCGTCAGCGGTGAGGTAGATATCCAACAACTTGACGACCACTTGTAGGCCTGGCTTTTTACAGCAGGCGGCCAAATCCAAACCATTTAGTTCGGAAGTAATATGGGTGAAAACTCGGTACGACGACGAGGATATACCCATGTTAACTGCTCCGTGATCTCAATGCGCCGGCGATATGCAGCAAACCAACAATCGAATGTTCGATTCCATAGAGGAATAACTCGAGCGATTAGCTGCTCAATCACTGCATACAATTTCTTATGTTTCATCGGATTGAGGTTTGTTAATGTAACTCGATATCCGACAAGTGGGTATGCCAGAGGCCTCTACTAGTTTGGACGGATCTCGGGGATCTAACGCAAGATAGCCGCTCTGCTGCTCGTCGATTTCCACATTACATGGTATCCACTGGAATAGTTGGTCGTATGACGGTCTGGTACTATAGGGGTCATTTTGAAGTCTGTAAGAGATCTCCAACAGAGCGGAGTAAGCTCTCCAATATTGGTAACGAGGGATAGGTACTGGAAACCCGGAGCCACACGTGGCGATGCACTCATCCAATTCGATTTTCCTGTCGTGTCGAATGCGCGTCTTTCTATACACTAGTGGTTACAGTGATGGATCAACCAAACTGACCACTTTCTTGCCATCTGGTGGCTGGGATCCCGGGGTGTTTTCAAGACGTTCAACGCCTGCCCTGAGTGCGTTTTTGATCCGCTCTGACACGGCCGTATCGGATTTGGTGACACCACCGTTGAAGGCATCAACTAGACCATACTGTTCGAAGATCTTGGCCTTGTAACGAAGCTCATCGAGCATAAAATTAACGATCTCAGTGGGTAGCTGGTCGTGAGCCAGCTTCTCCTCACGCCAGCTCTTCACGGAGTCCTCATCCGAGACCTTGTGTGATGCTAGATTAGCTCCAAGCACGGGTGACTGTGATATAATCGTTATATATTTGTTTGCCACCCGGGTTAGTCTGTAATGTCGCTCATAATCTGCATCATCAGATGCTCCCAGTAGTGTAAGCCCAGCCCTGCCAAGGTTAGTATAGGCTTTGGAAAGAAGCAGGTACAAACAATCTCACCCCTAGCCTTGCGAAGGTCAAAGTCTTGCTCAATCAACTCGCTTCCATCTACGTACGGTTAAGAATGACGTGCAGAGGGTACTGAACCGACAACTTACAGCACGGCATGGTGAACCGACGATCATCGGGACGCGGCTGCCACAGAGTGGGCATTTTGGCCAGTGTTCTTTGCTACTGTGTACAGTGGGAGAGAGTCTTTAGAGGGTCAGAGGAGGAATAAATCCTGTCGCGCCCGTGAGGCTGACGATCGGCGGTGTATCGTGTTTTGTTGGAGGCTTTTTGGGCTTGCGCTGAGAGCGGTATTAGCGGGTCATCACGGTCATGTGACGCACGCGGGCCTTGCATTGATTGGTTGACTGATTCCGCGGCACAAGTTGGCTGGAGAGCAGGTGTCTAGCCAGTATCTATAAGGGTGCATGAGTAAGTGGACTAGGGAGAAAGTTCGAGGAGATTCTGAAATAACTTGAGTATGGAGAAGTGAAAGTTGCGAAGCAGGAACTACTCGGCGTGGGAACACGGATCAACCTGCTTTTCAAATATAGCCTCAGCTTTGATTCTAGGCAAACTTGATTTAGAGCTTACGCAAGCTACTGGAACCCGCGGAGGCCGTGTAGTTTGACATTCTAACATGGCAGAGGGAAGCTATTAGTTTAGCAGGCTAGGATCTATCCTAGAGGATGCAAAAAGGCCAAGACCTTAGTTGAGAGTTGCCAAGGCATGAACACGAAGCTATAGAAGCTTTTATTGGATTCATGCTCGGGGACATAGAATAAAATCGAAGGCATATTTATAATGCCTGCTTTGAAATCAATAAGGGAAATAAGCCCTTGCCAAAGTTGTTGCAGAGAGTAGGGCTTATATAAAGTTGGACCACCAATCATAGAACCGGACCAGACTCTCCTCTCAGGCATCCTCAGCAAGAAAATAAACCTCAGTTCTCGACATGTCTGAACAGATCACTATCCTCGGTCTTGGGGCTATGGGCATCGCCCTGTCCTCCAAATACCTGGAGCACAGCTACGAGACGACAGTCTGGAATCGGTCAACTGGCAAAGCGGCACCCCTCGTCGCCAAAGGAGCCCGGCTAGCCTCTACCATCGCAGAAGCGCTTGAAGCTAGCAATACCATCATTATCTGTGTTCTTGACAATAGCGCCGTCTAAGAAACCTTGGAGCAAGCAACGTCCTCTCTCGCTGGAAAGACAATCGTTAATCTCACCAACGGGACACCTAGCTAGGCGCGCAGACTGTCGGACTGGGTCAGCACCGCAGGAGCAAACTACATCCACGGCGGCATCATGGCAGTACCCATCATGATCGGAACTCCTCATGCAATGTTACTTTACAGCGGGCCATCTACGGAATCATTCAACCGCATCGAGTCCGATCTGGCCATCCTGGGAACAAGTAAATTCCTGGGGACCGACGCTGGTTCGGCCTCGCTGTACGACCTAGCTCTACTCTCGGGCATGTACGGACTTTTCTCGGGTTTCTTTCATGCGACTGCGCTGGCCAAATCCCAAGGGAAGATAACCGCAACGGGGTTTTTGCAGCTCCTCACGCCGTGGTTGACTGGCATGTTGCACTATCTGGGACCACTGGCGCAGCAGATCGACGACGGGGATTTTGCTACTCAGGGATCGAACCTGGCGATGCAACTTGTTGGGATTGAGAATATTTGCAGCTCGAGTGAGGAGCAGGGGGTTTCGTCGAATGTCATTCTTCCGATCAAGAGATTGGTTGAGAAAGCTGTTGAGAATGGTCATGGAGGTTCAGACCTTTCAGCGTTGATTGAGTATTTCAGTGTTAGGGAGGCCTAGTGGATAGACTCTCGAGTTTCTTGCTTTTACTGTCTAGTATTCTTTATGTCTTGAGAGTTGAACACATTTTTATGTTTCTAGAGGTAGAGAGAATAAAGCATTATTGTCTACAAAATGGCGGCAGTAGGCCCTGAATCGCCCTTTTCCTTTGGCCTTGCTTACATGCCACTCTGGCTGTCACTGGACGATCTGGCTTCAGACTCTACAAACCCAGATATGGGTTTAGAGCATAGCCACGAGGTTGAATAATCAAATGCTCTACACCTGTTTGGACTGTAAATTTCGTCGAACTGGAGAGGAACCTTATCTTGATATTGACTTTATGTTAATGTGGCTTTCTATATTGTGCTTGCCATGTTGTGAACTGATCCACGACCACCTCCCGTCACTGGAGGGCGTCTGTGGCCTCCGCATTCGCAGCTTCGCTCTTTACCGCGGGAGTGGCTCTATCCTGGCTGATTCGGGTGCTCAATTTGACCAAATTATCCTAAGGTTGTAACGTCTATTATCATGATGGACCGGTATCGTAATGAAAGGAACACTGAGCTTCGTGGTAAACCGTACATACTTCGATGATATGACCCCATTGGGGGGAGGTGCCTGGGCTCAGGAACAGGGGAACTCTAACGATGCTGTGCAAAACAATGAAACGTTCGGCTCTTCGATCGCAACTAGATTCCGAAAATTGTTGAAGGGAAGGTTAAGCTAGACTTTGTATTCATCAGAGCCGCGTCATTCAAGCATGACTTTACCGTTACCATCCCATAACTAGGAAACTGCATTCCACTCCGTATCCAGGTGAATTCCCCCCTCATTTTCCTTCTTTGTGTCCCCGTCTCCACGATATTCAATCACCAGATGATATTATATCTTTCTTCCAAATTTGTATACTTATTCATATCTGAGTTTTAGCATGGCCGACTCACCAGCGGCTACCGACGCGCAAGAGGTGCTCTGCTATTCAGCCCAATCGTTTTCAAGCGAGCAGGAACTGTCCACGCACGCGAGGCGGCTCATAGCTGAGGCAGCATACTCAATGGAGGTCGTGTACAATGACATGATCCCCTCATGGGGCTCCTGGGTCTCCGAGTCCCTCTTTGAGGCCCCGCCAATCGACAAGGAGAGCATGAGGCAAGTTATGCATGGGTTGACCGTGGCCAAATGCAGTCGCGCTAACATGCTTGCTCGCAAGAATTAACTACAACTCGCTCACTCGCGTCATGTGGATCCTAATTAAACCCACGATGCTCCATTTCTCGGGCGAAACTTGGCTCTTAGCAGAGATAATGGACTGGATAAGGACTGGCAAGATCACACACGATGAGCGGAATATCTTGCAACCCAGGAGTAATAAGAGTAGGAGGGATGGAATAAAATCGTTATTTGGAACAGCTTACTGACTTGAGAAGGTATCAATGATTTCCCTGGCAGGTACGCTCTGTCATGCAAGCAACCCGGTTTGGCGATACGACCCGGCAACCAGTATTATCCGTCTGTTGTTATTGAAATCGGATGGTCCGAATCATGGAAGCGTCTCTACGGCGCTATGAGGCTACTTCTAGTAGGCGGCGCGCCAGAGGTTCAAGCCGTTATACTTGTCACATGGACAATGTCAGGGACATGGTCAGTGGAGGAAGAAAAAAAGGTGACGGGCACGGCGGAAGTCTATGTGAGAGATAGTCGAGGGGCACCAACAAGAAATCAAATCCTTGTACGTGAAATGTCCAGCATCTCTTCTTTAGGAAGTGAAACTAACAGGTGGTAGATGATTTCCCCGGAAGTAATCATGGAGGAAAATCCAATAATCATCACCCGTGGGGAGCTTTTTGGATCATACTTACTTCCGGGACGTAAAGCCAGTGATGTACTCACCCTTAATGTCAACAGCCTTAAAAGGCTTACCTATGAAAGCCTTGGCATCATGGGGTAACGGTATCTTGATCAGATGCGGGGAAGTTCATAGCACTCTAAAAACATATCGGTGATTCATTGGTAGCATTATTCATCGCGTGCTAGATATAAACACTTTTTAAAAGTCATGAAAACCTCATCAATAATAATTGATTCCGCTCACTGGCGGCTTCACTCTGCTTGCTGATGTGAGAATCAACCTTCGATCCTGCCATGAGCTCCTAACACTCAATGTGTCCACTCCATACTGCACGTTCTTAGTCTCTCCCCGCTTCAATAGCCCTCTCTCGTTGGCATTTGATGGCATATCATCCAGAGCCGGTGCACCAAATGCGAGCGCAGTCTCAATTGGGTTCATGCTGGTCCTGCGACCCAGAGTCCAAAACCAGTCTAGAGTGGGGATAACAACAATCACAGCAAGGAGCATGACAGCAATACTCAATCCTAAATATAGGTAATGCGACTCATATACCAATATTGTCTCATCTCTGTTCATAGCGACAACCTGCGATTGAGGGAACATTTCCAGCGTCCCATTGATGTGAGTGTTGAAGGTAATCCTCTCCAGGGTATTGTTGAATGCCGCTGCTATTGCACATCGAAACATAAGTTCATCTAGCATTGAGAGAATGATATCCGTAGGATCCGTCCATTCCATACCGAAGAAGCCGTCATGCCCGACTGACTGTGGCTTTAGCATCTGTGTCGCCATTGAGCCGTCCATTTTCACGAATAATCCGAGCTCCGACGGGTTGTATTCCTCGAAGGTTACGGTCGAGCCTACGAGGCCCTGGACAGCGGTTGAGATCCCACTCAGTGTATCGTAAACAGGAAAAGCACGGTTATTTTCTTTGACGTCATTAGGACCCCGGAAAAGACCGATGCCGTTCATGAACCACACATCGGATAGGTTTGTGTACCCCAGATTTGTTAGAATTGGTGCCACATCTCGTCGTTGGCTCTGAAAGGTATTGATGGCAGGCTTGCTTCCTTCACTGAGACTGATTGTATTCAAGGTCGTTAATTTCATGTCTCCCCATTTGTCATCCTTCAAGAATGTTTCGCCTCTGTCTTGGGTCTTTGTAGTCGATGCAGCTATGGTGTCGTTATGAACCTTTACCGAGTATTCTCTCGTGGCCGAATACAACTTGCAGTTTTTATGTATCATGTCCGACACGGATAGGAATGTTTTATTCGTCGATGACGGGTTTGTGTTTTTGGCGTAAGTCACATTCAGCCATATAAAAGGCTCGTCTGGGTCGATTCGGTCGAAGCCTTCGCCGAGAGATTGTGGAGGATCCGTCCGTAAGCTCATTAGCCTGTCATAATGAGACCAGCCAACAGTAGTCGAAAACGCTGTGCCAGGGAAAGACAACAGCCTCTCCCGCTCGTCCTTGGCCACCCAAACCCGCTGGCTTTCTTCCTCAGAGCAGTCCCTATACAAGCCGGCAGCGTAAATAGACCCTTTACATGTACCCTTGCATCCCGAAATACCATTCGCAATAATATGCCGGCGATAGTTATAATCTTCTAAAATTCGTGAGAAGTCATGATTAAGCAGCGTGCCTCCGAGTCGGATCGGGCCTGTGTCAGTCCACATCATGAATCCCGTCTGACCGTAAGGGAGATGCGTTGCGATGGTCACATTGACCAGTGTCTCGTTATGCGACTCAGTGGTCATCCGTGTTGTAGATGCTCGCTGAAGAAGGGGCCCATCGATAACCACCACTGAGACTGCGAGCGTCGCGAAACCAATCCATGTCATACGTTGTGGAGCGAGCAACACACTATAAATGCTTGTCCCCTGGTCCCAGTATCGATGCAGCCTCCCGAGTGTGGTTCCCCGAATGACAGCCGTCCACCAGGTATAATTCAGTCCTTCCCAAAGCGTAGCGCGTAGACTGAAGTTGGTGAGAGCTGACAGAATTGCAAGAATCACCGTAGGGCTTGCGGTATATCCAGGAGCCGGCCACACGTCGACATGCTGCCCGTGCGATGATAGTAGAACGACAATGCATCCTATGATGGCTATTACAGCGGTGAAAAGGTATGTGATTCCGAACGAAGGAAGTCGCACCCAGACACCTGCCTCCCATGCATGGGAGTCGTGAGTGGTATTAGGTGTTTTGTATCCTGGCTGATCTGAGACCGGTACGTAGCTTTCATGGACCGTCGGTATCGCCCATGGTTTCAAGTGAAGGGACTTTCTGGTGTCTAGAGACATCACCCATAGAGGCCCTGGCGACGTGGTAAGAAGGTCTGTGGATAAAGAGTGAAATTTTGTGGCCGTTCCTCTCCGTAGCGTGGCGTTTGTTAGGGTTGAGTCCGCTTTATAGGCGATCAACGATGACCCTCGTTGTGGCCGACAAGGAACTTTCAGGGTTTGAGGCCTGCATTAAGCCCAGGTGTCAGAAATATAATAATTTTTTACACATAGCACAAGCGCCGCCCGTCCCCAAATACGAGGATATCTGAAGTAGGGCGACTTTGAGTTACCCAATAACACCAACGCCGCGGGGTGGCAGAGTGCAGAACGGTTTGACGACGATTGAAATCCTTGGAAAGGCTAGCGTTGCTTTCTCTACCCCTTTCAACTGGTAAAAATAACGTTTTGATTTAAATAGTTCTGAAGGGTCGTTCCATGTAGCGCCCGTAATCCCGACGAATGGCCTTGAATTGATTTTGGCAGTTTTACCAACACATCGGCTGGCGGCGCTTAATGATAGGTCATACAAGATCCCTTTCTGGCTCTTGTTTCAGATGCGATAATAATAGCATGGGGTGTGTTTTTGTAGGTGGTCTCAAATTCAATTAGAGGATATTCGTTTATATAAACAAAACTATTAATAACCATGCTCCAAAAAATAATAAGAGAAATTTTAAACACATCATATTACGTTCAATTAAGATATAAATCACCTTCTTTTCATAATGTCTGACCTGATCTTCCTCATCCACCAAATAATAAGTCCCTTCACCATCCATGCAGCGTCAAATTTAAATAAAACAAGCCAGAAAGCTCAAAAGGTCTATATAACTCAACGGTGTTCGATAAGCTTCATCGTGTCAAGGCGCCTTTACTCCCTTTCCTCCGTTTCTAACTCAAATCCGCCTCGAGGCCTGTTAGGTATGAGTAGGCAGTCAGCATAGAGCATATACGGTGAAGCTGCCCTACTAAACTGTCCTACTCCTGACTCCACCGCCCGGAGGCATTCACTGGGCTTGTTTTCCAAGGCGCCGCGAAGAACTACGCAACACCATTCTAGGACATCTCCCAACTCGAGAAATCGGCGCCTTACGCTTAACATTTAACTCGCGTTATTAGCTCTTGATATTTCTACGCCAGCCTTTGCTTTAAGAGGATACGTTAAGGAAATGGGAGATATGTGGTGACGAGCCACAGTGACCGGACGAGATATCGTGACGAATGCGGTACCCAGATATTATCACGACAGGCGGCGAAATGAAGCTGTACCGCACTCAATCAATAGCGAGGAGCATATCTCCCGATAGCTCCTTGCGAAGCCATCAGTTTCAACTACTAGCTAATTCAAGTTGTATGGTGACGTAAAGCAGGAGATGAATGAGACCAAGGAACTACGAAATGGCTAGCAAATAAGCTTGTTCGTAGGCAGTACACTGAGCTAGCGGACCACAATATATAACTCACGATGAAAAAGCAGGTACCGGTATTAGGTGAACGATTCAATCGGATTCTTTGTAATTATCTGATCTGATATCATGCTTTCATCGCATCTCATCTTATCAATCAACGCCAAGTGGGACCGCTTATGTAAATATTTTCTCCCACCCCTCCCAATTCAGATGATCAATATTATCTTCTATCCCCCTCCAACTTCTTACCGTGTCACTGTCACGAACTTCCTCTTGTTGTGAATATGAATTTGATCTGTAAATACACCTCAAAATACCGCATCGGAGTGGACGTTGGCGGTACCAACACCGACGCCGCCATCCTTGAAGTTGACACCCACGAGCCGTCTGTCTGTGCCTCCACCAAGACTCCGACCACGCCCGATATCAGCTCCGGCATATCCACCGCCATTGAAAATGTTCTTTCCGAATCGCACGTCGAACGGGATGACGTCCTCAGCGTTGCTATCGGCACGACCCATTTCGTGAATGCCATTGTCGAGGCCGATGCGTCACTTCTCAGCAAGGTGGCGGTTGTCCGGCTATGTGGGCCATTTGCGAGGATGGCGCCTCCGTTTGCCGAGTTTCCGCCCGTGTTGAAAGGGATCATGGGTGGGCCGGCCTATTATCTAGATGGAGGTGAGTAGTTACGCTCATGGATGCAACTTTGCCATTGCGTGACGAGAGCCGGGACAGATCTTACTACAAAATGTATAATGGTCCAAGCTGACTGAAATAGGACTCGAAATTGACGGGCGTGAGATTGCCCCACTTAATTCAGAGCAGATTAAGACTACAGTCAGAAGCATCCAGCAAGCGGGAATAAAATACGTCGCCCTAGTTGGCATATTCTCCGCAGTGGACTACAATGGGATCCATGAAGACTCATGTAAAAAACAAATGCTTGAGCTAGACCCATCACTGTCCATTGTATGTTCGCATTCTATCGGTGGCATCGGGCTCCTCGAACGAGAAAACGCCACCATTCTCAATGCATCGATTCTCCACCTGGCCAGCAAGACCATCCGGTCGTTCCAGGAAGCCATGGCGCAGCTACAGCTTAAATGCACCCTTTACCTAACCCAAAACGATGGCACATTAACGGATGCTGCCTCAGCTGCTGAACTTCCAATTAAGACAATCGCCAGTGGTCCAACTAATAGTATGACTGGGGCAGCGTTCTTAGCGGCTTTAGGGAGTACTAGACCCGACACTCAACTGCTGGTTATGGATATCGGAGGAACGACTAGTGATGTCTGCGCTCTCCTCCCTTCCGGGTTCCCCAGGCCTGCTCCAAATTTCGTGGAAATTGGAGGAGTCAAAACGGCATTCGCCATGCCTGACGTGCAATCTATCGGTCTAGGGGGAGGTAGTGTCGTCCATGTTGATCTGCATACCGGCACCGTCACTCTTGGTCCCGAGTCTGTGGGGCACGAACTTACCAAGAAATCACTCGTCTTTGGAGGAAACGTTCTTACAGCCACTGATATAGTGGTTGCGTGTGGGAAGGCAGATATCGGCGATAAGACGAAGGTTCGCGACCTGCCAAAGGAGCTTGTCTTGAAAGCGCGGGAAGAGATCAGGAGGATGCTGGAAGGAGTGATCGATGAGATGAAAATCTCAGCGAAGCCAGCCACTGTGTTGTTGGTTGGGGGAGGTGCAATCCTCCAGATGGACCCTCTGCGAGGAGTATCCGAGTGCATCATTCCACCGCATCATGGATCTGCGAACGCTGTGGGTGCAGCAATCGCCAAGGTTGTTGGCGAGGTGGATATCATTGCGGTCTTAGCGAACCGTGATGAAGAGGAAGTGGTGGAGGAAGCCAAGCAGAGAGCAATTGAAGCCGCGATAGCCAAGGGAGCTGATCCGGACGATGTGAAAATCGTGGAAGTTACGAAGGTTCCACTTGCATATGTAACAGGAAAAGCAGCTCGACTGGTGATCAAGGCTGTTGGAAGGTTATCCGCCGAGCCAGCGAAGAAGGCAAGTCCGGAGGTGCTCGTCAACATACCTGCCCTGGGTGGGGGTTCCAACAACAGCCCATCCATAAATTCGTCGTCGAGGCCTTCCATCCCGATTGACCTGGGGTCCTACCGGCCTGACGTTCGAGATCATGTTTGGTATATCTCCGCCACGGACCTCGGATTCATCGCAACGGGAACAGGTGTATTAGGAACCGGAGGTGGAGGACCATCCCGCCTCCAGTACCTGGAATGTATCGACGTCCTGCAGAGACCGGGCACAGAAGATATAATGCGCGTTGTACCACTAACAAGCATCAATGACCTGGATACTATTGTGTCAGGGTCCTGGTATGGAGCTCCCTCCGTCGCTGGCGAGCGAATCCCGGCCGGGACAGAACTTGCAACCGCTATGGAGGCGTGCGTTCGACTCACGGGGCAGAAAGAAGCGCATGCTGCCGTGACCGCTGAGATTGGGGGTGGGAATGGCTTGTCGGCGTTTCCACTGGCAGTTGCCAGCGACATTCCTGTTGTTGATGGAGATTTGATGGGGAGGGCCTTTCCCACCATGGCACATTGTAAGTCATATATTCCTCAATGATCTCATTCCTGCTAATAATGGGCGACCTAGCACTTCCGCTTCTCTATGGGTGGAATGTACTGCCTTGTGCTCTTGCTGACGGGAGAAAGAATGTTGCCGTCGTCACCGTAAGTCCTACTTTGGCCTCTATTTCAATCCTGTCAGCTAATAAGCGTAGAATGCTGAAAGCAACCGCCGTATCGAAACAATGCTACGAGTTTTGTGTGAAGACATGGGATCGCAAGCCGCCGTTTCTGCTGCTCCATTCACTGGTGAAGTTATCAAGAAATATTCCGTCCCTAACACGATCTCTCAGGCATGGTACATTGGGCGGGCGATCCACAGTGCTCGAGACTCAAAGAAGGATATAATCCAGGCCATCGTACGTGTGAATCTCTTCCGCATATTTAATTCATACTGATAGGACAACAGTTTGATACATGCCCCGGAAAACTTCTATTTACGGGAAAGATCGTTGATGTTAAACGTGATGTCAGCAAGGGCTACACAATGGGCACATGTGTAATCGCACCACTAACCAGCGATGAACGAGAAACATCCTCGACGAGGGCTGCCCCGTCGGATAGTCGCTACCTAGTGGTGCCGTTTCAGAATGAGTTCCTATATGCAGCTTTGGCGGATCCCAAGGCACCGACTGATATCTCGAATCAGGAGGTTATCTGCACCGTACCCGACCTGATCTCAATACTTGGTCAAGACGGTGAAGCTCTGGGTTCACAGGAGCTGCGGTATGGATTGAAGGTACATGTCATTGGAATGCCAGCGCACCCGTTATGGACGACAGAAAAGGCACTCAATGTTGGAGGACCAAAAGGATTCGGGCTCGAGATGGAGTGGTCGCCTCTGGGAGGGTATCGGGAATTGAGAAGTGTGGCGGAGGAGTTCAACCAGTAGTTCCTGTTTTGGTTACCAGAAAATATGTGCAGTGACCCCATAGATTACCCTTGCATTCCATTCTCTATTCCTGGCGTTGGAATGCCACCCGCCTCGCCTCAGTCACCTGGCCCATAGTTGTCTTCCTCCCCTTGATCTATCTTCGACAGATGGAAATAACTTCAATTCATTATCTTGATCACATCGCCCCTTCGCCACTTATTCGTCACAAGGAGGCGGAATACAATAAATACATCAGACCAAACGGTCGCGATGAAAATGGTCCATTGGCGCGGAGAATAACAGGAGATCAATCGACTCCGGATAATTGCCCTTTTGGAGAGCTGGTGGAGATGAGTGGCGGCGGTGAGATTTATGGTGGCATGCGTCTCCTATAACGAGAGCCAGAATTCGACCCGGATATTGCAAGCCCTCAATACGGAGACATCAGCGCGATAACAGTATTTTACCTCGAGGGATATCAACTCCAAAACAGCCGAACCTCGGTCTTGTTGTGTGACCTTTCTCAAAAGAAAACTTCCTCAAGAGAATGCCTCTTCCAAGGAGTCCAAATTTTAGCGTATGAGTCATGGTGGATCGTGGTGTCATCCCAATAAACCTAAAGTTTCGACTGGTGCTTGAGGACGGGGATCACGGCGTCAAGATGACAAACCAAGGGATTCAGCTTGGATCTCCGACTGTCCTTTGGGGGCTAAGCAATTGCCGTATCCAGCCTCTGATTTGTGGAGACTCTTTCGCGTCAAGTTTCAACACCCTGAAAAGCAAGGGTACGCGGAGAATAATGGAGCATTCACCCGAGGATGGGCCTGAAACCGGCCTTCGGGACTCCAGTTGGCCGATCAATACTGTCTTTAATCTGCGAGAGCCCTCCTACTGGCGCGACATCCTTGTTCGCTGCTGAGCGCCTCGTATTCGGCGGCCAGGCCACCCATTTCCACTGTGCACGCGGATTTCCCACACCAATCACAAGATCGGCTTGGGTTAAATCCGACGTCCGGGGCGAGGGTTCCGGGCAGCCAGATTCCATCGCACAGAATTTGTTGGCTTCAATCGGGCAGGCTCCTCCGTTCTGACGCAACTCAGAAGGCCCGATTAATCAGACACGCAGGTAGCCTCATCATCACAGTCAGAATCGGATCGATTGTCCTATATAAGGACCGTTGGCGAAACTTGGGCTTATCTGGCATCTACCCGAAATCAACAGAATCACAACACCTCAGTGAAATAGCCCTTTGCCATGGATTCGTCCGATCTGGCCTCGACCAGCAACGTCGATAGCGAAAAGAACCCAAAGGATGAGGTCACCGAGCCCAGTGCCCCCGAATATCCCAGTCTCGCCAGTGCGGTAGCCATTATTCTAGGCTTGTATCTCGCTGTATTCCTGGTCAGTCTCGCCTCTATTCCATCTTTCCTCCTACCAAGCACTGAAAGGAGAGGGAAAAAAACGAGCAGGTAGCACTCGACCAAACCATCATTTCAGTGGCGATCCCGGAGATTACAAACAAATTTAAGAGTATTGAAGACATTGCGTGGTATGGCAGTGCGTATTTCCTCACGTCAACTGCCCTCCAACCGTCTTTTGGGAGGGCCTATACAATTCTCAATGTTGGTGTCCCCGCGCCTCGCGCGCTGTTCTTCACTCACCGCTCACATTGCACCAGGTCAAATGGGGCTTCCTCTTCGCCGTTTTCATGTTTGAACTCGGCTCCCTGGTTTGTGGTGTGGCACCAACCAGCACCGCGCTGATTGTCGGGAGAGCAGTCGCCGGCATAGGTGTTGCTGGCATTTTCAGTGGCGCGATGGTCATAATCGCCCAGTGTGGTACGTCTCCCTGTCGCATTCACGTACCATTGTTCCTTCTGGGTAACACTGACCCCCTGTTTTAGTCCCATTGGCAAAGCGGCCCCTGGTATTTGGCATGTTTGGCATGGTCTGGGGCATTGCCTCCATCGCCGGACCCCTCCTCGGCGGGGCCTTCACCGATAAAGTGTCCTGGAGATGGTGTTTCTACATCAAGTACGTCCCCGGACGCCCAGTCCTCACCCAAGCCACATGATTCTAACCAAGGTCGCAGCCTCCCCATTGGAGGAATTTCCATGGCTATCATCTTTTTCGTCCTCCGGCTCCCCAAGCAAGTAAATAAAAACAAAGGCACCACAATGCTCCAACGGATCCAGCAGCTCGACCTGATCGGTGCCTCTCTCCTCATTCCCGCAATTATCTGCCTGCTCCTGGCTCTACAATGGGGCGGAAACAAATACCCATGGAGCAACTCGCGCATTATCGGTCTTTTTATCGGCTTCGGTCTCCTGACCATCATCTTCATCTTCTCGCAGTTCAAGCTTGGTGATCGCGCCACCCTCCCCCCGAACATCATGAAGCAGCGTGCCGTGATTGCGTCAACCAGCTTCGCACTTTTGTTTGGTGGCTCCTTCTTCGTCCTCGTCTACTACCTCCCCATCTTCTTCCAAAGCGTCCGCGGCGCATCGGCCATGAAATCCGGAATCCAACTTCTCCCTCTCATGCTCGCCACCGTCGTTTCCTCCGTTGGCAGCGGCATCCTTGTTACCGTCTTCGGTTACTACACCCCTTTCCTCATCGGCAGCACCGTGCTGGCGGCGATCGGGGCAGGCCTGCTAACCATGTACTCCGTGGACATCCCTAGTGGTAAATGGATTGGATACCAGATCGTTCTTGGTGCAGGCGTGGGTGCTGGTTTCCAGGTCCCCATGACGGCCGTGCAGACCGCACTCAAGGCAGAGGATATCCCCACCGGCACGGCAGCGGTAATGTTCTTCCAGACGCTGGGGGGGGCGCTCTTCATCGCCGTCGGCCAGTCTCTATTCCAGAATGGACTCATCGATGGGCTCAAGGAGTACGCTCCCTCGGTTCCTCCTATGGATATTGTCAAAGCAGGCGCCACCGAGATGCGCCACGTTCTCGACAACATCGATATGCTGGACCAACTGGGGAACGTCATCAAGGCGTATTTGAGTGGGCTGAAGGACGCTTATCGGTTGAGTCTAGCCCTGTTTATGGGTTCATTACTGGCTAGCTGCTTCTTTGAGTGGAGGAGTGTCAAGGATGGGGGCGCGGATGGTAAGAAGGAGGCTGCTGTTCCCGTATTGTAGTCTCGTCCTCTAGTGTGTTCCTTTATGGGTCTTTCTTAACCAGGGTGTCGGATAGATACATTACTTACATATACAGCTTTTTCTTGCGCTGTTAATCATATTGATAGATTAGTTTAATATTACACTCAACTCTTGCTGCCTACGTCCCTCCTTTCTCCGGGATAGCCTCGAAGAATATCTAGCTATACCGCCCTGATTCATAGAATCAAGATACGCAGACTGAGAGTCATTTCTTTCCATCAACCTGGTATTTTGCCGGCAAAACACATAATCCACGTGATTCCCCCAGGACGCGCACTCTCTTTCTCCCCCCCCCCTCTCTTCGCCTCGTTTCTCATCACCCGATTCTGCTTTCCTTGTCCACATTTAAAGGTGTTCGGTGTTTCCATAGTCACGGTGTTATATCTGGTTGCTTGCGTCCGTATTGTTTATGTTTGTCAAGCACAGAAATAATACCCTTCCTTCAGTCTGTTCGCTATCAAATCCCAAGCCTTTGACGGCTCTATGGGTATCATTGTAGGCATAGCTATTATGGCAAACATAAAGCTATGCGCAGAAGCATAGCCATGCTACCTGCACACGTCAGGTCACCGTGGAAAAAGACAAGCAACACTGAAGAACCGAACCCCGCGAAGCTTTAAAGGCGGATGGTTGGTGATCACGAGCTAGCTTCCCAATTCTCAATGGCGCCTGCAGTGGATACGGATTCAGATTGTGAAACCAGACTTGAAAATATTGTGGTTGGGTTCAAGGTCATTGATATCCGTGGCGTCTCGATCTCTCTTGCAGGCCTACTCACGACGTTCGGCACATTCGGCGGCATACTTTACCATCAATACAGCACATTGCTCACATCCCTCGTGGACGGCCGCGCCCACGCTTTCAAGATATCTACACATCTCCACCCAGCGAGGATGAACTTCCATGGTTTCCAGTACATAATGTAATGGCGTGTTGCCCTTGTAGTCCCTCAGGGACATATCGGCACCACTCCGAGGCAGAAGCTGGATTGCATCCCCAAATTCCCACTCTATAACAACGATGTGCGCGAGAGTTTGGCCATCATTGTTTACCATATTCGGGTTCAATTGTGCACTGATCAGCAATTCCATCGTACCCGCCCCGCGGTTTTCTGTTGCATAGAACTCTCTCGCAGCCAGATAAAGTGCGGTATCTCCGCGGCTATTACCCTGCGCGATAATTCGCCTGTCCTCTGGAGATGATGCCATGGCAAGAATGTGCTTTATCACAGGCTCGTACATACTTTTGGCAGCTGTGTGGAAGGCGGTGTTTCCCTCCTTATCCATGATTCTCCAGTCAGCCCCAGCGTCCAGAAGAAATATCATCAGTTTCATCTTCGCCTCGTCATGCTCGTCTCCGGCGTCTTGGCAGAGTAAATGCAAGGCGGATGCACCCTCTGTGGTCTTGGCGTTTACATCCGCTCCAGCGTTGACAACACATTTCACCGTCTCATGGATATCTCTATCAGACACATGGCCTCCAAAGTAGGTGCAGGTCGTAAGCATTGGCAAACCTCCACTGATATCTATTCTGTTGACATCAAGGTCAACCTTTCCTGCTTCGAGCAGATCCGTGAGTGCACGCACAGTGCCGGGGTAAGCTTCTCTCACACACGTCTCAAACCCATCCTGAATGCCGCCAGTAGAATACCAAAACTCCGGGGCAGGACGGGTCCCCGCAATAATGGTTTCCACGATATCCGGAGCTCGTCCTCGAACAGCAATGTCAAAGGGAGTTTCACTCCCCCACGGACCGGAATGATTTCCTCTGAGGGAGTCTGCGCCATAGTCGAGCAGAAGCTGGATTATCGGCGCATTCCATGTGCCGACAGCTCGGTGGAGCAGCGTATCTCCATCCTGGTAGAATCTGGACACTTCCTCGGGAGCGCAGCGCTGTGGGACATTCTTCAAGGAAGGGATTGGGGCGTTTATATCATAAGCGCCCTCCGAAGTCATTTTCTCGAGGAGGATCTTGCTGACACCGACGTGCCTATTTAGGGCCGCCCATACCAAGGGAACATGACCAGAAGAACTAGGAGCAAAGGTATCTGCACCATTTGCGATCAGCAACTTAGCTAGTCGCTCGTCTCCTCGACGGCTCGCATAGTGCAGGGGTGTCTGTCCCTTGTGATCTAGGTCAGATATGTCTCCCCCCGCGGCCCGTATAGACCCGATCAGGACTTGCACAAGCGATTCTGGCACTTCTCCTCGCACTAAAGCGAGGATGGATTTGCCAGAGGCCATCTCAAGCACATCCGCACCGGCCTCCAGAAGTTTCCTAACAATGATTTCGTTTCGAAGTCGTACTGCAAGATGCAGCGGAGTTTCCCCCTTTTCGTCGCGCAATGAAATATCCACACATTTTGGAAGAAGACAAGACAACAATGTAAGATTTCCAGCGGCAACGAGACAGTGCAGTATTGACCACTGCCTCCAGTCTCTTAGCTCAAGAATCGTTTGCGAGTTGTCTTCCAAGTAGGCAGTCACAAATCCCGACCGCCAGCCTCTGAAGCATTTCTTCAGCCGCGTAAACTCAGTAATACCGCCCGCGGGCGATAGGACATTAGAAATTGCCCAGTGACAGAGTCGAGAATACGATATCCGTGCAAAATTTCTTGAGGTAGCGGCGAGTCTTGCCAGATCTGCGATTGTGAGATACTCACTCACGATGAAGAGCACTTCATTCGGGAGCGTCGACAGCGCCGGCACCATTTTCGAAGGCATTGAGAAAGCACCTTAACCCTACTGTCCTTTGGTCCCGACTTGCTGAGTATCTGTTTTATTTTTGTGTATTTGGTAAAGCTCCCGGTCAGCAGAAAGCACCCTTTGGGTGAGGTGACTCCTGAACAAGAAAAGAATTTGATTTCATTCAAGCGATCCATCCACACTGACTAGGCCCCTAAATAGCCCCACACAGGAGCCCCAAACCTGTCGCCCGCCAATAGCAGGATATTCAGCTCGTATTCGTGTGATACTCCTCCCAAGCCGAGCCTACATAGTAGAGATAAAAGTAAGTTGAGGTGGCTAAAAAGGAATGCGATGGGCAGTTGCAGCATTTCCGAACAGGAACGCTGCACATACAATCCCATTTGAAGGATTCGGGTTCGGTCAGTGCTTCTCATAATATGTAGAGCCACCCAGAACCCGGACTATTCAAGCTAGCTATTCTAAACCAGGTCTACTTGGCCACCTCCAAGATACTCCCATCCTCATCTACCCTGAACCGGATATCCCAGTCATCTCGCCCCAGCCCCCGATTGACAATCCTAGAGTAGACCTCCGCAAACTCCGGGCCGTGAACTGGTGTAGGTCCGTCCTGTAGGGTGGTCTTGGAGACAAAATAGAACCTGTAAATAAAGTCTGTTAACCCCTATCACCCTTGATAAGAATATGCGAGTTTTCTCACTTTAGCCCGTTGTCCTTGTACGTTGAATCCGCAATGTTGATCAAATAGGCTAGCACGCTCTTCCCAGATCCCAAGGTGACAAAAAGCGGTTTGGGGTTATACGGCGTGAGATTACCGGTTGCAATGAAAATCGGGGAAGCAGTACCATCATGCTCCTTTAACCGTAAGAACGCCGCTGTTGCATGATGCAGGACAGCATAGCCACCGGTTCCATTGACAATCAGATCACCGTGGAAAGCCTCTGGGGAGACTGTGAATGGGTTGCTGAGGTCCGTTGGGAACGTGGCAGATGCAGCTAAATTAACATAATTGGGAGTCAGAAGTGAACAATAAGGACCATTAACGCAGGCAGATACTGTCGTAGTTGCCTACCATTCAATATGACTATCTCTGGGATACCAAGGTGTTCAGTCACCTCGTTGAACGCAGACGCAACCGACGGCGGCTGAGACACATCCACGGCGACCGGGTATGTCCCTCGGAGCCTGGGATCATCCTGGAGGGTTTGAGGGTTGCGTTTACCAATCGCGACTCTATATCCATCTCGCAGGAAGCGTTCGGCGACTGCTAGTCCGATGCGAGGACCGGCTCCGATGATGAATACGAGCTTTGACCGGGTAGTCATGCTTATTTTGAGATAAATACACGATAGAGAGTATCTTTAAAAGGTGTGACAGGTCTGCAATCGTGTGGTACATGTATCATTCCAAGTATAACCCTCAGGTACTCCTGTATCGTTTGTATTTCTAAGCATCGGTGGGCGGCCATCCCGAACTCCGGGTCTACAGAAACCAACGCTGGCAGCACGCGATAATGACCCATACACCTCAGAGATGACGTTCTTGGGTTGAAACGACCGGTGTTTCTGTAAATACCAGTAGTTTCATATTCGTGTGCGAGGGCTTTGCTCGTCAATAAATGAAAAATACATATCTCAAGTCCTCACAATCAGCAAACGACAGTCAGTCATCATCCGTCCTTCTCCTTCATATCTCTCTGCGGTTTATGATGTGTCTTGTGGGGTAATTCCCAGGCGTACGCAGACTCACATAACTCCAGCTTGTCGGTAACATCAAACCTACCGATTCCATTGGCTAGACGCCATGAAGCCACCATCCACCAGAAGATCATTTCCCACAATAAAGGCCGCCTCGGGACTACATAAGAAATTCACCGCAGCGGCAATATCCCAAACCGTCCCCGCCTGTCCAGCCGGGCTGTTAACAAGCATATCCTTCATGCGGTCGCCATTGGGCCCTGCCAGCTCCTGCTTGCCCATTCGCGTCATAATAATCCCAGGGCTAACCGAGTTAATCCGAGCTCCCTTCTGCGCCCAGGCCAGCGCCGAAGCCTGCACACGTAGAATATTCCCCAGCTTGGAGGTACCGTAGGCGAGCTCGCTAGCGCCTCCCGCTTCACCCTGGTCTGGCCTGTACGCACCAGTGTCAAGCTCCGGTCGCCCCAGCAGCTGCGCCGTTAGGCTGGTGGCCAAGTGTTGCTGAAAGTCGAGAGGTAATACCCCCCGGAGCATGTGCCCAGCGATACTAGCTATCACGACCATTGAGGTGCCGATAGAGGCGACCTCGTAGAATGCATCGATTACGTGTGCCGTGCCTAGAAGGTCGACATTGTAGGTACGGTCCGGGGTTGCCTGTACGGGCGATAGGCCGGCCGTGTGCGCTACGGCGCGGATCGGCCCAGCTTTGGCCGCGCGCTGGGCGAGATTGGTAACAGATGCCAAGTCGGACACATCAGTTTGGATTGTCTCAACGTTATGTCCCTCATTCTCGAGGGCGGCGGCGGCCGTCGCCAGTTGGTCAAGTGAATAGTCGGCAAGGATAATGTGAGAACCACTGCCCAGTCGGCGCGCGCAATAGCAAGGCCCATACCTCCGCTGCCTGTGACAACCACGACGTTCTTAGGGTTAGACATTTTTATTTACCTTGATGGGTGTCTGTTAGGTAGACTGAGGGAACAAAAAAAGTGGGGAGACGGGGAGGGGCAGCTTTTGTAGGGAGGCAGATCTGTAAGTTAAGGTCGGAAACATCGGCAGCAAAATGAGCGGGGGATCATCGGCTGCCAGGATGCAGTGTAAAGTATTTAGCTCCTTTACTTTATATTCAGGCGGCGGAAACAAAGATGAGGCTGAGGGATAATGACCAGATGCTCCCGATCTTAGTCAGTACAGTACGCAACCCAAAAAAAAACCAACTGAATGCTGGTTGGTAGTCACCGATTTCGAGGGACAGTTCCTGACTCATAACAGCTCAACTTCATGTTTACCTTGCACGTCACGCGGGCTCTTCATTTCCCGGAAAATGCGGTGTAATCAGAGCATTCGAATGCGTCGTTGTAATAGACCTCCAGGACCTCCCGGTTGAGTGGTAGTCTTCTCCACACATCCCAAGTATCTTCATCCCTGCAGAGAAAAACATGACAGATCTTGAGGATGGAGAGAGCTGTAAATTCATGGAGATCGTTACGTGGGCCCGCTGAGACTGATCCCACCGCTGAGGGCGATCATAATGCCAATCCGGGACATGAGATGTTTCCTCGGGTTTTGCCAACTTTTCCGGCGGACAGGTGCACACAGTCTTGCTTGACATTGGGGAAGGCCCTGTATTCGAGGATTTTGATCCCCTAGATATTCTTTAGCTCGCCCAACAAGAGCACCATGAAGGTTTATTTGTTCTTCAAAGCTTCAAACAATACCTTGAGGGGTGATATTGACGCGTTCGGAGGCAACGCGTCTTGTAAACAAAGTTGTCAAAACTTGTGCCTCAGGCAACAACGTCCTCGTCCTGATGATATCAGGTGGAGACTTCGATGGCGCTTTAGTTCATGCTCTTTTGAAAAAGTCAAGGATAGAATCATGTTAATGGAAACACATTTAGGTGATTTGTTGAGTTTGAGTCTTCCAGTAGGCTGGTGTTAGTTTAAACCCGAGGGGCATACACCTGAAGCCTTGGTTGACATAAAATATACATCGCGGTTGATGCCAGCCTCCTCTTGATATCAGTTATTATCCAAAAGGCAAAGATACTTACTATTAAAGCAAACAAAAATACAACCCAGATCAAAGAACACTAGGAGTTAATCTACTACTCTAAGCTCTACACAGTATTATTTGGGTAATTGATGATGGACCGACTGGGCACGCTGAGTTAGTTATGCTAGGATAGATGACAAATCATCACAGTTAGCTGCATTGCTTATGCCAGTGCGAGCTTGGGCTTCGGATTATTTTTCCATATAATCAGAGAGAGTATTGATAATGACATACTTTAATGGAGGTAAGCTATCCAGTTCAGCAGCGACATTAAAATAAAGCCAAGAAATATCAGTTCACTGTTTTCTGGTGCCTTGATATGTGTGCTTTCCTTGCTAACTTCTTGTCACTGAAGATAAACCACTAAAGTTGAAAATGATGGTTGAATCGTATAATATTCTCTGAGAGTGATATGAGGGGGGGAAAGCTGAGTGTGGGCCTGAGAAATTTGCTTTTGTCTCTTCCTCTTGTTGCTTGAACTATAATTGGGAGTGCCTTGACCTTGGTGAACATATTCCATCTCACACGAGGTTATTACCTAGAGTTGCTCCCCCAGCAGGAAGCGTGGGGGACACCGAGAAAACAAAAACAGGATATTTCGTCGAATCCATGCCTGTAAAACTCGAACTCTGCCAGGATGAATCCACCTGAAGCCTGAAACCCCTCTTAGCGTGAAGATAGCTGCAGTCAGGCGACGGTCTTTACTCTGATCTCACCAATGACCTCGTGGGATTAAGGGTGACTCGGAAGCGTGAATTAAACCTCGCATCTGGTGGTGAAAAATCTCTCATCCAATGATGTTTCCCCTCGTTACCCACCCGGCTGTTGGTCAATGAGGAGAGTGACAGTGGGCTGATATTGTTGTAATCCTGTTAATCCATATTCGGGGGCTATTATCGAGCGTTCAGGGGTGACAGTATCCCCAGGGTACTCATTTTCGAGTTGATATAAGGGATTCAAATGCCCCGAGTAGGCTAATAGTGAAAATACGTGTCTTTTCTACGCTCTTCGCTCTTTTTCAGCCGTATATAAGCAGAAAAATTGGGACTATTCGTCCTTTTCTTTGAAATTAGTCACAACAAACGGTCATCAAACCACCTCTCCAGCCCCGAAGCCTTCCAGGATAGAACTCCGCATCGCTTAGGCCTCCTCGCCCCTCTCTTTCCGACATATCCACCGAACTAATCCCTCGAAACGATGCCGGCGCTGTGTGACGACGGTGCCTTGTCTTACCATTCCACCTTGACAGCGGCTGCCTCGCTTGGGAAATTAGCACCCATGATGGGTATCATCTGTTATTGAGGGGCATGACTTCACTGGAAAAATGGAATGGCACACTCGCCCCCACACAGTGACCTTGTGGTTACTCAATCGAATCGTCTCTGACTCTAGGTTGCCTAGTTGGCACTCTTATCATGGAGCGACGATAGGGTAGGAACAGATGAAAGTGGTTATTACCATCCCACACTCGCCCCGTCAGAACGCCCCCGAATGAAGGCATTCTGCCTATAAATACCTCCTCGACGACCTTCCATCCAGGTCTCTTTCTCTTATCATCGAATCCACAGAATCTCCTCTGCTTTCCTCAGACAGCCTGCTCACTATCAAAACTCACTTTCCAAACCCACCATCAAAATGTCTCCCTGCTCCTGCAACTGCTGCTCCGGCGACTGCAACTCTTGCTCTTGCTCTACCTGCACCGTAAGTACTAAATTCGAGTCCTTGGACCTGCACGTCGCCATGTTCTTTCTTCCCACTAGCTTCCAAATTTCAACCGAACCTAACTAACGGGCTCTATACACTCTATAGCACTAAATCCGCCCTGTGTCGAATCATATTCTGCACATGTTATGCCTCCTCCCGACCGATTACCTATCTTCATCTGAAGCGTAGCCTTACCTGTTTGCCCGATCTACCTGGCGGCCGCCAATTTTGTTACTAGGCTGGGGAGCACCTTGGGAAGGGATGTGAAGATGGACCAACATGGGAGACTGAATTCCGCAAATCGTGTAGGATATTGAGAGATGGAATCTTTTTTTGTTATTAAAGTTCCGACCTGGTAGTCGCTCGTTGAAATAAAGCTGATTGTTGACGTCACAATATCGCATGCTTCCTTTCCCTGATATCCAACCGTAGAGACGTGTTTCACCTGTGAGACGGTATTCGCAGTTTGACCAATATATTTAAGTCGTAGTCCAAAATTGACCGACAAGGTCTTCTAACCGGGAACAAGACTCGCCTATCACAGGGAGTTCTTTGCAATCAATTATGGGCAGGTGGTTCGAGGGTATAGAGGGCGAGTATGTGGCCGATCTTACCTAAAACACTTAGGACTCGTTAGCATCAAAAGTATGGAGAGAAGGTATTGCTATAGTCAATACTAGAGAAAGAGTATTCGACAAAAAAGGTTGACAAAGACAATTAAATGTCTTTCGCTCTCTTCAGGGCAGGGGTGGGGGTGTGGAGATTCTCACACTTGCTTAGCCCTAAGTGATGCGATTGGATTGCCCTTCCCAAAACAAATGCTGTAACCGCCCTAGTCTATAGGTAGTTTCAATGGAAGAATCATTATTGTGTTTTAACTGGATGCTCTCGAGCTTTAGAGATGTTTCTGCCGGTTCCAAGGGCGCACCTGGTCGTACGTTCATTCTTTCAGTGAAGGGAGCCAAACAAGCACCTACCCTTGGACATCCGAATAGTTGTATCTCTTCGCTGTCGCGCGTGTATGAATCGGGATACCCTTGACAGGATTTAACAAGGAATAGGACTTATCCCTATCCGTTCTTGTCCCCTCCGCAGTGGAAATGACCTGCTGTTCCTGAGTTGCTTGATCGTCATGTGAGAACTCTAATCGAGGTCGAAAATAACACCGGAACCCTTGCTTGAGATAACTGGAGCATCTTCATTTCATCCTCACTATCTCTCCAGATAAGAAGACTCTAAGTAGGCCCTAATATTGACTAGCAATGTTGGGAGGGTTTGAAATTTCCACAAAAGCGCCTCGGGAATTAGAAGCGGTCGCATACGCAAGTATCCGAGCCAGTATAGGACTTTTCTAAAAGAACGATCGTGTAATGGTAAGCGCATGGTGAAACAGGTCCCTCAAAGCCAGTACGTGAGTTTCATTTGCAGTTTCTGGTCTTTCCATACATCGTCAATAATTATCTCATGGATTAGTAGGCTAGGTTTCCCTGGGGTTAGAGCATGCCAGGAAACATCTCGTCGGGGTTTTCTGTTGCTCCGGATCGCTTTGATCTGGTAGATAGATGCGAATCGAGGAAGAAGGAAGAGATTTGCTCCCAGACTGTGGGAGAAAAGGGGTGGGTTTTCAGCTGGGGACCTTGTGGTCAACTTGCCAGCCCCGAAACGCGGCGATGCTGATACAGCTTCATCTCCAAGGAGAACAACAACATTAAGAACGCGTACAGACAATGCTGCAATACACTTAGAGAGAGAGGTATATCCTTATTAAGTGTATCTATTTCCCTCAATCACTGATTGACCCCGGAAGCTTTGATGTAACGACTGGGAGGTTCTCTTGTTCTTCGTTAACAGCACACTGAGCTCGCTACTGCGCGCCTTCTAACCCGTGTCTTCAAGTTGCTACATTCGCTCTCTATAATATTATTCCATCCCACGGGCTTGACTTAGCTGGAATATCCCTGTGCGCACATATTCTACCCTGTTGGGAAAGGATGTTTACTGAAGGAATGGTTATCACGTGTTTTGCATTTTCTTTTGGGTGGATTCGACTCCTCCATCATCATCGTTTCATCTCTGGTTCTACTCCTTGTTCTGTTGATGCTGCTAATAGAGAACAATTCTTTTCCATTGAGCCTCTATCCATGACTCGCGAGTCGAGAAAGTGTTACCTACTTTATCCTGAAGTACCCTTGTGTTCCCCCCTCCAACACCATCGATGGGCCTGCGTCCTGGATTAGGAGAGTTACAGGATATAAACAACGAATGCATATGCATTTACCATCATCGAAAAGGAAAGATCACAATCACGTCTTCCTAATGACTGCAGGATTCAAAATCTCCTGACTACTACTCCCAACGTGTTTCGTTGACGACGAATTACCCACAGTAATGCGTGTCAAATTGATCGGTTCAGAGTCGAACTGCCAATAGCCAGCGCCACCATTTGGCGGGCGCAGACTTTCC
This sequence comes from Aspergillus conjunctus, assembly GCA_027569095.1. Classification (NCBI taxonomy): domain Eukaryota; kingdom Fungi; phylum Ascomycota; class Eurotiomycetes; order Eurotiales; family Aspergillaceae; genus Aspergillus; species Aspergillus conjunctus. The sequence goes on along the minus strand of JAPDEL010000004.1, from coordinate 561,132 downwards.
CTATGCTCGCCGAAACTGGAGATGTACGTGGCTCGAGATTTTCTCCCCCGAATAGAGGACACGGTCGAGACAACCCCGTCATGGAGCCACCGAAATAATGGACGGAGAGTTGGCAGGCTCCCACTGATGATCCCAAGGCCGGATTCCACGATAAACAAGATAATAAATAGGTATGATGAGTCTATTTGAATATCGTGAGTCAGCAGATGTCTCATCTCAGGGTCGTCGTCATAGGAAAACGAACATAGAGTGTCCTTCCCTTTATACATCGATATGAACGGGAGGCGGACGATGGACGAAACGCAGGCCCTTTAGAAGACCGCTGTTGTTAGTACCCCGATACAAAAATGGCGGTAGTCGGAGACGCGACTTACACGCCACCCAGACTCAATATTACACAGAGCATAACCTTCACCTGCTTCTTCACTTGCAGCTTATACACCAGGAACACGGGCAAAACGGCGAGGCATAGATCACAGGCAGCCCCGATCGAGCCATAGACATAAAACATCACGATTAAAGGGTCTGGGTTTAGGCATTTGCCATTGCCAGTTCGCATCCAGAACTCCGAGACGGGTTTACATTGCAATGTCATCAAGAGCCACATAGCCAGACCGAATATCACCGTTATGACCATCACAGCGTATAGCAAGTATCGATGCCATCGGTAGACCGTCAGTCGGAGAAGGGTGATGGCGATGGAAATCTTCATGAAGATGCAGCTGAAGATATACACCGGTTGAGCGATCCACCAGAACTAGGACTCTTGTCAGTCGTTGAAGCTAAATGCGCGAGGGACTGCTTACAAAAAGACTCTTCTTGAAATCATCTAGGTTGGTGAAATCTTGCATTCTTCTTCCTACACCATGGAGAGGTCCCAGAATGGCAAAAATGGTAAAGAGAGTATTGAAGAGCTGAGTCCAAACTGATTAGGCTCCATTCCACTGCAATAATTATATAACCTACCAGCGCTATAGCCATCGTCGTGTCATCCCAGCCAAATCCCTTCACCAGCCGAAGCCGAGAGAAGCATCGCAAAAGGACAACTATCAGGGGAAGCACCAGGAATATAACTGCTGTTGTAAGGATTGCTCGACTGCGTACGGCGGCTGCATCATGAATATCCTGCATGGCGCATTATAGGAGCTTACTCCGATGTGTGCGCAGTTGCACCAGACTCCCGCGGAACATCGAAGAGAGCAAGAGGTGACAGAGTATCTCCAGATATTTTTCTGAGCTGGGAGACACACAGCGAGGCATTCGACAGACAGTAGGGTGATTTGAAGGGCGTCCTATTTTTAAGACAAGAGCAGGGCCCGCAAGACCCTCCGGCAAATCCCCTCTCACCGTGGATCAACAATTGCGGAGAACCCTGATATATTCACAAGCCTCATCCATGGTTTTCCCTGCGCATTATTGAATTCCTCTTATGCCGGCCCAATGATACGAACATATGGCGGGAAAGGCTGACTAGGCTGATGGGGATGCCATTCGTGTGGAGGGAAGGAGATGGCAATTGGACAAAGGCGAGTGTTTAGCTTCACCAAATGGGGTCAATTACGGCAACTGATCGGCCTTTCAGATATACAGGGTTCCTTCGCCGTGGATTTTGAGTCAACTATTGTTTGGCACCGGCACTCAGGGCCTGCGATATTCGGCAAACTGGGGATGTTGCCGAAAAGCGCTGGGTGAACAACCAATCAGCTACCTGCTTTAAAAGGCGTAACTCACAATAACCATGCGACTCGCTCAGCTTGAAATTTGGGAGGGGAACACAATGGGAAACTAGTGGTCTGTTGTAGAACTAAGGAAGACCGGTGTGTTTGACCCTTCGAGGTATGTGCAGAGAATCCTTTAAAACTCAGGATTTACCTCCCGACTGGCCATGATGATTTTAGCATGCCTTTGGATATAGACTTTACCAGCTCTATAGATAAATTAATTTGCAAGAAGTAAAGGGCTAAACATGCCGGAGCTTCTATTCTAGTATTTGCATCCGTGACCTGCCAATATGTGCAAGCAACCAAGATATCAACAAGAACGGGCCTTACACGGGTCAAGACAAAGGATGATGGGTTTGAAGAATTAAGAAACCGTTTCAGGGCCTCCAACCTTCTTCCGCATAAAGACCGCCACTAAATTAACCGGTGTGCCATCAGGAAGCGTGTCAGGGTATCGTTCCTCCTCCTTCCAAGCCACATACCCACGTCTTTCATACCACTCGTGACCGTTGAATACTGAAGGCCGCCCCTGAAGGTGCCGTCCCACAGGGGTATCCTCGTAGTAATATCTCTTCGTTAAGGTGTTGAGAGTGATATACTTGCAGGCGGGGCTACCATACGGCTCCTCGGTCGTCATGGACTCGACGAGATCCATCGCACGGCCACCTAATCCACCCGATCGATATGCGGGGAGAATGAAGAATGTTTGGATGGTAAGGTTACTCTTGTCGGCACTTGCAAGGTCCGGATCCGGGGGGTTGCAATATGCGTCTAGTGAGATATGACCAACTCGAATGGTCCCCGGGGATGTTGGGTGTTCTGGGGATGGCTGTGAAATCGTGATCCAGAAAAACGATTTCACGCCGAGATCCTGTTTTTCTTTCCACAGCGCAATTGCATCAAGGCTGTAGTCCCAGCCACAGGCAATTCGGTGTTGGCGGAGTTCCTCCACCTCGTCCGCATTGTTGAGATTGATAGGGACGAGGCTGCAGGTCCCACGACGTGTTGACTCGACCATGACTATCCGATGAAAATCGTTTTCTGGGTATATTTTAACCTTCGAAATACACTGCACGGTCGGATGGATCTTGCAGCGACGTTCCTGTCCTGTTCGTGAGAATGACTCGGTTCGTGATTGAGAGAATTCCTGTGCAATTCGTGCCTCAGGTGTCGATGCCAAATTCCAGATTAGGTCTAGTGTGGTCGGAGATATCCGCCAAGGGTGTTGCCTGACTGTTGCCTGGAGATGCCTGGAGATGCCTGGTCACGATCTCCGACCTCGGCGTTCGTATTCGCTGTCCTCCAAGACCCAGATGAAATCTCAGATGACAAAAATAGCCGAGCGGATATGATTGGTTTGACCAATGCTCAACAAGCTCCTGGTACAGCTTGGAGGCTGAATGTGGGGTTGCAGCCTGAATCGCAGATGTCTTAAAAACCCATGGCACTCACTTGAATACCTCAACTCGTAACATCAAACTCATCACCAAGCGTGAAAGCAACGAGTACAATGGCTAGGAACAGTACTGAGAAGGTTGCCGATGGCCCGCAGCTTCCGGGCTTCGATGTGCCCATCTGGTGGACACCAGTGAGTGCGGCTCTTAGGAGGAGATGTTCAATTGCGTTAACCAGAAAATAGAGCAGCCACAACCTCTCCCCCAATGCCCTGGATGGGGATCACGGGTAAGCGAGGAATTTTCAATCCACTGGAATGATGACTTACGCCTGTTTCAGATACACTTACACAACCCGGGAGCTCACCATGATGCGCTTCCTGGAGTCAATTACAGACAAACCGGACTGGGACAAGAAGGTGCGCATGACTCATCCTGTTAAGCGATTGACGTATCGCTAACGATCTGCCAGGTTTTCAACGAGGAGATCACCGCCAAATGGAGGAATGAAATGGCCAACAGCGGAAAGGACATGAGTAGTGAGATGATTGAATTCATCATCAAAGAGCTGCAATGGCGAGCAGAGCAGTACCAAAAGGACGGAATCGTTCAGGTGCTTGGCCCGGGAATTACCAAATCGGACTCGGCCATCCCACCAGAGCTCCGAGAGGCCTTGAAAGAGGCAGCTCGGCCATTGGAGGACGTCCCAGAAGAAGAGAAGGACTACCACCCCCGGTCCGATGGGAAGGTGATCGACCTCGTTCATCCATCCCTCTTCCCTGTCATCTACGGCCTCACCAAGGTCCTCCCTGACAGACGGATAGGGCTGGATGACTGCTTCCAGGCTATCGGCCAGGGTGAGCTGACAAAGCACCCCCGTATCCCTGGGGAGACGGCTCCTCCTGGTTTCGCTCTTGCGGACCTGCATGAGAGCCCCGGAGGCCTGGGGGCCTACAGTCACCGATTCCAGTGGCTACCCTGTGATGTCAAATTCACACCCGACGGGGGCTGTGAGACTGTCTCGTATATCAATAATCTGCATCCGCACAAGCACCGGGAATTGTATGCTGTGGTTGACAAGATTCTGGCAAGGACCATCGCTCTTTGGGATAGCACGATCCTGAACGCGCCGCCCTCGTACAGGCCACATTATCAACGGATTAAGTACGATGACGTTAATTATCTAGATGGAGAGACGGAACCGTCGCAAGGCGATGATGAAGATGATGATGATTATGACGAGAGGTATAATAACTGGGTTGAGAACAGAGCTGTCGAGCAACCTGAGCCTGGTGAATTTAAGCCGCCCAGCGGGGCACCGGATCGTTGGCTGCCTCTGCGGGAGAATTACGCAGCGCAGGGCCTGCAGGTTATCGTTAAGCTGGCGAATATCCATTTGACACCTGAGAAGCCGGAGTATGAGGGAGGAACCTGGCATATTGAAGCGCAGCTGGTGAGTCTTCTTACCCTCCGGATATGAATAAAAGCACTAAGTATTGTAGAACGAACGAATCTGCGCGACGGCCATCTACTACTACGACTGCGAGAATATCACCGAGAACACCCTGTCCTTCCGCTCCCGCGCAGACACGGAAGCCGTGGAAGAAGTTGGCTATGAACAAGGCCAGCACCAGTTTTTGAAGCCTATATTCGGCTTCGGCCCTGAAACCAATGACTATTCACCCAGCGCTCAAATCACACAAGACTTGGGAGGCGTAACATGTCGTCAGGGCCGGCTCCTCACGTTCCCCAACACCCTACAGCACCGCGTGTCTCCGTTCTCTCTGGTCGATCGGTCGAAACCGGGCCACCGAAAGATTCTAGCCTTTTTCCTCATTGACCCTCTGCGACGGACGATCTCGTCAGCCAATGTACCACCGCAGCGGGACGATTGGTGCAAGGAGTGGCGGGACTCTGTACAGGATGTACTAGCGTCGAGGCTACCGCGGGAGCTGCAGGACATGGTGCACAGAGATATTGAGTACAAGCCTATAACGATGGAGCAGGCGAAGCAGTTTCGACTAGAGTTGATGGATGAGCGGAGCGTGAAGGCCGTCAGCCAGAATGAGGCATTTGAGACAGGAGGGTTTTCTCTGTGCGAGCATTAAAACCTATTCTGGTTGAAAGGCAGGAAAGAAGCCATGCAGATGCGATCACACCAGATTAACTAACTGAATTAATGACCTGTGCCGCGACGCCAACTCAAGATATAATGTTGCAATGGATCAATTATTTTTGAATGCTATGCGAGAAGCATGATTTGTGGTGCGCCTGAAACGGAGGACGGACTTGAGGTCTCAGACTTAGTTCGGTTTACCTCCCAGATGGATGGCAGATAGCACTATAGGATGACGTGTGTACCAAGAAGAAGGGACTGCGTGATGGACAGATCAAATCGTCGCGTTTTCTCTCTCAGCTCTGCTTCACCCTGGAGAAGGCGGGGAAATATTAACAGGCGAGGATTCATTTGGTCGACCTAGACCCTTGCCAAGCAGACGAGCGAGCCAGTTCTCGCGATAATTTTAGGCATCGCGCGGCTTTGGACGCAACCCACACAATTTGTCCTGTGAGATTTTTGTATTAATTTGCAGAATTCTCTCGTCGTTATCATTGCTGTGAAGAATTTGGCCCCAGATCAATCCCGGCAAGCAAACCCTGTGGCATCCAGTCGGCTGAGGCTGCCACTTCACATATCATCAGCAGCAGGCTGTGGAACGGGGCTGTGTGAGAAATCTTACCTCGCCAAGGCCTAGAACTGCCCCTTTTAGACCCCTAAAAATGGATGAAGAATGAGATTCTTCACGCCGCCATTATGATTCCCGCCCCCAAAATCTGTAGGAGGAATAGAATTGCAGTACCTCGTTCTACATGTCACTCTAACCCATTCAGTCCACACAGACGGTACAAACGTCAAACGAGGGGGGTTTCACGCACGGGTTCGGCTCTCGCCCGATGTCACACTGCTGGGGTTGACTGGAATACGAGGCCATAACAAGAGAGTAAGCCCGTGCTGGGGCTGAAGCTTTGATTCGACAATTGAACAAAGAAGCAACCCGTGTGCCGACGATATAAATAACCAGCTGTCCTCCAAGCATTAAATATTCCACAATAACCCCACTTCACCGTCTCCTTGGTCACCATTCTCAGATCCCAGATGAAAATGGCAGTTGGGAATAATATCCACCACCTCGCCGTGTCCCTCACGCTCTTTGGCTCAGCCCTCAGCCAGATTGTCAATGGCCCCGACTACGATTCACCCACCGGCGGCCCCCCGGCCAGCTACTTCGCCGCCGATTCCTCGATCCCCGTCTCTGCACTGCTCAACGCGGTCTCGGGGTTAAAGGATAACCTAGACAGCTATCCCTACAGCCAGGGCTCGAGTGCACAGTCCGTGATTTACGGCGACTGGGCCAAGTTTGCCGATGTGCGTGCGCCCCCAGTACCCCTTCCAGGGCCCTTCCAGGGGAAGCAGAAACAGACTAACAGACCCAGGGCGCTGCCATCGTCTGGACCGCCGATATGGACGTAGACTGCGACGGACTTGATTACGAGTGCAGGGGAAATCCCGACGGCCTCCCCCAGACGAACTGGGGCGCTCTCGCGGCATACGAAGTGCCCTTTATCGTCATTCCGGACGAGTATCTCTCTGCGCACGAGGACACTCTGCCCGGAAATAACCTCGCCGCGGTTATCTGGTATCCCTTTCCACTATCCCATATCGCCTTGGTATGATCGTGACTAACATGAACAGCAATGGCAAAATGTACTATGGTATCCTGGGCGACTCCAACGGCGACGAGCCCCAGGTCACCGGTGAAGCCTCCTGGCTGATGGCCCGGACATGCTTCCCGGACGACGACCTAAATGGAAACAAAGGCCATGACCAGAACGACGTTACCTGTACTTCATCCATCGTCCACTCTATATCGTGGTAAAGCTAATATGGCGTTAGATATCCTCTTCCTCGGCGACGAGGCCGTCCTCCCCAGCAGCGCGGTGGATGAGAACTACATCTCCAACTTCGGCACCCTCAAGTCACTCGGCAATGGGCTCATGAATGCCCTAGTTGCGAATTTGGGGCTGGGCGGGTCGACACCGCCTTCACAGACGGCGAGTACTACGACTGCTACAAGCACAACTACTGCCCCAACTGCGACGGCGACTGGAGGGGGGTGTTCCTGGGTAGGTCATTGTGAAGGTATGCCGCCTCCCACATCTCTCTACGTCTTTATTTCAAGAAATTAAGGTGCTGACGTCTGCTATATAGGAAGCTCCTGCTCGACGAGCGATGATTGTTCCGATGATCTGGTCTGCTCTGGGGGTGTTTGTTCTGTAGATGGGAGTGACAGTGGCTGTTCCTGGGAGGGCCACTGTGAGGGTGAGTTTTCCGAGCTTGATGTCGAGGTGCTGGTCTAATTTTCTTTTTTTTTGCCGTAGGTGCCTCCTGTTCCTCGGATGATGATTGCTCCGATGATCTCTACTGCGACGATGGAAAATGTACTTCTGGGTAAGCGGGTCTTGCTTTTATTTTTACGCGTATATTGTGGAATGGGAAGGAATGGAAACTGACATGTACGGTTGGGTGTAGAATTGCGGCTCCGGCGCCGGGGAATGCTTGTCGGGCATTGTAAATACATCCTGTAGATAGCTACGACTGTTGCATATGCGAATGAGAAAATAGACAATATGTGTATACGTATTTCTTTGGAGTTATTAGAGGAAGCTCTCTTAATCAATCAATCAATCAATCAATCTCGCACTGCTTCTCTTCAAATCTTTACTCTGTAATCTCATTGACCAGCCCCAGTATAGAGAACTAAACCTGCATCTGAACCTTCTCATCCCCGCTCTCCTCCTGCTGAGCCACCTGCTCACTCCCCTCCCCGACCCCCACCGACGACGCTGTCTTCAACCCCTGCTTTGAACTCAGCACCTGATGCAGACTATACGCCTTGCTGAACAAACTCAACACCAACCCCACCCCGGCCAAGCCACACATCACCAACCAAACCACCTTCAACGCCTCCGCGTACGCCGCCCGCATCTCCCTCTTCTCCTCTCCCTCCGGAAGCCGATTGATATACTGCACCAACCCTGCCGCCTCGCGCGAGAACTCCTCCGCCGTATCCCTGAGTATCGGGTTCGCCTCGAACTCCGCGCGCATGCGGTTCTGAAATACAACCCCGCCCCCGGCTACACCTACCGCCTGGCCGACCGTCCTGAAGAACGCAGTCAGCGTAACAGACATGGAAATGTACTCTGGATTCGCAGACGCCTGGACAGCGAGTATAGGTCCTGCGAAGAGCATCCCGAGACCGACCCCAGGGACGGCGTTAATGAAGACCCACTTCGGGATGGAGGAGGTGTTTTCGAGGAGGGACATGACGCCTAGGCCTAGGACGGAGATCGCCCACCCGGCCCACAGCGCCCAGCGGTACTGGCCTGTCTTTGCAATTACAAAGCCAGTTATAACCGAGAGAGGTGGGACCGTGAGACATTCAGGGAGTGAGCCAACCCCGGAAATGAGGGGGCTGTAGCCGAGAGCGCCTTGGAAGTAGAGGGGAACGTAGTAGACAACAGCCCCGAGGGTGATTCCATGGAGGCAGCAGGCAGTATAGTTGATTATTATCGTCCGGTTGGTGAAGATCCCCGGTGTGATGAGAGGCTGCGATGGAATCAGACGCTCGTAGATGGCAAAGGTGAAGAAACCCGCTACCCCGAGGAGAAGAGGGACGAGCGTGTGCCAGGAATCCCAGGCGTACATGATCCCGCCCCAGGACAGGGGAATCAAAAAGGACGAGAGAGACGTGGTGAAGAGGACGATTCCGATATAGTCAACAGTGGCCAGTTGCACTCTCTGCGGGCCCTTCTCAAGCCTTAGGAAAATCGGGATCAGGGCGAGTCCGATGCCACAGAACGGGAGGTTGATCCAGAAGATCCAGCGCCAGGCGGAGGCTGTTGCGAATGCACCCCCGATTATGGGTCCTACGACGCTCCCGAGCGCCCAGGTGCCCGACCGCGCGACAAACCACTTGCCTCTGTCTCTCAACGGGATCAAGTCGGCGATGAGGATCTCCGTGAGAGCCATGATCCCGCCGCCACCGGTTCCCTGCACTGCTCTTCCGGCTAGGAGAAGGGGGAACCCCTGTGCGACGGCTGCGAGGATGGCTCCGACTGTGAAGAAGAGAACGGCTGTGAGGAGGACGGCTTTGCGGCCGAACAGGTCTGATGCGAGCGAGAAAATCGGCTGGAAGACGGCGGAGGTGACGAGGAAGGAGGTCCCGGACCAGAAGGCCTCGATTGCGGTGCCATTGAGGTCAGCGGTGATGGTCTGTGTTGGAGGAGAAAGAGGAGGTCAGTGTTCCGGCTATCAATGTGGGAGAGGTAGGGTGTTGTACAGGAAGAGTTGTAGTGATGGAGGTCGCGTCTATCGCTGCAGTCAGGTTCAAGAGCCCGACCACGACGAATATGCAGATGAGCTGCTTGCTAGGCTTGAATGGTTCGTATGACTCCATTTTGAGGCCGCAATGCTGCCAGTTTTGAGAGAAGCAGGAGTGATGAGGGGAGTTTGATGTGTTCCTCTTCAGATTCCTGTGGGTGATGGAAACACAACAGTCCCGTGCTCCGTGCGAGAAGAAGGGGGAGGAAAAAGGAAGAAACGCCCTTAATGATCAGGCACTGTCCCCGTTCGGATGGAATAACACAAGACTCTGTGATAGAGCTTCAACAATATGAGATTGAGCAACCCAACCTTATACTCTTCTGTCAAACCGATATCTTGGCGGGCCGTCGCACGGTTGCGGTATACTGGCTGATCCGTTTGCTTGATTCAGACGATTGGATGGTGACTTGCATCATCTCTCTGCAAGGTTCCCATCTGGTGGCTGATTATGAGTCTGTACAACCTCATTTTTCAGCCTAGAATTGTGGGTGGCCCGATCTCATGACACAGGAGATATCTTTGCTGGAAGTCACCAAGTTAATGACCTAACTTGACCCTAAATCTGTGATCAGTTGGAGATTTTCAAGTTGTGATTAATTGCATTTACCATAATCTGATAAACCCAACAGTCCCTGATCTAACGATATACAATGTACTGACTTCAAACGGGCCACCCTGGTTGGTAAACGCTTGGCTTCCTTCTCCCTCTTGCTCTCTACATCCAGCTAACCTTTACTCCCCTATCAGCCCCGGTTCATTATGCCTTAACCGCGCAATGAGATCAACAGACGATGATAAGCTCAAAGCTACGCTCAGATGTGATCACCGCTTGTACGACAGTGATATACCCCGGGGTAATATCCTCAATAGGCAGCCGATGATTCTTTTCAAAATATCCTTCATATTTGCTTATTCGGTGTCCCCCGGATATCCCAGTGACTGCAAGCCGAATATGCAGGAGAGCTCTTCGAGTCAGTAGATATTCCAAATTGAATGTTTTTAGCTCAGGCAAAGAATATCGACGTCATCGAGAGCAACGTGAATATGCCCGCCAGGGATAGCCCAGCCAGCTTGCACATGATGCCTTCATCCAACCCTGACTTTAATGGGCATTCGTGTGCATTTCGATATTCTCTCCGGCTAGGTCCGGAGTTCTAATGACTCTGCGCAACAAAGGTTGGATGGAGATGATCAAACAGGCACCATGATCAAGTGAGGTTCGGAAGAAATGATTCTCCAGATTTGAACATAGGGACATCTCAGTTGACAGACCCTTTTTCAGCCCAGATGTGCTATGCAGTGTTTACTCACCAAAAATAACGAAAACACGGCACTCTCCTGCGCATAGGTAGGTGTACAAGTCTCTCCTACAGGACCGCACGTAGTGTACGTAGTATCCGATTCTTATCAGTTAGTGCAGTCGTTATTAATCCAAGACTCACGCGTGGTCTCTTGAGTGTCATCCTCTGCAGGAATTGGAGCCATGTAGGTTTAGTGGCACAGTCGGAAGCAAAGGTAACGACAATAGGTAAGCTCCGCAATTCGCAGTAAGCCTTGGCGTGAAGATCGGTGGTGCCTTCCAAAGGCCATCGCAGGCAGAGTCTGAATAGCTACGGGTATGAGTAGTTATGCCACGGCTATTGCGAGGCGTGCTCAGAAGAGATACCCATTATTTTCCTGAGTACTGTGTATGATGTGAAACCAGGGGCCAAAATCTTCTTGAACTTGAGGGATATCGCCCAAAACAAGGCCCTCCTCACTGGAGAGGGTAAGGTCTTGCCGCGGCCCTGGGAGTTAGACTAACATCGGCCAGTTCTGCGATTAGAAAAGAGGTTCAGTGCAGCGAAGGTATTGCCCTGCTTTAACATATGCCCCGAATGATGAAGCAGTCTGGTCTGCTAAGCTCCACCACTTCACAACATATCACTAAGGCTCTACCGAGGCTAGAAAGTGGAGGGTCCTCGTTGAGAACAGCAACCCAATTAAGAAGAGTACCTTTCTTAAAAAAAAATCCACTCTATTTTAGTTCTAGCCATAAAAGAAATATCTTGGAAATTGATACGGATCTTAACCCAGATCCGAACTGTTTTCGCTTCCCTGTACCATCCCAATGATGATGAAGAGGTGCATCTTGAAACCTACGACCATGCGCGAGCCGACACGCGTACGCGACTCTATTAAACGAATGAACATCCTCCAGTGTTGCTATCCTGCTGCCCAATTAAGGCAAGAACAAGGACCCTCAAGGTCCATCAGCCACCAGAAGTCGTTCAAATGAGACTAAAAATACCCGAGGAGAGCCAACTAGTGGGCTATTCAGCTGTCAGTCCAGCCTCGCAAGCATTCGCCCAATTTCTATGGCGGTGCTGTCAGTCAGACTCGGAGGTCTGGATGGTCTGGTGCCTTGATTTCCCCTCGCAAGCCCACGGCTTTCATTTTCCTCCTGCGGCGGAATGTGATGGCGCAGTCGCTGTCCCATGCCCCCCGAACAGGGTACGCAGGAATCATGAGATAAACAAAGCTTGACCCAGGTCTCGTGATGAGATAGCCAATAATTCTCCTCGGCACACATTGTATGGAAAAAGAACGCCAGGTTCGAGTGTTTGAAGCAGCAAAAAGGGACGGATCCTGCGCTTAAATAGTGGCTCCCGAGTAGCTATCCCAAGGAGTCAACGTATCCACGGTTGGGACCAAGCTCATCCACGCCATACCACAACTAAACAGGCCATCTACCTATTCACGCACAAAATAGTTTCAATGCCCGTTATCTGTCTGGGGTTCTATGTCTTTCGACATGTCTTTCCCGCCCCACGGTTGTAAGCCCTAAGACCCACCCAGACCAGAAGCTATTGGTAATCCACCCTTGGATCGCCCATGGAAACTTGGAAGGCTTCGCAATCAAAGTGCAGAATTGTTCTATGGGTGGATCCGCTCCACTGTTATTTCGGTCAACACAGATTAATATTCACGGCTCCTGGTACTTTTGTGTTCGCTCACATGGTGGGACTTCAACAGCCGAGCTCCCGGCGCCAGCGCCTCATGAAGCGGTGTGGAGATGCTAGCACTGAACTTGGAAAAGTCATTCAGGTCATATGAGCTCGCTAGCTTACTTGTCCAAGAATTGAAAAAGCAATTCCTGTTGTTGACCTCCCAATACGGCCCCTATGGTGGGTCCTGGTCTTGACCGCATCGACGGAAATACGAATTAGTAATCCTCCATGGGCAGACAATCGAGCGTTGAATGACAGAAGAAGCTCTGAACTTGGGGAAATATGGATCGTCCCATCTCGATCTGTGATTAACACCCGAAGCAAAGACTCTGGAAAAGACGGCATCCGAGGACGTGGCTGTGGCTCGATTCTCGGGTCAGGGGTTTGTTTCAACGGGAACTCCCAAAGTCTAATCCCCAGGGGTTGAAAGCTAGCGAGGAATAATGGTTTGCGTTAATCCAATCAGCGTGTGGGTCCGATGCTTTCCACTGGCCCACTTTTCGAGATGGCGTTGATCATTCGGCTTGCAGATTTTTTGAATTGAGCTGTTGACTCTGGAGCTCCTGGTGTTCTACTTAGCTTCCCTCAGCTTTTGTCATTCTTATTCAGACACCCTGTTTCACAACCCCATTCAATCAGTTACCATCGCGATAAATTCAGTCATGGCCTTCGACTGCTACTGCGCCATTTGCGGCGTAGGCTTCTCTGGAATGCGCGCGGAGCCTACATCACAGACACCACTTGATCGCCGAAGAAGATGGGTTGAAAGGAGGTCCCGCGCGCTAGAGATCGGGCAAGACATTGATCTTAATTCCCAAGAGGAAGACTGTGTTCGCAGCTACGACCCCCGCATTGTCGACACCGACAACCTCTCGTGGCTATCGAAAGCCCACTGTATCGGAATTGGACAGGATAAGTCTGGACGGCGAAAGTATGTTGCAGTTATCTACCCGAATGCTTATCGCGGTGTTCTAATCGTGTCCAGGGCGTTTCTATCGGGACCGGGGTACTATGCAGACGCCGTATGCTGCCTACTCCCCTGCCACTTTTACAAACTCAATGTTAACCCCTTCCAGGGCGAATTAGCCGTCAAAATCGGGCAACCCCAGAAAAGAGCTTACTTTAACTGGTTTGACAGCCCACCCCCGAAACTGTCTGGAAGTTTTTTTTTTAACGTTTGTTTCCCGTTCCAGCTATGGCTCCGGGACGGATGAGGTCTTTCCTTTCCACTGGTGCTGCTACGAGATTCTCCTGCGCACCCTAACAAGCTCATCAGAGCCGAAGAACGTCAACATTGACGTTCTCTACGATGTCATGTCGAGCTTATGCAACAGCTCCTGCTCTGCCTTGCAGCTCAACTACGGGGCCGATATTATCCGTGCACAAGGGCAGTATTGGCAGTGCATCCCCGGAGCGGAGGTTAGCAAATCACTCAACTTTTGCCCCCAAAAACATGATTAACCTTTGCCCTAGTACTGCGTCCGACACCCGACAGAGACACCAGGTCTGGAAGACCTCGTCAAGTCCCAAATTAAAACAAACCAGAAGTTGCGCGTCCCATCTCCGTCCATAGATCTACGAGGACGCCAGCCGCAGAACCCATTCGGCAACTTGCCCGTTGAGTTGATCTGCCAGATCTGCTCCTATCTTCCCGGAGAGTCACTCAAGGCTCTCTCGCAAGCCTCACTTCTTATCCACCTCCTCACTCAGGACAACCATTTCTGGAAACAGTTTATCCAGCTCGACATGCCTTGGTTTTGGGAGCTTGGGTCGACCCACTCGCACCAAGAAGAATTAAACGATCTGAACTACAAGAGCCTTTATCTGTGGTTAGACGGGGCAACTACTCCCACGTACGGGATGGAGGACGCCGTTCAAATGGCGGCCTCCAACCGGAGGCGTATTTGGGGGGTGTGCGAGGAGTTGGCTCCGAAGTATTTTGAGGCTTTGGCACAGCGGCCGGTTGAGATGGCGAGAGGCAAGTTGTGAAATTAGTTCACAACATCACAATTTCTCGAAACCCACGGAATGGCAATCACAAGCATAGCCTGCTTGGCCATTTAGCGCAGCGTCCTGCAAGATAAGGAGGGAGACTGAGCCAAAACAACTAAGACGCGTCTTCGCCGTCTGCGTCTTGCAGGAAAGTTGCCACTCAACCTCAAACAATGAGCAGGTATGTTTTCGCCAGATAAAGATGAGTTATTTGGCGAATGCTAATCAGTATACAGAAAACGGCATCAACGGAACTCAATCCGCGTTCCCCCAATAAACCTGTATGGAAGGCATAGATCGTCTTTGGATATTGGAGAAGGGATATCTAATCAGAGGTACTTTCCATCGATACACGGTTCGAGCCGGATATTACCGATTCGACTCACCACTCCAGTCGAATTATCAACTTCTTTATGGCTCCGGGCCCATTGGCTCCAGAGAAGATCTTTTATTATCTTGCTGTATATACTTGCAACCAGCAACACCACGGAATAGATACCCCTATATAGACATTTAATTACACACTCTTAAAACGAACGAATAGTGAATTCCAGCCCAGATGCCCGTCTCGAGTTTCCCCAGAACAAACGTAGTTGATAACAGGATCTGTGTGCTAGTCGTCTCAACTATAAACGCCCTATTCCACGCGTTGGTGCCTGTAAAGTCCAACCTAAGAATAAATCAAACGACTTATCTGAATTAGGTTTAAAATTACACACAGGTTTTTTTGCACATTTTCAAATTTAGTTGCTTTGGTTGTAGAGATACGAGACGAAATATACATTGAACAGATTGACAGTAGTATAGTGTGAGTACATCACCTCTCCCATTACACAGATAGAAATATATTAGCACCCAGGCCAAATTGCTCCCTTTTTACCTCCTAATAACGAAGAAAGTGTCAAGAAATATAAAATTCATGGCTGTGATTCCCTGAAGAACAGAAATGGGCGGGCACACAGTATGAAATCAGGCGAGAGGACGATGAGTCAGCATCCTGGAGTGGAGATGAAAACCCGCATCGGTGCGAATCCCCGACAGCAGCTGAACCTCCGATTAATCCTCACAAACACATTATCGCCTCCAATCATGAGCGAACATACTGTTTACCCCATGAGTGTGTCTGAAAATACTCCGACCCGGCTTTTCAAGTCATGCCGGTGGTGTAGGAAGCAGAAAATGCGCTGTGACGCGCGTACTCAGATGCCGTGTTCCCGCTGTCGGTCCGGTGGCCATGAGTGTGTAGTTGATCGCATCATGGATAAACGCCATCGGGACCGTGGGGGGCGAAGAAGAGATAGCAGGAACCAAACGGGACTGTAAGTTTCGTCGTCGGAAAAACCACTCCGAGAAAAAAGGGTGAAATAATGTTTAGTCCCTAATGAGCGCCGTACAGTCTGCGGAACAGCTTCGATGCCCTCACGAGTCCGAGGCTTTCTCCTACCTCTGGACCGAGCAATCAGTCAGCCGGGCTGGAAATCCAACAATTCAGCCCCCAAGATCTGATCGCACCCCAATCAGCGATGCACTCGATGTCAGTAAACCTCCGGGGTTCAGATGAGCCGATATTCATGGGGGAATCGGACGTGGTGGACCCCAAGGGCGATATGATTGCACGAGGCATCATTAGTGAGGAGTTGGCTCGGGGTATCTATGAGCGGTAAGGACCACACTATTGCCTAACTGACGCTAAGAAACACGTCAATTGAGCTAAATCTATTGTAGGTTCATGAATGGGAGTAAGAATTTTCTTCCTTTATTTGATCCAATTCGAGATACATTCGACTCCATCCGATCGCGATCTCTATTCTGTTTTTCGGTGATTATCTACCTGGCTAGTCGTGCGGTGCCTGACCTTCAAGGCGACGTGTACTTGCAGCGGGTTCTCCAAGATGAGGCCCAAAGATTGGCTGAAGATAGCTTTTTCGAGCGCCCGACGAAGTTGGAGACCGTTCAGGGTATGATCCTTTTGGCAGCTTACTCGGAAAAAACCTGGTTTTCTACTGCCTTGATTCTGCGAACCGCGCTGGACTCGGGGCTCGAAAAATCCCTGGACACCTTGTTGGCCCACAGCCCACCCCCAAGAAGCTACCTTTCGGCGACAATGGAGGACCGGAAACTCGTGTGGCAGACCCGGACGTGGCTCATCACCTTCACGTTGGAACTGGATGTTGCGTCGGGTACTGGGAGGAAATCCCGTCTCAATGAGGTCGATGTCGTGAAGCTCCGAAAGTTTCTAGAGTATCCGCTATCCCTTCCAAGCGACATGCGAACGGTTTGTATTATTGAGCTTCACCAACTTCGAAGTAGTTCTATCGTCTTCAGTATTTCCCATAGAAACTAACAAGAATACAGCGCGGTCACGTCAGATCATTGAGAATGCCACCTCTGGGTCCCTGATATCAACCGAGTTACCCGCAATTATGCGCAGGCTTCAGGATTGGTGGCAGACATGGGATGAAATCCACGATCGTAAGTTACAACTATGATAGGTATTTTTTCAGCCTTTGCTGACTTCGGTAGATAACGGGTTCCACCCCGGGGCCTTTCAGAGGTCGAGTCTGACGTTAATGCTCAACTACGCCAAGGTGTTCGTCCTCTGTGTGACCATAGCTAGAATTCAAAGGCTCCAGCAACAGCCGGACGGTATTCAAGAAATCAGCACCGACGCTGTCCTTGGCCTGTGGAAAACTTTGGTCGAAGTTATCATGAGCCAATTAACGTCATTGGTCAAGGAGTCTGCGTACCGGTGTCAGTTGACCTGGGCACCGACATACCCATGTCTTACCATTGCTTTCATAAGTGAGTAATGATACCAGTCAGAAAAAGGACCAGATACTCATGGTGTGCAGCAACATTTGCGGTCCGAGTAGCGAGATGGCATCCGACCCTGATTGACCAGAATCTTGTTTTGCAAAGAGTGAAGGAGATAGCGGAATTCATCAAGCAACCCCCGTATCCCGATATCCACCGCACTGTTTCTATATTCGTGAATTATGCGGGTGCTCTCCTGGCTGACCGTGACGCGTCTGGTAACAACAGCGCTGTTCCAAATGGAACTGCAATGCCATTTACCAACTCAAGACCACCTCCGGAGCCGACTGACGCTTCGAGGTCGGACATCGACCCGGTGGGCCTCCCGGACGACCAAACCGGAAACTCAATCCTTCGAAGAGACAGGGATACCGATGTAATATCCTCGTCCGACAATGGAAGAACGACTGATTCCAGACCCGAGTTTGCTGTGCCAAGGTTGATCGGCGGTATGAATGTGCCAAACTGGACGTTGTCGACCTCGATCGCCAATTCCTTTGATCTCTTTGAAGAGGGGCAAACCGACGTGTTCGACTTTCTTCCTGCAATGCCGTCAATGCCGGCGTAGCTAGTGTGTGGGGCGGGGCGAGGCATATCCCAAAGTATACCTTTATAAGGCAAAACGCGGGGAACTATGGGCCGATCGGAGGTAGGACTGCTCGCTCCCGCAGGGCGACCGGGCCCTGCCGCCGCGCACGAGGATATTGATCTATTTAGAAGGGCATTGCGGACCTTAAATGGTGCTCCGCAAAGAAGTCTTCGTGCTGATTACTGCCGGGGTCCTGTGCGGCCACTGGAAAAATTTCCAGCGTTGAGGTAGCGTTTCATCAAGCGGTTCAAACCTGAAATTTTCCCTATCTTGAAGGAAATTTGACCAGTGGCACGGTGACACCGCATAATCTGCATTTGTTCCTAATCCCTCGAGAGAATTTTAGGCGATCATCATTATGTTCTCCGAAGTTGGGGTAAACGGCGTCCGGCTGGGCCAGGTTTAACCGGAACCTGCTCGGTCCCGAATGCACTTCAACGGGACCGGTCCGGCGCCGGAATTTAGTGGGAATAGCTTTTCAAAAATCGGTTATCCTATTGGGGGAGGCCAATCAATGTGGGCGAAAACAAGACGAAGTTTGCATGTGCAGTGTCTGGACAGGTCTATTTTGATCCTTATGAGTCAATTTCCTGGGAGCGGTGGGTATTCCAGGTCCAGACGAAGGGATTCACAATTATACTTAACCACGCGGCGGGTACTCGAGGTATTTGAGAGATGCAGGCAATTCTCCGAGTGTGTAACCAGCAATCATCATGGAGCAAACGAAAGAGTGTAAATTCCCAAAACAGCCAGAAAAGGCTTTGACCATAGGTATGCTGGACGTGAGGTTCCGCGGGCCCAGCTATTGTTAACATCTCCGTTAGAAACCACCCGCCCTCTCCCACCACACTCCGGCACAACAGGATGTCCTCACCCGCGAATCGTTGGGTTTGAGGATTATCCCAAGGCAAATCCAAAGAACTGGAGCATTCAGAAAAAGCTCTACATTGCCATATTCGGGCTTCTCTCGATTTTCAACAGCGGGGTCTCGTCTTCTCTACCTTCCAACGCCGTGCCGTTCATCATGAAAGATTTCAATATGAAGGACAGCGGGCAAAGTAGTTTACCCACAGCCGTATTTCTCATCGGATACATCGTCGGCCCATTTATATTTAGTCCTTTAAGTGAAACAATTGGGCGACGGC
This sequence comes from Aspergillus conjunctus, assembly GCA_027569095.1. Lineage (NCBI taxonomy): Eukaryota > Fungi > Ascomycota > Eurotiomycetes > Eurotiales > Aspergillaceae > Aspergillus > Aspergillus conjunctus. The sequence continues at coordinate 542,045 of JAPDEL010000004.1, read as the reverse complement.
CGGTGCTCGTGCCGACCTTTATATGTTTCTTCCTCTCAACCCTTGCGTGCGCCCTTGCGCCAAATTGGCCCTTCTTGCTATTCTTCCGCTTTGTTGCTGGAACAATGGGAAGTGCGCCCCAGACGGTAGTTGGGGGCGTTTATGCGGATTTGTTTGACCTCCGGGCCCGGGGCCGTGCCATGGCATTCTATATGGCTGTACGTTAATTGGGGAGCTTTTACTGGTAGTATGCAAACTGACAGGATACTAGGCAGCCAGCTTTGGCCCGATCCTGGGTCCCATTATATCAGGATTTACGTCCGATTCCTACGGCTGGAGATGGACGTTCTGGATAGATTTGATATTCGCAGGGGCAACGATGGTTGGTCTTTTATTTTTACCCGGTACGTCGCTACTTAGTTATCTCATCTCACTACTTGCGCTAATTCGTAGCACAGAGACGTTTGCTCCTGTTATTTTGAGAAAACGGGCCGTAAAACTCACCAAGGAGACTGGCCTTCAACACGTTGCGCCGCCGTCCGCCGTCGAGACGGACATCTTGACAATATTCAAACGACCCATCGACATGCTCTTATTCGAGCCCATCATCTCCTCTACCTCCGTCTACGTTGCGATAGCCTACGCGCTGGTATTCTTCTACTTCCAAGCCTACCCACTGATCTTCCCAAGTAAGCCCAGCTTCTTCCCCCTCCCCCCAAGTCACACTCTGACTAACCAATACAGATATCTACAACTTCAATATCCAAATGACCTCCCTTGCCTTCCTCCCACGTAACTCCCCCCTTCCCCCTCCCCTTTAATTCCAAACCCCAGCTAACAACCCCCAAGTCGGAATCGGTGCTGCCTCCGTCGGCCTCATAGCCCTCTACTGGGACCTCCACTACGAAAAGGCCCTAGCAACCAACAAACCATGGCGCTTCTCCCCGGAACTCCACCGCCTCCCCATCTCCTGCATCGGCAGCATCAGCATCACAATCAGCCTCTTCTGGCTCGCCTGGACCGCAAACCCCAATATCCACTGGGCCGTGCCCACCGCCTCGGGCTTCCTCTTCGGCTTCGGCTACCAGACCATCTTCATCTCGCTGCTTACCTACGTCACCGACGCGTATAAGATCTACTCAGCGAGCGCGCTGGCGAGTTCGGTGATCTTGCGGAGTATATTAGGCGCCGTGCTGCCTGTTGCCGCGAAGCCCATGTACGAGGCGCTCGGCGTCGGGTGGGCGACCTCCGTCACAGGATTTGTGAGTCTGGCGTGTGTGCCGATTCCGTTTGTGCTGTTGTGGAAGGGGAAGTGGATTCGTGAAAGGAGTAAGTTTTGTCAGTTTTTGGCGAAGAGTGAGCCGTCGGAGGAGCGGAGCGAGGGAGAGAGGGCACCGATGGAGGAGGTGTAAATGCCTAGGAATTGATTTTGATATCTAGGAGAGGAGACGAGAGGAGGGAGGGAGAGAGGGAGGGGGATATGGTATGTGGTTGGGAGGATTAATGCCGTTGTGACGACTTTCCTTTTTCCCCTTTTTTTTTCTTCTTATTGACCAGCAAAAAGTCGGCGTTCTTGTTACTACTTTATTTTCGGGTATATACCATCATCACGCAGCATAGATAGACTTAGTGGAATAGTAATATCATCTAGTTTTTAATGTGGTTTACTTGGTGGATTCTTAGGCATATGCGACAATCAAACCCAGTTCGTATAACTATGGTGATCTTCGTGAGCTGACGGGTATACCATACCTACTTGACTCCAGAGAAATACTTGAGCAGTCAACAGGATCAAAACCAGCATATTTTACTTACTTCCATTCACATTCTCTAATGGACGTCCCTTTAACAACCCGGGGGTATATAGTAATTCCAAGAAATAGTAAAAAAAAATGGAAAGAAGGACAGAACGGCAGTAAAGAAAACCAGAATATACAGACACTCGACTCAGTTAACAAATCAACAGCAAAATTCCACCATAGAACTTTTACTCTATACTCCGTAGGTTACCAGGCAATCCTCGCCAATAAACCCCGAGGCCAGCGACGGACCGAATATTTCCTCCCCTCATCCAGCAAAAGAAGCCCAACGCCAAACGCGATAGGGAGGAAGAAGTGCTCGACGGGGATAGTAGTGGTGCCAATCGAGTCATGAAGAGAAGGGATGTAGCAGACTATTTTTCATTCACTTTCTTAGTAACCCATTCTGCATTGCCCCGGGTGCCAAAAAAAAAGGGGGGGTGGGGGGTTGACTCACAGATAAAGACAATGATCAGAGCGAACAGCATCGCAGGGAAAAGGAGAAGATTCTGCGTTTCCCGGTTGAAGATGGGAGGTTGCTGGAAAATACTCAGACGCCGGGTGCGGATGGCAAGCAGGTTGAAGAACTGCATGATCACCAGCGTCACGAAATATATGCTCGAGGCCTCGTTTGCGACTTGCGTGACGTAGTCGGGATCGTACTGGGGACCCATCTTGCCGAATTTGAGCACCATCGCGCTGAAGGGCACTCCCTTTCGCTGGTTGAGAAGGTTAGAGGGAGGGTTCTCAGGTGATGGAGTGGACTGGGTCTGCATACCTGCATGTACCAAAATGCAACTACGTAAGAAAGGAAGCACTCGTACATGCCAACGAAGGCATATGCGTGTGTCAGGAGTTTGATGTCGACCAGGCGGTCTTTCTTGGGGTCTCGAGGTGGGCGGAGCAGGACGTCGGATTCAGGTTTCTCGAATGCAAGGGTAATGGCACCGGCGCAGTCGGTCAAACAGCTAAATTTGGGTTAGATGTGGAGGGATTCAAGGGTTTTAGAAAATGAGCTCACCAAATAATAATCATCAGGAAAGAGGATAGAATCTGAGGGACGCCCAATACGACGTTGGTAATGACAGGCCCTGGAACACATTAACCAGGGTCAAAAAGATCCCGCCCGTGATACTTACAAAGTTCACTGAAACTTCCAGCAGGGAGAAGGTACACCACGGTCTTCTTCAGGTTATCTAAAAGATGTCAGGATTGCTCAGCATAAAGTAGCAGGGGGGTTGGGCTTACCAAAAACTAATCTTCCATATTTCACAGCTTCAACAATTGCGGAAAAGGATTCCAGAAGGACCATGTCAGCGGCTTCGATGGCAATATCCGAGCCGGAGCCCAAAGCGACTCCAATATCTGCAGCCTTAAGGGAAGGAGCATCATTGACGCCATCACCAGTCATGGCAACAATATTGTCTCTGGCCTGGAATTCTTTAACAATCCTCAGCTTTTGCTCAGGCGTGGTGCGGGCGAAGACAACTTCGTCGTAAGCGCAGAGCCTATCCCATTGCTCCTCGGATAAATCGGCCAGCTCAGAGCCACTCATTACGATTGCGGTGGTCGAACCCTCTGATTTGACCGGTGTTTTCTCAGAGTGCTCAAGGTGCTTGATATCATGGATCAGAGCCGGTGGGGTTCGAATGATTCCACACTCGATAGCGATTGCCTGCGCAGTAAGCTTGTAGTCACCGGTAACCATCATGATTCGGATTGAGGCCTTGCGGAGAGTATCAATGACGCTGGGGATCTCATCTCTCTGTAGAATTTGTAAGTACTCGAAAGGCGAGAAGTTAAAACAGGTATTTCTTACCGGAGGATCAACGATCCCAACAAGTCCCACAATCGCCAGACCCTGTTCCGCATTTCCAAGTGCAAACTTTTCGTCCTGGGAGGAAATCAAGGAGCTAACCCAGTCGCTAGATACGGGCTTCTGTGCCATCAAAATGACGCGTTTCCCTCGTGCAGACCAGCTGTCCTTGATGGATTCAATCTTGCTGCGGTCAGCTTGAGAAAGCTCCGAGGCTTTACCGTCCCGTTGAATCATATGTGTGCACCTGGGAAGCAGAATATCCGGGGCACCTTTGATGAAAAGGTATCTAAAATAACGTCAGTGGAACGATATGAGTTTCTTGTCGGTGGTAGACTCACCCTCCTTCAGGCTGGTTCGCGGGGTGCATGACACGGATCATGAACTTGTTCTTGCTGTTGAATGCGATCTCGAAGCTCTTCTTCCATTGGTCACGGAGCTCATTGACCGGGCCGAGGGACTGGGAGAGACGCAGGATCGCTTGATCTGTCGGGTCACCATATATCTTGGTAAGATGCAAGGGTCGATCGAGAGTTGAAGCATCAAATTCGGCAGCATTGCAGAGCCCCGAGACCACGCGAAGTACCCCGATAGACTCATTTGGGAATTCCTTCACATCCGTTCCATGCACCATGCGCTCCTTGGCCTGTTCACAGGGGTATTCCTCCCCGCCGGAGAAGCAATCTGTCGCGAACATTTCATTCTGCATCGCATGCCACGTTAGCAATGACTCGGTAGACCATAAAGTACGCTCAAACTCGTACCTTTGTTAGAGTTCCGGTCTTATCAGAGCAAATTACCGATACGGCTCCAAGAGTCTCGACAGTAGCAAGCGTTTTGCACAGAATTTTGTTCTTCTTCATCATGTTGGCGACAATGGTGAGACTCATTGTCAGAGCAACCGGGAGACCCTCGGGGATGAACGCGATTCCAACACTGACGCAGCTGACAATGAGGGTGGGAACGTTGATCCAGTCAGGGTAGTCCTTGCGAAGCCAAGCAGCCCTAGAAGCAGTTAGTCGTTGTACGGTCCAAGTATGGAGGTAGGTACCTACCAGATGATGATAATGATAAGGACAAAGGTGACAATGAACGAGGAAATGATGAGAACAAAGCGCAAGATTTCCTTCTGCATCGGTGTCATTTCGGTTCGCCTCTTGTTGGCTAGACCAGCTATTCTTCCAAAGACAGTGAGATCACCGGTTCCAACCACGATAGCAAGAGCAGTTCCGGACACGCAATGGGTGCTTTGAAGCCCGATACAATGCGTCTCGAGATAGTTGTCGTCTGTGGAATCAACGGTCCCGGCAACCGGCTCAGATTCACCTGCGAGTAAGTTTAGCTCATGGCATCACAAAACAGAAAAAGAGGCCTTACCAGTCAAAATAGATCGATCAAACTTGGCATCAGAGGAGACTTGGATGAACCGCACATCAGCTGGAAGCTTGTTTCCTTGCTTGATCTGAATCACATCTCCGGGAACCAGGTCCACGGCACTGGTGCTGCTCTGCTTTCCATCACGGATGACAATGCACTGATCGGGAAGCATGGTGGTAATCGATGCCATGACCCGAGAAGATGACCAGTCCTGCCAGGCATTGAATGTTGCCTGGAGAATAAATACCGCCAATAGAACCAGAGCGAGAGCGAGGTTCGCCTCAGCGGGCGGATTGCCCAGGGGCTTCCAAGAGACAAACACCAGAATACAACCACCAAGAAGGATAGAGCCAAAGCCTCCGAACAGGTATCCCATCGTGGTACGGAACCATTTCGATGGTGGAGGGGATGGTCTGTTCTTCCCATATTCAGAGGTACGGCGGTTAACTTGTTCGTCTGACAAACCCTGCGTAGCTGAAGTTGAGAGGCGCTGTTGCAGCTCGGTGACAGAGAGGCGATGCCAATCGAGCTCCGCAAGACCTAGAAACAGATAAAAGGTCAATTGACGAGCAGAGGCCGGAAGAAGAGAGAGAACCGACCCTTCAACTGCTTCCGCTCCTGTTTCGTGTTCGAATCCTTGCTGCTCTTGTCGTACGAATTTTCGACCTTGTAGGACCTGAAATAGAACCCCCACCATCAGCGGAAAGGCGACGAGAATTCGCAGGGTGTCAATGCGACTTACAGAGTGCGATATGTGATAGGGAGCAAGTTTTCTGGAGCTGCAACTCTCCCACGTGCACTGTGGATGGACATCGATGAGGCATTGGAGCCGCGACGCGTCAGGGGCCGTGTGGGATTGCGAGTAAACCCCTCCTCCGCAATCCGGATATGGTTCTTGTGATCCTCCTGGTCCATGATGCGCGATCCTGCTGAGAAGGAAGATGAGAGCCTCAGAGAAAGAACGGGGAAAAGGAGAAGGATTAGATTGCCAAAGCTTTTCCCAGCAGAGGGAGGGGAGGCCAATCCCTCAGCTCTTTATAGGGAGGCCTCCTGAGCCCCAAACCCTGAGGCCGTTAGCCTTTTCAGCTGATTTTAGCGAGCGCGCAAGACAAGTGCCAGTGAACTGCATGGTGATCGATGATGAGATGAGCCACATGGTTGAAGGGATGATGTCAGGGAAGACTGAGAGTTGGGAGAGCGAGCGGACGAGGTATGAGGCCCAAGGCGATGATTGGCTGCCGCAAATGTCGCGCGTAGTTTAACTGGCCAGTCAGAAGCCCACGCGCCATCAGCTCTCGAAGATAAAGCTCCAAGTGCATGGGAACGCTAGTTTCACGTCTTATTGCTTTTGCAAAATTTTTTTGCACAGCCGCAACTCCAATGTTGATTGTTTGGGCTGGGAAAGTCCCGCAGTCATGTTGCTCCCACACAGTTTTCTTAAACCGACAGCTCGTTTCCGCGATTACTTTCCTTTTAAGGATTAGCTGATGCCCAATGTGAAGAACAGATGTGTAGTAATAAGTGATTGGTGCGTCGCTAAATAGATCTCGTGTCAGCTTCCCAAAGCGTCCTTTTGCTATTTCCCCCTCGATCTCCACCTCTTGATTTTCTGCTCTCCAAACCACGGACCAACTCGATAGTGGAGTGCTGCTGCTGTCACTTCATACTCACTTCGTACTTAGGTAGTAACAATGCTCCAGACGCTGTACTCTTTTCAGCCTACCGGTACTCCTTTCCCTCCAACTCAGGCTCCAGTTTCCCTCCAAGTTTCCTCTCGTATATCCCGCACACTGCTGAAAATCACTCATACAAAATTTTTCACTGCTCCAAACCTCAATTACAGGATAGAGTCAGAAACCGCACTTTCGAATTTTTTTAAGGGCGTTCTTCTGAAGTAGTACCAGCAAGCAGCCTTGGATTTTCCTCGAAAGCCCCAATTCTGGGTTCTCCCTGTAAAAAGTATATATCTATGGCATGTGTGCGACACAGCTTTGGGACCAGCCCTCCAAGTATTGGATGTGCCAACCACGTCGTACCCACTTTACCTAGCCTCTCTACACACAATAACTAGGATCCTCGCTCCCAAGGTCCCACGAAGGCGGATTAAGATCCGATTTTGATGGCATCCGCGGGGACCTTTATCCCATCCAATGGTAGCTTGGCCCGGTAGCTTTGCCGGGTGTGAAACCTCACGACGAGATCTATTTAACCAACATTGATATTTCCCTGATTGCTCTTTATTTAATTGTATTTTGGGCATCTAATGTCCGAGCTTTTCGTTTGATTTTGTAAGCTGCTGCGTCAAGTAAACCCACGCCCTCAGCAACCCTATATCTCCTCTCCTTTAATTACTTCGTATCTGGCCCGGCTTGTCTCCTGGCATTTTCTCAACTCTCTCACCACCCCTCATTTTTAACACAGTTCTTAATGGGCGTTAGATCATGCTGCATGTGTGATCACTTAACTCCAAGGAACCATAGTGAGGACTGGACAACAATATCAAGGAAAGGGGTGTGTACAGGTACTATATCCTCATGGACCCTCACCTGTCTTTTCAATTTTTGAGTACTATAATCTCAGTTGGGTAAAAATAATGTCAAACCTGTCACACAATAGAGTTTTAAAGCTACGAAAATTTAGCAGCCAATACGATGGATGCTCGGAAGCCTTTCCCCTTCTTGGTCCAGACCTGTTTAATCTGTCAGAGTTGTTTGGGACCCTTTGATCCCGGCTCATCCCGGGGTGGCATGTTATGAGACTCATCTTGTACACAATGCCCTCCTACGACACCCCTCTAATAAAATGGGAACTTGAGCTTGAGTATAGTAGTTTCCTGGCTAGTTTCCCTTCATTTGTCATATAGTATTGCGCATTTCCTGCTTTAAAAGGCCTCTCATTCACCAAGCAGACCCATTTCTAAGCACGCCCGTTCTCCGGTGGAAAAACGTTCCGGTGGAAGAAAGCAAGGGACCCACTCGGCGCCGAAGACCCAAGCATCCAATCAGATCAGGGCCTGGGCCGAATTGTCTGTGGGTTTGCGGGGGATTCGCAGCCGAGAGCACCGTCCTTGCATTCCGGCGGACTTGACAAAGAAACGCCTCTAAACGTAAGCTCCCTTGACTCCCCAGATTTTCTTTCTTCCCCCCAGATTTAACTCTCTCCTACATATCACACAGACGCGGCCATTATGGATACGCCAAATTCGGAGCTGGGGGGAGCTACGAGCAAGACGGTGGCTCCGCATATGATCACCGGGCAACATACCCCCCCCGACTGCTATGATCATGTCAACGGGGACTTTGTGATCAAGATCCCCAACGCCGAGAGTCCAGCTAGCCCCGACAGTTTGGGGTCGGATTTGAACTGCCTGCGGTCTCTTCTCTCGGATAGCGCGACCATCTCATCGCGGCACCATATGACACTGAATCTGGACGTGCTGTCAACATATCCGCTCGATCATTGTTTGTCAACGGTCACCGAGTTGCTGGATTTTCCGACATTTGTACCTCGCAAGGAACCTACCGGCGGACAAGAATCGAAGCGGGAGTTTCAATATTTCGGGCGACATTTGCATATCGGGGAAGAAGAGTACCAGTATCTCAAAGCGAAGGGGGCCCTGCGGCTTCCGGGCCGAAGGCTACGAGATCAACTATTACAGGCCTACGTCCGATTTGTCCATCCTCTATTACCGGCCTTGGATCTTGGGCGGTTTTTACACGATATTATTCTCGGGAATGAGGTTCGATATGAGAGTCCGTTGCTATACCAAGCGGTGATGCTAGCGGGGAGCGCCTTTGTGAGCGATGCCGATGCAGTGGCGGACGGGTATAGTTGCCGTAAGGTGCTAAGACATACACTGTTCGAGCGGACCAAGGTAAGTAAATGAAAATACATGGATTGGATCACGTCTAACTTACCATGTTGATCTAGCTGCTCTACGAATTCGAAGTCGAGCAGAATTCATTCACCCAGATCCAGGCACTCCTCCTTATGACAAACTGGCATGATGAAACGGTCGACAACCCTAAAGCCCCTTGCTACTGGCTTGACCTCGCCATTTCTACGGCAGAAAGAATTGGCCTTCGCTCGAGTTGGGATGCAGGGAGTCTATCTGCCCGAGACCGAATGTGGTGGTGCTTGTATGTGCGGGACCGCATGCTTGCGCTGGGTTTTCGTCGACCCCTGCGAATCCGTAACATTCCGTTCGAATCGATATTCATGCTTAATCTGGTGCAAGCGGCATCGGACGAACAATACCACGAGTTGGTGTTGGACACTTTAGGAGATGCGGCCTCGTTGCTCAGCCACGAAAGCCAGGACCAGTTCACCGTACTGTTCATCGAGCAGGTGAAGTTGGCGTACTGTGTAGGCGCTATTTTGGAGGGCCTTTTTGATGAAAAGTGGGAGCTGGACTCCTCAGGCGATGCAAAGTATTCTATCAAGCTGAAAGACACAGTGCCACCACCGATTGTGAACGTGTGCGAAGATCTTCTGACATGCTGGATACGCCATTTGCCAAGTTCCGTCTCTTACTGGCCGCCGCTCTCTACGGATGTCCCAGATAAACAACACGGGTCAACCGACCTTGTGGTCCACCGAGCGTACCTATATATTCTCTACCTCACTGCTATGGGTGTAATTCACCGTGTACGAACGGGCCAGAAAAATGGGGAGACAGGTCTGGGAGATGTGGCCTCTCAAGTCCAGCACACACTTGACGAATTACAGCAAAAGAAGCTTTTATTATTACTGCCAGGGACCTCAGTCACTATCATTCTGCTGACCCTCGAGGCGGTAATTTCGGACCTCAGAGGTTCGAATGACTTGTTACGACTGCGAGCAATGTCAAACTTGCACGCCTGTGAACAGTTCGCGTCAGAGCTATTCCAAACATATCCAGCAGCCAAGCTGATACTCTCGCATGCCCAAAACGCTCGATGTGACATTCTGGGGTTGACTGAGCAGTGACCCGGTCCTGAAAGCATGATAACATGTCATGAAAAACTATAATGTCAAGAACTCGAATGCAGGAAATTTCTGTTCATTGGTAGCGAGGGTGGTTTCTCTCGTGAATACAGAAGATTGAAAAATAAAAAACCGTCTCTACTCGTATGGGGTGGCTTTCGGGTTGATCTTTCGGGGGATCAAGGTTTCTGGAGGAACTTTGCAGGAATTGAGCGAGTTTGGAGGACTCGAGGGCATTTATTCAAGGGCTATGAAGCTGACTTATTGGCCACATAATCTTCATCAAGCCGTGCTATCTCGTAGCATCATGGGGTATCAATACCCAAAGATACAGAGGTGGAAAACTATAATCATTTGCTGCATGAGTCAACTCCACATGCGGGGGCTATGGGAAAGTGCGGCCCCAATTCCATGCGTTCTGGTCATCAAAAACCAGATTAAAAAAAGCTACAACTTAGTTAGCATGATAATGAGAAGTAACGAAATATAATGATCTCACATTCTCCGAAAGCCCCAAATGTACTGTCAAGCTGGTGGAAGATATGAGCCGAAGGAAAATCCCAAAGCTCCATGTTGCGCCCAGTGGGGTCAGGAGTGGCAGTCCATGGACCTTGAATGGAATCCGAAGGTGCTTCTTCTGGATTTCCACCGGTAGTCGCAGCAGCCAGAGTTGATATTTTGCGCACATCGGGAGTTTCAGAACCCGTGGCATTCCCGGTGTCCTGAAGGCCCGCAGTTGGTCGACCTACGGCAGACAGGTTCCTATTCGAGCCTCGTTCGTTAGCTTCGCCTAGGGCGCGGGACATTTCTCTCGAAATGGTGACCTTGAGAAGCTCTGTTAAGAGCTCTTCGCTTTGCTTCGCGATTCGGTTATAATGGCTGAGGCTCCGACTAGCGTGTATAATTCTCATGACACCCTCTTTTGCCTCGTGAGCAGCGGCCGTGAAAGGGTGGCTGGTAGGCGGGATACAAAGGATGACCCCTGCGGTGAATTGCTGCATGGATGCAAATGATGCCGCAAAATGATTCTTGAACCTCTGGACCGGAATACGCGATACACGGAGGGCAGCCCCTGTGGCGGCATCGAGCGATTGATAGACTGCATCCATCATTGGTCGGCGACAGATAGAGCTGTCGAGCTTTCTGTCCAATAGTGGTCGATGAACTTGTATGACCGCAGTGTCGTACGTTAGCTGCAACGTAGCTGCTTGGAGATATATTGCCTGTAGCTGATTGCGAACCCGGCTGGGAAGCTCTGGAAGCTCCTTCTCAATTTGCTCCCAGCGATTATCGCGTGTCCAGTACTCGAGGTTGAAGAGAAGCGGGAGTCGGGAATAGAGGAGTGTAAGAGCGTTATCCGCGCTGTGAGCGATTTGAACAATGGCCTCGACGTCCTTTTCGCGCATATCTGCCTGCAACTGTAAGTGGCGGTAGCGCAATAGTGTGTCTCTGATAATGCTGTAGATCTCCGACCTTGTGACATGAAACGTGGCTCTTGAGGTGGTCCCACTTGCTTCACCTAGTAGTGGATGGTTAAGTATCCATGGGTCAACACGTAGATCATCCATATCCTGCAGCGGATGGATACCGGCTGCTGGATCCGTTGAGGTAGCGCGGCCAAAAAGCATTGAGATAAAGGTATCCGCGATGACGAGGTGGTTCCAGCAGCGTGAGCGTACCTCGTTTGTGATAGGATCCTTGCTCCTGGATGCCCGGTTTTCGAGGTCCAACGCGGCAGCTGCTCTCAGTGCCATGCCACCGACGGTCCATGCCATATTCGGAGAATTGTGAAAAACATAGTAACTGGCCAGAAGGAAGCATATTTGCATACCCTCAATCTGACAGTCTTCTAGACTATCCAGTAGACAGAGACGTATCTCCGCAATAAGGCCGTGGAGGAGATCGGACGCATTGATACCATGAAATCTTAGATTCTGATGTCCTGGCCACTGTTGGTCCGGTAAAACCGATTGTAAACTTATTGCCAGAACTCCAAGGACAACCATAACCGTTCCTAGGTCCTCGCGCCTCCACTGTTGTTGTGATATAACCCCTTCAGCCTTTTCTCGAAAGGACGGTTCATGGAAAAGTAGGATGAACCATTGCATCCTCTCAAAGTAGGCATCGATTAGAGCGCGAATCACCGGAATTGGTGGTAGGGTAATCTCCTTCAAGGTCCATAGCGTATTATCCGGCTCAGGAACGCCGGTATCCCCAGGAATAGATGCCCCGGTTAGTGTCCGGCCGGTCTCTTCTTCGTTGAAGATCCGCCTCGCAAAATCGATGGTTGAGGTACGGGTATTAAAGTTCCGTCCTTCGGCATGGGGGTCGGTGTTTGATGGGAGGTACGAGGGGGTCACGATGGGCGGCCGAGTCTGATTAACCGGGGAAGGCTGCTGGGTTGTGAGAATCGAAGAATCGTGGCCGTCGGCATTGCTCGCGGCAGCAACGGGCTGCGCGTCGCGCCTTCTGCAACGGAGAGGGGTGTTGGGCGTCGTCTCACACTTGCTACCTGCGCGTACACAGAGAACACAGGGTCTGGTTGGATCGCACTGTCATTTCTTGATTAGCTTCGGTGTCTCAAATGCCTTGGAGATTTCGGCCCACCTTGAGTTTTTGCCGGCGGCAACGGTCGCAAGCCTTTGAGGTACGCGACCTTCGAGCCCGGGATCGTGGGGTTTCTGGCATCCAGAGGGATAGAAACGGATTCAGTTAAGGCCTCATCAGAGGGAAACTTCCACTATTCTCTGCCTTTTCGCCCAGAATCCGATGAAAAGCTGGGGAGGGATGCTTCCCCGCGGAGTGAGAGTTGGGAAGAAAGTTGAGGGGAAATGCCGGCGGAACTGGAGATCGGCGCCTCTCCTCTTTTGGTCGATCATCAATCCCAATTCGAATGGTTAATGAGCAGCAACTCAGGAACCAAGCCTCCACAGCTCTTTGGAAATCTCAAAATAGATAATCTAATCTTTCTATCTTAGGTTGAACGCGCTACCAGTGAAAAAGGTAAATCTAACCTCATACTATTTCAGTTTTCCCAGGAATACCTATAGATTCTGTGCAAGACAGCCTTGCTAGGTTGCTATAGCTAATTGACATCACCCTTATAGACAAACTCAACCTCCAATGAAGTCTCAAATCCACTTTGGTCCGGTGAATATTTGCTCCTAAGTTTCAAGGGGTAATAGACATCCCATACGTTCTCAATGAAAGGCTTGTCCTCAAATTTCACCCCAGTCGTGAATTCCGGCCAGATCAAGGTACGGCCAGATTCCCTGCTGCCGAAAATCGGCATTGCTTGGACATCGACATGCCAACGGAGCTGCTCTTCACCGGTAGCGACATAGTGATGGCCTCGTTCTGATGGCTCTTTAACAGTCAGAGTCACTTTCCCGCCATTCTGCCAGCTCTCCTCAACAAGAGAGAATAGAGAGGCGTTGTCCGGCCCAACAACAATTGGTCCGTAGTAGTCGCCAGGGCTGAGTTTCTTGATTCTCAGGACATGGCCATCTGGAATACGAATGTTGTTGTAGCACCCGGATTGAAGGCGATAGCCGTCAGTGTCGCAGAGGTACGTATCCTATGAATATTTCTGTTAGCCATCTACTTAACCTGACAAAGATTTGGTTATCAACGTACATCGTTCGCGTCAGCTTTATGTTGTCTGGGCATCGTGGCTCGTCACTCTTGGCTGATGTCTTTGTTGAATGTTGAGGGTATTGCAAAAGCTTACTCTGTCAGCTTCCATCGTGGTAAGTAATTGGTCTTTATAGGGCAAGGCAAGCGGGGCAACTTGAAGACTTCTGCGACGGCGCGTGGCACCAATCCCTTCTTCTGAGCTTCTCGCACGGGAAACTCTGCTCCATCTTTGGGATATGGTTGGGTAGAAACCCATTTCTCACAAGAGCTGAAAAGCTAGTGACAGTTACGGATGGGGTAAGCCATTTTGGGTGGTTGCAGCTTTGGAGAACAAGAAATGGAGTACGGCCAGACCTGGTTAGTTTGTCAGTCAGACAGATGTCGAAAAGATTCTCGCGAAACCCACCGAGTCCACAATCGCCTCTTGATGGCACAGCTAAACCCCACCACGGCCACTCAGAGGCACTAAGTCCCGCATCATGGCGGAGGACGTTCGAACCATTACGGACTCGCCCACTGCCATGCTAACGGAGGGGTCGCATAGAGTTCATGCGAATCGGAGACATGCATTCATTCAGCCATCCCAAGTTTGTCTAGCCAACAGGCACCTCAGCTCAACTGAGGTCCGCCATGCTGGTCTATGCATGTTTGTCTATGCGGGGCATGGCTGGCTGAGGAACTGCCAAAATGAGTAAATCTACAACCCAAAGGCAGCTGGATCATCTAGTAGTGGCTGGCTGGAGGTGAGGGGATGTAGCCAAAACTGTTAAGATAATAATATTGCGGTTTACAGGTGTTGGGGAAAGCAATGAATGAATTCTTCCTTGATCAGGTAGTAAGTAGGAAACAAGAAAGTGACGGATACTGTGGCACCAGAGAAATTCTTTCACCTGTCGAGAGGCTTTCCTACAACATGCTGCCCGTTCAAATAGACCAAGAAGACCAAGAATACATCTCGCATTTACGCTTGCTTATATTACTCGATCCTTGAAAACCCTAGTTTCCAACAATAAAAAAACCACCATTTGACAACTAAACCTTAACATTAAACCCCTTCACTTCAATGTCTCATATATGCCCCGATTAGACATCATGATTTCAAACTCTTTCACTTTCGCCTCCTCAACTTCAACAACCTTGCCCCCTCCAACTTCAACTTGGTATTTCCCGTTCTGTAGGCATGGTGAGCCTCAAGCCTCGTTATGTACCTCATAAGATAGTGCAGTTCTTACCTCGAACCCTTTAACGGTGCCAATATTCACATCTCCGTTCTCGGTGGGGAATTTGACTGAGGTTCCTCTGTGAACTGGTTAGAAGAAGGCACGCGATAATGGCAGTAATGAACCAACTCGGCGAAAGTCATGGCTATCGGTCTTTGTCCACAGACTGGCTCTGGCTCTGGGTCTTGAGATTTATTAAAACTGCTGCGGGGCTAGCGCGGCCTTAAATGTTCTATATTGTACGTAGGTACCTATGGAAGAGGGGAAGTCAGCTGGATGAGGGCTCAAAGGTCTCTCTTCCGCTCGGCACCTTTCTGCAGCCACACGAAGTGACCACCGTCCAATCATGATACATAGGTAAACAGTCAATTGTCGACTGGCGTTGCTTCTAGTATAGCATAGGGTGCCACGTCACCCGAACCTCCGGTTATCCCCACTCAGCCAGCCACACGAAATACAGTCCTCGATGGTCAAATTGTACAATCTCAGCTTGTCATTTTTTAGTAGCTTAGTACTAGAATATCACTTTTTAAAGCCCTCTAACCTTACTGGCCCGGAAGTATTCTTCAAAACTAAGCCTTTGAGACGACATCTGCAATCTCTGGTTTCTTCCCAACAGATCACCGAACAATACTCCACAGAAAGCCATCACTTGCTTGACCGACTCAAACTATGGACAGGGCACCTTGAGTAGGTTGCCGGGGTTATTTTGCTCCGGGTTATGACTACTGCCGTTGAGCAACGGAAAGAATCTTCCCTAAACAACTCGGTCTATGAGCCGGCGTTAGGTGCACCGAAGTCCGTACCATTACCAAAGACCAGGTATTATTAAGGAATATCCAGACTCAGTACGAACGAACTGGCGAACAGGAGTGTTATACTTGCCGTCTAGGGGCTTCTCTTGTCTCGAGAAACTGCCAATGAGCCGGCCATTGCGTTTGAAGATTGGTGAAGCTGACCCTTGCCAAGTTCATGTTTCCGGCAACGGAAATAAATGCTGTGTCGTATATTCGTAACCAAGTCCCGGTTCTAGTCCAGGCTCTAACCCTGCTTGGCTTTTGGTAGCCTCCAGCCAGACCGGATCGTCGGCGTAGGTTTGATTCCAAGGATCATTATTCCCGTAGGCGAGGAGCCGTGCCGTATCTTGCAACTCCGCATCAGAGGGGTAAATACCGGCAGCCAGTTGATTTCGGATGTATGCAATTAGGTCCCGATGAAGATCGGCGTAGCGGCTGAGGGCGTTCGGAACGGTGTCGTCAAGAAAAAGTTCTTCGTTCTCTTGGGAACCCAGGACGTCTGTTGTTTTCCACGGATCCATCGTGTGCCGCTCATGGCCGAGGAGGTAAGGTGGCAGGGCATTCTCTACCATTGCCTGCACATCGGGGTCAAAGCCCCAGTCGCCTTTCCATTGACTCATATCCGCGCCACTCTTATAGTGTTCCGCGATGTGTTCTACTCTCTCCTCCCAGGTTGACAATGTCGCCTCACAGAATCCGCACCGGGATATGATGGCGGTTCTTGTCTCCCGCCACTGATCCATCGAAGGCAAGTACCCGACATCGTGTGTGAGTTTTAAATGCTGTTTGAGATGGTCTTTGCGCAAAAACGTCCGTTCATCGAGCGACTTCTCGCGGCAGGTGAGAAAGTTGTGATTCTCCAGATGATCAGAGTCCGGCTCGGGGGCATGACAAAACACGCAGACGCTGACCCCATCCTTTTCAACTATGCCACCATGTGGTGCGCAAACCCAGCGGTCTACCGGCAGATGTAGGGCCTTTTCATGTCTCTGCCAATCATATTTTGTCAGAAACGAATCGGAGCAAAAGGTACATTGATATGCACGTCGTCCTTCGGGCCTCGGTTTCTTGAATGTGCGTGCAGGAATTCGACGTCGACGCGACCTTCTTCCAGGAAGAGGAGTGGGAGCTCTCTGGATGCGCGGGTGTGGCTTATTGAAGGATAATTCGGACCCCGACGACTGGCTAAGCTCCAAGCTACTGGCTGATGGCGCCCCAAGAATGAATGAAGCGTTCGAACTATTGCTCGACCAGGTATCTAGAGCGGCAACGTGAGCGGGGGCATTGCCTGACGAGTACGAAACGTCTTCCAGCGCACGTATAATATCCGACGTGGCAGCTGGTTCGGTCTCAGGTGGAGAATTCTTCCATCTCTCCAACGGCGATAGGAGTGAGCTTTCAGTGTGGCTGCCATCCTGACGCGGAATACTGCGCCCGCCCTTTCGACGTCGTGTATTGTTGAACCAATTTGAGATTTGGGTCGTACTCAACCCTGTCTGTTGCGCCAGCTCCTCTTTTTCTCTCTCGGACGGATAGGGATCATCTCGGTGCCGATAAAACCATGATTTTAGGACTTTCACAGCCTCATGGGATAGGCGCTTGTGCTGCTTCGGTTTTGTGGTGTCCTTATACCCGGGAGTTATATCCAATGGGCCCGATCTCCCCAGTGAGGGGTCAATCGACACCGGGGACTGATCACCCACCACATCTAGGTTTAGATCCCCCGCAAAGTCGGTGTTGAAGAAAGACAACCAGGAAGAGCAGCTCTCACTTTGGCCATGTGCGCTCTGGGCGTCATGGTCTATCAGATGTCCGGTGAAGAGCGGTTGGGGCGAGTGGTACGCATGATCTCCCAAATCGTGGGAAAGATTGTCGAGTCGGTCAAGATCCACAAATCCAAGCTGGATCGAAGAGAGACTGAGATCAGTACTTGGGGGAAATATCGTACTTGTCTCCAGCGGTGGGAAAGACGGCGCGTCTTCACGAGTGTTTGGGTAGCGGTCGTACACGTCCTCCATCTACAGCAGCGGGAAGCTGGGGATTAGAAGCAGTGTAGCACCAAGGAGAAGAAGCGTATTATTGAGTCTAACGGGGCGATTTCGGAGGGCGTAAAAATCGGTCGCTGCTGGAGATGTTGAGTCGGTGGTCAGTGCGAAACACGCCCTGTGGGAGACAGCCGAAGGCGGATTGTCATGTGATTGGCCACTTCTAGCACAACGGTTCAGCCAATCGGGTTCAAGAATTTGAAGCAGACTCTGGCGCACTACCTAGAAGGCAAGATCGTGGAGGCGTATCTCTGTGTGTTTCCCCATACTTTCATCAAAAAACCCATTTCTAAACAAATGATAGTGTCATTTGAGGCTCCTGCTTATTAGTATTCTTACTTTGTCTACATACCATCACCGGACTGAAAAATGACGATGACAAGACAAGCAACATCGACGGCGACCACTTGCCCCATCTAGATGGATTATGCTCTTGGATATGGAACAGCAGCCAGACGATCTATCAGAGATATACTCTTTTATTGATTGGGCGGCCTACGGAATTCGCACCGCTTTACCACCACACTACAAGGGCCCATCACTCGAAGGACCTGCTTGATCGACCGAACGTCGCTGCGGACATCGGTCCTTAGCTAGAGGAGCTGGTCGATCACTACCACCACGCCCCCATATCCCGAGTTGAGAAACTACCCGAATTTTGACGAAAAAGTCGAGGAGTATTAGAAAATTTGTCTTTCCTCCCAATCATGCCATTTCCTCGATACAATAGACAATCAGTCAAATGGTCAATAGCGCTCGTACTCAGCCTTTTCCTCGTCAGTTTCAGCCAATTGCTCCAATCTCAGGCCTTTGATTTCGTGGAGCGCAGCTTTGCACTCATGGTATCGCTCGTGCTCGATGAAGCCTTTGTCCGGCCACAAACCGCCCATTATCTCCTTGACC
The DNA here is from genome assembly GCA_027569095.1 of Aspergillus conjunctus. Classification (NCBI taxonomy): domain Eukaryota; kingdom Fungi; phylum Ascomycota; class Eurotiomycetes; order Eurotiales; family Aspergillaceae; genus Aspergillus; species Aspergillus conjunctus. Next base: position 523,508 of record JAPDEL010000004.1, on the reverse strand, counting down.
TCCGCAACAAGCTTGGTTCCTGCCACTGCACCATCGCTATCCAGTTTAATACGCTTGAAATCGGCATCTGAAAAGTCGAACGGGAACGGGGTGTCGCTGGTAATGCTACGTAAGTCTGTCCACGTGTCTTTCAGGTCAACTAGAAGCGATTGGAAGTGCGCCTCGCCGTACTCGAACATTCGGTGGGCAAGAAATATCAGCCTGTAAGCTGCTGTTCTTCGAAATTCGACTACTTTATATAGGTCTGGGTTTTTGGCATGCATGAGCTTCCGCCATCCAATGAACACGTTTTGGATCGTATACTCCTGTACAGCCGCGGACTGTTCTTCAGGCGAAAGCCCGGAGAGATTCGGCCGTGGTGCCAAATCAAGCGTCTCAGGCTCAAGGCCGCTGGATTGGGATTGTGGTTGAAGAGGGGCGAGATGTGGCAAGACTGCCAGTCGATAATGCCTGTGATCTTTTCGGGGTTGCGTGTCTAAGAAGACGTTGTCATCGTGCAAAACAGTATGCAAGAGGTGGGGACTGGTGATGGTTGTAGCCTTTGGAATAAGGGTATCAACAACTTGTCGGTACCACGCTGAAGCAGTAATTTTCTTTTCCGTGTCTGGTCGGTACAGCTTTGGGCCACAGAATAAGGCAGTCTATTTCAGAGATTCTAGAGACCGGATTGCCTTCGCCTCTCGCGTCCCAACTGCTTGCAGATCCTCTGAGATTTGTTATTCTACTACTCTGGGGCCGTTTGCCCGCCATTACACGGCGACAATGTAATTTTCTTACCGAGCTCCGGTGGTGGTCTCTAGCACCGTCTTTGGCCGCGGGTGGTTGGTTTGTGGCTGCTGATATTGTGGATAGCGGTGGGTTTGCACTGACTGTGGCAGAGAGTATGTGGATCACGGCTAAGAAGCCGCTGCTGCTACCTGAAGATTGAAATCGATATAGAGGATTTAGGGGAAAGGTAGACGCGCGCATCCTAAATTTGATGTTCGGAGATCGACATAGATGTGTGAAGGGAGTAGAGAGTATATAAACTATCTATACTTATTATGCTGTTACATATCGTCTTTGGCTGGAGAAGGTCAACCGAAAATTGATTCTCTCGTAGCTTGACTGAGTCGTATTATTAACTGGCAACCCCGCCACTTAAAGCTTCTCTGGCTCATCTCCCTTGTCTGCCCCTTTTTCCGTCAATTCCTGCTCATGTTCACTCTCACGCTCCGGCTTCGCAACCTGCTGCTCATCCAATTCCACATTCTTCAGGAAGAACATGATGAACACCATCGGAGCCAAGGCGCACACACCAGCAATGGCCAGCAACCTCTGCGACTGCCGATAACTCATATCGATGGCCTCACGAGCCGGCGAACCGACCTCGTAGGACTTGGCAGTAACAATATCCCCAAAGATGGTCTGCGCTTGATCCTTCATATCATCCGGGAGATACTGCGTCAGCTTCCGGGGGAGCACACTACGCCAGATTGCACCCGCAACACTAGATTTCATTCGTTAGTTCGAACGCTCTCTAGGGAGGGGGAAACGTACCTCGTTCCAATAGCACCACCGACACTCATCGATGCAAAGAACACCGCAGTTACCACAGACACCTCCTGGCGGGAGACAACGGCCTGGACGGATACCTGCGCGGCGGTCTGGTAGAAGCCACGGCCCACACCGATGAGGGACTTCGCCGCCACAAACGAGGCCTCATTGCCGACTTGGCCGTTACCCTTGTCAACTAGGTAAAGAAGCACGCCCATGCCGAGAACACACATGGGTACGCCGGCTAGGACCCAGATTTGCGACCGGCGGGTGAATTTCATGCAGTAGGCGGCAAAGATTCCCGAGACCTGGAATGCGACGCGGAGGGAGTTGCTAGACCAAACTATCAGCTGGGTCTTTTGCGTATTATATATGAAAAATGAAAAGGGAGGGGAGGGGGGAAGACATACTCAATCCTCGTAGATTCTCCCGCCCCGAAATGACCAGCAACCTGGAGATAGCTAGTAAAAAACACAGAAAAGACCGAGTAATGGAAGAAGTCCAGGGCACCGAGAATACAGGCAGCAGCAACAGTACGATTCCTGATCATGCGGTACGGAACAAACGGCTTCTGCGCGAACCAAGCATCCCATACGATGAAGGCGACTAGGGAAACGATCCCGAGAACAAGCATGGCGATAAAACTCCCCTTGTGCCATGCCTGGCTGTTCCCGGACCCCGTGAGAGAAAGCGGGACGAGGAACAGCGACAGGCCGAGAAGGAGGAGCACAGCACCGGGGAGGTCCAACTGGACCCAGAGGAGGTCGTACGTGCGTTTCCACCAGGGGTCGGCACTCTGCCAGCCGAAGGTCTCCGCGGCGGATTTGCGAACTGGAGCGCGTCGTTGGTAGAAGAGCATGGTGCCGATGAGGGGAAGCGAACAGACGGGTTGGATAATCGCCCACATTCCCCAACCCCATCGCCAGGTGGAGTGTTCGAGGACACGCTCGCCAACAATGGTCCCGAGATAGAGGGTTGGAATGGTGGTAAGGGAGTCTGGGAGCGTCGACCAGACGCCACGGTTGATGAGGTTGGTCACGTCGGCGACGAAGACCTGCTGGGTGAGGGCGAAGCCGGTCGATCCTATGGCGTCGAAGATGCCGGCAACCTGCAGTGATTCAAAGTTAGATATGTACTCACGCGACTCAACTCTCCGGGCTCAACAGGGGTTCTCGTACAATGTACTGCGTAATGTTCTGGCAGGCTGCATACATTACGTATCCGATTGCGCCCGCCGAGATCGAAAGGATGAACATTTCCGCCCTCCCAAAGACCTATCAAGACTCATTAGCGATATAACGGGGAATCTCTTGTGCAGGGACTACCCACGTCTCCCAGCTTTGCAATAATCGGATAAGACGCGATGCGCGTGATATTCCCGACCACCCGCGCCGCGCTCATGGCCGAGTGCTTCTTGAAAGCACTGGTGGTGTAAGGGGTATACACCTGAGTAGTATAATCACCGAAATTGATGGACAAGGTCGCAAGGAAGAGACTGGAATTGGAAAAGAGTCAGTCGGGTTCTTTCGAATCAGCAACATGTAGATTACCCAGTAAAGGCGAGAATCAGCCCCTGCTTCGTCCAGCCCTTGCGCAGCATCTCCGCCCTCTGCACGCCAGCCTGGAGACTTTCAGAATCAGAAAGCTCCTCATTATTGGGCGAGATAGGTTTTCCCGGGGCTCGCTCCTGGGATTCAATATTTGTGCCACCTTTGGCGGAGATTTCATCGTGGTCGCCCATCCTGTGCGAAGATATCGAACAACAGAGGATGTGTCTCAGTTGCGCAATCGCGGAAAAGAACCTCAAACAACAACTGTCATAAAAACAGGTTTATATAACCCTCCTCCCCGGCCGCCGGGAATCGCTTCTCCCCCCCCGTATCCACTATTCCTCGTATTGTAGGAAAAGCCATCTAAAAATTATCATGCCACACGAAACAAGGCTAAGACCAATAGAAGGCAGAAAACTCTACCGGTCTAATCTTATGCGAGGCAAGACATCCTCGGATCAAGCATGATGGCGGCGCCAGTGGCACGCCGACCTCCGGCCAAGGCAGCAGACTCGCTTATCTGATGGGGGCCATGCAGCCTCCTGCGCCAATGAGGGCATCCCCCGAAGCCAAGGAGGAGAAATATCGGATCAGATAGCGAACGCCAAGAGACACCAAGCGGGGGGCTCGCGTGGACAGTGGGGGGGGGAGGGATTGGGAGAGATGAACTCGGACAAGACTCGGAGGTTGAGCGAGCCTTTCTTTTCCTTTTCATGTGTGAACCCAAGGTCCTAAGTATACAGACCCCCCGGTCCTCTCATGTCAGAGTCAGAGTATCATACAGCTTTCGCCATGTTGACAAAATGGACATTCACTCCCGACCAGCCTGGGGCAGTCCGGAACATCGCCTCGTGGGAGGTCTCGAGCGAAAACAACCAGCCGGCCTACCGCATTGACGTCTCCTGGCCGCTGAGCTGGTCCAGTGCGGCGGAGACCTCCGGTATCGCAAAAGCGATGTACGCCAGCCCTCGGTCTAACCAGCCAGTATGCTAACGACCCCGTTTAGTTATCTCGTAGACGGGAACGCCATGTTCCTCTCTGCTACAGAAGCCGTTCGCAGGCGATACAAAGAAGACGCTGTCGTCGTGGGGATCGGCTACCCATTAACAGACACCGTCTATAGCCCACGCCGATCGCTCGATCTCACTCCACCGTGCGATCACTACACCCCACCCGAAAGGCCCGATGGCAGGCCTTACCCGGAGCCCTATGGGGGCGCAGACAAACTCCTCACGTTGATCACGGATGTCGTGCAGCCATTCCTCACGTCGAGTGTTTTCCCCCGTGTATCGTTCTCAAGAACCGCGCTCTTCGGGCACTCGTACGGCGGTTTATTCGTGCTGCATGCCCTTTTCACCCGGCCGGCTAGCTTCGATGTGTATCTTGCGGCGAGTCCGTCGATCTGGTGGAATGATCGGGTTATTCTCAGCGAGATGTCGCAGTTCGATGACGCGCCGGAGGAGGCCACTTCTCGGCTCGCCCTACGGATGTCGTTTGGGTCACGAGAGCAAGCTCCCGTGCGTCAACGGGGTGAATCGCCAGAGCAATTCCGGCTACGAGAGCGATCTGCCGCCCGGCGCCGGATGGCTGATAATTGCAAGGAGCTCTACGCCCAGCTTTTAGAAAGTGGTCGGCTGGGGAGAATCGAGATCAGGGAGTATGTAGATGAAGACCATGGAAGTGTTATCGCACCGGCCTTGAGTGGAGGGATCTCACACTTTCTGGATATGAAGGAATGAAATAGTACTGGTGAACGTTAGAATAAGTCTTATGGAAATATCGAAGAAGCCGCCTGTTATTTGGAACCGGTAGGCCGTTATCGCCAGCGTATTTTAATTCACTATACTTTAATCTCTACTCTCTTGGGGGTGAAAAATTCTCCCTGGGTCAGGAGTCCAATGTTCTGCCCATCGAAAAGATCCCAGATTTGCTCGAGGACATGATCTGGGAGACGACTTCGAGACCAAATATCTCCAACCATGAGGTGTATAGCCACTTCCAGAGCATTTGGAGGGTAATTATTGGAAGACGGTAGCCCTTGGGGGTGAAAACATCGGAAGATGTGGCGCTGACAGACTAGACAGCCATTTGAGACAGTGCTTGTGGGAATACGAAAGTCAGAACAGTGATCTTGTAGCCAATCGACGGACGCGCTCATCAGGAGCGATCCTTCTGGGACTCGTCCTTCCCACCAAAATCCACCCGAACCGTATCCACAACCTGGATATTATCGCCTTTGGCTGGCCACATCTGTTCCTGACTGAGGCTCCGACTAGCATCGATATGGGTTTTGTTCGGGATTGTATCCGGGCCCTGGAATATTCTCCGTCGCCCGGAACTGCTGTTCGTTTTCACGCGATCACTATCGATATTCGGGGCAATCTGATGTTTTCCCAAAAGGCCGTTGAGCGACGGGAGCGAGAGAGCGAAAATCGCGGAGGCGACCTCAGCGCAGGACCACACCAGGACTATCGATAGATACCAGGTGATGTCCTGCGGATGATGGATAGCGTTGAGCATAGCGACCATGCGGCAAATCGCGGTTCTGGCTAGAGTTAGGGGAGCACTTAAGGGTGGGGACCAGAGGGACGAACACTACACCGCTAGAACACAAAACAGTTAGCATTAGGAAAGTCGTGCAATAGCGGAGGAAGACACCTTACATTATACCAAAGAAAATAACAACGCCCAGAGCGATTTTCCTCACCATGTTCAGCCGGACACTCAATATGAGGCGCATCGGCAAGAGTAAAATGAGCACATCACAAATGATGGTCATGACAGCGGTAGTGACGACGACCATATTTGACCCCAAGCACTTGCCCTGAACTTCACCCCAGAGCGCTGCGAGTGGTACGCATTGCAGCGCCATGATCAGGGTCTGCGTCACATACATTGTCGTCACAAAAGCGGACGACATTCGAAGATAAAACTTCAAATGTGGCGGTTGATTCAAGCGCGCGTAGAAGGCAATACCCGACATTCGACAAAGCCATAGATTGAACAGGTATACCAATTGAGCAGCAATGAGCCACTTGTATATGCTAACCATGGTCGCTGGATTCTCCACCAGGGTGGCTAAATGTTTGCCCACGCCATTCTTCATGATCTTGAATAACAGGCCCATAAAAACCCAAGAGACAACCTGCGCCGATGGAAGATTGTTAGATGCACAACATACAGGAAAGATGATTTGTCCTCTACCCCGACATAGTACCACTCACCATCGCTAAAGTGATGATCCAATCATCCCAGCCCAGCTGCTTAGTTCGTATGCCGCGAGTATACAGTCGGGTAAACACCGTTGCCGTTGCAATGGCAGTACAGACCACCATCCCAATGGTTGCCGACCCCCCTCGGTCCTCCGTGAGGAGGACTACAGGCAACTCCAACGGCGACGGAGACGCACTCATGGTTGCTGGAGGCAGCCTGGCAAGTTTTAATAATGGAGAGTAATTTGGAAACCCAGCCCATCTCAAGAACTAAAATAGAGCGCGGATGAAGAGGCTCCTGTTAGAAAGGATTGTCAGGGGATGATAGCATGCGTAAATGGAATCCCAATAACCGTTCCACACATGCAGGACCCGAGTTACTGGGCTCTCAGACCCACTAACAAGGGGCAGCCCGGAATCGACAGATGCCAAAATGTGGAGAAAGTAAGGTTCATCATTTGAATGCCCCGTCTTGACTGGATGATACGTCCACCCACATATGTGGCTGACGGCCCGAATAGTGAAAAAGGATAGCTGTAAAAAGGGGGTTATCGTGGTCCACCAGGGACCAATTTAGAAAACCATAACGCCATCCATACCCTAGTAGACATTGTGAAGTAAAATAGGCATTAAAAATGATCACCTCAATGCTTTCTTCCTCCTTTGTAAGCCGAGGGCTACCAGAAGTAACCATATCCTTTGGGGCTCAATGTATGTTATTGAATATCCAGAGAGATTCACCATTAAGTTTTTTGTTGTTCACCTGAGCTTCTCCGATAAACTGTAAATCAGCTCAGCTGTTGCCGGCCTGTTCTCCCCGGAGCCTAGTGTGTTAATTTGACTTTGGATAGGCCGCATGGATATCGTTTACCGAAAAACAGGGTTCTTGCATGATAGTCACAGCCTCAGAGCTGATGGAAATATTTTCGACTTCACTTTTAGATGAACTCAGAAAACGTCACCGAAACTTGGGCCGAATATCTCCCGGAATAAATCGGTAAAGCCGTCACCGGGAAAGTCCTGTTCAATAGAAATCATAGTGGTCGACAAAAATGGATCGGCAGGTACTAATGTCGAATCCATTTGCGTATCGACAGACGGATCTACATCTGCCGTTGTGATTTGGTGTCCAGGATGACGACCTTGATCTAATCCTGGTATACTGGAATCTTCTGACCGGTTTGTAACACCTATAAGGCCTCTTGCTTTGGCCCGTAGGACTAGTGAAAGGTGCTGCCCTAACAACGCGGCAATCCCAACGCGGGGTAGAGGGGTTGTGCCTGCGCGTTCAAGATGGAGGGCTACCTGGGCAAGCAAGGCCAGGAGCTCTGTTTCTTTCTCCGGTTGTGATTTGTGTAGTTGAGGGAAGATTTTTAGTGCTAGAACTGCCGCGTAAGATATCATCGCCCATGTCGGAGCGAGCATACAATATAATGGCTCGCCAATGGTCTGCAAGTCGCGGACTGCAACTTCACAGATTTGGATGGCGGCACAAAAGCAGTCTTGTCGAATCGCGTGGAGTTCCCTCTCACCATTGGCAGACATGTTCAATGCAAACGATAGAGTCCATAGTCGATTGTGGAGGTAGACATAGTGCAGGAATCTAGCGGATAACTGGGCGGAAGCTGTGAAGAGAGAGTTCGGTTCCATCAGCCAATCCATCCGCCATAGGTCCAGGGTTGAATCGATAAGCTCTCGTACCCAGTGAGGGTTGGAGTTATGGATGGTGGCTTGGTTTTTGATCTTCACATTAAGCTCCGCCAAGTGGCGACGCAGCAATATAAATGCACAGGTGTGACTATCCGTTGGGTCTGACAAGGGATGAAGACACCAATCTTTAATGTTGACAGTCAACTCGGTGTCTGGGAATGAGTTGATACGTCCGTAGGCGGCACTATTCGCTCGTTCCCACAACAGGATTCTAAGCCACGTCCGCTCTCTATTCCGGGCTAGTCTCTGAGAGTAAATTGTATCATCGGTATCGCAGTCAGCATCCTGGGGAAATTGTCTCACAAGGCCACTTATTGGCTTAGTCAAGCTCGACTGTCGTGATCCAGCGGCTTGGTCCAGCCCAAGTTCAGCGGCTACCCCGAATGCATACATGGTATAGAGCCAAGAACGTTCCTCGGCCAGTGACCGGGCTGGCGTGGCCGAGAGCAAAGAGATATAATATCCCTGAACGATTTCCACAGACTTGAATCCAGACTTATGGACATATCTAGAAAGTTTCTCTCCGTGTATACGGAGTCGCTTTGCCATTGACACGTAGCCTCGGTCGAATTGCGCCGTCAACGCAAGGATCCACGTAAACAAGAGAGCAGATCGTGATCTGGCAAAGTCAGGAGTATGCAACATCGGGTCCAGGATGCCGTTGACGGGATGTAGTCGCGAAAAATAGCTACAAGGACGTTAATATCATCCGACACAAGCACATTCGGATAAAGAAATCTCATCCGCATACTGACATGGGAAATAACGAGTAGACTTCTTCTATAGTTACCAAGCCCAGTTCTACAGGGTCAAGATCCGGGCCAACGTCGCGCAGGGGCACATTTTCCGGCGGCCGGAAGTAATTCGAATACCGGCCTAGCTCCGGGGCAGGATTGAGCAGGGCCTTCCAGCCAGCTTCCAGAGTCTCTCGACTCAAACCCAGCCCCAGGGACGATTCACCCCATCGAGAAAAAACCGATCGACCTGTTTCAGACACAGACTCTGGAGTCGGGCCGATGGTCGACGGAGAAGACGTGCCCATCGTTTCCGCTCCGTGCCTGCTCGCCTGGGCAGCCTCTGATGCATCCGCGAGAAGAGCAAGAGGGTTACTTATGGGCTCATGCGCGACTACATCAGTAGCCCGGTTCCGGACAACAGGGTTCATTTCATCCGTCCCGGTATGGTCGACGTTCTCCCCTGCCGCACCAGTTCCCAGGACCCCAAATGTATCCTCCGGGCCATCGACCGGACCGACCCCTTCCAAGGCCTTCGGAAACCCATGAGGAGACGCCCTCGCCTTGTCCAATTCCGCCTGCATCCTCCGATACGCTTTTTCAAGGCCGCGGTATCGACCGACAGACCCTGGCTTCCGGCCGAGGGGTCGAGGAGGGGGGATCCGGCACGGTCGGTCATTTCGCCGGCAGCGATCGCACGGTTCGTTTTCTTGCGCGCGAGGTCGAATACATCGCATCTGCACAGTTAGTTTACCTCAAGGTGGGGGGTGATATGGATCTTCGCGTAGTTGAGTTGCGCACCTTCAGCCTTCGACAGGGCTCACAAGCAGCGGCTGAAGCAGGTCGGTGAGTTTCCGGCCGCGTCACGGGTTGATCTCTGGATCGTGTCTCCATGTTCATTCATCAAGGGGCAGGGCGAGGACCCCGCATCAGCAACGGAAAAGACAATCTGAATGGAGTACGCTAGAGAGAGCGATGATAATATGCTTTAGTTGAAATAGCCGGTAATAGATAATATCAAGACAAATGTCAAGTGGTGGACTGGGGATGATTGCCTGGAGGTGGGGAAATGAGTAGACTTTATTTTACTTGGCCCCCGACCGGCGATTTATTTTATGGCCCGAAATACCTTCACTCTTCATTTTGTATAGATCCCCCTGGCGACAACTATAAGTGCGCTCTGGCTGGCTTTTATTTGATCTAAGACTAGTACCTCTATAGCCTTAGCATTAGATGCTAGGGACCAATAAGTACTTCAATGAATGTAACGGTAATTATAGATCGTGAACAGTGTATTTGGCAAGAATTGCGGAGACAGATAACACCACAGGCGTCGCAATCAAACCCATGTCTTTTAGTCTGACCAACACACAGAAACCACTCTTATCTGGTATATCTACTGCTTGATAGTAAACGGACCGATGGGGAAGAATAGGGAAGGATACTAGACCGAGATCAGCCACACCATGCCAGAACCATCTCAAAGAAAGAAGCCAAACTTACCTGAGGAGCGTCAGGAATGGAAGTGCTCAAACGTAAATACCACACCGAGCTATCCTCAACGGCAGGTAAATCTGTCGGAATCGTAATGACTACCTCACCCTGGGACTCGGGGATTCCGCTGCGGACCGGCCGCTCCACATCCCCTTGCACGTTGCCGAGATTGCGGACGGGGTTGTTGTACAGCCAGAGATTGTACGGGTCGGCTTTTAAATGATCGTAGAGGTCCCCACAGCGGTCGGTGTCCCGGTTGAAGGTGATACTGACACCGGTGCCAGGAGCGAGAGTGGCATTCTCGGGGATTCCCTGGATGACATTGACGCAGGGGTAGTCGCGTTTGCCCCAGGCTAGTTTGTGGTGATTGTTAGTTAGTTTCTGTCATTCTTGGAAAGTCGATGATGGACGGGTTCAGTTAAGGCGAGGGATACTCACGGGCCCACTTGTCAAAGGAGGCAGAGACGCTGCCGGCGAGGAGGGTACCGATCACGGCGGTGGTGAGCTTCATGTTGCGGGATTGAGGGATGGAAAGATTCAACAGAAAAAATGGTGAACTGGGGGAGAAGGTTCGCGGTGCTGCTCCCCAAACAATTGGGGCAGCTCGTATTATTTATAGAGTCCCCAGAGGTTGTGATCGACACGCCTCAACGGCGAAGAAAGAGGACTATTGGCCTTGTGTCACAGCTATTCCTGTTTCGATCATTTATTGAAGACAATATTATCTTGGCACACCTTTCCCTGGGCAATGACATGTTGTTCTCCCCAATGTGGGCGTGAAAGAAGCAAAAGTGCATCAGAAAGTAAGCGGATACGAGGATACGAGGTTAGCACAGAATACAGCTGAAACTCATCGAGTCGTGAGACTGGAGGAGGGCACTCCTCGCTAGGCATGGATCCTGTTTCAAAAATGAAGAATACAAACCGTATGTGTTTCTTGGTTCAACGTCATCGCCAAGGCGGCTTTTGGGCACACTCAGGTTAGAATTGACGGAGTATATATCGCCCGGGGCAGCAAGACCCTTCTACATTTGCCAGAATGACTGCCTGGACCTTGCTCCATTCTCAGTGAATTGTGGACTTTGGAAGCGAATTACTGATGGAAGGAAGAAGATAACTTCTGTGCGTTTCTGGATATATATAAACCGGGGTTCGAGGAGTCGGCGGGGAAGGAATCGCATGGAACGGAATATGTAGATACCAAACTGACATTCCTGATATTTTTTATATTCTTTATCTCCCCAGAGTGCTAGGTCCCAAAAATATTATATATTACACGGCAGGTGGGTGCATGTCTTAGTTATAACAGATATAACTTGTAGCTAAGGCTTAAGATTACGTGAAAAAAAGGCTTCACAGTCTAAGTATAAATAATTTTGAAATGTGTGTAACCTAGCATTAAAGGCCATCTGGCATTCCTCCTTTATTCTTATTTTTAGGTACAACAAATTAATTAATAGGGCTGGTATTATCTATATCATGAATACAGGTACCACTTTCATGGATGACATCCTTCATATCCTGAGAGGAAGGCTGACTCGGATCGCAAGTTCAATAGTTAATTATAATTAATAATACTGTAAAGCCAAGCATATGTACTTGAGATAGCTTCAAATATCCAATGATTGGGCACTGACAACACAACAACCAGGAGTGCTTAGTAACTAAAGACGGCGGTTCGTCTTATGTTCAGCCTTGCAATTGCAATTGCACCAGCTGGCTACCCCGCACCTCAGCCTCACAAACACAATTAGGTCACCTACAATTGATTTGGCCCACCTTCTTGAATTAAATTACTCGCAGTCGAATCCTGCTGGATGCCGGTGTTCTCTCCTTACAGCCATGACTGACAGTCCTCTGAAACACCCGTTTGACGATGAGTTGCTGGACGCAGAGCCAGAGAGACGGCGAAAGAGACAATATCATCATGACGAGGGTCAGAGTATGGTGATTAGAACCCAGAACCAAAAGCAACTGAGATACGAAGAGTATAGAGTTGGTTTTATTTGTGCTCTTGAATTTGAGATGAGCGCTATCCGCTATATGTTAGATGATGAGCACTCCCGCTTGCCCTCCGCTCGAGGAGATTCCAACCTTTATCTCCTCGGTGAGCTCAATGGCCATAACGTTGTGCTTGCCTGCCTTCCATGTACCCAAGGTAAAGGGGCTGCAGCAATAGCGACCGCGAATATGGCACGCACATTTCCCAAGATTGACCTGCGCCTATTGGTTGGGATTGGCGGTGGGTTGCCAGGAGAAAGGCATGATATTCGACTGGGCGATGTTGTTATAAGTGTGCCTGACGAGCGGCATGGCGGAGTAGTCCAATATGACCTGGGAAAAGATACTGAAGAACGCTTTGTTCCGAAAGGTCATTTATCGCCAGTTCACTCTATCTTCAGATCTGCCGTGGTGAGGATGCAGTCCGATCACCGGACAACCCAGAGCAAGATTAATGGCTTTTTGATGGGGATGATACAAAAAGGGGACCGCCTTTCATCGTACCAGAAACCGCAGACAGAAGATATCCTTTTCCAACCGGACTCTGTCCATATTGTAGGCCACGAAACATGTGAGGGCTGTGATATGGGGAAAATAATTCATCGACCCCCCCGGAAGGACGAATACCCGCGGATTCATTATGGACTGATTGCTTCTGGGGATCGCGTGATGCGAAGTGCCAACAAGGCTTTATTGGCAGTTCGTGACCTAGGCGATGTTTTATGTTTTGAGATGGAAGCTGCTGGAGTTCTTACTGAATATCCCTGTCTTGTCATTCGCGGCATTTCTGATTACGCCGACTCTCACAAGAATGATGTCTGGCAGTACTATGCTGCTGCTTCCGCTGCGGCGTGCAGCAAGGAGCTTCTATCATATTTAGACCCTATTATGTCCGACGACGTGGCATGCAGCAGACCAACACGCACAACCCCTGAGGCTTCTGTTAAGCGAAAGAATTCAACGCTCAGCCAAGATCAAAAGGAAAGTCTGCTAAAATCATTGAAATTCCCACAGATTGATGCTCGGCGAGGCACCGTGAAAAAAGCCCATGCGCATACATGTAAATGGTTCCTGAGAGCCCCTGAATATCTCAAATGGCTGGACGAGATCAAGATTAGTGAGCATCATGGTATCTTGTGGATAAAGGGAAAGCCTGGAGCGGGCAAGTCAACTTTGATGAAGTTTGTCCTCTCCAATCCTCCGAAGGCTATGAAAGGAAAGTTGATTTTGTACTTTTTTTTCAACGCACGAGGAGAGAACCTGGAGAAGTCCACAGCAGGAATGTATAGGTCTCTGTTGTGGCAACTGCTTAGTCAAATCCCGGGACTAGTTACTAGTTAGCTGTCTTTGACCATCTAGACTTAAATAACTCGGAAATTGACGAAGACCATCAGTGGAGTATTGAAGCCCTAAAAGAGCTCTTTCAACATGCGATACAGGAACTTGAGCAAACCCCAGTTGTCTTTTTCATTGATGCATTGGATGAATGTGACGAAATCCAGATTCGGGACATGCTGCGGTTTTTTGGAGACATTGCTGAGTCTGCTATTGCGTCTGGGGTTCCGTTCCACGTCCTATTGTCGAGCAGACACTATCCACATATCACCATCGAGAGAGGGTTAGAGCTAATCCTTGAGGGGCAGGAAGGGCACAATCAAGATATTGAGAACTATGTGGACAAGGAGCTGAAAATTGGGCACAGTAATCTCGCCACCCAAATCCGAAGTGAGCTTCGAGAAAAGGCCTCGGGAGTGTTCATGTGGGTGGTCCTCGTGGTGGAGATCTTAAATAAAGAATATGATCGCGGCTGGATCCATAAGCTTCGAAAAAAATTGCGTGATATTCCTGATGACCTACACAGTTTATTTCGCGACATCTTGACGCGAGACCGGGATGACAGAGATCAGCTTCTTTTGTGTGTTCAGTGGATTTTATTGGCGAGGCAACCTTTAACCCCGACGCAATTATACTGTGCCCTCCTTATTGAGATTGACCCAGAGGTGCTAGAAGACTGGCCCTCTGAAGCCATCAAGGACAGGGATATCAAGAGGTTTATTGTGGGTTGCTCCAAAGGACTCGCTGAGATCACCATCGCCAAAAACTCAACTGTCCAGTTTATTCATGAGTCCGTGAGAGATTTTCTCCTCAAGGAGAATGGCTTCGGCCAAACTTGGCCTGAACTGGGAAGCAACTTTCGTGGGCTAAGCCAGGAGCAATTAAAAAAGGGTTGCTTAAAATACATGGCTTTGCATCTATCCAGCGGATTGAACATCAAGGACCCGTTTCCAAAGGCCTCCTCACAGGAAATGGCTGCCATTCGCACCACTGTTACCGACAGACTCCCATTTCTAGAGTATGCCGTCCGCAATATACTCTATCATGCAGACATGGCAGCAGCGGCCCAAGTACCTCAACAGGCCCTTCTCCTAGACTTTCCATTCTCCACCTGGAATCGCCTGCACAACCTATTCGAGAAGCATGAGATACGCCGGCACACTCTCAATGTGAGCCTTCAATATATACTAGCGGAGCATAACTTTCCGAATCTTATTGAAGCTCTACCGGTGGATACATCGTGGATCAAGCAAGAAGATGAGAGATACGGACTTCCACTTTTTGCAGCTCTTTCCATGGGGAACAAGGAAGCTGTGCAGGCAATTTTGAAATTTTGTGCGACTCAGAAGCCAGAGGAAAGCAGATTTCTTGATATACACACTCAATACATCAACAGTGTGAACAATCGGAAGTTCCTAGGACGGGACTTCAAGTTTTTGAAAAAAAGACCGCCTATTTACTATATTGCAGAGCTTGGCGATGAGGTGTTGTTTGCTTTTCTCCTAGAGAATGGACTGTCACCAATGGATAAAGACAAAGACGGCCGAAGCCCACTTCATTGGGCGGCAGAAAATGACTGGGAGGAAATCATCAAGCTTCTGCTCGCAGACACGCGTGTTGATCCAAATACTCAAGATAAAGATGGGAGAACACCACTATCCTGGGCTGCCCTGCGCAATAAGGATGCTGTTAAAGTTCTTCTTGCTGATCCACGTGTTGATCCAAATACTCAAGATAAAGACAGGAGAACACCACTCTCCTGGGCTACCTGGAGAAATAAGGATGCTGTTAAAGTTCTCCTTGCTGACCCACGTGTTGATCCAAATACCCAGGATAAAGATGGGAGAACACCACTATCCTGGGCTGCTAAGATCTATGATAACATAAATACTGTCAAAATCCTCCTTGCTGATCCACGTGTTGATCCAAATACTTAAAATAAAGATGAAAGGACACCACTATCCTGGGCTGCTGAGACAAATAATAACATGGTTACTGTTAATGCTCTCCTTGCTGACCCGCGTGTTAATGGGAGGATGCCACTATCTTAGGCTGCTAGGAGTGATGTTAATCAGAATGTTGTCAAGAGGCTCTCACGGGCTTGTGCTTTGAACCACATTTTCAGGATAATGGGAGGACGCTACTATCTTACACTACTGAGAAAGACCGCCCAAAGTGCAACACACAGCATATTAGTTAAGCTCTGCCTTTCATTATTGTCCCAGCAAGTCACCGGTAGAGGTGCCATGAATGAAGGCCTAGGGTATCTGCAGTGTTAAACACCTCAATGCAAATGTCATAGGCATGCTTATTTAAATTTTTTTCGCGTAAAGTGCAAGGACTCTGCGCCTACAGTCCAAATATTTACTTATGTGGAGCAAACGATGCAAACCCACTAAAAGAGGAAAGCAGTCAAGAGTCCCCGGCAGAATCGGAGCGAAGTGGTGATGAGAGATGTATGCATGGCGGTTCGTCACAAATAATTGTTTTTAATTGTATCTAGAACCCCTAGGATAGACTGAACACAGCTGCCAAAATTAGTTGATGTTTTTATTATACTTTAAATTGCATGCCATTGCAATGCAATAATCCGTAGTAAAATAATATAAAAATTTAAAATCACCTTATCTTAATAAAATAACCTTTAATAGGCCACGTAACTGCCAAGCGAGGTTGGCCAAGCTCAACCCCTTAGGTGAGCTGACCTGTATTCACCTTCGTCTCTCTGTTATTATTAAAGCAGGTGCTAGGTTCGGCATCGCTTGATTAAAAATGAGCTCCCTAAAAGAGAAAGCCATAAGACCAGGGGTATATTCCGTCTGCCTAGACACAAAAGCCATCTTGAGTCATGGATTACCTTAAATAAGTAGCCAACTATACGTCCTACCAATTTCCTCCTCTCGATAACATGAAGTGATATATCCCAGCCCCTGACGGATTAATCCCGCGGCTGGTCGGTAGCTTCTTCATCCTTTCTACGGAACAGCGTCAAACTCGATTCAAAGACTAGAGCCGTTGGTTAGCAAATATATCAGACAACTAACGTCATGAACATACCATCTTCCATCTCCTCCAGAGACTTTCCAGTCGTCTCCTTGATGAACAACCAAGCGTAGACGACCAGCGCCCAGTTGAATATACAGAACATCAAGAACGTGCGCCAGCCTAGGTTATCCACGGCATGTGGAGTCGCCTGCGAGAACACAAAGTTGAACAGCCACTGGACGGCCGTTCCTACGGCCACGCCCATTTCACGAATGCGGGTGGGGAAAATCTCGCTTATGTAGAGCCACGGCACAGGGCCCCAGGACATGTTGTACGAGGCCGCTTCGAGGTACACCATTGCGATTGACGCAGCGGTCGAGGGGGTGATGGAGGTGGCGTCTTGATGGGGAGGAAGCGTTTTGGTAAGCATGGCGACGATAAGCATGAGTGATCCCATGGAAAAGGCGCCGGCGATCAGGGACCATTTCCGCCCGACGCGTTCAACCAGGAACAGAAGGAACGTCAGGCAGGCGACAACTTTCATGACACCGAAGAATCCGGTAATGAGGAGGGTGTCGTTGGGGTCGGCTCCGACGGCCTTGAAGATTTGGGGTGCATCTGCAGAGTAAGCTGGTTAGCTAAGGTCAAACTAAGTGAAAATTATACATGCAGTAGGCCAATGAAGTATTTCCGGTCAGTTGGACACCTGTCAGGAAATGGTTGTCAGTATCCTATCCATCCATATTCAGTCTCAGCCATACCAATTTGAAGGGTTATAGTTATAACCATCCTGTATCGATTGGCTGGGAAGCGCAACTCTTTCCAAGTAACCCCTTCCGTCGCCTGAACCTCAGCGGCGATACCGTCTAAGATCTCGGCCATTCTGGGATTATTCAGCCCATACTCCTCTTAAGGTTATGGATGGGCTCACTCACTCAGTGCGAACCTCGTCGGTTTCCTCCCCACCACGAATCCAAATCAATGATTCCATCGCTTCCGCATGTCGTCCCTGCTTGGCCAACCATCGCACACTCTCTTTCAGGAATATCATGCCAATCCCTAGTATCCCGCCTGGAACCAGCTGCAACCCGATCGGAATCTGCCACTGTCGATCGGACGGGGCCACGTGCTTTTCGACGGCGTAATCGATCCAGTACGAGGTCATGACACCGAGAGTGAAAAAGAACTGGAACATACTGCCCAGCTGGCCGCGAATCTCCTTGGGCGCCATCTCCGCGCTAAACAAGGGCACAATCACCGTGGCCATGCCCACGCCGAAACCGCTGATGACGCGCGCAGCATAGAAGGCGCCGATGGAGTGTGTGGGGGCCGTTTGAATAATCGCGCCGATACAGAAGATCAGCGAGGCGAGGGCAATCGACCATCGACGGCCGAATCTCGAGGTAAAAGTCCACACGAAAAAGCAGGAGAAGAAAGCTGGCCAGTTGTGAGCGCGTGGGGGATACCACGTGATTATCGAATTTGAGACATACCTCCGGCCTGGAGCAAACTGTTGGAGTTGGAATTAATCGTGGATTTCTGGGTCGCGTCGTATCTGAATGACTGTTGGAAGGAATCCAAGGTGAGGATACCGCCTATAATACCGGTATCATAAGCAAATAAGAAAGATCCGACGCAGCACAGTGCGACCATGTAAGTGGCGCGCACACGGCCAAGCGTTTTACCCATGATGATTAGTTGGTGCTCTGGATGAGCAGCTCGGGATGGGATAAAATACGAGGGAAGAATCTCGCAGGAAGCAAGACCAACAACTTCTCCCGGGTTCAGATCAATATATGGACGGGCGTCGTAGGCCTGAACCGCTGCGGGGAACGCAAGGAAGCCGTGTAACCAGGGAGGTTCAGAAGCCTCATGGCGAGACACATGGTCGGTTTCATTTGCAGAACTTAGTCAAGAGACTAGCTGTTGGACACGAGCTGTGATTGAGCATCCAGACAATAGCACCATTGCTGATGGGCATAACACCATCCCTCTCGGATAAAAATGTCCGGGGTAGAGGTCACGGCAGAGAATCAAGAATCAGGAGGGCCCTCCCGTGGTGGGTTTAGCACTTGCATCGTTTCGTGATTGGAGGCTGGAGACAGCAGCATCTGGACGAGCGAACGCCACCCGCCAATCGTGATCAGGATGGCTTGTTGGGCGTCCAGCCTAAATCTTGGCCTCCTAGAAGTGGGACATTTTCAGTCCCAACTAGGTCGATCTTGTCAAGCTCTGTTTAGATCAATCAGCTGCTATTGCTATCCCGGGGTCAAAGCTCCTCTTGACAGTCCGTCCTTAATCGGTGATAAAGCCAAGCAATCACACATACAAAGCTATCAACCCGCATTAGGATATGTGTGGACAGGAAGTAACAGGCATACAGAAACCCCACTTCATATCGATTCCTTGTTTGATGGTGGCGTCTTCCCGTTCTTTTAAGCATTCCTCGTATCTCCTCGGCGGGTGATTGGAAAAAGAGCTTGAATATTGCGTGCTCAGCCGACAACCAACACGATTCGTTGAAAAACGCGTTCACTTGTATCCCTGCCAACACCATTTCCAACACATGCCGCCCAAAGCCCGTGGACGGTCCCCAAGCCAGGTCGGAGTTATCAACCCATCAACTCACCGTCTCCCGCAACCCCCGGTATTCTATCACCACGCACTTGGTGTATCAACACACCCGTCGTGGAAGTTCCACCAGATCTAATCAAAGGCACGGTCCAAACTCAAGGATGTTTATCTTTATCCTCATTAAGGTTGCTTGATGGTATTGGGAAACTATAGCTCTACTTTATACAAAAAATGCCTTTCATCCAACACCGACGACGAGACCCCTGCACCTGATGAACAATCAGTACTTCGTAGCGTCCCACAGAAGAAATAAAGGATAGATTAAGCTCTTGGTACTAGATGATGCCATCACTCTAGTCAATGGCATAACCGCGAGCTTCCTTGGCCTTGTCCAATAAGTTTAATTCAATATTTCTAGAATATTCGCGGACCATAACATCCGGTGCAAAGATTACTGATCCCGCACTTTGGTGTTACCTTACTATAGCTATCTTTCTCTAAAGGGATGTGAGGTTTCATTGTTGCATTATGCAGGATATGTATTTGCATACTGTGAGACTATAATAGTATAGGCTATGGAAATAACAACCGGGTTACACCTTTAGCTGCGAGTTTTTGGACTTGAGCAGAGTGGTTACTTACTTATATATAACTCAGAGCTATGTTAGAAAGCCAGATAGTTAAGAAATGAAAATGTAAATGAGCCCTGACGCCGAATTTGATCGATTCGTAGCGGCAAATCAAGCAGATATATTTTGGAGAGGGCTTTTCCAACCACCTACAATCCGACCCGGCCCAATATGGACTCTATGTGGAGAAGGACTATGAAGCAGAGCAACAGATGGATCAAGAACTGCTTGTTAATAAAGCTATCGTAGCAAAATGTCTTGTTTGAAGTATGTAATAAAATCCATGAGATAGAAAATTATCCCGGATCCTGGCCAACCGGGGGTGGCTTAAAATGCAAACTGATGGTCCAAATCTGTAGGCGTTCAACGGCGTGTAGTCGAAGTAATAATCTGGGGCCAGTTGACAATATATACTCTTCTACCAGCTTGCCATCCTACCCAGTTGATATCAAGCCAACCATTAGAAAATCAGATCAAGCCCCCCGAAGTTTTTTTCGATAAAGACCTCAGTCACTGGGAATACATCACGTGAACACTCGGCCCCTCCTCAGATGTTAAGCGCCAGCAAGCCACGCCTCGTTTTTCACTCTTCGCTATCTGTTCAAGATATGTATGCCTATCATTGCAATATTGAAAGAGGTAAACGTCCTTTTCAGAGATTGTAACCATGAGTGAATCCGTACAATCTAGGTAAGAATGTATCTTTTGCTTCGACAACACTGAGCCTGAGCTAACACGGAAGAATAGCCCGATTGCAGTGTTGCCACTTGATTGTTGGCAACTGATTTTAAATTTGTTATCATGGGATGAACTCGTGTCGATGTCTCTAACATCGCGGCGCCTCCGGGTCCTGACAGAGCCCATTCTCTACCGCGCCATCTCCTGGAACTGGAACCCTGTGCCTTTACGTCGTATCTTGCGCCTACTACGCACGGTTTTCCAGCGACCACAGCTGGCAGCATACATCCAACACATCAGTCTGCTCTCCAATGACAACCCATATCTCGATGAACCATGGAAGGAGCCATCATGTGAGATGGATAACAGTGATGAGACCTTCCTGGAGGTCGTGTATGACGCGCAGAACACTGTGACAGAGACCGGTTTCCCACAGGCTGATGAATGGAATTCGGCTCTTCAAGACCGCAACCCGTATGCATTCACAGCCATCCTGTTATCTCAGCTACACAACCTGCAGTCCCTCAAGCTGGATTACTCATTTGTATGGAAATCTGGATTCCCGGGTTTAATGCTAAAACATGCATTGGGTTATGAAGGTCCCCAGCTATCAAAGTTTAGATTCCTGAGGGAAGTTGACTACGGTGCCAATGTCCGCATGGCGTGTCTTTGGACAAGCGTTTACGAAGCCGTCAGGGAGGAAGGCTATCCGGCCTGTGAACCTCAGCAGTTTCCGGCTTGGTTCTATTTACCGGCGCTACGATCCTTGGCGGTCTGGCTGAGGACGAAAGAAGACCTATTTGTGATGCCAGGGCAGCCAAATGTTTCACAGCTACATACACTTATCTTGGTACGATCAACCATTCGAGAGGAGCAGGTGCCTGAAATCTTGTCAGCAGCCACGACACTGCAAACGCTTCATCTAGGATTGGCCTATCGAAAGCCTGGGATGCAGGGTGGCCTTCCGGCGGAGACTCCGTTTGAGAACGGCGCCGCGATTCTGCAGGGGCTTGGGTATATGAAGGACAATCTCTCCCATCTGTCCTTGGGCTGGGAGTACTATCCACCCCTGGAGTATCTAATGATGCTAGAGCCTGGACACGAAGAACTTACAAACCAATTCCATGGATTCCTGAATAACTTCAGGAACCTTGAGACTGCGGAGATACCACTGACATTGCTACTTGGATGGGACCCGAAAACTACACTTGACCTGGTAACCGCTTTACCAACAACACTTCGACGACTGTGCCTCCGGGGAGATCCGTCCACCCCTTGGGAAAATGCATGGTACCCGTCTGCAACTGGCAGTCTAGTGGCAAAAAGGGTGGTCGATTTAAGGTCACGCATGCCCGCACTGGAGGAAGTGGTAGCACACCACTGGACCCTGATGAAAGATAAGAGAGAGAAAACAAAGAAAGTCCACAAGGAATTGAAGAGTATATGTGTACAGCAGGGGATTAATCTAAGCTTTGTGGTTGATAACCTCTCCGCTGGCCTTTGGACCCATCCATCTCACTCTGGGCCGGAAAGAATAACCGAGTAATTAAAAATAATACACTTCTATTTATTTGGTCCAATACAAAGATAATCCATGAAGCCTGAATTCTACTTACAATAAACATGCCCAACCAGTTCCCCAACATGGTCGAGCCGTACCGTAGTGTCACTGTCACTTCAAACCCTACATACTATCTAAGTAACGGCTCACTGGTCACCCTCACTTTTTAGCATCATAATCATCACCATAATCATCCCCACCAGTAGAGCAAAATAAATCCCGCTGCTCACATCGTGTGATCATGTTACCATAGGCTTCCGGTGGCTGCTTTTCTATCACAGTAATCTTTTCCTTGAATAGTGGCGTTTCGAATACATCATAGCAGCCAAAGCTAAAAGTAGTATCAGGATTCCCACAAGGCCGTTTAACCGATCCCTGGTCAGTAACCGGGTTGTGTTCCCATGCCACGACCTTCGCCTCACCCTGCCCCATTTGCTCCAATCCATCGGGGTGTTCCTGCAGGAACGAGTATAATGCATAGAGCTCTCCACATTGTGCACCGAATTTATGCTGTGTCTCCCACCTGTCTCTTCCAATTATAGATGTCCTGCATGTGTTGAGTGCTGCCTTCAATGACTCTGGGACTGTCTCATACATGGCTCCAGTCGATTCGCCACTGTCAGGTGTCGGATACTCGTAAATCAGCGGTGGTCCGTTTGCGGATGATGACAGCCAAACTCCTCGATTCGCTGAGAATGCAGCCATAACACGTGGATATCTTGGTTCGTCGGTTTGCTCCCGCATCTCCTTGTGTGCATCCTTGGCTAACTGGATGATTTGGCCCTCGGTTGGGATTCCATTCAGTTCAACATAGGCACCCCAGCGAACAGAGCTTTTCCATCTCTTCCCCTCAAATCCCAGTACACTTTCGTCCCTCCAGACGTTGAGCTCTACAGCACCAACCAGACGAAGGGCAAGGGAAAGGATAAGGAAAAGGAGGTAGAACGGTGACCGCATTGCCGAGGAATAGGTTGTATATATACTGTGAATAAAAGTTTGCAGTAGATCCGGCTAGGTTGTTCTGAGTATAAGAAGCGATAAAGCAGTAGGATGTTGCCCAAGGCAATAGAGTCAAAAAGGTTGTAGAAGAGTAGAAAGTACTTGATTTGAATCGTTGTCACACCACTCTATCCAAGACAAACTGAGTATTCAGCACTATCAATTCTAGATATGCCTTCAGGATTATATATTACTAGATCCAAGGCTTTCTTGGACACAGCCTCCAGGGCGGATGCCCCGTTTGGGTGAAACCGTGGACTACAGACTGTTGATGGGTACTATGTAGGTATAATACAACAACACTGGCAGGGGTAGTGCCAGCACATAGCAGATTGTGATAAATGAGAGTAAATGGGAGTGATCTAACTGTTGGTTTGAATACAGCCTCGTAACCATTATTTATGCATGTTGGGTTTTTTTTTCTTTTTTTTTTTTGATATAGCCCGCTTCATCGCGGGATGTCTTGTTCTGGTAGGTAAAGCGAGATATGAACCACTTTGACCAAATA
The DNA here is from genome assembly GCA_027569095.1 of Aspergillus conjunctus. Classification (NCBI taxonomy): domain Eukaryota; kingdom Fungi; phylum Ascomycota; class Eurotiomycetes; order Eurotiales; family Aspergillaceae; genus Aspergillus; species Aspergillus conjunctus. The sequence goes on along the minus strand of JAPDEL010000004.1, from coordinate 500,002 downwards.
CAACAAAGAAGTATCATCTTTCTCATGACCGACATATCCAGGATATCAATCCAACATGGTTTCATAACACCTAGGACTGGAGTTGAACTGGCGGCTAAACTGGGAGTTTGATTGGCTGGTGCTTGTTTTCAACAAGGGTTGTTATAGAGAATCAGCCTTGCTTGGAAGCTAAGAGTCTTGGGCAATCTTGGCCTCCTAAGCGGGCGAATTGAATAAATGATTTAATCACTTGTTAGATTCCAGGATCTAGTCTGGATCTAATGTTGGTGATACGTTGAGTTAGGGGCTAAAAAATGCATGAAGGCGTTGCTTGTACTTCAATTTTGTTGGTTTGTTGGTGGCAAACAAAAATATGACACCCAACAGACCATGAAGTCATGGCGAACGGGCTGGCATAGCCCTTGACTTATGCTTATATATATCCTCAAACGTAGACTTTGTGAAAAGGCTTCTGTACTCAGACATACCTATGTCTATATTCTTCCATACATTTTCTTTCCCATTTCTGCGACATGTCTAAACTGAGCTCTGTCATTCTTTTGGTCAATACTCTCCTGGCAGCGTTTATTGTCGGATCCCCTGTAAGCCCCAATGATGACCCGGAGATCTTGACGGGCATCACGAAGATTGCTGCCATTGGGGACTCATATTCAGCTGGAATTGGTGCTGGTGAGCTGCTAAAAACCCCGAGCAATAAGTACTGCAGGCGATATAGTCAATCGTACCCTTATCTTATGAGCATCGACTATCGTCTGGGTGGTCGTGATGCTCATAAATTTGACTACCTATCCTGTTCCGGGGCCACCGCTCCCGAGGTTCTAGAGCAGGCAGAGCAATTGGAAGATAGATATGACCTGATACTCGTTTCCGCTGGTGGTAGGTGAATTGGCTTTCTTTCTTTCTTTTTTTTTTTTTTTGTTTTTTTGATGTTTTGTTGCCTAAGACTGAAGCTTATCGAAAATTTTGCAGGAAATGATCTTGGATTCAGCGATATTATTATCAAATGTATCTATATCGGATACGGTAAGTGTGAGAGAGCCCTGGCGGATGCAGATGAAAAGATTGACAGCCAGGAATTCGAGCAGAATATCTGGCTGCTCCTCAACGCGGTGGGGAGCAGACTGCGGAGAGGAGGAGCTGTGTACTGGACAGGCTACGCCACATTCTTTGACGAAACAACAACGGAATGTGATAATATCAAGATTGGGTACTCTCAAGCACAATTGCCCGGTTCTCGCCCGCAAAAGCTCACACGGGAGCTTCGCAAGCGCGTCAATGCATTGGTGCTCAAGGCCAATGCCAGAATACAAGACCTTGTCCAGGAAGCCAGCCATCACTTTGTGGATTACGAGGAAATCACAGCCGGTGTGTTGGGCAAGCTCTGCGGTCCAGGAATCGATGAATCACAGTATGTTCCTCAGGATAGTCCACATGACGAATGGCAGCAGCCCTGGTACTCTATGTTTTACCAGCGGACCTTTGGTGTCAAGAACCACGACGAAGACCGACACAGTGTGGAGAGGGAGGAGGAGGAGGAGCCACTGCGTGCGAATGTGACCGATACCACCGATTTCAAAACAGGATGGACCATCTCAACGGTCATGCGAAGCCTGGGGGTGCCTCTTGATGAATGGTTCAAGTGGTTTCACCCAAAACCAGTCGCACATGCCATGATTGCCAACCACGTCCTGCATCTACTCGCCGAGAGACAGGCCCAAAAGCGGAAACAGAGGTTTCCCCCAATGCTGCTTACCCAGGATATGATCAGTTGTCCACTGAAGGCCAGTGATCTTGTGCAACACTGCTATGACCCGTTTCACCACACCCCTACATCAGACAGAGACGCACGTTATGTTGCGGCCGCCTGCGCCGATGCTGCTCCAACAATGGACTCAGCGACTGAACCGATCATTCTCCGATCTGACCAGGCGCCGGATTTCGAAGGCTCGATTTCGTGGATTCGGAATTGTCCAGGAGGCACCCAGGACGTCCTAAATCCCGCCAAAGGTGCGACGTGCAGTGACCTAGTTTATAATTCCTGGAAGAACTGTAAGTCCATGAAATCGATTTCTATGATATCTTGACCTTTACTAATAAATCATCCAAGGCAATAATGGCGGGGCGGGTGGCCATGTATATGTTGGCTGCCTGCGCTATTCTTTCAGACCTGACACTACCACCCCCACAGCACCGGGACCGCAGCGTTGCCTTGACCCCTTCAAACATAGTCCCGTTTGGGACAGCTCGGTCCATATCCTTAGTTCACTGTGCAATTCAGGAAATGGATATCCGACCTATGTGGGCCCAGGCGATGACCCAATTATCATAAAGTTGCCCAAAGGTGTAACTGTACCACACAATGTATATACGATGATTTATTGGGTGCCCGGGTGTAAAGGGGAAACCCTGTTCCTTTTCACGCCCTCTCCGGCTTTGGGATGGGATTGCAAATCCATATTGTGGTGGAATTGGAGGAACTGTAAGTCCACTATCCTCTTATGGGCTTTTTTTTCTTTTCTTCTTTTCGTCTCCCAGCGGTTACTAACAAACATCTCAAGGCAATAATGGTGGAGCAGGTGGCTATAGAGATATTGGCTGTGTTCGTTACGCCACTATCGCCTGTGATCATGACCCCGTTATCTCGGATGATGGGACACCCATGTGTATATAAGTTACAGTTCGTGTTGGGTTTCAATCAATAGCTGTCTTCCTGGGCTGTACAGAGGGTTCTGCATGTTTTATTTGGGGGAATTGTCTTCCCAATCTTTCCAAATTACCAAATTTCTAAATTGCTTGCAAAGTTTTACTAATGAAAATACTGTAACCCGAACTATTCGTTTTGTAACAATCTTCAAATCGAGAGCCCAACCTATGATGGAGACATCGATTTCTGTCTCACCCCGGTAGTAGACGGTGGTGGGAGACAAGATTGCGAAGCTCCTGCCGGTAATGGACGAGACATTGAATTACCATCCAACACCATGGGTGAAGCATGCGTGGCTTAACCTGGGACTAAATCCCTTCGGAGAAGATTGCGTATTTGCATTGTTAGGATGTAAATGAGGAGGAAACCTCTGCCAGCGCATCACTTGGTATTCAAAAGAGGACAAGAGGTAGGCGTCCAGTCCAGCCCACACACCCAGACGGTTCACACGGCCCAGTAGACTAGGCGGACTCAGTAGACCTGACAGACCGAGCCAACCTAGCGCCGCTATGGTAAACATAGATTCAGCCTAAGCTTGGAGGGTGTCTAAGGTGATGGCATCCGTGAACCTGAGAAGTCGCTAGCAGTCCTAGGACGTCATCCATCATGCGTATACGGGCCCATTGATACACTACCTAAGTAGTCTAAAACCGTCCATCCCCGACCTGTACCCGTGAAACCTCCTCCACTGTGATCATCTACCATCTGAGGCGACACATCTTCGACGCATGAGGCTATTGCATTGGTTGCCTGCTCTGCCCCAGTCGCCTAAGCACTTCTGGAAAAACTGTGTTCATGACGTGCCTCGACCCCTGTTGGAACCTAAGTTAGTCTCGACAAAATGGGACATCCCGGGGACGGGCCGCTGTTGGGGCCTAAGGGGGTGTTGGATGGATGCCCCATTCTCTCGCCCACTAGGGAGCTACCAACAGATGAATGGATTTGGCTGTGGGCAGGGTGCGTCGAGCACCTTGTCGATCGGCGGCGGCTCTCCGCTGTGGCACTGCAGGGTGCATACGGAGTATTGCATCACACCACCTTTAGTGTCAACGATTCTGGAAACTAGATGATGTAAATGGTTCCCGTTCGCGGGGCAGGACATAGCTGTGGGGAGCCTACTCCGGAGTATTCCAGGTTACACTAAATCGCGCTAGGACCAGCAGAGGAGAAAGAACAGCTATAATTGTCCATACAAGGGACCAACATGGATGGATCGCTGTGGTTCGTGCGACCTTTAAGCGCCGGATGTGCAGGGAGTTTATCGCATCACCCCCGCTGATCAGAAACCTGCCTTGTGGCCCTTACCGCAGTTCTCTGCATGACACGAATAAGGACTATTGTAGGTCCAACACTTCGAGATCCTGGTAGAACCGGGCAGAATAATAATCAAGGGTGAAGGCAAGCAAGAGTGCACTTCCATTCATATGGCGCTGTATTGGTGATGTAAACCACAGTAGAGCTTGCATCGTCACGGAACCATACATCTTTAGTAAAGAAACTGGAGTTGGATGAACTGTATACTAACAGGGCCCAGTGTCCCTCAAATAATAATGTGGCTAAAAAAAAATAGCAAGGGAAGGAATGGGAGCTGATATTAATCTATATGTATGTCTACGCACTCAGTTAAGGCGGCAAGTTCCTGTTTCTCACTAGGCTGTTATCAGTATATAGGCGTCTATTAAATTTTTCAATGGAACAGGGTCTCTCTATTCGATGGCATAGTAGCAAAAGCCCTCGCCACTTTAATTGCGCTCAGAATTCCGTTTAGCGACGCCGCTACAGGTCAACCTTTTCTGGACAGTGGTTGCGGTCGCATCCAGCGATCACCTAGCGATCATCCAGCGGACATCCAGCGGAGCCGCGATTTTTCGGCCAACTTTGCCGATACAGTGCTACTGCCTGATTTCGCACTTCATCCAGCGACCGATGGTATCAACTTGTATTCCAGATATGGGGAAGAGGACCGCTCTATTCGGCGGCAGTAGCCACTTGTCACGTCCCATATGACAGTTGAGCAACTTCAATTATGGCATCTCGGTAGGCTGAGCCACGATACTAAGCCAAACTCCGAGCTCTCGCTGATAACTTCCAGTAATACTGGATACCTAGAACAGACTCCACCCAAAGTCAACCACATATAGACGAACTATTCCGAGCTTTTGTGGTCATGATATCTTACTATTCTCTCCACGACCGCTCCGCGTTTGGCACTGGGCTACGATAATTTACCTCCTCCTTGCCACCGCGACATTTGAAGTTTTTTCCCCCATCACCATCATGAGACGCGGTCTTTTGATTTTCCTCTTGGCCAGCCTTCTCGTTCTCTCACTTCTGGTTCGCAGCGTCTCGACGCTTTTGTGGCTGCTCGTGGAGGACGCCGCCGCGGACGTAATCCACCATGCCGAGTTGCCCTCGCCAAACTCCAGTCTGATCGAACGGCGGCCTCAGATCATCCCCAAGATCATCCACCAGACCTACAAGGATGCCACTATTCCTGATATCTGGGTCAAGGCCCAGCAGAGCTGTATTGACCTCCACCCGGACTACGAGTATATTGTATGTCATTTGTGCAACAAGATGTGAACCACCACTAACAACCGATCCAGCTTTGGACGGACCAAAGGTGCCGTGAGTTTATCGCCGCCGAATATCCCTGGTTTCTCGAGACGTTCGATGGCTACACGTACCCTATCCAACGCGCGGACTCGATCCGCTATTTCGTTCTGGTCTACTACGGCGGGACTTATATCGATCTTGATGCCGTATGTATTGACCTCCTGCTATATATCCAGTCCATATATTCATCATTAACTGCCAGGGCTGCGATCGTCGCCTGGATCCGCTACTTGCTTACCCGGCGTGGGTACACCGGGCTGTGCCTACCGGGATCTCGAACGATGCGATGGGCTCTGTGCCCCAGCACCCTTTCTTTCTGCGCGTGATCGAGTCCTTGCAGCAGTACGACCGCCACTGGTTCCTCCCATATATCACCATCATGTACTCGACCGGTCCCCTGTTTCTGTCCGTTCTCTGGAAGGAGTATATGCAGGGCCAGCCGGGCGAGTCGAGCCGCGTTCGGGTTCTCCTACAGGAGGAGTACATGTTACACTCCTGGAGTTTCTTTACCTCTTACACCGGGAGTAGCTGGCATGGAAAGGACGCGAAGTTGATTTTCTGGGTGAGTCAAGTTATATACAGTAAACCTATGAGATTGTGTTGCCAATGCTGAGAAAAAAAAAACAATGAAAAAGATGGGTCGACACTGGATATTCCTTACCTTCTGTGGCTTCCTCCTGGCCGCTATCGTCGGCTTCTGCTGCTTCTGGGTCTGCGACCGCATTGTGCTCCTGGGACGCCAGTATCGCTACACCAAAATGCCCATATCAGTCAGCTTCTCGCGTCTTTTATCGTCACCGACGCGGCGCGTGCGACGGGTGATTCTCACGCTCCTTGGGAGTCTGAGTTTTAAAGAAGACGAGGAATTAGGCGGAGCAACTGCGACCTCTTACGAAGCTTTTCGTCGCGATGACTGAGCTGTGGTCTTTCAGTTGTAGCAATACGGCCTTGGACACCGTCCCCGCATACGTAACAGCGTTTAATGTATATAAAAATAACACTTTCTACTCGCCTGCCATCTGAACAATTCCAAATGGCGCATGGGTTTTGGATGACAATCTATCCTCTCATCATGAATTATTCGTGCAAATTTACAGCAGACCACACGTCTTTTTTTCTTACGCAAAAATAATATTAATCATGACAGTGCCCCAGTCTCCTCGCTGGGAAGAAGTAGGCCATCAATATTGTGCCAATTCACAGCCCACTCCGTCGGATCCCACACTGAAAAATCGAGGTCAAAGTCCAAGTCCACCTCTGCCGGAGCCCCTGGTGCTGCCACGGACATCCCGCAATCGCGCCCCGTTTGCGCCGCCGCGCGCCGCTGATTTTTGGCTTTGACAATGCCCCTGGCCGCAACATCCGCGATAAAGTTATGGGCCATAAATGACTCGGCTTTACCGGTAAACGGCATGTCCGTATTCCAATCCTCGTCGATCATGTTCTCGATGATTCTACAGACCCGGAAACATTGAAAGCGTCGGTCATTGCCCGTTTGAGATATATCGCTCATGAGGGCAAAGGTCTGTCTGATGATGTTTCTGATGCCCGCTTCATCGATGAGCCGGCTCGGTGCCGTGCCCAGGATGCGTAGGAGGAAAAACACCGCGTAGCTTGTGACACGGAAAACATGAAATACGCCTTTGCGGAGTATGTCGGGGAATGCAGTCACCGTAATCAGGAGCTGTCTTGCCGTGATACTGCTCCGGGTGATGATCTCCGCGGCTGGATGAAGGAGGCTTTCCAGGGACTGCTGCTGGTTCTTGATCTGGTGGTGGAGAACGTAAGAGTACAGGCTGAGCCGCGCGTCGAGGAAGGACACCTCCTCGGCGGGAGACCATTCGCTAGAGTATTTGTCTTGTAGCACAGCAAGCTCATGTTCAAACACCCGCACAAGCGGAAGGGGATCCGGCACGAGTCCGGTGGGCGAGGTCTCGCATTCCCCCAGGGCAGCCGATATCTTCGACGTAACGAAGGCGATATGGAGTTGAATCCTGGTAGTCGCTGGTAACCCAGACGTCGAGTCATTCAGGGCATGGAGGACGGTGTGGTCGATCCTGATGGAGCTTGGCACGCCGAATCTCGCAGTGTGCCTGTAGAATAATCTCAGCAAATTTATTTATGCAACAGCTCAGGGGTGGGTGGGTAGCCTACCATTGATCCACAATGAAACAAGACAGCCAGGTAGACCGCCGAGTTTCCAAGGTTCCGACCTCCGATGACTTTGCAGCAAAGAAATTAAACGGATATTGCGGACGATGTAAGCCCAGAGAGCGGGCCATGGAAATGGCGAGGGCACAGTACATCGACAGCGACTCCTTGTTCATGTCTCCATGGGGCGAAGACCACACATAGAGGAGAAGTAAAGCCTGGACGAGGTGGATGGACCGAGAGCCAAGGAGGATAATATCTGCTGCCAATTGCCGTGAAAGGATCTGTAACCGGCTGTTGACAGGGGCATGCTTTTCCGAGTCCTTGGTCGCAAGGGTCAACACGCTCCAGAACAACAGGGGCTCTTTCTCGTAGCTGTCGATGACAGTGGCTGCGTCAAGCAACAGCGGGAACTTTGGATGTAGCTGGGAATAGTATCTAAAAGATCGTCAGCAGGTAGAAGAATGAAAAAAAAAATACCATTGGTTGGTTGAGTTATACTCTTCTAGCATTTCGGCCACAGCACTAGATGTGAGTTTGATGCCGGTAGCCTCATGAGTAAACTTAGCAGATCTCCTCCGGCCGAGGCGCAGTTCGGCTGTGATGCCTGCAATGGAAGAATCCGAGGCCGAGCCAGCTAAAGGATTATTGTCTGGTCCCCCCGAGAACAGCTCGGTCGGCACAGTCCCCGATAGCACGGAACGGGGCGTCGTGTACGCAGTGTCATCTTGACACCCCTGGCGAGGTTTCAGACTATATTCGATCAGAAGGGAAGCACGGCGTGAAAAGAGAACGCATCAAATTCGGCCTTACCTTCTCCTGGGTGTCCTCTTGAACGAAGGGTCTACAGAGCATCGCTCACCGGCTCTGTCGCAACCCGAGCAGGGTGCCGGAAATTTCTGACTGGCATTACATTTTACCTGAACATAGTTGTTAAACTCCACTCCAATAATAAGAACTGAAGGGCCACGTCCCCAAGGGATTGATTGATTTGATTCGCTATTCGTACCTTCATCTGGCGACACCGCACACAAGGCACGCCAGCCCGGCGTGGCTTGATACGCGAGGTTGGATTTGTATGCGAGCTCGCGACTCTAGATTGAATGCTCTCCATTGCCCTTGGAGTGTCTGTACACTATGATGCCCCAATCTCTGCGCGTAATTTTTGGTATCAAAAACGAGAAAGAGAAGAGCATACGAGTAGGGAAACAGGAGATCTAGCTGAGAACCTCAACTTACACTCACTGGTTTCAATAGTGCTGCCTACTTGTGCACAACAGTCCCTTGGGCCTGTCAGCGTCAGCTTTCAGGCCCCCAGTGCTGCTCCGATGACGTAATGTAAGCTAGAATGTAAGATGTACTTGAATATCGAGTTTGAATGTGATATTTCTCTACAACTCATTTTAAGATTGTAAATGCATTAAGAAATACGGGGCTGCATTAAAGCTATATAGGTACTCGCTATGGCTGCGCTTTTATGCATATTGGCCACACGATATACTATATCCAGTGAGTTCAAGCCCGTAAGATATAATCAACTTCGGCGCATTTTTGCATGGGATATCTGCAATCACATTTTCGTTTCGGAGTCTATATCCCTATCTGTAGATAGATCTAGGCTTCAAAAATTGTTAATCTTGGTCGCGGTTGAATCGTTGAATTGCTAATGGTAGCCTTGGTTGGCTTTCAACCAACTCGCTGTCGGGTGGTTTGATAAAGGCCTATCAAGACTACGAGGACGTAACCTAACTTTCCAGAGCAAAGCCTCGGTTCAGCTGCAGCCGCTGCTCATTTTTCACTGCCCACGCCTTGAGCGCGATGTTGAGGATTACGAGGGACATGATGAATGCTGTGAGGCCCATTGCAACGGTTAAGGTAAACATGGCATCTAGCTCGTAAAACTCCATGGCTTCGATAACGTTGCGGGTCTGTGCAGGATCATCTGTTAGTCTAAATCATAACTGTGCCTTTGAATAACTTACACTCAGCATGAAGACGAGCCCACCGGCAATAAGACAGAAGCCAGACACAATCTCCGTCGGAGGGCGAGCAGGGAGGTACGATATTGGCGGGTGTAAGAAGAGAAGGACGTAGGTCATTCCCCGAGCGAGTGCAAAGCCGACAAGCATATTCCCCCACTGCTTGTGCACCATGGTCGATGTCATGCTGTCTTGGTGGTGCGATCCCATCATCATGCCCAGAAGCGAAATGATAAGAGCCGGCATCGGGTTGAGAGGCACGCCCTGCGATCTGGGCGGCTGCCACTTTTCGTCCTCGCGACAGTCATGGGGAGGGAGCCGGAGGATGGTGCTGTTGAGAGCGTCACGGATGCGCCGACACTCGAGAAGCATGCCGACCAAACCACCACCAAAGAACAAAATGGAAATAGAGACATGCTCCAGATCAGCCGCGGACCATGCACCGCCCCAATTCGATAGGTGCTCCAGAAAGACATTGGTTATGCCATACAGCCAGATCACAAACGACTCCACGAACTCGCCCGATGGAACTCTGGCCTTCCAGCCGACGAGGGACGCCGGGGGCTTCCTGTTCCAGGCCCAGCCCAGGTCCGCCCAGGCCCCCATAAACCGGCCAAGGGTGAGGATTCCATACCAAAAGAATATCCCGCCCTTGATGAAATGCGCCAGGCCGTTGAAAACGTCCTTGCCGCGGAAAATACCATCGTAGGTGACCACCCCTGATACAATGGCAACGAAGCCAAATGGTAGAATGATCCGGTCAATCACCTTGTACACGCCGTTGGAAACGCGCAGGATACGGGTTGAGAGTATTCCAGGCACATATTTCGAGAGAAAGCGATGCACACCGGAGCTACGGAACCAACCGCGCAAGCCAGAAGGCTTCAGAGACCCTGGTTTTTCGAAACATCCAAGCTCATCTTGCGGTTCGGATGTTGGCGATCCAGGGCCGTGGAAAGATGTGGAAATCGAGTAATGGCTCCCGTACTCGTTTGCGGCGACAGGCAAGAACGCAGCACCTTCAAATGAAGTCGACTGCGACGTTGACTCACCCCGGCCGGCATACCGGAAGATAACGGCCAGTATGACCTGAATACTCACGACCCATGTCGCGATCCAACCAATCTTGTGATGCGCATTGTTCTCGTACATATCGGGCGTCTGAGTGTTATAGAGGACCCCGAAGACCAGACCGAGGGAATTGAAGATCAGGAACAGGAATTGCGACGGGAGCGCGAGTCGTGAGCGCGCAATGCTGAGCATGACCGCTGTCGGGGGTTACTCGCGATTCTCGAACACTTGACCGGAAACATCGCTTACCTGCAGGAAGAACAAAGCACCATCCCAGGATCATGAGCGCAATGTGCGCTATAATGGTACTAGAGTGCTTGCCACAGGCGAAATAGCTCGGCGTATCTTCACAATGGATGCCCGACGAGGTGGGTGGTGTTGAGGAAGAGGTGTTGGGGGTTGCGTGCATGTCCATACTCATTCCCATGTCCATCGATCCATCGTCGTCGTGCGCGATTGCAGGCAGCGCAAGGTAAATCGCCGCAAATGCAGCTCGAGTAGCTAGTTGCCGCATGGGCCCGGATGATATTTCAGATCGTGTGAATTAGTTATGAGGAGATCACTGTGATTCTGGGACAGAGCTTCAATCCTCGCGAAGTATCGAAGAGCTCTCGAGTTGCGATGTACGTTGCCAGATCGGTGCGTTTTTCAGGATTCTTTGCCTTTCTCGCTCCAGAATTGATTCTCTTGATATTCCCCATCCGATGTCGAGCTGACTACCCCGACTGGTGGTGGTGGTGGTGGTGGGAAGATGGACTTGGATTGTATAGGGCTGAGAGGTAAGTATACAGGAGGGCAGATGCTGCTGTCTAAGAGAGCCAGAAGCCCGCGGGGCAGAATGCAGAGAACTAATAAGGAGGGAGGCACCGGATTTATGCAAAGTACTACACAACAATAAAGAACAAAGACTCGCCGTCGCTGATTTCCAATGCGCTGGACAGAGGGCGATCAACACAAGCGCCGTGCAGATCTCGCTACAAGCAGCGAAATCTCGCCCAACCAAGCAGCGGACACGAACAAATGGCCACCGTCCCGGCCAACATATTATGTAGGTGGTTGTTCACTATCGCTACTTCAGGCAGTTTCTGATTATCTGAATTTGGCAATACGTGGCATGATGGCCATAGTGAATAGTCAAATCTTCAGTTCTGCTTTTGAATTTCTAAATGCTGCCTTGATCTTGCTGGAGCAAGAGTCTATACCTCCCCTTAAGTGCCATCCTTTTAGCCAATATAGATATGCGCTCAATGTTACAGTAAACTCTACTCAAGTAGTACATAGCTAGGGTTCCTGGAGATGTACTTGCCCTGTTGCCTCAGGCGCTAAAGGCCGCAGCCTCTTTGGCACACTCACTGGCCGGATGCTTTCCACGTTATCAAACGCTATGAGACCGGGCGCTTCCAACGGGCGATCTTGATTAGGATGATGGATCTCCGGACTGGACGGGATATAGGCCTTTTGATATTGGCTACTAACCTGCATTGATTTGACGAGTAGATATGAAGGTAGCTGCTGGCCTGTAGAAAGGAGGTGGGTAGTGGTTTGGTTCTCCGATATCAGGAAACCACCAAGGACGTTTGATCTCGAGCGGTAATCGGATATTCCCTGAGATATAAGGTATATGCGTCCTCAGTGTCTTGCCCTAGAGCCCCCTACCAATCACCTTCGATTCTTCTGCCCTCAAACCCGGGATACAGACTGGCGGTGGCTTTAATTAAGGTAATATATTTTATTTCGGCCATTGTACCGTCTATAGTCATAAATCATAATACGCTTCTTTTCAAAAGAAGCGCTCATTAGAGTCTCTCACACCTCATACTTCTTCTTCCCAGCAGTATACACCTCCGAACTAGCCAGCGTGCTCCTCTGCCGCAACCAGGACCCATACATCTTAAAGCCAATTGGGATCGGAATCATGACCACAGCTAGACAGCCCAGCATGGTCCCGGCCCACTGAACCCCCAGATTCTCCATCATCTGGCGTGAGAAAAGCGGGAATACACAGCCAATTGCGGACCGCAGGATCGTATTAGCAGCGATTGTCGAAGCAGCCCTGAGAGATATCTCCAGTTAGCCAGGAACTCAAAAAGAAAAAAAAGAAACCGGGGGGAAAAAACTTACAAGGTGGGATAGCAGTCCACGATATAGTTGAAACACTGTAGGAAGATACAGAAGATGCCAAACCCGGTGAACAATCCGGATGCAGCCGGCGCCAACCAGTGAATAGACGGGTCGTAGCCCGTCCAGCCGAGCCAGAACATTCCGATCGCAAAGGCAACGGCTCCGGCGATGGCCGGAGGGAGACGCCATTCGGGGATGGGCCGGCCGTCGTTCGCGGCGAGTTTCCGCGTGTACGAGCCCTGCAGACAGAGGACGAGGGCGCCGCCGAGGAGTTCACCGATGATGATCCCGATGAAGGCCAGTCCGCCGACACCGATGTTCATTCCGTACACGCCCTGGAAAATGACTGGGTACGCTCCCAGCATGGCGTAGGTGAGCCCGTAGATAAACGAGATATAGAGCGAGACGAGCAGAAGGATCGGCTCGGTGACGAGCATCGTGAGCGGCCGGGTGAAGTTGGTCCGGACGAGCTCGGTAAATTCAACCTCGACTTCATCCTGCTTGGCGTGGATGCCCCAGTTGTGCGTTTGGCGGCGCAGCACGGCCGCCTTGTGCACGAGGATCACCGGCGCGTACGTCTCATCCAGCCAGAAGACGACCAGCACGGAGCCCAGAAAGACCATGATGGCGGAGATGTACAGGATCCAGCGCCACCCGAGCGCGGGATTCATGACGATGAACCCGCCCACGAAGGGCGCCGCAAAGGGGCCGACGAAGGCCGCCATGCAGAAGATGGACATGACCACGCCGCGCTGCGCGGTGGGGAACAAATCGGCAAGCACGGCGGGGACGACGGAGATAGGGCTCGCGGCGAAGAAGCCCGCGAAGAAGCGCGTGAGCATGATCGTCTGGACGTCCTTTGCGGTTGCGCAGGCCACGGTGAAGACCCCGCATCCGAGCAAGCCGATGGACAGCGGCCAGCGCCGTCCGATCAGCTCGGACGCGGGCGCCCAGATTGTCGGTCCTGCGGCGAACCCGAAGACGAAGAGGGTGACTCCCAGCGAGGAGACCTGCCTGCTGACGTGGAACTCCTCGCTGACGGGGCTGACGGCCGCGGAGAAGACGGCGCTCGTGAAGGAGCTGGTGAATGTGCCGTAGCAGAGAATGCAGACGAGCAACGTTCTACGCCCTGTCCGTCAGCGGGACTTTGGACCTCAGGGAAGGGCTGCGATGAACATACCGTCTGAGCAGAGACCAGTTGAACGGATGGAGAGGATCACCCGCGCCGTCGAATTCCACCACGTAGGTCTCCGGGTCCGGTAACAGAGGGGGATACTCCTTCCCGGCGCCCATGGCAAGCCATCTCTCCCGCGGAAGGGGGCCTTTTGTCGATCCCACAGTCGTCTTTTGCTGCAGTCGGTGTGTATTGATGCGTTCGAGCTCGAGAGAATCGGGCTGCTCTAAGATGTCGTCGGAATACACCTCGCTGGCCGTCTCGCTGACGGAGAGGTCCTTAAATTGGCCTGCCTGGTGATCCATTTTCGGTTGCTCCCTTGGCTTTTATTGGATCAAGATCAGCCACTGCTTGCGGGTCGCAAACCAAGCGGGTTTAGTCTTTCGATGTATACAATTCTATCAGATCCTTTCTAGGTAGTAACGGTTTCTCCTAGGTCCACAAGTCTATATATGTCTCTCGATCTCGAAAAGAGCCACTTTTTTTTTTTTTTTTTTTTCTTCCTGGGTTTTGACTATCATCTCGGCCTCGCAAAAGTGCCCACTATGGCGACTAGATAGGCTCCATCATCGCGAAGTCCAGGGAGGAAAAAGATCCATTCTTTTCCGCGTCGAGATAACAAAATTTCCTGATCTGGAACCAGACAAGGGTTCTGCGTCAGCCACAGATCTCGACTCCGGTTGACCAATGGGAATCAGTTTCTCTCACGAAGCACCGGCTATGGGCGGGACTGTGGCTAGGGATATCGGTACTGTGGCGCATTCGGCAGCGGGCCGGCGATATCCTCAGCCACTCGATGGACCTGTCTCTCGGTTATCCTCGCTCCACAGGTCCCGATGGTGCTGGGTTTTCACGCCTGTAAATAGCCTTTTAGCACCTCGCTCGGCTCAAACGGCTCGATTGCGAGACCTTATCCGTGCATTCGACAGCCCAGACCACCGTTTTCGCCATCTTATTGTCACATCACCTCCCGGAGGCGAGCTCATTCGCACGTCCCGATCCGAACTCCTACCGGCATGTGGGTCGTCCTCGGAATAAAAATTGGGACTTGATGGCGGGCCGGCCTCGAGATTGGGCGCCGTTAGGCAGGCATTTGTTGCTATCGGGAGATCATTTACAACAACCAATGCGCGTGGGCCAATGTGCCACGGTTTCCAGCATCATCTAGGCCTCGGCATATACCCAAAAATAGAAGAGAGCTGCCAAGGCCTATTCAGGATGACTGATTGGGCGGATATAACAAGGTGAATGATTCAAGTACTAGCTACGTACATATTCACTCTGAGTTTTATTCTGTATTCCGCCTTGGGTGGTTCGCAATTCTAGCGGCTGCCAGTCCCAAATATAGGGAGTCAAGATTTGATGTGAAGTCGGGGGCAAGGACGTTGACGTTGAATCTGCGTTGGCGCAACTTCAATTCCGATGCTTCTCAACCTCGGAATAAGGTCATCAGGCTGTGGCTTTTGTCTGCATGCGTCATTGAAGGATGTCTTCTCGAGATGCAAACGTTTGATGATCTAGCCTTCCAGGCGTCATACTCAAAAGTCTCCTAGACACACTCCTTTTTCTTGAAATTGCGGCAACGCTCTCTGTGCCATCGCGACTGGAATTAAGTGCAGTTTTTAATCTTTCCCGGCAGTCCCTCATATATAATCGGTTATCAAGTTCGGCAAGAACCTCCTCCTCTCCTGGGTGTGAATGAAGCAGAGTATCTAAGGGTGGGTACCTTTGGTCATGAACCCTAGAATAGCCGTACATCCACCCAATCAATAGGACACTGGCGGTCTGGTCCCGGATAGAGATAAACACTAAGCTTTTTTTCTCTGTCGAGGTTTAACCCTACTCTAGTTAGTAGCTTTCCAGGTGACGATTTGTTAATTGACATGATTACTATCTTGTTATAGGTTGGTTGAATCATTCTGTTTGGAATAGAAGCACTCTACTTCGGCTATACCTCTAGAGATAATGAGCAGATCAGACTTGATTCTGTCGCTTCGTGCTCAAGCCCATCCCAGCGCCAAGATATAATGCCCAGAACCCGATGTCGTCATCTGAGCTTTTAGTTCAACCTATACGAGACCTTCTCGTATAACCTCGAGAACACGACTTCAACTTCATCCCCTCTCCCTTCTACACTCTCGCATCCCCCCACCTCGAACCTCCCATCTCATCTCGACTGCTAGTCATGCAACCAGACAAAATCGACGAGAAATACGATTTTCCCCTCTCACAATCATGCAGCATATCAAGTTGTCACCCACAACTCCGCCGACGAGTCCGGATCCGAAAGTGGGTGAAGACCAAGTCCGCCACGCTGTCTTCCTCCCTATCTGCATGCAAGAGGAAGATTCTGCGAAATCCTCTCGTCGAGTTTGTGCTCTTTTTACCCTTTTGTATCGTTTTAGCGATCAACTTGGCCTTCTTTCATAGCAAAAACTGCTGCTGCGACTGGTGCGACTGAGAAGGTTCTTATCGGGTATCTTCGCCACGCTTTGGAGAGCACGATCCTCTTCTCTGGCTTGACAAATATCCACTTTGCAGTTATCGGCAGGCCTTTTAGCAGCATAGATTTAGAGCGAGGGTGACAGCACCTGGAATGCCAATCTGCCACTATCCCCCGCGTTTCTAGCCCTATCCAGTGACACCACCTCAATGTTCTTATATCTCGCACTGTGGCATCGCTCTGGTTGCAGGCTCCCATATCAATGATCCCAAAAAAGGAAGAATCTAAGGTTTTAGGAGTCTAGGTAATCCCCATCTATCGACCAGAAAGTACCTCCGGGAAGGAATGCCTGCACCGCAACATTCCCCCCATGATGTAGCCGCAGGTACGCGCAAATAGAAGGACATTCCACTCTCGCTCGAAGCTCAATCCACCAGATACTGCGCCCTGCTTTGCGGTACCACAGATACAGCAACACAAGCCCCACAGGGTCCCTACCCCGGAGCAACTCTTCGAAAGCGCCATGAATACCGCGTATAAAGAGCTGCGCATGGCCCGTTGTGACCTCGGTATCCGGGAGGTCCAGGAGCCGGGAGACTGCGTGGGCGGCATCGAAATACGGGTTGTTTTCCGCCGTCGAGGAGTCGTCCAGGAGACACATGACCGCCAGGGGCGCTGGGATACCGTCCACACCCTTCGCCGACAAGGGGGAAAGCATGAGGGCGAATGTCGCCGCCATGACAACGAAAAGACTGTCCGGTCGGAGCGGGTCCACGATGTGCCACAGGGACATTTTGCCGTTGCTCATGCGTACCCAGTCCAAGTCGGAGTGGTGGTCGGGGGAGGACTTTAACGGCCAGGATTCCTCCGGTGTGTGCGCGTCCGGGGACGAGAAGGCCAGGATAGTCAGGGCGGCCGCGGTGCCCCAGATTGGGTCCCTGTCTGTCGCTTTGATCGGTTGTTGTAATCGGGTGTTGAGAAGGGTGGTGCTCTGGGACCAGTGGTAGCACTCTTCTAGGCTGCGGCGATGGCCTAGTGAGGTATTCAGATGGCGGTCGTATGTAAGTGCCACGGCGAGAGAGGCGTGCATTAGAAAGGGGTGCTGTAAGGTATACTTATGTGAGCGAGCTAGGCCCATAACGACCGGGTCCAGGGCATAATACGTACGGAAAAGGCTAGTTTCAGGAGCTTGCGATTCATGTGAGTCGTGTTAGGGTCATCCGGGGTCATGAGACTCCGTCCAAGATACCGGGTGATGAAATCCTGGCACCTTGAGTTTAGTTGATAGTGATAGGAGATGGATTCGTCCGACGTCCAGACAGCACTGGCGATAGGGGGCTGGAGCTTTGCCTTTCGTTGAACCACCAGTGGTTTCCCCGTGTCTGCGGTAATGGGTTGTAGGTCGGCAACGTTGGACATGAAGTTGCATAATACCCCGAATGAACTACATCTCTTGCAATGAGGTTTGCCTTCGTCGCACTAAGAGGCCAGGATAACACGCTCAGCCAAGGACCAGTATAAGTGGACAGACAGGAAAGTTGAGTCACCCACCTTGAGTTTTCTGAGCTTGCAATTCCGGCAGCCGAATCTCGACCTGCGCGGAGTCCTACGCTCCCGAGTCTCTCCTGGACAAGTCGAGGCCATACTTGGTTAACTGTGAGGGAATTTCCGGCGTGAAAAATGATTCATTTACTGTCAAGGACAGACACTGCCTCGTCGTCAGCGTCGTCTCCACCAACCTCACGCTAGCCCTGCCTCGGCTGCAGCAGTCGCTGATTGGCTGCAGGTGAGTATACAGAGTTAGGTAGGTGGGAAAGGGCATAAGAAGAAGCTCATCCCTCCCTCGACATCCTTAAAAGAAAGACGAATATAACTCTCCATGTAAAATCTCTGCTTTTACAAAGACTCCAAGATGGCCACCCACCTCGCCGCCGTCTCGCCCGCCAAAGGCCAACCTTTTGAGCTGCAAACCCGCCCCACCCCAAAACCCGGCCCCGACGAGCTCCTCATCGCCGTCAAATCCGTCGCCCTCAACCCAGCAGACACCCTCATGCGCGGCCACGGCCTCTTCATCCCCTCCTACCCCACGGTCATCGGCTTCGACTTCTCCGGGCTCGTCCTCGAGACCGGCGCCAACGTCCCCACCGGGCCCACCGACAATAATCGTACAGGTCCCTTCTTCCGACCAGGTATCACCCGCGTCGCCGCCTACGCCGCCGCCGTCTGGAAGGCCTGCGATCCAGACTACGGCGCGTTTCAGGAGCGATGTCTCGTCCCCTGGCAGCATGCCGTGCCGCTTCCAGACGAGGGTGAGGGCGACGGCATGCACACGTGCCTGTCTTGGAACGCGGCGGCAACCTTGCCCGTCGCCGTCGAGGTGGCCCTTAACGCGTGGGATGTCATGGGGATCCCCCGGATGGGAGAATTCCCTCCTACTGGCTCTACCGGCACCAGCAGAGGGAAACAGCCCACCAAAAACAAAACGGACAAAAAAGAAGCCCTCCTAATCTGGGGCGCCTCCTCCAGCGTCGGCACCATGGGCGTCCAAACCGCCCGGCTGCTGCGCGAAGACCCGGGCTCCTCCTTCGCCGCCGTGTACGCGACAGCCGGATCTGCGAATCAGGGCTACGTGGGTTCACTCGGCGCGGACCGCGTATTCGACTACAAAGACCCGCAGGTCGTGGACGCGATCGTTTCGGCGGCCAGGGACGACGGACTCGTGATCCGGCACAGTTTTCTCGCCACGGGCCAGCTGGCGCTGTGCCAGGCTGTGGTGAAGGCATTTGTCAACGAAGATCAAGATGGCGACCGCGACCGCGACCGCGAAGATCGCGTCGGCGCCTATTGTCCCTCCGAACGCGGAGGCCGTGGACGGCGTAGAGACGATCTTTGTAGTTCCGTCGACGGTAGAAGGGGAGAGGCTGGAGCAGTTCCGGTACTGGATTGGGACGTGGCTGAGGGAGAACCTGGCCCGGGGCACCATCAGGCCGAGTCCCGAGCCGAGCGTCGTGGGGAAGGGGTTGGGGGCGATTAATTCTGGGTTGGACAGACTGCTCCGGGGGGTGAGCTGTACCAAGTTGGTTGTGGAGGTTGCGGAGTGAGAGCTTATTTCTATCTATATACGGGAACATTTACTCACTTCCATGGTTTGCACTCTTCTCTTCTTGATTATCACCTAATTAGTTTATGATCACGAGGACGAGGCTAGTGCTTTTATTTAGTCTTATAACTGGTGATTCCGGGGTTAGGAATGAGGTATGTATACTGTTCCTGTGCGGTATGTAGGATATCATGTGGATTGATATTGAACCAACTTATCAATATCTCCAGATGAGGATGGAAAGGGAGCAGATGCGTGGAAGGCGAAGGGCCAGGTGGACATTTATGTTTATTATTTCTCCTTTCAGGGCATAAAGGCCTGTCCTCCGCCTCTCGACCATTCCCTGAACTGGTGCACTCAGACTAGCCCCCATTTCCCCCTCAGTCCAGCTAAACTCTGTTCTACATAGTAAACTTCCCATGTAGCCATTGGTCGTCTTTGCTTTTTTTTTTTTTTTTTTTTTTTCTTGTTTGCTCAGATTAGAAAGTCAACGTCGCCTCAAGTGGCAAGTCCCTGCTATCCCGACCAACATAGATCCTATAAGCCCCGCGCTGAAGGAGCCACTCCTGCGCATCGGTATCCCAGGTACTCAAGTCCCGTCGGGTCAAGGCAAAGGACACCATTTTCGACCTGCCCGCCTTGATAAAGACCTTGTCAAAGCCACGAAGCTGGCGCACAGGACCGCCAGGAATCCCAATGTAAAGCTGGGCCACCTCCTGGCCGTCGACCGTGCCAGTGTTCTTCACCGTGGCGGACACGGTCACCAGCACGTCAAACAGACGCGGGTTCCCACCGGGGACGACAGCGGATGTCTTGTCCGGGTACGCAGAAGGCGTGGCGGCACGCTGCTTGGACACCTTGAGGTGCGAGTAGCCGAACGTAGTGTAGGACAGACCGTACCCGAACGCATACTGGGGTGTGATCCCCTGCTTGTCGAACGCGCGGTAGTCGATGTACACGCCCTCGGTGAAATCAGCCTGCGGGAAGAACTGGTACTTCCCCTCCGGCTGGGCCGGCTCGAGGAGCGAGCCGTAGTCCGAGTCGTGTTTGGCGACGGTGTACGGGAGTCGGCCGGAGGGGTTGGAGTCGCCGTAGAGAATCTCCACCACGGCGCGGCCGCTGTCCTGACCGGGCAGATGGGCGTAGATGATCCCCGTGACGTTGGCGTGGTCGACCCACGACGAGACGGTGCGGATGCCGGCGTTGTGGACGACGACGATCGTGTTGGCGCAGTTGTCTGCGACGTTGGTGACGATGGCGTCGCTGTGGGGGTCGGATAGGGCTGCGCGGTCGAAGCCTTCCTCGGCGTAGGCGTTGAGAAAGACGAGGCAGACGTCCGATGTGTAGTCGACCGAGGGGCTTTCGGAGGTAAAGTCCCAGAGGACGGACGAGCCGTCTTGGTACGCCCGGCGCTGGATGGCGTCGATCGGGGCATCGATGTAGGCGGGCGAGGTCTTGCCGGACCCGCCGCCGACGTACTGCGTGCCGTTCTGGTAGAGGGGCGATCTGGGCCTGGTGTCGAAACTGAAACTGCTGGTTGCAACGAGAGTCATGGGGGCGTAGGCGTCGTAGCCGAAGACGGAGATCAGCTGGGGGGACTTGAGCGGGAGGGCGGCGTTGGTGTTCTTCACCAGGACGTGGCCCTCGATGGCTGCCTGCAGGAGGACGGGCTTCGCGTCGGGGGATGTGGCAATGACGGCCTGATGCGCTGCACCCGCGCTGCTGGGCATTCCGATCCCAGGACTGGGGAAGGCCGTGTCCTGGTCGAGGTGGTACCAGGTGGCCATGACTCTGTGGGTGGATGTTAGCACTGGACAGTAGTCGTCGTTACTTGTTTGGCCATGTACCTGGTGATCATGTCGTCTAGGCGCGAGGCCTCCATGGATCCATTGGCAATGGCGGTCGTCAGATTGCTGTTCCAGGTTTCAGACCAGGGCATCACGACGTCCAGTCCGGCGTTGGCACCAGCAATTCCAGCATGCTGGGCAAACCAGTCGGTGACCACGTAACCTACGCATACAATCTTTAGTTGTCGCTCAGCCAGTCAACGCAGGACGCGGGTTTCTTCGTACTTACCCTGGAAGCCCAACTCGGTCTTCAACAGCCCGTTGAGAATCTTGCTGTTCTGGCACCCGTAGGAGTTGTTCACCCGATTATACGAACACATAATACAGGTAGTCCCCGCCAGGACCGCATCCTGGAAGGGCCACAGGTAGAGTTCGTGCATTGTCTTATCGTCAAGGTTGGAAGAGACGGACTGAACGGCATTCCCGTCCGAATCGTTGGTTGGGTTGCGGTTCGTTTCTTGTTCGTTGGCGATGTAGTGCTACTTGAATTAGATCCAGCGCGCGCTCCAAATATGACAACAACCCAGCAGCCTTACCTTGAGAGAGGTAGCCACGTTCTGGGACTGAAGGCCCTTGACAGATTCAGAGACTAGGATGCCGCTCAGGTAAGGGTCCACGGCGAACCCTTCCCAGTTCCGTCCCCCGAGCGCAGTGCGGCCGAGAGGGCCAACCACCGGTCCAAGCATCATGTTGACGCCCTTTTTGCGAAACTCCTTGCCCATGTAGGTGCCGCGGTTATGCGCAAGCTCGCGGTTCCAACTGCTCGAGTATTAGCCTCCAGTTAACCGTATTGGACACCGGAGGTAGTGTATATACCTAGCTCCGACTGAAATCCCAGATGACCAACCATTGACGTAGTCGGTTCCCCTCTACGACAACGTTAACCATTGAGTAGGTAGAGCTGGGAACACAAAAAAAAGAGAGACAACCACCCACCAGGCCATTTCCCGCGTCGCTCATGCAGATCCCCGGGAACCCCAAGCGGTCGATACCTTGGATGTATCCAGAGCAACCAGTGTTCGAAGAGACACCGGCGGTGAGGTTGACCTTTTCATCATCAGACAGTTGGGCAACGAATGCCTTGGCCTTGGTGTAGGCAGAGGCCCAGTCGCCGGACCCAGTACCCTGAGCTACGCAGCGCGTTAGCGAGCATGCGAGATTGAAGCCGCAGTACATGAGGACTGCAACAGACAGAACGATAGAGAACTGGACGTACGCGAAGGGTACACAGGAGGCGAGTCGCCATAGAAGTAGGTGTCACTGGCAATGGCGTCCTCGGCCACAGCGATGCTGCCCAAGGCAACACCAAGCAAGAGACCTGCCTTTCCCCACGAGGTCAACATTTGTGAATGCAAGAGGAGAGTCGGTCTCTGAAATATGATCTGGCTCGCTGGCTCGCTGTGCGTCCTGGGGATGTGGAAGAAACGTTGCTTTTATATATCTCTGCAGGCTAGGAAACAGTGGCCCCTCTGTCATCGATCTACTGTCCCGGACATGCATCGGGGAAACATTATGAAATGTCCACGCATCGTGCGGAGGGGATATGCTGAGATGCATAACACTGTTCGCTCGGACCAGAGACAACTAAGCTCAAAGAAGCTTCGGGTGCGGAGAACCTGGCTGGCGACAAGCATCAAGCAAGGATACTCTCTCGGAAGGTGGAGAGCAATCGGCTTCATGAGAAAAGTACCCCGTGAGGTCGCCAAATCAGATATCCCCACAGACGCTCTCGATCCCCCACGGCAAAAGCTCAAAGGGAGCACGAATGGGACGGGATGGATACAAGGGCGGGGTTGGAAGCGATGCGAAGCAAGGGGGGGGGGGGGGGGTATGCGTTTTTCCAATCGAAATTGACCAACCCCCTCTCCATTCCCTGGTGGTGATCTACAGTCTCGGTTGCCTTTGGCCCAGAGATTGAACTACTAGCTTTATGCACTGGGATGGGACATACCCAGATTTGATCCAGCGTGTTTCTGTCCAAGTGGTTTGCATTCAAGATGATGCGCACCGGTATCGCATGGATTCGCCTGGAAGTAACAAAGCCCTCTGGAGGGTAGCAACTCTCCAGCAGTGCTGATGATTCTACCCCAAGACAAGCGGATTATATACAAGGAAGATGTCCTTATTTCAGTACAGCGGATCCGGTCCTGAATCTGCTCCTATGTTAATTCTGACGTTGACCAGGCAAACACCATCATAGGCACTGCTCTGCTATAAGCACCAGGATGACTGCTTCACCACTTAAAAGGCCTGTATCGACTCTTTCCCTCAATCCGAATTCATCTGATTTAAAAATGGCTATTAATTGACTATCTTGAAAATCCGGTTCGATACAATGACAAGGTTTCAAAAGCTAAAGATATCCAACCTTGCCTTCCCCAGATCTTCACGGCCGTCCATTTCATGAGATACAGAGAGATAACCACCTCAATCATTGTCTGAACCATACATCGCCATCCTGTCCCCTAGAATCGAATACCCCAAGCTCAATACCCGAACAGCAGATGCAGACTGCGGGGTACACGTCGACCTCGGCCCACGCCAAGTGCCTCCACTTCTCGGCATCATTCCATTCACTATACATACTTAACCACCACCACCACCACCAAGTCCCTCCCAGCTCCAATCCACTCAGACTCGGACTTGCACCGAACAGACGATAGCGATACCATGGTGATCTTCAAATCCGAAAGACCGCACATCGACAGTACGTCTACCCAATTGCCCAATCTATCCAAGCCCGGTACACTCGAAACTAATAATAAATACAGTCCCCACCAACCTCCCAATCTGGGAATGGCTCTTCGACTCCCCATACTCCCCGCTAATCACCAACCAGCCCACCCAGCTCGGCTCCTTCGTGAACGCAATCACAAAGGAAGAGATCCGCTATGACGCCCTCAAGGACCTCACAACCTCCATATCTACCGCCCTGGTGCGCGACTACGGGCTGAAACCGGGCGATACAGTCGCCCTGTTCAGCCCGAATACGATCTGGTATCCCGTTGCGATGCTGGCGACTGTTCGAGCTGGTACTCCCCCTCTCTCCTTTCCCCCCCTAGTTTAAGCCCCTCTAGTACATGAAGTCTGGATACAGAATAGTCTAACGGAGTTCATAATTGGGCGGGGAAAAGGAGGAATCATCTCCGGCGCCTCTCCCGCCTACAACATCGAGGAAATGACCTACGCCCTCAAAACCGCCCAGGCCAAGTTCCTCATGACCGTCCCCTCGAGTCTAGACGTGGCGGTCCCAGCGGCCCGGAACGCAGGGATCCCCACCGAACGCATCTTCCTGCTCGAGGAGGAGGCGGGCTCCAAGGAGGCCCGGTATGTCTCTGTTCAGGAGCTGGTGAGGAAAGGGAAGGCGTATGGGTCGGAACAGGTCGAGATGTATCGGATCCCAGCGGGGAAGACGAACCGGGATATCTGTGGGTTTTTGAGCTTTAGTAGTGGGACGACAGGGTTGCCGAAGGCTGTACGTGCTCCCCCCTTCCTTTACATATTGTTAACGGAGAGGTTTAACGATACCGCGGACAGGTCATGATCGCGCACCATAATGTCATCGCGCAGTGTCTGCAGATCATGCAGCTTACGCACTCGGACACGAAGAAGTCGTTGGCTGTTCTGCCTTTATTCCACAGTACTCCTCCCCCCTCTCCTTCCCCATCAAAAGAAAAGAAACCACTCTACCAAGGGAAAAGAAGAAAAGAAAAAAAGTACTAAGATGGGTATAGTCACCGGCCTCGTCCACCAGATGCACCTCCCCATCATCCGCAACAGCACAGTCTACATGCTTCCCTCCTTCACCATGGCCTCCATGCTCCAGACCATAGTCGACTACCAAATCACCGAGATCCTCTCCGTCCCGCCCATCATCATCCGGCTGCTGACCGACCCCATCGTCGCCAACTACGACCTCTCGCACGTGCAGCGGTTCTTCTCCGGCGCGGCCCCGATCTCCGGCGAGATCCTGGCCCAGGTGCAGGCCCGGTTCCCGGGGACGGGGTTCAAGCAGGGGTACGGGATGACCGAGTCGTGCAGCTGCATCACGGCGCACCCGCCGGACAAGCAGACGTACGAGTACGCGCAGCGCGGCGGGATGATCGTCGCCAACACGGAGGTGAAGATCGTGCACACCGAGACGGGCCAGGAGCTGGGGCCCGAGGCCGAGGGGGAGATTCTGGCCCGTGGGCCGCAGATCGTCATGGGGTATCTGGGCAACGAGAAGGCGACACGCGAGACGTTCGACCAGGACGGGGAAGGGTGGCTGCGCACGGGCGACGTCGGGTATATGGATCGGGAAGGGTTCATTGTGATTACGGACCGCATCAAGGAGATGATCAAGGTGAAGGGGATCGCGGTGTCGCCGGCGGAGCTGGAGGATCTGCTGCTGGGCCATCCGGCCGTGGGCGACGCGGCGGTGACTTCGGTGCCGGATGTGTATTCCGGGGAGAAGCCCAAGGCGTATGTGGTTCCGAAGGGGCGGTTGGAGGGCGAGGAGGCAGTGCGGGCTGTGGGCAGGGAGTTGATCGAGTATGTGCGGGCGAAGAAGGTCCGGCATAAGTGGATCGTCGAGGTGGAGTTTCTGGCCGAGATTCCCAAGAGTGCGAGTGGGAAGATTCTCCGGCGGGTGCTGAGGGATCGGGAGAAGGGGCAGAAGCAGGAGCAGCGGTTGGTGGTTCGGGATGAGAAGGCGAGGGCGAGGTTGTAGTGGGAGAAGAAAGTGAAAGTGAAAGTAAAGTGCCTTATCCCCGGATGACGACAGATCAACGACATACTTAGTTTTGAATATCCGGCAGAAATTTTCGTTATGAGACTTCCCGGACCTCTCCTAGACTGAAGCAACACACGATGGACTGCTGTACGCATATCACAGAAAGAGGCACCCTCTTCAAGGGGGGGAGGTAGGTCCTCTTCCCCGGTAGACATCTCTCCAGCCTTCAAAGGGCTAACGGAACAGCACCTGGCCCGGGGACTGGCGGACTACGCACAGCCGTGTCGTCCAAGGCATCTCCTACAGCCGTCTCGAGCACTACGAATCCCTCAGCGAGTTCCACGGCTGGATCGACCGCGCCGGCCTCGACAGCACCGGGTTTGCCGCCCTGCACACCATCGGCAACACGCACACCTGGAACCTATCCAGGTACGACGCGCTGGAGGTGGCCATGGGGAGCTCCGACGGGAAGCTCTACACCGTATCCCTCGAGGACGAAGGACCGACTGCATGGGAGGCGACGTTTCGCGCAGCCGGAGGACAGCCCGCATCGCGAGTGATCCGGTTTCAGGATTTGATGCCGGGCATCTGGGCGACGGAGCGGAACACGAAGCCACTGGATCTGGGGAACATCAAGCAGTTTAAGATCTTGATTCGCAAGTAAGTTTCTCTCTTTCTATCGGGTGATCCGAACCGGCGGATCAATCTGACTGGGGCTAGTATGGGGGAGATGCAGGAAGGCGGATTCTCGCTGAATCTTCAGGGTATCAATGCGGTCAAGCTTCCATGTGCCTGTACTCCTGTACAGAGCCGGATTTTGGTGAGGGAGAGGGAGATTCGGAGTCGCGAGGTGGCCAAAGAGAAAGCGCAGGAGATCATGCGAGATCTGAAAGACATCCTGGCGGGATACATGGTCCAAGGGAAACAGGGTCTTCTCGTGGTGATGGATCAGGTGAACCAGCAGATGATCTATTGGCGACATCGAGTGAATCGACGACGCATTCGCAAGGGTGAATTGCGGATCTGAGGGATATATTGTAGCTAGTGCCGTGCACGGAGTGATTTCTGGCTTATACGACTTGAGACTTTAATATCAATTACGCTTATTAAACGATATTCATTAGTTGATACAGTCCTATTAATCGCTTACAATGCCTAATTCCCTCTCTTGGCCAGTTATTCCTTCTTGTTCTCCCCCAGCTTCTCCAACCCGGCTC
Source organism: Aspergillus conjunctus (assembly GCA_027569095.1). Classification (NCBI taxonomy): domain Eukaryota; kingdom Fungi; phylum Ascomycota; class Eurotiomycetes; order Eurotiales; family Aspergillaceae; genus Aspergillus; species Aspergillus conjunctus. The sequence continues at coordinate 472,865 of JAPDEL010000004.1, read as the reverse complement.
CAATCGAGTACACTTTGTCCTACAATCCGTCAGCCTCCCAACATATTCAACAAAAGAGAGAGAGAGAGAGAGCTTACCGCAAGCCAAACAGGGAAAATCTTCTCAATCATCCACATCACCCCTACCATTCCACCAGCCCAGGCCTTCCCCGACTGGCCAGCGGTCAACCTCTTCGCCACCGTCTCCGCATACTTCATCAGCGGCTGGCGAGTAGCGCCATCGTCGCCCTGGGCCCGCGCAGCAACGATACTCTCAATCGCCTTGTACCTCGAGTCCTCAGGCAGCGTCAGGTCCCCGAAATGAGCAGCGCTATTCGCATTCGTCTTCACGGGCCCCGTCACGATCGTGAGGACCTTGACTCCGAACGGGGCCAGTTCCACCCTCAGCGTATCGCTAATCACCTCGAGCGATTTCTTCGATGCCGCATACACACCTGTCCTTGTTAGCTTCCCCCATCCGTAAAACACAGGGGAATATATACAAATATATATATATATATATATATATATATATATAAAAAGGCGAAGATGGGGTACGGGGAAGGAAGAAAATACCAAGAAACGGCGTATGCGAATGCGCCGCCAACGACGACACACACCCCACCACCCCCTTCGCGCGAATCACCAGCCCCGAAAACGCCTGCGTCACCGCCAGGGACCCCCACACATTCGTCTCGAACAGCCGCCGACACGCCTCCAGATCCTCATCGAGAACCGGCATGTACCGCGCCGCGCCAGCGTTGTTGACCAGGATGTCCAGCGTGCCCCCCGTGGCGGCGGAGACGACTTCCACGGCGGCTTGGATCTGCGCGTTGTCGGTCACGTCGAGGGTGAGGAGGTCGATGTTGGGGGTGTCCTTGAGTTGGGACATTTTATCTGGGTTCCGCGCTGTAGCGAAGACGCGGTAGCCTTTGCGCTGGAAGACGAGGGCGAGGCCGGAGCCGATGCCGTCGTCGCTGCAGCCGGTTATGAGGACGGATTTCATATTCTTTTAATTACCAAGGGGGAATTATTCCTTAACAGGGGGGGATTAGGGTAAATGTGTCAGTTGGTGAGATGAGAGGAGGAGGAGGAGGAGGAGGAGGGAAGAGGAGGTGAAATTTATCCGGATTTAATTAGGCGGGATTGACTAGCGTGACTCCGCCATGCATCAAACGGCGATACCTCAACTGTAGCTGTGGCTGTAGCTGTAGCTGTAGCTGAACATAGTCGACTAACTTGTATGAGTTAATGAGCTTAGTTATTTGCAATAAAAGAGAAGCAGCCGGGTGGCTTCGGGAGGTGTGGATCCAACCAACCCAACAAGCCTCCAACAAAAACAACACTACATCACACAGACGTAGCTCATTAGACGAGCTTGGCTCGATGGTGCTTGTTTATATTATATATACTCCATAATTAATAATATGTCCAAGGTCCTGTCCTTCAGCTCAAACACTGGCAGCACAAGCAACACAATAAACATCTCTACCCCTGAGTATCATCCCCAGCTACTCCCTAACAAGTATCCAACATATCCTCCAACGCGCTCTTCTCATCGCTTGTAATCGTCAACGAATACTCGTCCTTCACACGCACCCACATCTTCGCATACGTGCAATAGTACGAGGCTACACAGTCCAGTCAGCATTTTCCACAAACACTCAACCCGATTACGACTCGAGAGAAAACATACTAAGAGGAGGCTTCCATTCCTCCGGACCAGAGTCGCTCTTCGCCTGGTTCACGTTGTCCGTGACGGCGAGAAGCTGCGGATGGGTCAAGTCATTCGCAAAGGCCTGGCGTTGCGTGGTGGTCCATGCCGATGCGCCGGACTGGTTTTATATACTTTAACATCCATACATATATCCTCTGATCATAGGGAGAAGAGGAAGAAGAAACGAAGGAGAAAGGATTGCCGGGTAGAAACACACACCTTCCACGCATTCGACAGCGGCACAACATGGTCGATATCCACATCGCTCGTCTGCGTCCACGTCTCGCCATCATACGGCGAGAACCAGGACCCGGTGAGCTTATAGCCGGAGCTCTCGACGACGCCTGTCCCGTCGCGCTTCAAGACGACGTCACGGGTATCGCACGACCTTGACACATATCAATCAATTACTCAATCACAATGAACTCGGCCAGCCTTAAATTGGAGACAGAGGAAGAGGAAGAGGGGGGAATGCAGAAACGCACCCTCCCTGGCTAATCCAGTGAGGAAACAGGTCGCGACTGTAACCATCCTGCGAGCCCTGCGCGGCTACCGTGAGCCCGCTCAGTTGGCTTTTGGCGGCCGATGTCGATGGGATACCGGGCGGAGTCGCGCTGACCAGCGCTGCGGCGGCCAGGAGAAGAGGGAGGATGTTGATCGCCATTGCCATATCTTTTTTTTTCTCTCTCTCTCGAAATAATCCTCTCTCTATCTGTCTATCTTTCTTTCTTGCAAAAAAAGAAAAAAAAACATATAAAATAAAATAGGGGAGGAAGTGAAGAGGGGGGGGGTATGTTCCATATTTAACTCCCCACCCAACCACCCCTCATTCCCTCTCTGCAGAACAGAACGCGATACAAACAAATCCAGAAGTATTTCCGAAAAAAAGTTCCCCCGATGTCTCCGTTCTGTACGATTCGACATCCCTGTTGCAGGGTCACATCGTCAAACCGAGCGACTGGGCAACAAATTAGCAGGAAAAGGTTTATCACATCCTATCTTCGGGCACTTCTCTGGCCACGCTGGTCGGGACGCACGCTGATTCGTTGCCGCGCGGGGGGATCGTCAGCCAGATGCAGGCGCGCCTTTGGTTACATCTCTGCACCTCCATGATCATTATCTCTTGGCGGGGGTTTGCGGCGGGGGAGGCCGGTTTTTCTTCTCCTGTCTCAGGGGAGGACGTGGGGGATTGGCGCGGAGGTGTCCGGTTTGCTTCTGTACCTCTCTACCTTAGGTACCTGAGTGTGATGGTACGGCATATGCGGGAAGGACTGGACTGGACTGGACTGTGATTGATATGTACGGAGAAGAGTGGGTTATCTTAGCGTGGATTGGAATAGGCTCTTCTTCAAGGTAATCAAATTATATAGATGTGTTTCGTAGTAATGAAGCGACTTGACTTGGTACAAAGATGCCGCTGTTGCCGCTGTGGCATGCTACGGGACAGTGATTCAACTTGAGTTAATCCATCAATAGTGCGGGCTCTATCAGCTCGGACACTTCATTTATAGACCCCTTCCTAGGTTTTCCTCGACATCCGAGAATCCAGGGTGGAGTAGTAGCTCCGGTCTGGTTTGCTTTGAGGGGTGAGCAGGCAGGTGCAGCAAGCCCTCTTCACGCAAAGACCTCGAAAATAGAGATACAGTGTGATCATCTGATAGGTTGAACATGGATGGGTATTGCACACCGTCAGCTACAATTCTGACCAAAGAAAGGACGGTTTTAGGACTCACACGGAGAGTGTCTCTCATTCACAAGGCTCATAGTGCTGGGTGTTCGCCCCATAGACTCTCCTCCCGGTGTAATATAATAATCGTTGAGAATATTGGGCGCAAACCACATACAGAATGCTGAGGTCACTCACCCAAAAGTCAGCTGGATCTCCTGCTCCCAGTCGAATTCCTCCAGCTGGGCCACCAGATCCATCCCCTGGTCCAGAACAGATCCATTATACATCAACGGATCGGACTCCGGCGGAGCAACCGCCCGATCGAGAACTTTCCCAATGATCGTCCGTCCCTGGCGAGATATCTCGTAGTCTCCCTCTTGGGGCCGTATGAACGTGTCGACGTGGGATAGGAAAACGCTCAGCTTCTGGACGACCTCGGAGCGGGGGAAGGAGGCTGCAGACGGCCGGTTTTCGGTTTGGCGGAGTAACTCCGTGGACAGGACGCCGGCGGCTGGGAGGCCGATATGGCAGAGCTAGGGAGAGTCAGTAAGAGACAAGATAAGATAAATCTGGTGTCGGGCTATTCTATCAGGTTTCTCACGTCTGCTACGAGATATGAACTGGTTCTTGCGAGTCGGATTTGCTTTGTGACTTCGTCGAGCAGCACAGTGAGGATATCCAGGCATCTCTGGAAGAGAAACTCGTAGCCGGTGTTGGTGCGCTTGACCAGCGATCGGTAAAGGAGGACGTCGTGGTACAGGAATTCGGCGTGCAAAGAGGCAATATAGGGATCGCCTTCGTCGGGAGTCCACTGGAAGAAAACGGGAAGGCTGGCGCGCATTTGCCTCGATTCCTCGCAGAGATTCCTAAGTCACAAGTTAGATCGACCGGCCTCTCTACCTATGGCAGACCGATACGTACTTCACTTTGCTCTCCAGATCCTCCATTTGCGGGTTAAGCAACACTTCCAGGATTTTCTCCCGCATGATGGAGCACAGCAGAATCGCCCTCGGTCGAAGGCCCTTGCGGATATCGCCTTCAGTGTTCCACCCATTTGAATCCAAGGCACGCAATGCGGCTTCTCGTACAGCAGCGTCCCCGGCCAGCTCGTCGTAGCTGATGTCCAGCGGGGCCGCGATATCACAGTATCGCCAGCAGATCCTGGGAGGCCTTCCAAGCACGGTCGCCACCTCTTTATCAACAGCGTATGCCGCGACCATGGTTCGTTTTCGAATCTCCGTCAAGAAGAACGGAGAATCATCGCTGGTGCTGCTCCCTTGGTGAAGACCAAGTGCGAAGATGATTGACGTGAGATCGCCGACCTTTTTCCACGTCCTGTAGTCTTCAACTTATTAGCTTTTCTTTCTTTTCTTTTTTTTTTTTCTGCCTCAACCGGTTCCACTCACCCCCACACCCATGCACGCGCGACAAGAAAATTCCATGCTGAAGCGTTGCCCAGCAGAAAGGATCCGTGATGGTTCCCAGGGTATCGCAGAATTGCAGGCACGTATCGTTGGCCGAGATAGCCATCAGTCTCAATCCCTCTCTGGTCTTCCCCGGGATATTCTTGCGCTGGAATAGCTCGTCGCAGTACGGAGTGACATACGTCGCCCAGCCCACCGTCGAGAACAAAATCGAGATCATTTCCCACCGTGGCGCATTCGCCGATACATACTCCTGAAGCGTCATCTCCGGGGACGTGGTGATATCCGCAGCCGTGTTCCGAAACAGGATCCTAGATAGATCAAGTAACCGGGGAAAGACATCACGGGCACCCTTCACGGCGTTGGTATACAGCTCCTTAAGGGCTGCGGTTAGCTGTCCTAAGAAAGGAGCGCCCAGGACCCAGCCCCCCGACCACCATTGAAGCTTTTTATCAATGGCCTCCTCGTAGAAGGCGCAGTGCTCGAGGAGAGACAGGATTCGGGCACCCTGCTCGATCTGCCGGTGACCTACCGAGCAGCTCCACGAGGTCATGGCAGTGCTATCCCTCTCGTCGTCCAAGCCAGTGGCGGTGCCATCAAAGGTCCCCCGATAACTCGTGGGACCCAGAAATCCCGAAGTCGTGAATGGGTCCTGGCGGACCTCGGGGTAGAGACTGCGATCTGGTGAGGGCACTGATCCATCGATCGACACGAGACTAAATGAAGAAGTCTTCTGTGTCTTACACTCGGGTGTACTCTGCTGTTTTCTCGGTGCTCCAGGCTTGGTCAACGGAGCGGGATGGTAGACACAGCGGGTTGACAGGCCACGGCGGAGACACCGGTGGCAGGTGGGTGTCGAGTGGTCGCACCTGAGCTTGGACTTGCGGCAGGGCTCGCAGGACGCCAATTGACCGTTTCGACGTGTCGACATGCTTGGAATGGGTATTTATGAATGTCAGCGACGAAGGGATTCGGCCGTGTTAATATATATCTACAATGGAAAAGGTCCGAGGTCCGAGGGCCCGTGCGGAGTCCGAACTCCGAACCCGCTGATTGGTCATTCAGCTTCCCTACTAACAAAGCGAGGTCCCCTTACAGTACGTCACCAAGACACCTGAGGTAAGGTAGGTAGTACTAGGAAGTAGGCTAAGGCAAATGTACTCTAGAATTATTCATTCTCTATCTACCCATATACAAGCTCTACCCGGAATCCAAGATCCTACAGGTGAGCCAGCACCGCATCCGCACCGGAAACCTATCACAGTCAGTATCCAGGCCAAACAAAAAGCAAGGAAAAGGGGGAAAAAAAAAAATACATTCACGACGCCCCTCTCCGTCTCGATGTCGGCATAAGTCACCTTGCCATTGTCAATGATGATGGCGTAGCGACCAGTGCGGCCGGCAGTCGCCCAGCCGATGGAAGCAGAGAATTTGGCGTCGGGGTCGCTCAGGAAGAGCTGTAGTCGCTTGTTAGCCGTCTCATTTCACTTGTCCGCGGGGGAAGTACCAGAAACATACAATATCATCGCCCTTGATCTCATTGGCCTTTCCCCAAGCGCTCATCACAAATGGGTCGTTGGAGGCCAGGACAGCAACAACCTGAACGCCCTTTTCCTTCAGCTGCGGGAGGTTCTGGACATAGCCGGGGAGGTGGTTCACGGAGCAGGTGGGGGTGAATGCGCCTTGACGCGATTCTATTAGCGGCCTGTATATAATTTCCGTGCGATTGGGAGCGAGACAAACGAACCAGGAACCGAGAACAGCACGACCTTCTTGCCCGCCCACTCCTTGGCGGTGTCGTATTTGATGGGGATTCCACAGGCGGTGATGTCGCCCTTGTCGTCGGACCAGGGGATGTACTGGAACACGACGTCGCTGGGGAATTGATCTCCGGCTTTGAGGGGGGCCATTTTGTATCGTGATTTTCGGATGTGTTGTGTGGGAAAGAAAAGACGAGATGGAGGAGAAGAAGGAGAAAAAAAGAGAGGTGGGATTGTTGATGCGGGGTCGATGAGGAATCCACCCGAGGAAATTCGTTCATCGTCTGTTATCTCCGGCAATCCGGACTTTGCTGTTATCGCGCATTGTCACCTTCTATTAGCCTTATTCCATAATTATTGAAAAGATACTCGGCAGGACGAACCATGTCTTACCCACCTCTTAAACCGTCGTGATACCGTTCAGTAAACAAGCACGATCACCCCAAAAGAAAATTCTCGGAACCTGTCGCTGTCAATATCACCCGCATACTCCTCCCTTCATGCACACTATAAGTTGGTAAAAAAGAGATGGAGAACCCCAAGTACAATAGATAGCAACAATATATTCCCACAAATACGAAATAAATACAGATAAATAGCACCGGAGGGAGCATCACCACCGTCTCCCTCCGTACCCTCCTCCTCCTCCCCCCCATCCTCCTCCTCCTCCCCCCCATCCTCCTCCTCGTCCTCCCCCATATCCGCCCCCGTAGCGACCCCCGCCACCCATCGGAGGGCGTCCGTATCCACCACCCATACCCATTCCGCCCATGCCCATGCCTCCTCCCATGGGCATACCGAAGCCTCCGCGGTGGGGTCTAGGTGGTGGGAAACCGGCGCCCCCCATCATGGGGTGGTGGCGGCGGCGACGGGGGGAGCTGAAGCAGAGACCCATTATTTATGTGGCGGAATATAGCAGCCAGGATATAGCTCGTGGTAGATGGTGTAGATGGTGAATGTATATTGGAAGTAGATGGTTGATATGCAGATGGTTATGTGATGGTATGTGATGGTATGTGTTGGGATGGTGTTCGATGTATATTTGGTGGTATGAGGTAACAGACGGAAAGTAGATCCGGGGAGATTGTAATATATGACGGGGTGAAGTAATATATAAGAATTAGATCTGGTAGATAGCAATATGTAGACAAATGGCAATATATGGAATAGACGGTGGTAGATCTGATATATGAGAGTAAATGGTAATAGATAGAAGTAGATGGGAATATATGACAGTTGATAGTACGATAGGTCAATATATGCCGGGGGATGGTAACATAGGTGAAGATGGCAATAGGTAGCAGTGTATGTCAAGATAAATGTAACAGATCTCGGTGTCTGGGGTAGATAGTAACAGATCAGGGAATATGTAGGCGGATATCAAGAGAGACAGTAAATGTCAAGAACAAGTGGAGAAAAGAATATATCCAGGCATATGCGAAGGGAGATGCGGTATATTTCGCTATATCCAATCGCAGATCCAGAATATGAGGAATATGCCAATTATAAGGGTTAAACAAACGGGAAATGGCGATATGGTGGTCTAGGTGCAAAAATACCTGTATGTAGGCCAGATACCACGTATATCCCGTCGATAGCCGGAACCAAATAGACAAAGCCAGAGGCAGGATAGGTACAAATAGGTGGAAATAGGTATATGGAGAGAAGAAGAAAAAGTAGCCGGAAGAGTCATCGTCTGAAGGGTTGATATACCAGTCGTGGCGTCATCCACAAAGACATCATGACATAACAACCAGCAACAACCGGAAACAGAGTCCAAACTTTATTCTTGGGATAGATTCATTATTCCCCGATTGGGAGAGCGCACGAAGCGAGTAGGGACATCAAAAACAGTCCTTCATCACGCTCGACAACTCCTCCCCGTAGTCAAACATATACCCGCCCTGGAAAGCCTCCAGACCCTGCGAGCCAACCCCCATGATCTGGTCCTCGAGATTCCCCACGGCCTCGAACCACTCCTGCAGCTCACGCGTCATCTGCGCCCCGTCCTGCGGCGTGTGGCTCTGCACGCTCGACGTCCACGCCTGCTCGATTCCGTCGTCCGCGGGTTTAACAACGCCGCCCCTGTCGCCACCATTACCACCACCACGACGGTCGTCCGGCGCCGCTCCGCCGGCGGCGGTGCCCTCCGGCTGATGCTCGGCGTCACCCTGACGGTGCATCAACTGCGGCCCCAAGCGCCGAAGCCCCTTGATCGATTTCCACAGCCGCCGCGAGATATACGACCGGGTCGACACGCCCTTGACCAGCTCCAGCGCCATGTAGAACTCCTCGCGACACGCGGCGCTGTACTGGCTCGGGATCTGCGCCACGGCCAGGAACAGCGCGACCAGCGCCGACACCAGGAACCAGTTGAACACGACCTGCTGCAGCTGGTAGATGTCCGAGGTCGCGTGGAGCCGGGTGATGAACCGGATCGTGTCCTTGGCCATGTCAACGACGGTCTGCGACTCGGCCGGGTACCGCATCATCTGCGAGGCCGAGTGGAGCACGGGCCGGTGGATGAGCATGCGCAGCTGGTTCGCGCGGAGGTAGACCAGCGCGCGCAGTCGGCGCTGACTGCGTGTTTCGCCGTCGGCGTGGTCCGGCGCTGGGTGGTCGAGACGCAGCGAGTCCGGGAGCGCCCCGACCCACTGCATGACCTGCCAGTCGAGGTAGTTCATCTCGTCCTTTTTGATCTCGTTGGTGTTGTTGAAGGCTGAGATGAACCTCCACACCTTCGCGGCGATGCGGCTGTACCGGATCATCACCTGGAGGTACGAGGTCTTCTCCTCTGGCTCCGGCAGCCAGGGGTCAATGTCCGAGTCGTCAACGGCGAACGGCATGCCCGTGCCGAAGCTCCAGCGCATGTCGAGAATATAGACCGACCAGAATAACCGCAGGACGCGGTCTTTGCCCGCCGCCAGGACAGCGGGCTGCTGGAGTGTTTCGCGTCGATGGAGGCCTTTCTCCAGGCACATTCGCTCCACGATGCCGATAGTCCGCCACGCCAGCGTTTCTTCGTCGATCTGGAAGTAGAAGATCGCCTGTCTCGTCAGCGTCGCCCACCCCAGCGAAGTCGTAGCGAACTCACCACCAGCGCCAGCAAGGTAATACTCTTAATCTCCGGCGTCCCCCAGACACAATCATCCGCCGCATCGCGCACGCTCTCAAACAACCCCATCGCCAACTCGCTACTCCCGCTCGCCTCCGCCGTCAACGCACACGCAAACACCAGCCTCAGAATATTCACATCATCTCCATCCAACCCCTCCTTAACCCCCTCCCCCTCCTCCTCCTCCTCCTCCTCCTCCTCCTCCTCTTCTTCTTCCCCTATATTCTCCCCCCGCATCCTAACCGGCGCCCTCGCCCATGCCCCCGCCGCCCCCATCCCCCCATACAATACCCGCACATGCCGCAACAACTCCCCCAGCTCCACAACAGGATACATAATCCCCATCTCCTCCTCATACACCCGACACAACCGCATCGCCTCCGTCTTGCTAATATTCCACAACGGATCGCCATTCCCTCCTCCTCCTCCTCCTCCCCCTCCACCTTCCCGATCACGCTGCTCCCCAGCCGCCGCAAGAGAACCTGCGAATGGAGCCGTCGGCAACGGCGAGGCCTCCCTCGTCACCACACCACTCCCGTCATTCTCGACTCGCTCAACAATCCCCCGCTCCCGCAGCCGAGACTTGGCCAGGTCGAAGCTATACCCGGAGGTCGTGGGGCCCTGGAATGTGGGTTCTTTGGATTTGGTTGTTGCGACGGCGCGTCGGGACAGGCGCGGTGCCGTCGCAGTAACCGCCAACGAACCCGAGCGCGATAACCCGTTGCCATTCGGACATGCATGTGGATGTGGATGCGTTGCCGCTGACAAGCCTGTTCCTCCTGTTCCTGCCCCTGCTGCCGCCGCTGTTGTTGCTGTCGTTGTTGCTGCTGTTGGCCCAGCAGCATGAGTAAGGGAATACACAGCGACCGAAAGCGCCGTGATCTGTTCTTGCATTGCGTTCATCTGGGCGCAGAGCCGGCCGAATCCTCTTCTGGACACGCCGTGGTCAGTCAGTTTCTCCCTTCTCGTCCTTCATTTCTAAAAGACTTAGGTTAAGGGGAGGGCGGGGGGGGGGAGAGACTAACTCTCCATCCGCCATGCCACTCTCCACGCGCGGATTCTCATAAACGCAGTCAATCCGCTGCCGACCGCACCGCTGGCATGGTGTCTCGCCGTTACATTTGATCTTGCGTCGTTTGCACTCGTTACTTCACACATTCATTAGTACCCAGCTATATCCTTTCCTTTCAGAATATTCAACTCATAAAGAAAAAAAAAATTTGAATGGATAGTGTTTTTTACCAAGCTTTAGCAATATACTTCCTCCTTCGTTTCCGCGGGGGAAGATCCGTCTCGAGGTCTGGGATCTTTTCCCATTGATGATGAAGAGTCGGAGGGGATATTTCGTCGAAATCATCCATAGCGGTGATTCATTTCCGATATTTCCATGAGAATAGCAGTACAGGATTTTGATTAAAGAAGGGAGCGGGGGGCGGGGGAAATTGAAATTGAACTGAATTGAAAAACAGGGAGCTGCGGCCGGTGGGGATTGTGGGAAATTCCGGGGAGAGCTTGATCGATTGGTGAATGTGGGGGAGTGGAATTGATTCCGCTTTCATGCAGGAGATCCTTACGTAGAGTGAAGCCAATGATAAAGGGGATGTTAATAAATTCAGTTTTTATTTTTTTAGGTAATTCATATATTCATCACTTTTATATGCTTATACTTTATCATGCAGTTCAGTCTCATCATGAATCAAAAGTCCTACAAATACACCACCCCATGCTATTCCCCCCCTACCTCCAAAAGACAAGAAAACATGAACCGCCAAATCCAGCAGATGATTGAAGTAAACCAGTTAAAGATCCCTCGTCCGCTCATCACTCTCCACAATCCACCGCTTCAGTGTCTCCGGATCCCGCGCCTTGAATCCCACCTTGAACGGCTTCGGCTCCGTCGTCAGCGCCGTCGGGATCATATTGCACTCGATCGAATTCAGAATCGGCAGATCCTCGGCCTTCCTGGCCGGGTGCATCGTAAACGCCGTGATGAGGCGGACGTACGCGGTGAACAGCTCGCGGTTGGCGAGGTGCGAGCCAGCGCACATGCGCGACCCGGCGCCGTAGCCGTAGTGTGGTGTGCCGGACCCCTCGCTGATCTCGAGGTAGCGCTCCGGGATGAATTTGTCGGCTTCTTTGAAGTGGGTGTCGTCGTAGTCGGCGGCCCAGGCGTTCTAGCGTAAATATCAGCATGTGCGTGGCAAAAAAGAAAAAAAAAAAAAAAAAAAAAAAAAAGGAAAGAAAGAGGAAGAGGAGCGTACCATGAAAAAGGTGGTTCCGGCGGGGATCCTAGCTCCCTCCCAGACGATCTCCTTGGTGCTTTCGCGGGGCAGGCAGATGGGGATGACGGTCCAGAATCGCAGGGTTTCCTTGACCAGGGCAGTAACGTAGGGGACCTTCTCTTCGACCAGACACTTCTCCCAGGCGTCGCCGTCGGGGTACACCTTCATGATTTCGTCGTAAGCGCGTTTCTGGATGCGTTGGCCATCCTCGGAGGCCAGGTAGGCGATCCCCATGATCAGGTTCCCGGGGACGGTGTCGAGACCGGCGGAGACCATGGTCAGACAAATCGATTTCACCTCGTCTAGTTCGGTCAGCAATCGAACCCTTACTCACACCATAATCATTGCATTAAAAACAGGGAAGTGAAAGGGCGGGGAGGGGGTACGGTACCATCATTCAGCTTCGCCTCGGGGTCCTTCAGGATATTTCCAGTAATGCAGGGCTTATCCGTCCCCTTGGCAATGCGGTCCTTGAGCACACTCAGGAGATAAGTCAAGTACTTGTCGCGGCGCACACGGAACTCGTCCGCCTCGCGGTTCATCTTCGGGAAGACGCGCAGCAGCGGGACATAGTCCTGCCAGTTGTTGCTGGTGCTGCGGAAATTGGAAACGCCGCGTTCGACATCGACGATCTCACGCAGGAGCTGGTCGTCGACGTTGCCCTCGATGCGGAAGCCATAGTTGAGGGTCAGGCTGGTGTTGAGCGCGAACCGCTGGAAGTAGGCCGTCGGGTCCACGTCCACGGTACCATTCACGCTGTTCTTGAAGATCTCCCTGATGCTGGCGGTGGATTCCAGGTCGATGATGGGCATGTAGGACTGGACGGCCGGGCGGTTCAGGGCCGTGGCGGCCGCCTTGCGTCGGCGCTTACAGGACTCGTCCCAGGGCGACGTGCCGATCGTGAAACCCTGCGAGCTGGACACGACGCTGTGGAAGGTGTGGAACGTCGGGCGCGAGATGAGTGCGGACTGATCCTTGATCCAGAGCTGGCGGACAGAGTCGAAGCTATTGGCAAAAACAACGCGCTGCGGGGTGTTAGCATAGAACTCCCCAAGGTACTTCTCAGGTAGTATGGTGGTATTCGATAGAGAATAAACGAGAAAACTCACCCTGTTGCCCATGCGCACCTGGAAAACAGGGCCGTACTTCTTCGCCCATTTGGCGGCCACTGTGGCATGGTTCTCGCCCAGCTGAATCAAATTACCAAAGATGGGCACTCCAGGAATCTCAGGGAGACCCTTGATTTTCGGGACGTCTGTTCGGTTCAAGTACCGAATGAGAAAGTACGCCACCGCGATGGCGGCGAGAGCGATAGTTTGTAACGCCATGAGGAGGAGGAATGAAGCGAGGCGGGGAAGGGAAAAGGGACGAAAAGCGTCGTCAATCGTGGTGACTTAACAACACAAACCCCTGTCACATCGCAGCGTCTGACTGGGCCTTTATATCCAGAGACGAATGGAGCTGACGGTTATCGAAGCGCTATTTTGCCTGGGGGGATGCACGGTACATTTCCGAACAGCAGATTCACCCTTCTGTCATTGTTTCACCGGGAGAGCAATTGCTGTGAGATGGCAGGTCTTCCCCGCCTCCACTTTTGCCCCCGCACAGGGTTCTGACCAGGTATTATCCCTATTATGATTGGCCCAAGACACCTCGGAGTCGCTGCGTCATGGCGCTTCTTCGCGGGGATTGGCTGAAACCTGCCGTTCTCCCAGCGCGGGATTTCGGCTTTGATTCCGCTGGTGACGCTGGACCCGGATTTGGCTTCCATGACGCGGAAGTGGCGGCCTCTGCACCGCGATCGGTCTGGCTTATTTTGATGGAGGGTAAAACAATGGGAATAGAGTGGCTGCCTGGTATGAACGTATGCATAGATATTCCATAAATCATATAAGTGTAGTGGTGAGAGTGCACAGAGTAGAAAGACCCACTATATATTTTCCACTGTCCCAATACTACAAGGAGGCTTTAACACTCATCAAACATTCATAATTTATGGAATTTATGATACACTATAATACAAAGTAACAAAGCTGCACACGCTCAAGGAATGGTATCTCAATTCTCGCAGGACATGACACATTCGTAATACTCGTAGGAACTGAAGCATTTCACGGCTTCTCCGAGTTGGAGACATAACTGGCCCGTCGGCCCCGGTGTAGCTCCCGGTCGGCCGCCAGGGTCTGGGCGAACTTGCTCCGCTCCCGAATCTGCGGCCCCTTCCAGTAGAAAACGTAGATCGGGATCGTCACGAGAATGGCCAGGCAGCCGAGAATCGTACTCGCCCACTGCAGGTGGAACTTGCCGCCGATGTTGGTGTACATCGGTGTCGCATACATGGCGGACAGCCCCGCGAGCAGGTCTCGGGCGAAGCCATTTCCACCCGTCGCCGAGGCCGAGTACGGTCCGTAGGCGGCGACCATGTAGTCAACTGTGGCCATGTAGATGCCGTAGTTGGCAATGGCGATCAGGAAGGCAAAGATGAGTGGGGCGATCCAGGGGGTATATTCGGGGCCCATGGACGTCCACGCGAATCCGAACAGTCCGATTGTCTCGAGGGGGGCGATGAAGAGCAGGAGGAGGAGCCTGCGTTCGGCGAGCCGGGAGGCGTTGCCCTCCTTGCGTCTGATCTGGCGTTGGCGCCAGATGTCCGGGAGGAAGATGGCGTATGCGACAAGGTAGCCGACGACGATAGCGATGAAGCAGAGGCCGACTCTGAGGGCATCAAAGCCCCATTGGTCGAAGACTAGAGCAAAGGACTCGATGCAGGTGAAGATCAGAGCATCCGAGAATCCCGACAGCAGGGAGAGGAAGAGCACGATAGGTTCGCGGAGGAACATCTCAAAGGGACGGCGCCATACGCGCATGACCTCCTTGAACTCCAACCGGTTGGTCTTCAGCTCGTTGGGCCCGTAGACGTTGGGGCCTTCGCCGGTCTTGCGGCGACGCTTGGCCTCGCGGTCTATGAGGATGGTGGAGCGGGTTTCGCAGACGAGGAAGAAATGCATCAGCTGGGTCACTCCGCCGAAGATGAGCTGGATCCAGAAGTTCCACCGCCAGTGAAGCCACTGCTCCATCATACCACCGAAGATGGGACCGATGGTGGTACCGCCCACCGATGACAGGACCACATAGGCCACGGCGAAGCCCTGGTCATCGGGCTCCCACATGTCTGCAGTCATACCCAGGGTGACGGACCCTCCGGCAGAGCTTAAACCGCCGAGGAAACGCCCGACGACGATGGTTCCGAAATTGGGCGCGAGCGCGCAAGGAAGCTGCCAGATGTTGACGAAGAAGAGACTGAGCTGCATGATGGGCCACCGACCGTACTCCTCACTCCAGGGAGCCCACAGCTCGCAGCCAAACGCATAAGCGACCAGGAAGATCATCTGGCCAACGCGGGCGGCCTGGTTGCTGATGCCGTATTCCTCGGACAGCGGCTTGACTGCATTGGAAAAGGTGCTGCTGTTGAAGTTCATGGACATCTGCACGGTGAAGATCACCGTGAGGATGGTCCACTTCTTATACCAAGGAAAGCAGAAGCCCAGCTGGTCGTAGCAGTCATCCTCAGTCAGCTCTCGCTTGCTGTCGACGGTTAGTTTGCGTTGACGGTCACTGTCAGCGTCTGACTGTGCCGCATCTTCTGCATGGACGTTGGAGGGATCTCTCTCGGGACTCGAGGCGGACGGCTTGTTTGGTGGGAGATTCCTGGCCTGGGCCTTCTTTTCATCCGGGCTGATCGCCCCTGATAGATCCTCTGCACCCATGATGCAAGGAAATATCCCAGTGGAGACTGGACCAGGTACACGTGGGGATCTATGTGCCGATCTATTGAGGTAAGAAAGGGAGGCAGGGTTACAGCGGGACAGCAAGGAATGAGGGTGAGGAAATAGAAAATGGAGAGCTGACGAAATTACGACTCCATCATCGCCGCTTCAGGAACAGGGGATGCCACCATTCTTATATCTCAAGGGCAGTCCTTTCACCGGGCTCGGCCGACGCCCTCTCTGCCCATCCCGGTTTCCAGAGGACAAGTCATATCAAAAGCAGAGGAGGACCGAACGGTTCCACAACGTCATCAGCATCAGACGTCGGATGGAACAAGTAGTCTTCCCAGCAACTTTTCTCGCCGCTTATTCGATCCCCGGACAGCTCGTGGGTCTGAGACAATAGGATCGTTCCTCGCACACGACCCACGGCTTCGATGACAGACCACGGGACGCATAAAACCCCGACCGACCAACGTGTTGGTCGCGATCAAGGCGACGGAGTACAGGCACACTCACTCTCCTGAGAGCGCCGAGCATCGATCATCCCCGCATTTCCAGGTTATTCGCACGCGACGATCTTGAGAAGGAAAAAGAAAAAAGGCCGATGATTCGTTGCGGCGGCAGGGCAGACCGTCCAGCGCTTGTCGGGGATGCCGAAAGAGGGAGTCCGGGCGAGTAGGGCGGATAAAGCTGCCGCTCCTGTTTGGCTGGTTTGGAGGCTTTGCCCCAGAGATGATGCAACAACTGGCTGGGAACTTGGTGGAAAAAGGTGCCGAGAACCTTGAAGCTCTTTGCTAACTGATGCCAAATCCGGTTTGCAAGGCTTATCCCACCATCGCCTCTCCCCGTTGATCGCTGTCATTGGGCGTGCAGCCCTTATCGGGTCCGATGGTGAGGCACGCAAACAGCGCCCTCGCCGACGAGACATGACATCACCTCTGCGTGGTCTGGTGCTTTTGTCAGAGTCAGAATGGAGAGTGCGAGTCCCCCTTACAGAGCCAACACATGGATGAATTGAATTGAATTGAATTCAATTGATTTTGATTTTGATCGGTTGTCTCCATACTCTGCAGTGCAAGATGCGAAAGTCTTTCCCTTACTTCTCACCTAACAACAATAGCCCATCTATCTCAACACACAATTCCACACCTTGCAAGAGAGATAAAGAGCAAGCTGGACGAGATCAAGCTACGGCTTGTCTGACCCACAGTTCTCTTGGCTTTGCGTCAGGATCGTCCATCCCACCTGGCGGTGATCTTGAAAAATAGCTTCCAACAGTGATACAATCATACAGTCACTCAAGAAAAATAATGATGGTAATGGCGGTGTTGCACGGACCTTGAAGAGTGAGATCACAGCCAGCAATCGAACCCGACCTATACCCCTTGGCAGGGTGTTTCTCGCTTGATCTTGATATCTATAAACAAATAATCACATTTCAATCCATCTCTATCACTCAAACGATTATCCAAAATATATCCAAAAAAAAAAAAAAAAAAACCTTCACACCTGGTCTATACAAGAAGGACTGATAAATCTTCGTTAAACTAATGCTTAGATGATGCCAACACATCAATCCTATACAGAGTATACATTGACTCCTAAAATACTCCAGAGTATATATCATCCACCTCCCTTCTCACCCCCATCCACCACCCCCCAAAACTCACTCTTCCCCCTCCTAATATAACCCCCTTCCTTCCCCCCTCTACCACTCCCCCCAACCCCCCCAATACCCAAAGACAACGACGACGACGAAGAACCAGCCAACGGCATCGCCACCCAAGACCTCCTCCGCTTATACGCCCTCCGCAGAAAACTATCGTCCAGATCTCGACGTTTCTCCGCTCTACCAGGAACCCACTCCGACACAGAGGCGCCAGGACCACCACCGCCACCACTAGACATCGGAGGGAAAGCCCGCCAGCTCGGTGAGATCTGGTGGTACGACGACGAGGGCGTGGAATAGGAGCGGGCATGTGAAGACGACAACGGCAAGGAGGAGGTAGGATCTACAGGATAAGGAAAGGAACCGAGAAAAGAGAGATGAGCTTGTGAGAAATTTGCCCGGGTTGACTGGAAGGATTATTGTAGGGTGTAGTGTGAGGAGGGAGGAGGAGGGGGGGGGCGTTTGGGTGGATTAGGTAGTAAAGGTACAGAGTACAATTGCCAAGGTAGGGTAGGGTGTATGAGGATGATAAGATCGGATCGCGAGAAAAGGGGGAAAAAAAAAAAAAAAAAAAAAGAGAGAGAGAGAGGATGAGAGGGAGTATCTTACGACGGTAGCTGGGCCGCCCCTGAGGGGCCATATCAGTCCTCATTGTCATCGTCGTCGTTGTCGTCGTCGTTGTCTTTGTCGGAGTAGTCCTGGAACTAGGACTAGGAGACCGAGCAGATCGCTCCTCTCCAACTCGTGACAACAGCACCGGAATCACCGAAACGGGCACTCGTCGCCGCAGTGCATCCTGTAACACCGCATATTCCCGTCGTCGCTGGTCCAGTCGGGCCCGTTCATGACTCGTCTTCTTTTTCTGAGCTGCGATGGAAGCAGACATTATGGTTCGCATTCGCATCGGGGAGTAAAAAGCTAAGCACCGACGGATTACTCGTGTCCGGCACCCCATGGTATTAATATATAGGATGTGAATCCGATTGCCTTTCTTTTCTCGCGGATATTCCGCGCTGTTTCGCTCTTGGCACTTCACCATATATATTGATCGCGGTGGATATACGGAGGGGGACGGTGAGCCCCGTTTCAGGGTGTTTCAAATCCTCCGACATCGCCGGTATTCGCGTGGTGGTTACCGGTTACTTGTCTCTGGGTGCGATGCACGATGGAATTGATGGGCACGGCATTCATGGGCCGGCATTTATTGCCAAGGATTTTGCCTCCATTGAGTCATCTACTGTACATTAACTCGTAACTATAAAAAGTTCCCCCCACCAACTGAACAAAACGGGTTCTTAGTAAAGAAAGACTGCGGATGTAAAGAATGGGAAAAGAAAAAAGAGAGAATGTTCTAAAGTACATGAACATTATAATCCTGGGATATGAGCCTATACACAAGAAGGGGGAGAAAAGAAGAAAACGGAAAGGAATTACCCCGCATATCTATCGAGGAGGGTGTCCAGGAAGCGGGCCGGCATTGGACCCCTGGCTGTAAACCCTATGGTGACTAGGGGGGCCATGAGACCCCGGGATTGTTTCACTCATGGATCCTGGGCCAGATGGCCGCGCCTGAAGGGGATGGATGGATCCAACCACCTGGGAAGGACCACCGGGCCCATAGCCCAAGCCCCCTGCAGCACTTGGCTGCAAAATAGCTGGAGGGGTATAGGAACGGCCCATAGACATTTGCTGCGAGCCTGGCCCGGGTAAACCTGCCACCCGGGAAGCCTGGGCCTGTGGTGGGGGTGTGTTATGCCCGTACTGTGCACCGGCCAGCCCAAGCGAGGAGCGATGGGGTTGCGGTTGATGTGCTCCACCGACCATGGCCTGAACATGCTGATATCCCTGGTGTGGTCCAGGATGCTGCTGTTGTGGGGCGCCTGATATATGCGCAGATGCAGGGGTGGCCGGCGCCGTCGAGGCGTATGATGACGCAGATGGGGGCGGCTGGCGCGGTCCGACACCAAGACCATTAGCAGGCGACTGGATCGGGGTCGGAGGCCCTTGGCGCGAGGCGTAAGCAAGGCTGCTGTTTCGAGGCGTGGGGGATCCAATGCTTGATCGATACATCTGGTTTTGTGTGGGTATATCACGCGATCCAGGCCCTGTTGGTTGTGCATGTGCTGGGGATGGTGCATAAACAGACGTATGATATGAAGGACGCTGAGAGGACGGCGCCGGTGAAGGGGTAGGCGCGGGCGATGGGCCACTGAGGTTCGCCAAAGCTGGTCCTGACGGGGGCTGGCTTGACGCGTAGGGGGAATATTGAGCCTGTGGCGCTAGGTTTGTTGGGGCACGGCTATTCGGTGGTTGAGGGGCGGAGGGTGGTGGTGGAGGCTGTTGCTGGGCTCGGGGGTCCCACCGTGCCATCCAATCACTGTTCGCTGGGGTACCTGAGTTGCCGGCCATGGAGCTGTATGGCGGATAGTCGGGGTACGGACGAGACGGTTGCATATATTGTGCTTGCTGTGCGTACACCGGTCCCTTTTGCTCTTCCTGCCGTGGCTGCGAGAGCGAGGAGAGTCCAGAATAGACGGGTCGAGAAGGAGACACAGCACTCGCTGAAGGCGCCTGGTCGCTCGCGAACCGCTTGCGGGGTTGGGGCTCTTCTGGCTCATCGTTCAGAATGCTCATAATATTAGAACGCTTTGCAGGAACGTGGCGAGGCGGCTCGGAAGGCTCGAGTGGTGTTGATCCCGGTCGCGGAGGCTCTTTCGATGGCGACAAAACAGGAGGCGGATGAGGCATGCCAGGATGCTGGCCGGGGAAGGAGTAATACGGTCTGTGGCTAGTCGAATCACGTCGGATGGGAGAAATTTCCTGTTCTTGTCGGGGAAGCGCTTGAACGGGGGATCCAGGAGGCTTTGTTAGACTAGTGTGACGCGAGTGTGAGGTGCCGGGCATAAGTGACGAAGGGGGTTGAGCTTGAGATGGTGGCCGTGGTTGCATATATGGCTGCTGAGAAGGCGTCGCCGCTCTCTGTCCCGGAAGTAGTGGTGATCCGTGCATATCAATGCCCGAGGTTCGATATCCCTGGCTATGAAGAGACTCGAGGCGGGTTATCTCGGGTGTACCAGCAGTGGACTGGCGTGCCGGGATGGGATTTTCTTGGACACGGGCTGTCGTATGCCCTAAGACCGTGGGAGGCATATCACGTCTCTCATCAGCAAAGTAGCCCATACGGGGGCCACCCAGTCGTGGTAATCCGGACTGGCGGATCGCTCGCGAAGGCTCCTCATTCAAAGACGTGGTAGGGGTATGAGAGGCGATCGGGGCGCTACTAGCTTGCGCAAGGGGCGGGTATCTAGAAACACAGCGCTCTTTCTCTTGCAATGGGCGAGCTTGTAGAGGCACAGGTTGCGAGGGCGGTCCAACTGATTTGGGCTTCGGTGCGAGACGGCTTTCGTCGGTCTCCGGGGTCACATCTGTATGTGGAGCGAGAGGTCGAGGCATTATGATCGAGGAGGGAGTGGCTTCATAGCGTCGCTTGGACGCAAAATTTGGCACGGGCAGTTGACCTGTGGGCTCACCACGAGCTTTCTTGGCCTCCGCATCCGCAACGATGTCCTCAAAGTCTTTCTGCCCGGAATCAATTCGTCGCTGGAAGTAATTTTTGACCTGTGGCATGATAACAGTCAATCACCGCGAAATATTTACGAGGGGCAAGGATTTTCAGAGGGGTTTCAAGAAACTTACCATTACAGTGGTCTTTGTCTTCATGTAATTTGAGATGCTCTCAAAGTCTCGGCCATAATGTGCTAATAGCAGGGGGAAATCGCGCTGTTCAGGGACAGACCAGTAACTGGTGGGTTGGGGCGAGCTGAAACCCAGGTCCGGCTGACGAGGAGCGCTTGGTGCCATTTCCTGTTCGGTAGACTCGAATACATGCATTCCATCTTTCTGACGTCGCCCGGCTTTTGCACGTGAAGACACTTCGGGCTGGTCTCTGTCATGCTGGTCCTTCGCCCGTATAGCCGGCACTTCAACGGTGCCATCCAAGGTTGGCTCAGATGCTTCTGTCTTGGGGATGGGAGCTGCGGGAGTAGCAGTAGGTGCCGCTGGCGCCACTGCTTGGGCGGCTGTGCCAGCTATTGCTGCTGGAGCCGGAATAGGTTGATCCTGTGGCTGTGGCTGTGGCTGCGGAATCTGCTGCTGTTGTTGCTGAGCAGCCTTGCCCCGTCGACCACCACGAGAGCCAGCACCTGTCCGCCCTCCTCGCCGTCCAGTGGGCTTATCTCCTTGCTCTCCATCCTTGGCCGCCGCATTCCCTCTACGACCATTCGCGCTTTCTGCATCCGCGGACGAGTCTCCGAACGTGGGCGCAGCAGCGCGGCGCGGGCGTCCAGTGTCGGTAACAGGAGCTGGCTCCTCCTCCCCTTCATAGTCAGGCTTCACAACACCCAAGTCAGCCATCAGGGCATTAGATTTAGGCCGCGCAGAGCGCCTGGCACGGCCCCGGCGGCTCCAACGTTTGTTCAGCTTCGCTTTGTACTTGATTTCCTCCTTCGTCAAGTAATAATGCATGATACACTGCTTGAAGTCCCGTCCGGGTAAAGCCTCCGCAATCTTCCCCCATTTTTTGGGGTAGGCCATGAAGGCATCGGTGAAGATTTCGTGTTCTTCGGGGCTAAAGTCATTTGGCGGCGGCAAGAAACCGTAAACCTCCATCGCCAGAGACGGATCAACGGTGTTGTTCGTGTCCTTGTAAACCTGTGCCTTTGCCTCCCGTGGATCAAGCATATCCGGAATTACAGCCTCACGGGAGAGATCCGGTTGCGCAGTCGCCTTGTTGCCGCGACGTCGCTCGAGTTCTTCCTGAGCAGAGATCTCCGATGCGCGGAGAGCGTTTTGAAAGTCTAGCTCGCTGTTACCTTTGTATCTTCGTCCTTCAGGAATCGGGGTGGGAGTCACGGCCAAGGAGGGCGCTGGTGGCGGAGTTGGAACCGGCGTGACCGAGGTCACTTCCTTTGCGTGGTCTAGCTCCCAAACATGTATCCTCCAGGGTTTGTAGTAGGATAAATAATCCATTCGCAGCTCCGCATGCTTTTTAACAATCTCCTTCCGGCGGTCAACTAATTCAGCACGGAAGAATTCTTTCAGGTTCTCGTTGATTGTGGTATTGTCCTGGTACACGTCCATGTCAGAGATCGGCGTAGGAGGCCCAGAGTGCAGAAAAGGTAAGCTCTGAATTGTGACAGTCTCAGGGAGAGAGTCCAAGACTGGCTTTGCCGGTGGCTCATGCTCCTCCATCTTCTTGTCCACCTTGACTTCCGCGGAAGAGGTTGGCGGAATCTCATCTCGCTTTATAGCCTCACCGGTAGGAGGAGGGGGTGGAGTCGACGTCTTCGTCGGAACTGTTTCGTTGGCAATCATGCCCAAGAGTTGAATGCGCATAAGAAGGGCTACAATGCTCGGGTCCTCCAGTGGGGGGGGTGGCATTTCCGCTCGGAGAGCTTTCATGTCCTTCTCAAAGATCCTCTTGCGTTCCTCGAGTTCCTCTTGTGTGAATACATTCTCATCTTCATCTTCGTCACTGGATCTTCCGAAATCGGGTATTACCACGTCGTTTTGGTCTCCTGGGCCCTTTTCATTAGTGGTCTCACCCACGGGTGGTTGCAAAGGGCTCTTGTCGCGAGGTTTAAGCTCCGGGGAATGCGCAACGTCGACGCCATTTACGATCGAATCGGATGCGCTAATACCCTTTGTGCTTCTCTCAGGGAGGATTTCGCCTGCTTCCAAGCCCGTCGTATGGTCCTCAATTGAGGGTTTCGTTTCTCGTTTATGTTCTTCGCTAATAGACAGGCTTCGGTCCTTGCCGTCAATAGAGTCGCGCTTCGAGGTAGAGATGGAGCCAGGTCCCGGCTGCGGGGGTCGGCTATAACCAGTGCGAACCCACGGTTTGTTCCCTTTGGCAGGTCCACGCGAGGGTGCCGGTCTCTGCTGCAGTGCACGGGGCCCGGTCGGGATAATCGAAGAATGCATCCGGGGTGAAGTGTGCATGGCAGGAGAGGTTGAACGTCCGACTGATGGTGGGCCTCGAACTTGCTCCTGAAGGGCTCCAGAGATGGGTTTGCTAGGTGAAGATTCCGGGGTTACTGGAGTTTCCTTGCCAACCATCGCTGCTGGTGCAGTTGGCGGTGAAAGATCAGCGCCTTTCTGTGGGCCAGGCACGGCTGGATGTGGTTTAGGTATACGCGGAGTCGACTCATGTTTTGCAAACAAGTCCGGGCCATCGTCACGCCTGTTATCGTCTCGTCGCGGGCGTTGCTCTAACGGATGCTGAGCAGGGGTGCGATCTGCTTTGGGACAGGTAGGAGGTTGCATGGGTGGGCGAGATGGAGGTTCATGGCGCTCTTTCTCAGATTTCGGGAGTGACAGGAGGGCGGGTGCAACGTCGCCAGAAGGCTTTTCGCCAGAAAGATGGGGTATCGGGGCAGGTACAGAACCAAATGCTGGCACCTGTGGGGCAGCAGGGGGCGGAGAGCGTTTGACCGGTGGGAGAAAATCCTTGTTTGAGTCAGGACGGGGTGGCAGGGCGTCAGGGCGCTCCATGTCACGCCAGACATCAGCTACGGAAGCCTTTCGGGTAATCTCTGGGGGTGGATGGTCGGGAAGTCGATCAGATGGACCTGGGCCGGGGTGAAGAGATGGCGAAACCGACGGTACCGACGCACCGCTGGGGACTCGGTTCTCGTTACGACTTGGTGGTTGATCCCTTTTCCAAAGCTCCACTGGTCTGTCGCGCTCGTCACGGTCAATGCGACGCTCCAGCTCCTCACGGCGGTCAAACCGATCACGACGGTCCAGCTCGCGGTCTCTATCCCGGTCGCGTCTGTCGTCTCGATCTCTATCCCGGTCTAGAATAATACGATCTCGCTCACGGTCCCGGTCCATCAGACGATCTCTTTCACGATCTCGTTCCCTATCCCGGTCCCTCTCACGGTCGCGATCCCACCTGCCATCCCTCGAGCGACTTCGACGTCGAAAGGAATCGCGGTCGTCCAAATAAGGTACTCGGCCGCGACCACGACCACCATCCCAGTCGCCCCTGCCCCGACCCCGAATTGGGCCAGCGCGAGGATGATGACCAGCCCCCGGAGGTGGAACATCCGGCGCAGTCGACGATACCGACAATAGGCTATCGCGAGACCCACGCCTCCGAACTACATCCGGCTCGCGGCCAAGAGGTTCTCTCATATCTCTGAAATCTCGAGGAGGCGGAGGGGAGCGCGAGCGGCCACGACCGAATCCGATTCGGGGCTCTCTAGGGTCGAAATCATGATTGCGACGGGGCCAGTCCCGGTCATCACGGCGAAAAGGAGGCGGACCATCCCGAATGTCTCGAAAGTCGCGGTCAC
Source organism: Aspergillus conjunctus (assembly GCA_027569095.1). Lineage (NCBI taxonomy): Eukaryota > Fungi > Ascomycota > Eurotiomycetes > Eurotiales > Aspergillaceae > Aspergillus > Aspergillus conjunctus. The sequence goes on along the minus strand of JAPDEL010000004.1, from coordinate 448,123 downwards.
GATCCCTATCCCGATCCCGAGGATCGCGGTCCCTGTCCCGAAAATCTCCACGGCCGGGATACCCTCGACCTCGACCACCAAATCCAGCGCCTCGTGGAGGATCGATCAGGGCCTTGGGGGCCCTCGGAGGCTCCCGACCCATAGGTAAATTCGCGTCATCGGAGCCACGAGGGCCAGAAGGCGGCCGGCGATCCCCAAATCGTGGAGGAGAGCGTTCACGGGGATTAAACCCAGATGATGGGGGATATCGCGAAGACATCACCAGACCATGCTAGAGGGTCAGGGATGGGATAACCTGGCAGATGGCCTGCGACAGGTTAGTGAGAGTATAATTAAAATATTAGAGGCAGAACGGCGTCAAATGAAAGACAAAGGAAAGGAAATTGGACATAAAAACAAGGTCGCCTAGTAACGGCCTCGCATTGAACAAGGGCGTCCGAAAAACGAAACCCGCGACGGCGAACGGGTGTGGGGAACACGTGATCTTGAAAGCGTGGAAGCGCACAGGCCAACGTTGAACAATTAGCTAATCAGCCCAGCCTAATCGGGCGATTCCCAGAAGGAGCAGCTCGAAGAATGATGACTCGACGGGGAGATTATTGATGGATTCCTTAGCGGCAGCCACTTGGCGCAGCTTGTCTCAGATGGAGCAGCGCGAAGAATTGTGGATCGGCAAAACCTGGAGGGGGCAAGTCACAGGTGAATTACCAAAGAGGGTTTTCCGATTCCTGATTCTGGAGTGTGCAGCTCTTCGAGATTCGGAGAAACGATTAATGGTCGCAGAATGCTCCCTGGATAAAGCACGGCCTCCCTGTCCTGCAACGATGCTTTGCCGATGAACGAGGGCTCGACATTGGTGATCAAATTACCCTGGGGTGGGAAATGGTATTTTTGATGCGCCGCGTTCGCAAAATAAAAAAAAATACAAAACAAAGCAATAAAAACCCGCAGCAAAATCAAACAAAAGAATTATTTCCGTACCTTCTGACTGAAAAGCAACGTGTCGAGCAATCAACCTGAAAGCCAGCTGCAAGGAGTTGGAACAGGCACTGACAACCCGCGAACCCGGCTTGGGAGCTGAAATAAGATCCGTCCTCAAGGGTTCGAGGCGGCTTCGGGAGTGCAAGCCGCGGTCTCTTTAGAGATCAAAGAGGAGAGCGTGGCAGAACGAGGAAAAAGAAATGAAGAGGTCAAAGAAAAGAAGAAATCGAGAAGAATAACGGAGATTGAAGGAGGAGGAAAAAGAGAAATGGGGCAAGCGCGAGAGTGCCAGAGATTTGGACTGAGACTCGACGGGTCCAGATGAAAGTCTGTTTCTGCCGATGGCTTTCGTTGGCCAGGATTCTTCAAGGGGAACCCAAAGGGAACTTAACCTGGATTTAGTGCCTGAGGCGAGACCCTCCTCTTTATGCCTCAGGCATCTTCAAATCTCCAATTCTTGTTCCCCATTGGGTTAGTCTGGTCCATCGTGCACGCAACCTGCAGGGTGCGCTACTCCCCAAAGGGAAACGCAGCATTGATCTTCATCATTATTATTCATCACTCATTAACTGTTCATATTAATTTTTTTTTTCTCGAGGCCCTAAGATCCCCGCATCACAACACCAAGATAGCAAGACTGGTCCAAAAGTACATGGAGAACTTTCTCTCTTCGATATATACATTGCTTTGAAGTTCTTTGTTATTTCCCGGGAAAAAAAATCACCTTTCTTTGCTCCAGTCACCATGTCGTCCAATCCTGTCGACACTGCCCCTCCTTCCTCCGCAACCAATGCAGTTCTCGTTGCGTCAGAGCCTGTTCCCGAGGGCACTCAGGAGGTCAGCGGAGTGGATTTCGAAAAATTTAAAGATCGTGACATTACTGTTGCAGAGATGGTTGACAATATGAGATACATGGGCTTTCAAGGCAGTGCCATATCTGAAGCAGCTCGCATTGTCAATAACATGGTAACTCACCTGCTACCTACCACTCCCCTATCCATATCAAGCTGCTGCCTTTCCCCCCCCCCCGCGTAAAACTAATTTGTCTCTTCTGAACAGCGAGCCTACCGTCACCCCGAAACGGGCGAGAAAACAACCATATTCCTCGGCTACACCTCCAACCTGATTTCGTCGGGCTTACGGGATACTCTTCGCTACCTTGTTCGTCATCGCCATGTTTCTGCAATCGTAACCACAGCCGGTGGAGTTGAGGAGGATCTGATCAAATGCTTGGCTCCAACTTATATGGGTTCTTTCACAGCACCTGGTGCAGGACTTCGGGCGAAGGGACTGAACCGGATCGGCAACCTGCTCGTTCCAAACAGCAACTATTGTGCCTTCGAGGATTGGTTGATTCCTATACTGGATAAAATGCTGGAGGAGCAAGAGGCAGCCAAAAAGAAAGCGCTGGAGACCGGGGATGAGGAGGACGAACTACACTGGACTCCAAGTCGAATCATCGAACGTTTGGGCCACGAGATCAACCACGAAGACTCAGTGCTTTACTGGGCCGCCAAAAACAACATTCCGATTTTCTGTCCCGCACTTACGGACGGCTCCCTGGGCGACATGCTATATTTCCACACCTACCGATCATCCCCCCAACGGCTGAGGGTCGATATCGTTGATGATGTGCGCCGCATCAACACCATGGCCGTCCGGGCCGTCCGCGCAGGCATGATCATTCTTGGAGGAGGGGTAATCAAACATCACATCGCTAATGCTTGCCTGATGCGAAACGGGGCGGAACATGCAGTGTACGTGAACACGGCGCAGGAATTTGACGGGAGCGATGCAGGTGCTCGTCCTGATGAGGCCGTGAGCTGGGGCAAAATCAAGGCGGATGCGGAGTCGGTCAAGGTGTATGCAGAAGCAACAGCAGTATTCCCACTCATTGTTGCAGCTTCTTTCGCACGCGCCCAGCAAACCCCATCGGACGCCGATGGAGAATCCGGAATCTGAGAAATTGAATGTGGGATTGAGCTCCCAAGCCTGCTATCGTGCATGAATCTCTTACAACGACCAAAACTCCACTCGATACGTACACTACCCGATCCCCACTCTTGTGGTGGCCGACCAGATCCGGGAAGATCGACCGGAAGGACTTTTTTCTTCTCGAAGGCGAATCAGCGCCATGGCAGATGGCATCAAAAAAAGGGTTCGTTCCTTACATTCAACGAACAAACTTTTCCCAGAGCCGAGTTTCCGAAGCCAGGAGAAGTGAAAACATGAGGGGAAGAGGAGGTAAAGGTGCGGGTGGAAGAAGGGGTTGGCGAATCATGAGGCCGCATGTCAGAACCAGAAAATCAGCCTATTGTTCCGTTGGTGGATCGCCACGGCTGCGACGATTTGGGTTGACCACCCGAGTTTGTCGCCACGACGGGCCAGGGCAGAACCACTAGGCCGACTTCAAGGTCGAGGAGGAGGGGGAACAAAGCAGAGATGGAAGAGCAAACAAAAGCAAAAATGCAAAGTTCAAGTTGGGGGGGGGTTATCATCCAAAAGTCGGGATTTACCCAGTCCAATCGTAAGAAGATAGGCGGCAGCAAATAATGCGCAGTATGGGAAATCAGGCTGTCAAAAATAAGAACCTAAGGGTGGCAAGGCAGACAAGCATAGCCATCTCCCAACAGCAGGGTGGAGGAGGGGATCCACGACCCCGATAAAGACGTCGTAATATTACCCCGTCATGATCGAAAACACTGGATGGGGGGTGAGGGCCAGAAGAATGGCCAAATCCAGAGAGAATTTGCCAGCCTCACCCAACAAATCGATGATCAGAGAATTCTCCATCCGGGAAGCCGTCGCCGTAATTTTCAAAAAAAGAAACCAGCGGTGAGCGCCTCTGAATTGGCTCTGGTGGTCCGCTGCAGTACCGCCTCATTCTACGATCCTCTCTCTCAACGGAGCGCTTTGGTTTCGCTTGGGTTCTCCGGCCTCTTTTATTTATTTTTTTTTCTTTTCTTTCCCCTTCCCTTTTTCTTCTTCCCCAGGGAATAAATCTTCATCTCTTTCTTGCTCTTGTTTTTCTCTCCTTCTCACTGCCACCTCGCCAACACGCCCCTTCTCTCTTTTCATACCTTCAACGCAGCCCATTCCCTCCTAGGCTTAGGCTTGAAATTACCCCGTACCCCCTGATAAGCCTCGCTCGCCCGCTTCTTATCGTGAATTCTAGACTCCCGCGTTTCTTTGCTTGTCTGCCTGACTGCTGCTTTGCTTGCTGCCTTTTCTTTTGACTCATCCATTTTATTTTTTCACCTGTCATTCTTCAGCTCGTTTCAAGCGCCATCTATTTGGGGCCCATCTCTCCCGTCTATTTCTAAGTGCCCCTTTTTGTCTTTCCTGGTCCTTTCTGCTCCAACCCCTCCCATATTCCTCCTCTCGCCTTGCCTGGGAGCTTCCCCCCTCCACGCCAAATCATGGATACTAGACTCGACACCAGCGTGACGGTGGAACAGCTACCCACGCCCATTACTCTAAATACTGATTCTCCAACAGCTGAATTGGTCCCCAACACACCTGTCACAGCCGATACGACCACAGTGGAGGACTCCTCCCAGCCTACAACAGATCCCGCACCAACCGCAGAAACGACAGAAACAGAGGCAGACCCCTCACCAGCCCCTGTCGACCCCCCTTCGCAAGAGCCTTCACAGCCCGATTCTACACCAGAATCTCCAAATGAACCTCAGGACAATGCAGCTCAACCCGACCCGCCTGCGCCCGATAATCTGGACCAGGAGCATGCCGACTGGCTGGAATCAGAGGAGGATACATCCGTCCCGGATGAGGCAGAGATGAAGGAGATTGAATCACAGGCAGAAGGGGATTACAGTGCTCACGAATGTAAGCTTTCCATTACTCGGGTCTGGTAGAAACTAGTGGAGCTAACGTCTGCAGACAAATACTGGGAGAAGAACTTCCATCCCCAGCTAGATGACCCCGAATACCGTCCCGTAGAGAAAGCACGCCTGACGTGGAAGATTAGGGGTGTTCGGGGCACCAAGGAGCATCCCAACCGTGCCAAGATCCTGCGATCCCCCCCCGCATTCATTGGTGGTTATTGGTGGACCATCAAGTTCTTTCCCCGTGGAAACAATGTCAGCTCCCTGAGCGTTTACATCGAGTGCTCTCCAACACTGCCTGCTATTGATAAGACCCTCCCCGAAACCGAATTCAAGGTTTTGCGAGGGCCTGCGGATGCAGAGCTGGACGGCAGCCACTCTGAAATAGACATGAAGTTTGCCCACTCCGAGGACTCCGAGGCGTGGCTGGAGAACTTCAAATCTCAGTATCCAGCAGCCGCGAGTCAGCCAACACCACCGTCCGAATCCTGGAGGGTTTCCGCCCAGATTGGAGTTATTTTGTACAATCCCGATGAGCCTCGCACAGGGTGGATGCAGTCGTCCTGCCACCAGTTCAATCCGCACAACTTGGATTGGGGCTGGACTAATTTCCACGGGCCGTGGGACCAGACCCACCGCCGTCAGCCGGGCCAGCGCCAGGCTCTGCTCCGCAATGATTCCTTGGCGTTCGATGCCTACATCCGAATTTTTGACGACCCAACGCGGTCGCTCTGGTGGCACGCCAGTGATTCGGAGCCTACCTGGGACAGCCTCAGTCTGACTGGCTATCGGCCACTGGGTGATTCTGTGATCAATCACAGCGCAGACGTGGCCGGCCTCGCCACTTGGCTTCACATTGCCCCTTTTTGCAAGATCATCCAAAATGTCAACGTTCTTGAACATCTCACCAATTGCGATGTGAAGCCGAAGCCGCTGTGTGATGCCTTGCAAAAATTTCTCTGGCAACTACGCTCTAGAGGTAAATCTCTGCAGTATGTTGACACCGATACCATCACGACTACCCTCCGCAACCTGAACGAGTACTCGAGTGATGTATGCGAGTTCTGGGAGCGGTTACGTCGTACCCTTGAGCTAGAACTTGCTGGCACTGGTGCAATCAAGGAGCTGGCCGAGCTTTTCGACAGTGCCTCCATTAGCTCCGTTCCAGCCGACATTCAGGAGCAGGAGGTGGTAAATACGATTCCTAAGGACTACAACTCCCGGATCTGTGTGCCAGCCGACCAAGCTAAGACCACTGGTGAGGCTCTCAAGTGGTATTTGAGCGCTAAACCCGGTCGATGGGTTCTTCCACCTATCCTTCATCTGGAATTAGGTCGCCAGAAACTTGACAAGACCGCGCGACAATGGCGCCTGCTCTACAACCGAGTCGATCTCGACGAGGAACTCGATCTTTCTCCCTGGCTGCTGGGCGGTCAGAACGGGGAATATGTCTTGTACGGCTACATTGTTCATCGAGGCCGTCGCACCTCCGGCAAATTTTTTAGTATTCTCCGCCCAGGTGGTCCCGGGACCAAGTGGCTTGCATTCGATGACGGAAGCGACAATCGCGTTGAATGCTTGACTCGGAAAACAGCTCTGGGACCCCATCTTGGTCTAGATGCCTCACAGAAACCTGACCACAAGACTGGCCACGACGTTGCAATTGCAGTCATGTACATCCGCAGGGATCTTGTGAATGATTTCCTACCTGGCCCGCAAGGCCCATGGGACGTTTCACAAGATTTGAAAGACTATTACGAAACTGGAGTGTATTCGCCTCTGAAGAAAGTTGATGGAAAGATCGTAGATGAGAACATTGAGGTCGAGGTTTATTCCCTTCAGAACCACGATCAGCTGGACAGCCTCTTCGATACATACGATCTTATGTCCCAGGCAAAGGCGGCCAACAGTGTAATGTACCTAACTGTGCCCCGCTCGTCAAACCTGATCGATCTCCGCAAGAAGCTTGCATTATGGGCATCTACCAGTGAAGAGAAAAAGAGCGTCTCTCCGGAACATGTTCGCCTCTGGCAGGTTGGTCACACTCGCAACCGTTTTGGACCAACACTGGCATTTGCCCGAATCTCGGATTTGACTGCGACTCTGGACCTCCCCTTGCAGAAAGTGCGCTACTGGATGCAAATTGTTTCGGATGGTTAGTAATATATCTTCTCTGCTATCCTCTTACACTATTTTTACTAACCTGATGACAGTGGATGCGAAGTTTTTCGCGATGAAAGATCCGGAGTTCCCAGTCGAGATCACTCAGAAGCCTGAGGAGGCAGTTGTCGAGCGTACTGCCTCAGAATCCTCGGAGGATATGCAGCCAACTTCTGAAAGCGAAGGTGCCACATCAAGCTCATCTGGCAATGTTCCAGAGAACTATCTAAATGGAGACACGAGCGAGTTGCCGGTTGCTCCGACAAATCCGGCCACTGTTTCGATACATGAAGCCCCAGCGACGACGGGGGAATCCCCTGTTTCAGCAGACCAAGCTACTCCTTCTCAAGAGGAAGTCCCAATTGCGGCAGACGAAGCCTCGACCGTGACAGAGCAACCCACTTCTGCTCCAGAAGAAGTCCCAATTGCGGCAGCCGAAGCCTCGGTCGTGACAGAGCAACCCCCAGTTACGACAGAGCATCCCACCTCTGCTCCAGAAGAAGTCCCAATTGCGGCAGACGAAGCCTCGACCGTGACAGAGCAACCCACTTCTGCTCCAGAAGAAGTCCCAATTGCGGCAGCCGAAGCCTCGACCATGACAGAGCAACCCACTTCTGCTCCAGAAGAAGTCCCAATTGCGGCAGCCGAAGCCTCGGTCGTGACAGAGCAACCCCCAGTTACAACAGAGCATCCCACCTCTGCTCCAGAAGAAGTCCCAATTGCGGCAGACGAAGCCTCGACCATGACAGAGCAACCCACTTCTGCTCCAGAAGAAGTCCCAATTGCGGCAGCCGAAGCCTCGACCGTGACAGAGCAACCCACTTCTGCTCCAGAAGAAGTCCCAATTGCGGCAGACGAAGCCTCGGCAGTGACAGAGCAACCCGCAGTTACTACAGAGCAGGCTACTCCCCCAGAGCAAATTCCAGCTGTGACAGAGGCTCCAGCTGTAACGGAACAACCCCCATCTGCAACAGAGCAAACCCCAGCTGTCGAGGTTGCCAATGATCAAGTAAATAGCGCAACTCCGCCCGTTGAAGAGCCCTCGCAGGATACGACCCCAGCGGATTCCAACCCGCCTGAGGCCATATCCAGTGAAAACGATGTCGTCATTGCCGCTATCATCGCAGGCGATCTTCAGGACTTGGATGAAAGTCAGCGCATTGAAACTGCGGTGGTTGAGGCGGAACCGGAACCAGAATCAAACCCAACTGAATCCACACCAGCTGAGGAATCGCCCTCTCCATCTGAGCCTGAAGTTGTTCTACCCGTGGAGCACCTTTACTATTACATCCAGATTTTCGACATGGAGGCACAAGTGCTCCGCACCGTAGGGTCATTCTTTTCTCAAAAGGAGGAGACCATCAAAGCCGCTATTCGGAAACACCTTGAGTGGCCATCAAATAAGGATTTCCAGGTTTGGCAACGCGTCGATGGCACGACAGTGAGAACCATGGCTTCTGCAGAGACATTCGAGATGTTTGTGCCTGACGGCACTTGTTTCATTGTTGGCGAAAAGCTGAACAAGGAAAGGTAAGTGGACCAAATTCTCTACTTCCGTGTTTTAAAGACTCTTAATTAACGTTATTCGTAGACGAGCCGAATTGAATGTCGCAGGACTGTTCAACAACCCCGAACACCTGGTCCGATATCTATGGGCGAATTCCCGTGGCCACCCAACCCTAGCCTTCACCGGATCCAAAACCATCGAAGCAACATTCACCAGCGAGTATTACAGTGGAGAATTCATGAAAGGTTTCTACCACGGCACAGGCAAACACATCGCCGACTCTGCCGCCACCTACGTTGGAGAGTATGTCCTAGGCAAACGGCACGGCAAAGGCCTGATGGAATACCCCACCGGCGACACTTACGACGGCGACTGGTCCGAAAACCAGTGCCACGGCCAAGGAACCTTCGTCGAGCGCAAGACCGGCAACAAGTACGTGGGCGGTTACAAGGACGGCAAACGACACGGAAAGGGTATCAGCTACTGGGAAGTCGCCGATGAAGAGATGGACTTGTGCCAAATTTGCTTTGGAGAAGAACAGGATGCCCTCTTCTATGACTGTGGTCACGTTTGCGCCTGCGTTACCTGTGCCCGACAGGTCGAGATCTGTCCCATCTGCCGAAAGAATATCCTGAGTGTGGTGAAGATCTACCGGACATAATCCTGCAGCATATCAGCCCCTCACACCCGCAATGCCAAAACGGTCTTTTTTTTTATCTGAATTTTGTTTTATCATACATCCTTTTCTTGGCCATATTTCGTTTACTTATTAGCGCTGATCAATTTCTCTGTCCATTCCTTTATTCGGTTGTCATTTGCATTTGGAGAATACGGCATACCCTGGAAGTTCATTTATTTAATACTATGAAGAACCCCCTTCAGAAGGCTTTTTTTTTTTTTTTTTTGTTCTTTTTTATCGTTTCTAGATATTAGCTACTGCGCCTAACAGCTTAGACGTGACTCTATGTGCAATCTTATATGGACCGCTTACAACCAATTCAAACAAATTTTAGCTTTCTCTCCGAAGACTTACAGATACCCGGAATATATATATGTAGATAGATCGAGGCCCATACACAACAACCAAAATCGCATAAAATGGTATCAATGTCTAGTTAGTACGTTGAACTATTTACTGTCAAGAAGATTCTCCCATCCATGATCAGAGATAGTATGCATGCGCCGGCGGGACTCAAAACATATATGAGACAAGAACAATCAATGCTTTTTGAATTCCACCATAACAAAACGGGACATGTAAGCTTAAGCTGGAATGAAAAAATAAAACAGAAAGAAAGATAGATTAACTATTTAAATACCGAGGGAAAATCTTCATTTGCTCAATTTCTTGCTTTTGCCCGGACTCCCGGCTTGCTTCTTGCTCTTTTTCTTGTCCGAGCTGGAAGGGATAGTCTCCTGTGTTGTCTTGGAGGGCTTTTTCTCGGCTTGTTTTGTAGTCTTATCTTCCTTCTTGGAGTCTTCCTCCTTTTTGTTCTTTTGTTTGGTCGAGTCGGCGGATTTCTTCTTTTCCTTTTTCGGCGCGGGTTTTTCGTCCGTGGCTGGGGCCGAGGCGGAGTCGTCTGTTTCTGTTGTTGTGGGCTCTGCCTTTGACTTCTTGGGCTTGTTCAGGATGGCCTTGGGGTTTAGACCCTTGCGACGGAGACGATTGCGCTCTGCACGGGCGATGCGTTCCGTGTCTTCCTCCTCGTCGAAGGGGCCGAAAGCGTTACCCTCGACTTCACCATCGGTATCGACAATGGGGGTCTTGTCGATGACCATCTCGTCGTCTGTAGTGGTGACGGAGGAAGCACGGGACTGTTTGTCTCCGGAGGTGGATGCTTCTTTGGTGGTGGTGGTAGAGGTGGGGGTCAGGCCGGTCTTCTTCAGCTTACAGACGAAGAAACCGTCGACGTTCTCGCGGTGGGGGAAGTAGCGACGGGTCATGGTCATCTTGGCGTCGAAGTGCTTGCCCATGTAGCTGGTGAAACCGGGGCTACCAAAGTCGCCGAGGCCGGTGTCGACCAGCTTGACGTTGGGACGCTTGCGGAGGACGTACTGGACGACGGCCTCGTTTTCCTCGACGGTCACGGAACAGGTGGAATAAACGATATAGCCACCAGTCTTGGAGGAGTGGTCGACTGAGTCGATGGCGGCGAGGAGAAGTTGGCGCTGCATGTGCGGGATAGCAAGGAAGTCACGCTCGTTCTTGGATGTCTTGACTCCCGGATCCTTGGAGATAACGCCGGTACCAGTACAGGGGGCATCGAGGAGGACGCGGTCGAAGCCGCCCATGGTCTTAGGGAAGGCCTCACGGGCGTCGAGGTGGGTGACAATCGTGTTCTTGCATCCCAGACGGTGGATGTTACCAATCAGACCCTTAGCGCGGGGTTTGCTGGCATCATTGGCGATTACACAGCCGGTGTTTCGCATGAGGGCGGAGATGTAGGTGGTTTTACCACCGGGGGCGGAGGCCATATCGAGGACGCGCTCGTTCTCCTGAGGGGCTAGTGCCATGACGGGGAGGAAAGAAGACGCAGCTTGCAGGATGTAGTGCCCGGCGAGATACTCGGGGGTTGCACCAAGGGGTACGGCAGATTCAAAGACCTGGAGACCGACCTTGGACCACTTGCCCACAGGCTCGAGCACCACACCACGGTTGATCAACGCTTGGGCTAGGGATCTTCGGTTCGTGCGAAGTGTGTTGGTACGGATAACGACAGGACGAGGTGTCTCGTTGGCTTCAAAGAAGGCGAACGCTTCCATGGGAGTGAAAAGGTTGAAAAGCTTCTCTGCCAAAAATGGGGTGTAACCGTAGTACGTGCAGATATCGTTTAGGAGCAACTGAGTGTAGTCGGCGCGAGACTTGTTCTGCTGTCCGAGTGTCTTCAAATCGCCCAAAATGCGGATTGTATCTGTAATTCTCGTTCGCAGGAGTTGGAGATCGGGAGCCAAACCCTGCTGGCCCTCCTCAGTTCCTGCGAATACATCTGTTTGATCTCCGGCAATATTGGTCTGCATCGCTGATTCCTGCAGTTCACGCTCTGCCTCTTCCGCCTCCGCCTCCCTGGCTGCATCCAGTTTCCGGGACAATCCTTCAATATTCGCTGCTGTTAGCTTTTCCTCCGCATCGGACTCATCGTCGGAAAACATCGTCTCGCGCGGGTGATCGTCTTCGTCGGAGTCCACGACAGAATCATTGTCATCTGAGCCAAACGCTTCGCCTTCCTGACTGTCCATAGACCCTTCACTAATTCCATCCAAATCATCAAACTCGTCCTCGCCCAATTCCAACTCATCATCGTCGAGATCCGACATCTCCTCGTCGTCCGAGTCCATAAACTTGGGTTGTTTTTCCGCGACCTTTTTCTGCTTCTTATCCTTGCCTGCTGAAGTCGCACTAGTATCCTTCTTTTTCTCCTTGCCATTGACAGCAAAACCATTGGCCTTCTTCTTCTTCGGCATCTCCTTCACTACCACTTCTTCCTCATCGACTTCGGTGCGTCTCCGCTTCTTGCCCGACTCGGCCTGTGGCTCTGCATTTCCGGTCTTGCGCTTCTTGAGCATTGTGATCTTAGACTCATCCAGCGGGGCCGGGGGGCCCTGCTTCTTCATACGACGACCCTTACCCATTGTGAAATGTGATGTGAGGTGCGGAAGGAGTTTGTGTTGATTCTCCTAACAAAAATGGATCGAGGGAAATTTCGACTTTTTTTTTTTTTTTTTCCCGCTCAAAACCAAGGCGGTGAATTCCGGCAGAAGTTTTTGGTGTCAAGGCGGTGTACACGGCATAGTCTCATGCCTCAGGCAGAAAATAGACCTTTGTTGCAAGGCATCAAAACCACCCCGATTTGGCAATTCCATAATGACCATCCACCATCTCCGACCCCACTTCCTCAGCTTCTCTCTCCAACCACCAATACTCAACACATATCCCTCTACTTGATAAAGTTTCTGAAAAAAAAAACTACATATCCCACCGCAACCATGTCCGAGTTGGCCTTCACCAAAATGTTCCTCTCCGCGCTCGACCCCCGTCCTATAAAGCTGCGCGCAGACTATGTGCTCGACCAAGAACACCTCGGGGCCCGCGTTCCTGTAAGCTATAGCCGATACTATCTCCCCATTCTCAGAATTAAAATCCCAACCCCCCACGATGAAAAAAACTATAGCTAACCCTTCCAATCAACACACAAAGTACCTCCTCCCCCGCCTCCAACCGCCCCGCCCAGAGATGCCCAAGAAGGTCAAAAAGGTCGCTGCCCCCGGCTCCTCGAAATCCATCACAGTGCACCTGAAATCCGCCCGGAACCCGTCTCTCGAATTCAGTCTGGCAAATGCGCCCCTCTCCACAACCTCCGTTCAGGATCTCAAGGACGCTGTGCGTGAGCGCGTAGTAGATGCCCAGGGGAACAAAGTCGGTCTGGACAAGATCAAGGTTCTGTATAAGCGGAAGCCCGTCACGGGTAAGACTATCGCGGAGATTCTATCTGATGAGCCAGATCTGTTAGCTGGTGGAAAGGATGTGGAGTTTGGCGTTATGATTATGGGCGGAGCGCAGGTGGTGACGGTGCCGGCGGAGACGGAGAAGGAGCAGCAGACGACGGCGACGAAAGCGGCAGTTGGACCTAGTGGTGAGGTCCTTATGGAGACGGAGCAGTTCTGGGATGATCTACAGGGGTTTTTGGAGCAGAGGCTTCAGGACGATGTGGAGGCTACAAAGTTAAGGTCGTTGTTCAAGAATGCTTGGACATCGAGTCGGTGATGTGGTGGTGTTTAAGAATTTTGCAGGGTAGGCAAACGTCAAATATTTTAAATAATAGCACACACCCATTGGGTCATATTTCACATAGACAATTCCCCGTATCAGAGGAAGAAAGAACAGGAATATTTGGTATAAGTAACAAGGCTCAGGTTCAGGCGAGGAAAATGGGCGGGCGGCTCATTCGATTATTGATGAGAAGGCGAGAAAAAAATGGTAAAAGATGAAGACCAAAGAGAAAGGTAAGACTATAAGCACACGAGTAGAAAGGAACATATGCCAGATAACTTGACACCATTGCAAATGCTCAAGAATTGGCCAATCGCTCAATCATTTCATGCGTCCAAAAGAACATGGCATAAGAAGAATATCGGCGGAGAGGAAAAATGATATAAGAAAGACAAGTCATACATCAACAACAGGGGGGTTCGTTATCTTGAAAAGACCTTAATGACTCCGTCGCCACCACCGCTAATGACCCAACGGCCATCACGGCTCCAGACAACGGAACACACCCCCTCACCACGCATCAACCTGTGACTTGTGATTTCTTGGGTGCAGCTCCGCTTTTCGAGGTTCCAAAACCGCAAACTAGCATCATGGCCGGCAGACACGAGCTCACGGCCATCGGGAGACAAAGAGAGGGAGGCAATCGCGGACGGGTGCGCCAGCATGGTGTAAGTGCATTGTCCTAAATCGATCAAGTTAGTCGAGATTTGCTATTCGCAAGAAAGGCGGCTAGAACCTACCACTATTGGCATCGAAGAAACGAATGTATCGATCTTCATAGCCGCTAATAACCACCCCTTCTACACCACTTGAACCGGTAGCTCCGTGCACGACCTCCTCCTCGACCAGGGCCCGGTTAGGATCGAGGCCTGCAGATCCATCAAATCCAATAGTGGTAGCAACAACGGAATTGACACCGGTGGAGGGAGTTCCATCATAAGTCTCAAGACTTGCCATACCAGCGATCTCTTCACCCGTCCTTGTATCATACACAAGAATGGAGGCGTCCGCGTAGGACACGACGAAGTTGATCCCGGCAAGTGAAAGTGGACTGATACAAGTCGGCGATGGCGATTCGGTTCGAACAATCTGGCGGACAAGGGTGTAATGGAATGGAGTTGTTGTCGCCATGCTAGGCTGCGGGGAGGATGGGAAATTTGAGCCGGAAGAAATCGAATTGGCGCGCCGACTGCCTCCAGCACGTCGATTGCCTGCTTGTGGTGATGAAAGCTGAGGCGGTGCGCTCACTGCCCACAAGATTATCCTACCATCAGCGCCGCCCGACGCGAGAATGATGCGATCTGGACCGCCATATTGGCTACATGAGTCCCCAAATATAGACCCTGCAGTACCTGGGAGAATACAAAGTCCCCAAACGGCATCCGTGTGGCCATCCAACGTGGCCTTAGGATCCACACGTCCTCGCTCCCATACCCGCACGCTGGCGTCTTGTCCGCCAGAGAACACCCAGCCATCTCCAAGTGCACGGCCACCATTTAAGAAATTCTGGGACGCAGGGCACGCGGCCAGTGCAGTCACAGCTCCAACGTGGCCCCTGTGTGTGAAGTAGCTCGTAATATCTAAATCATTGCCCGAGTTTGTCACCTGCGGGCCAAAGGCCCCGTAGCTGGCAGGGATGATCCACCGTTTGATCGTTCCATCGTCACTGCAGGTGCAAATCTCCGGTTCAGAAGGGCTGCCACCACCCGTAAAGATTACAGAGCGAATGACATCCAGATGCCCCCTCAAGGCAAAACGCACTTTAAAGATAGGGTCTTGTTTGGGCCCGGTTCCTGCTGCTAGGTCAACTGCTCCATCACTCTTGCGTCGAGACCCAGAGCTTTTTCGCCTATGAGATAGGGATCCAGGCCTGGAAGGGGACTTTTGTCGAACAAAATTTGCGTTGGGAAATGCGTCAACATCCGGTCGGTGGGGTGGGATCGGCTCAACAGGCGGTGCTTGCTCAGCTGGCTCATCAAAGTTCCATCCATCAGGATCCCCAATGTTCTCCTCTATTTGCTGCGATCTCACGGCGTCCTTGGCCGATGCTTGGACTCCGAAATTATCGTAAATCTGCTTTTCCGCGCCACCACGTTCCTCGGCCAATACGTTGTCGATCATTTGCTTCCGATTTTCCAGAGCGGTCACGGGAACTTGTTGTGACTCCAGGGGTCGTCTCTCGAGAGCTTCTCTGGAAGTCGCAGGGAGGCTGAACTGGCTCGGAGCACGAGAAAGCGAAGCGCTATCAGGGTAATGTCTCACAATTGCCTGGTGGTTCTGTACAGGTATTTCACGTGCCATCAAATTATTTGCTTGATGTTGCTGCTGTTGCTGCTGCTGCTGTTTTTGGCGCTGCTGCTGGAGATAAGCCTCTTCCAGGCTTTGCTGGGAGAGCTGCTGGTTTCCGAAAATATGGTTCGAGAGGTCATGGTCGCTGAGTTCCGGGGGTGGGTGCGCTGAGGGAATAACGTGGTACGCGACTTCTTGCGAGCACTTGGAGAGATATAGTCTCGATTTATCCCTTTCCGTTTCTTGTCGTAATTCGTTTTGACTATCAGGGTTGTCGACTTCGTTGAGCTCCGCTTGAGACTTGGAACGCTGGGCTAGAGAGCTGTTAGGGGCATCCGGCGTATTGCAACTGGGCAGGTGATAATACCTTTCAAGGCGTTCATGCTCTCCCGGGCAATCTCCTTCGGGTCTCTGGGATCTTGAACAGTTTCATTATTGCTTAACTTTTTGACCTTCTCGCGCTCTTTCTTCAATGCAGCTTCCAGCAATCTAACATGTTTCCCCAGTGACTCGTGCATTCGCTTGCTAGTTCGAACATCACCCTCGAGTTTACCAATACGGGATTTCATTTCTGCGCGCTCGATCTCCCAGGCGTTGCGGTCTCGTTCATGCCGGTGCCATTCCGTCTGCAGGAACCGCATCACACCTAGTATTCAAAAGGCAATTAGCACTCTCTACCAGCACCATAACCCAGGCATTGCGACTGTCGTAGCAGTCCACCAGTAGCCCACCTTGTAATGTGTATTCCGTCCCCTGAGGATGGCCGCCGTTGGAAGACCCATCACCCCCGGGCCCGACAAATCCTCCACCTCCCGACATGGCGGAGGGGGACTGCCAAGCCATACAGAAGGGAAAACGCAGCGATATCTAAGCAATTAAATTCAGAGCCACAGAGCGATCGAGCTCACAGTGTTTCGATGGAGGGTGGGAAAGGAAAGGTGGAAGGTCTGGTGTTCGCAGCGGTAAAGTGTGTTGTTTTGAGCCGACCAGTCACGGACGGGCGACAACGGCAGGAAACGGCGTCCCCAGCCGTGTCAACTCCAGAAAATAAAAGACAATGGAAATAAACAAGAAGGCAGGGAGATTCGCTCGAGGGGCAGAATAGGAGAGAATTTCTGGATGCTGGGGGGGCACAGACTGGGGGACTGGGTGCGCGTTCAGGTTCTCTTCGCAGAAGACCAGGGACAGCCACCGCCGCCGCTGGTCGCTCGTTGGCTTCCGTAGACGCCCACGCGGTCGTTACCGCCTTTAGCGCTCAACTCTTGTTTTCCTAACCTCATGAGGAGATAGTCAGGGGCGCTCTGTTGTTGCTTCTCACAATGAACTCGCAGATCAACAGACAAAGAATTGAATGTGGCAGCGATTGTCATTAAATTGCATCTCGCGCTGTCCATAACCAAGCTCATGAGGTAGAAACGCTACTGACAGCGCCTTCTCTCTTACCCCACCAATTCTCAGGCAGCTCCAGTTTTTGCTTTTTGACCATCAGCCTTAACACTAGAGCGAAACGTGTCGCAATCTTTTAGGTCTTATAGCGAGCTAACCTTCCAGCGTGGCTCTCCAGGTGGACAAGTGAAATATATGGCTGTCGCGAAACCATCAGATTAATGAAAATTTCCACTTCAGGTGTTTCTCCTGCTGAAGTTTTACTATTAGTATATATCAACACATTAATATTTTCATTGTCCTTAATTATTATGAATCCCCAAGGCGATACGACATGCGATGTCCTCTAAATCCAGACTGCTCTTCGCATACACCATCTTCATCATCTCTTTCCGGCCCATAGAGTACTTCACATACGCCTCCAACGGGCACATCCAGCACCGCATCCGTTCCTTCGCTCCATATCTCCTTCCAGTTAACCTTTCGGTTTTGGGGGCCCATGATCTGAAACGACGTGGCACCGGGTCGCATCTTCGAAGCGCCACCAGGTCTTCGCCGGCCTTTTCCATCGATAACTGCTACATTTGCCACTTCATCCACTATATTCTCCACGCTAATCATGGGCAGAGTCAAGTACCCCGTATTGTATGACGCCAGCGCCACGTATATGTATATGATCGACATCACCAACCATGCTGGAATTGCTAACGACCACCATCGGTTGGGGTAATAATATATGCCAAGTTGGTGTAAGAAGGGAGATGGGAGAAAGGACCAGAGGATATATATTACTAGAGGAAGCGTCAGAATTTGGAAAATATCCTGGGACCCGACCGGTGACTTACCAAACGCTAATGAAGATGCAAGGTATAGAACGAATCCATAATATTCATAGGTTGGTACTTTGGGGCTCGCGCGTGGGACTGTAGTCGCTCGCCGTGCAGACTTAGCGACAGCTGCCTCCGTATCATTGGGGGTTTCGACATCCGAACTATCGGGAGTCGTCGGTCGGGATGTTGTAGTGGAAAAAGGGGGTCGGAGCAACGATGTTAGGGAAGGGGACGGCGGTAATGGAGTAGGTGGTCTATTGTAGAATGGAGGAGCGAACGCATTAGGTCCGTGGAGAGAGCTCGTTGATTGTCGGAATGGATGATGCATTGCGATGCCATCCTCGGGGGAGTGTTCATCCGAGTCTGAGGAGGCATCTGAAAAGGATTGGTCCTCTAGGGAGAAATGGGAGTGAAAGTCCACATCATCATCAGCTTCAGCGCCCATATGGAGGGGCGACACTAAGCCCTGATCATCCTCCTCCGTGTAGCTGTTTCGTTGCGCATCCTCAGCGGGCTCGAGCTCATCGGGCGGCAGTGGTGGGAAAGGTTGTTTTTGCTCGAATGACGATAGCCCGGAAGGAGATTCTGGATCGCTTTGCAGATAATACTTTTCTTTCTGCTCCTCATCCAGGAGCGACATCTTCCGAGGACGACTCGATACCAAATACTTTTGACGGTGCTGTTCAAGCACTTACAGGAGCAGCATGCTGGGGAGTCTATCTTTACTGTCATTATTCACCGCTTTGGATATTCCCCACCAATCAATTCCCCCACTTCATTCCGACCCACATACAACCTTGGAACCCACAGCTCAATCGAGACGAGCCCGCTTTCAGCAACTGCAATGGGGCTCGTCGTCAGACGCATACCACCCCTAATGTACCGTTATATATAGCGAGAGTTACTTTACTTAACCGGACACTCACCAGACCCGATATTGAAAATCTACCCTGCTAGACCATACCCCTACTTCGCTAACCAAGCCAACTGGAATAGCACTCGGAAACAGATACGTTCTAATCTCATAGCATTATGACTAGAGTAGCGTAAAGGAGGTACGCTCGCATATTAACTCTCACTGGTGTTATGTACAAGGGCCACAACCTCTCATTGGTGAAGCAATAGCACAAGGTTCACCTGGAAAAAGATACAGGATACCCGCATATGAACACGAACCAGGCACCAAAGGTCCAATAATCAAGCTCACCATGCGGCCAAGGAAATAGCTTAGGCTGACTCTTCACGGCATTCAGCATCAGTCGTGGCCTGACGACGGGACCTTCGGCCCTTTGCTGACCATGGGAAGTGAACAACAGGAGGGACGAAGAAAGTGTTACTGTTGTCTGCAACACCCGCAAATGCGTTATACCATGCCAGAAACGAAGTGAGTATGGCAAGAAATCCGCCAGCCTGAAGAAGTGCTTTTGTGGGTTTACCTTCGCTATCTCGGTGAAGGTACCCGATTGCCAAGATCAGAATAGCAAGATCAGCCATGAGGAACATGAGGAAGAATGCCACGGTGGACTTGAGGGTGCAAAGCAGCATGAGCGTGGTGAATATGAACCAGGCCTAGGGATCAGAGTCAGATAGACCGGGGAGAAGGGCCACTAAATCGCTCGGACTTACCATCAACATCATACCAAAGGCATCATAAAACATTCGGTCACTGCCACCACCCGCCTCTTTCAGCGTTCCAACGACATTGAAGCCGCCGGGTGTAAAAACAATGCCAATTGAGATCCAGAATCCTCCATAGGAGGAAAGAACAGTGGCTCCGAACGTGTTGCCCACAGCCATCTCCCTGTTGGCGTTAACATTCAGACTCTAGAACACGCAATGGGGGCTCAAGGCTCTTACCACATGCCAGCAAGAAGCTGGACTACGCCACCATATGCAAAGGCTGTACCAATCAAGATGCTAGGGTCGGTAATATCGCGGACGCCCATTTCAATGCATCCCAGCATAAAAACGCTTAAAGCAAAGGCAGACAACCCAAGGGGGGCCGGGTTGGCAACCTTCTTTTGTGGGCGATAAAGGCCTGGCTGGAACGCACCCCCAAATGCAGGGAGGCGACTTTCCGTGGTGAAGGTATGAGTGAGAGAGCCCGAGTTTGCATAATCAACATAAGAAGATTGAGCCCCTATCTTCTGGTCTGAAGGGGCTGGTGATTGTGCTGTTGCATTTGTGATGGATTTGCTGAGGTCATAGCTCTCAGAGGACCCATTAGGTGACGCCATTGCTGGATTATATTGGGAGATATATGCGCAATTTGGTCTCACCGACTGCTATATTTGCTGACTCGAGATGGAAGAAGAGGAGGTCTTTATAGAATCTCTCCCTCTCCTCTCCTTTCTCCTTCACATTTATGCCTTGCCCCTCAAGGTTCCGCTCATTTCCGCGACCCGCGGCCGAAAAGAGGATACGACATGAATACAATGTGAATATCCCGGACGTCACCGTATTCCTACGGCATTCATGTCGGGAGGTGAATTCTCGGATTTGGCCAAAGAACAGGGAAGATCGCCAGTGGTATTCGTAGTTTCATGCGGATTACCTTGCAATTCAAGCGAATGAGATATTACTATCGTCTAACGCGCGGGGAAAGATTAGCTTTCTCCGCACACAACTGGATCTGGGGGCATCATCAAGGTATACTGGTGTGGGTCAACATCCGGCCTAAGTAGCTTAAGACCCTCCAAGAGACGGGGGAGACGGCTAGTCTATCGGAAGCGATCCATCTTCATAAGCTTTGGTGGTATCAGGAAGTCTGAGGTCAACTGCCGATAAGTGAGGCCGGTTTAACGATGATCTGGAGTCAATCCATGGAATTAGAGTTGCAAGCTCCGATCCCCGCCTCATTCATCGTACAACTTTCGATCTGAAGCCCGGAACTACACCTACAGTACAGGAACCATGGAACCCGAAAGCTAGTTCTACGAGGAATAATATGGAGATTGCGGATCAGCTGTGCGGAGCCATTACCTCCGCATCTACCTGTGGACTCTGGAGTAAACAAGCCTCGAGTCAAAATGGATCATAGAGCCAGGGCTTGGAACGGCATAACCTCTTCAACTTTCCCCCCAAGAGCATGTTTCTATTACCTCAATAGGTAAACATATTTTCGGCCCCCGTAGCAGGTTGAGGACAGTGTCTCCAAGTTTTGATGAGTCGATTCTTCCTGTTGGGAAGCATCCTCCCGTATGGATGTCCGTTCAACTTCCTCTGTAGGTACCACGGCCGCTTTCCGTATTATGATACTTGGGCCTGGTTGAGTATCATGATTGATACTATCGGTTCGCCAGTGGGAGAAAAAGCATAACTTTAACCCATTGCTATTTTCTTCGTCGTAGGAGGTCGCTTGGCAGTTGTATACAGTGGTGAATGTGCATCGATAGCAACTAACCCAATTTAAGCAACAACTGAGACCCCACCATAGTCTTACCAACCTCTCTTCACATGGAAAGTCACCAGGTTTCCAATTTACCACCACTACAACCCTCAACTTAGAACCTTTATCTACAGCGCCGAAATATTGCGGAGAGAATGCCTCTTCAAAGCTTGTCTACTGAGTTGGTTCTGCTAATCGGACAAGTTCTCGGGGCCCAACCGGATCTCCTTGCTCTATGCAAGACAAATCGGTGGTTCTATCAGGTAATTCATCCAAATTTGATGAAGTTCAACGTTCGATATTTTCGGAGTACGGGGCTAGTCTATGCAGCACGGAATAGCGATCTTTCTCTCGCAAAGCGATTAGTCCAGGCTGGACCTGACGTAGACACATGGCCTGGTCGGGCCCTGTTAAACCTTCCGAAACCACGCCGAGGGATACGACGTTTCCGTAGAGTAAAATCCATCAGCTCTTAGAGTCCCCCGCTCATTGTCGCGGTGTAGAACAAACAGGAAGCCATGGTATGCTATCTGCTAGAACAAGGTTCGGATCCGAACGTGCTTGACAGGGGCGAGGCGACCCCGATATATTTTGCTGTCCCATTTGGAAACTTATCAATAACCCAGGAGCTGCTGGCCCATGGTGCTATTAACGGGCGGTATCCTGCGTACCCAGAGGCTTGTATGCCAGCTTGGCAAGCCGCCAAAAATGGTGATATTCCTATGCTCAAACTACTCCTTGCGGACGTTGCAACAAAGACGCCTGCTGTTTTGCAGCACCATTGAGAAGAAGCTTTGTTTGGTGCCGCTCGGTACGGCAGAGGCGAGGTCATTCAGCTTCTTCTCACAGAGGGGATTGCCGTGGATCCGCTAGATCACTTCAATAGCACGCCGTTGTATGAAGCTAGGAAGGCTGGGCACGAGTCTACCGTTCGTTTGCTGCTTCACCACGGAGCCGATATGTTTGTTCATTTGGATGCCCTCCAGGAAGTGCCCCAGGCGGGTTTTAAAGCGGTGATCGAATTATTGCTAGAGGCTTGTGCTACTGAGGATGATGTGGAGCTACGCGAAGCAGCCAGAAACATGCTCATGCGTGGAGGATAATGTTCAACATCAAGTGGCAACGAGATTATGCAGTATAATTGACTAGAGCGTTATTATTCAGAAGATTCAATATGCTGCGTGAATTGACTGCAGTTTTATCCATTCTCTGACATAGTTTATCCCCTTTTTATAACCATAGCCCATTGAGCTCTCTGCAATCATCAATGAGCAGTGCTTCGTGGAGGCCTCGCCGATTTTGTTCCAAAGGGAGTTCCATTAGATCCACCCCGCATCGCTTCGCGTTCCTTGTCTGATATCAAAGAGCCATCTTTATTCGGTGACAGAGCCATGAACATCAGATATGTTCCTCCAATGACTCCGAATATGCTGATGAGCGCATGCTTGCTGGTCCTAGACAATCAAAGCATCAGTCAAATTTTTCTTTTCCCCGCGAAAGACCTCCCTCTTCAACAAGCAAATTTATTGCAGGGTCTAAAGAAATGGCCGAACAGGATACCCACCCAAAAGATGGTCGTGGAATGCGCCTCGGTGCAGTAGCTGCAGCCATTCTTGTGAGATACGCAAGGTCAAATTTATTTATGTAAGAATATGTATCGGATTGATACGTTAGGATAGAGCTCGCTTTCTTTGTCAGTCTTAATGTAATTGCAAAGTGGTTTGCGCGAAATTAGTTGAACCTGAGAGTATAGGTAGAGGCAGTGAGGGAGGCAAATGACATCACCGCTGATTTCAAGGTTGTCGCGCAACCTACACTCAGAAACTCGGGTCGAAAAAGAATAGCAATGGTCGACGAGGAGAATGCATCTGTTTTGGATTTCAAAAAATATCGGCCATCGCAGATTGAATGCAATTCTTTCGGTTGTAATCTTATTATGAGGTAGCAGCAGTGGATTTCTCTATGAGTATCCAGGTATGCTACTTCAGCCCTATTACTATACTCTCGCTCTTAAACTACGACTCAAAACTTGAACAGAATCTGATTGCAAGCCGTTATGTGGTACCACTATCGGTGTTTTACTCGACACTATTTCGTACTTGGCTGCTTGGCTCTCGTGGAGATACTACTGGCAGCTAGCTATTTGAACGATATATATTGAAGCCAACATACTAATTGCGCCGTGCTTCCAAGTTCCTTCACCTTGGAACTACACACCGCTTAACACAAACAGGTGAGGCAGGAATAGTAATTCTACAATCTGACGGTCTTAAAGGAGCATGCACATCACAGCAACCATCACATGCAGGGTGATAGTTAGTCCTACCACCCCTTCCATGTCCCACACGGGATTCGGGAAGAAGGGAGAGGCAGTAGATAGAGACGGGACATCGAGTGCAAGTAAAATTCAAGTTTTGGAAATCATTGCCGATGACCACTAATTGAACTTGCCAAGTTACCTATCTGCATGACGAGCTTCGTGAGGTATTGCCTTGGTTCTGGTCGCTTGGTTGGGTATATGGCTGGAGATGAGTCTGAAATACTCGGCGCATATTTATTTCAATAATCCTGGAGTATACTCTGGTCGAGTTGGCAACGATAAGCAGGATTATATCGAATCCTGGTGGTGGGTCGAGGGTGCCTTGAATAATTTCCCTTTCGTTTCTTTTTCTTCTTTCCTTCTTCTGGTGCAAGAAACTGAACACCACCCAGGAAACGACATCCCGGATTTCAACAACCCCGATGCAACGGTGTGTTACACACTTTAGTAATCGCCAGGGTTTATTCAATAATGTTCATGGTAATGATGAGTCGAGGTCGCGATGAAAGTACCATACCGGCGAGAAGTGGCTGGGAGACAGACCGACAGATCTTGTTTCGACGTGAATGCGAGTCACCAGACTCGGCCGAGCACGCAGGAGATCTTCCAACATGCGTGCAATCCTTTGCGTCCTGTTTCCCCCCCCCTCTCTCCGTCAGCCAATCCATCGTCCATTCGTCATTTTCATTCCATCAAACATCACAAATGTCTCGACATTGACTCGTGACTTCTACCATTGGCTAGGAGAAACCCTCTCATTCCCCCGCGGGGATAACAAAAATACCAGTCTAGAATTGTGACCCTTTCCCTCTCCCTGGGTTTGACGTGCCTGAAACAGGGTTGTTTATTGGTAACTATTGTTCCAAAACCATGGATAAAGAAATCATTACTCTAAGTGGTACTGATAACAATGGCCGTTGGCGTAACGAATTGGGAGAATAATCTGCGGTTCGAACCTTCTGTCCCCGACGCCGCATCAAAGCTCTCAAGCTCTTTGATCTGCTGCAAACCTCCTGCCTATAACAGCAAGATTCGCTCGGGCCCAGAACGCAGCGTCGGTGTGGATGGATGGAAGACACGGGTTTCAAGAAGCCACCTCGGGATACCCTTGCATTCTGCACCCTTTGACAGGGTAAAAGCTTTCTCGATTGGGTGGGCTTGCTCATGGATTTCCTGGATCCCCAATGACATTAGTCTCAGTGGAACCCAGGAAGACCCCGTGCATTAGGTTATCGTATTCGTGGTGGGATGGATCGTGGATGGGTAGACTTGCAGTTGGTTATGCAGTTTGTGCGATGATCCAGTTCGTTCAAAACCTGGTTGTCCGAGATATCTTGTGCGACAAGATTATCCCACCCACCACTGCATCAGTGAGGAAAATTTACCCGAAAGACGACACAATGGTCAAGTTACAATGCTACGATGTAACTCGGGCCCATGGCTGGCGAGTGGTGACAGATAATCTTGCACAGGAGACAAGCATTCCAGGCGAGGAGCTGGGACAATCGACGAACCACTTCGCGTCGGGCTGTCAACTGATCGGCGGGCCCCATTTGGCGCCTCAATCTATTGGATCAATCTCGGCCATCCATCACCGAGATGATGAGCCGCTAGCAAACACTATTGAATGTACTATGTAGCCTTCATGCTTGACGACTGAGAGGGATTTTCATGCCCCATTTGGTTTAGTGTGGTCTCTCGAATCTCGATCTATCCGCATGGAGTAATTTATACTCTTTGCCCCTGATTATCTCCGAAGTCGATGGCCAAATCAAATGGCGTCCTTTTCAATTGATAATTAATTTTAATCTGAACCATCGAATCTTATTTCTCTTTCCTTATCGACACAGACACTTTCGAAAAGATTTCTAGGTGGTTTGAGTTTAGCCTGTCTCCCCATGGCCCCTTGTCACACCGCACTAGCTGCATGCTCCGGCCTCCTTCCGCCCATATTTGACATTCCGCCTGAGATGACAGGTCGAACACGACATGGAATTCTACCACACGCGTAGGAGGAATATATCAGGGCGGGATGGACTCCGCTGCACTCTGATGTTTCATATCATTACCCAACGGCCGGGGTGCGCGATTATGACTGATTTTATTTGGCTCCACCATGACAGAAATAGATCTTCTCAAAAGCTTTGTCGCACGGCAAGACTTTCTTGTATGTATTTCGATACGGTTCTTGCATGTTGACTTGCGGATGATGCTGATTGTGGGCTGGCAGGACCCCAGTAATGATCCCAACGTTGGTTCCTCGCGAGGAAATGCATCCTCGACAACATCTGATGCTCTGGGCGAAATTGCTGGAGGGGGCAGCTCGACATCTCTTTCGGCCCTCCTGAGCACACTGCTCCCTGCTTTGGTGATCGCCGGATTTTGGTTCAGTTTGTTCCTGATCTTTCGCCGAACCCAGCTGAGATGGTACGCTCCAAGGAGCCATCTGCCGTGCTGGCACCAACAGTACGTATTTCCTCTCTAGCTCTTCTGCCTTTCGAAAGATTGCTAAGATACTCTCTTTCTGATGTAGTGAGAAGACCCCTCAGCTTCCTTCAGGGTTTCTAAACTGGTTCGGACATTTCTTAAAAATTTCCGATGATCATGTCCTTCACCATCACTCGATGGACGGATATCTCTTTCTGCGTTTCCTGAGAGTGCTCTGTTCTACATTTTTCATTGGATGTCTTATCACCTGGCCAGTGCTTCTCCCGATTCATGCCACAGGCGGCGTGGGAAACACCCAACTAGATGCCCTGAGCTTCAGTAATGTTAAGAATCCACATCGTTATTACGCTCATGCTATTATGGGGATTGTCTTCTTCAGTAAGTAGAACCGATAAGAAGTTTGAGATCATGGCTTATTTTCTTCCTTCCATCTCAGCGTTCGTTTTCTATGTGGTAACGAGAGAGAGTATCTTTTATGCAAACTTGCGACAAGCGTATCTCAACTCACCTGCCTATGTCCATCGCATATCCTCCAGGACAGTTTTGTTCATGTCAGTCCCCGAAGAATACAAAAACGAGAAGAAACTTCGCCAAGTCTTTGGGGATTCTATCCATCGGATCTGGATCACATCTGACTGCAAGCAGCTTGAGGAGAAGGTGTTTGAGAGAGACAAATTAGCCTATCGTCTGGAGGGCCTCGAGACGAAGATGATCCGATCTGCAAACTCCACTCGCTTAAAAATTCTTAAGAAGGGCACAATCCCTTGCGATGGCTGCGTCGACTGCGAATCAGGCACCTCATCCTCGTGGTACCACGGGATCCGACGACCGACTCACCGTCCTAAGTTATTCGGAGAAAAGGTCGATTCGATTCGCTGGGTTCGAGAAAGGCTTGTTCAGGTCATCGAGGAGGTTGAAGTTTTGCAGCAAAAACACAGGGATGGCGAAATGAAGCACCTATCCGCCGTCTTCATCGAATTCAATTCACAGTCAGCTGCCCAAATCGCCCTCCAGACCTTGTCGCACCACCAGCCACTCCATATGACCCCTCGTTTTATCGGTATCGCCCCGCGTGAGGTTGTTTGGTCGGCCCTGAACCTCAGCTGGTGGCAGCGAATCGTCCGGAGATTCGCCATCCAAGGTGGAATTGCGGCACTGATCATTTTCTGGTCGATCCCGTCCGCAATGGTCGGAACCATCTCCAATATTACATATCTCACCAGCATCTTTCCGTTCTTAAGCTTCATTGACAAGCTCCCCAGTGTGCTCAAGGGGGTCCTCGCTGGCCTGCTGCCGTCAGCCGCTCTTGTTCTCCTGATGTCATTAGTTCCGATAATCTGTCGCTGTATGTATCCCTCGAAGCCCACCGAGCTGAAGCCGAGATTTTATCTAACAATCGTGTCTAGTTTGTGCTAAGCGTGCTGGGGTTCCCTCCTCAGCCGGGGTCGAGCTTTTCACCCAGACGGCTCACTTTTGTTTCCAAGTGGTTCAAGTCTTCCTGGTGACCACATTGACCTCGGCTGCATCAGCTGCGACAGCACAGATCATCAAAGACCCTCTCTCCGCCAAAGACCTCCTCGCCCAAAACCTACCTAAAGCGACCAACTTCTACATCTCCTACTTTCTCCTCCAAGGCTTGAGCACCAGCTCTCTGGCACTAGTCCAGATAATGAGTGTCTTGGTCTTCAAATTCATAACCACCTTCTTTGACCGGTCACCGCGTCATCTCTATCAGCGATGGGCGGCCCTCAGCGCCATCAGCTGGGGTAATGTGTTCCCCATTTTCACAAACATGGGAGTAATAGGTACACATCTCCCCCTCTAATCCCTACTAAAAGAAGAGAAATGAAGAAAAGGGGAAAGAAATTGAGAGAAAAGGCTAACCACTCCACCAGCCCTAACATACTCCTGCATCGCCCCCCTAATCCTCGGCTTCTGCTTCATCGGCCTCTACCTCGTCTACCAAGCCTACCGCTACAACTTCCTCTTCGTCTACGACGTGCGCATCGACACCAAGGGCCTCGTCTACCCACGGGCCCTCCAACACCTCCTGACAGGCATTTACCTCGCCGACATCTGCATGATCGGGCTCTTCGCCATCCGCACCGCCTTCGGCCCCATGCTAATCATGATCCTCTTCACCATCCTGACCATCCTCGCTCACATCTCCCTAAACGAAGCCCTCGCTCCGCTCAACTCCTTCCTCCCCCGCACCCTCGACACCGAAGAAGAATCCCAGCAGTCCAAAGAAGAAGAGCAGACTCTCCTGGCCACAGGGAGCAAGAATCGATGGGAGGGCGCCCTGAAATGGTTCCATCCGAACCTGTATCGGGATTACGCTGCGCTTCGCCGCAAAGTCCGCCGCAATCATATCGAGATTACGTATTCCGAGGGCGAGAGGCGCGATGCGTACTTCGAACCGTGTGTTACGGCGCAGACGCCCATGATCTGGATACCTAGGGATAAGTGGGGCTTCAGTCAGCAGGAGATCATGGAGACGGATCCGAGTATCCCTGTTACGGATGAGGGGGCGCATCTTGATGAGAAGAATAGGATTGTTTGGGATAAGTATGATCCGAACCTGCCTCTGTGGGAGTTGAAAACTTTATATTAGTTTTTTTTTTTTTTTTTTTTTTGCTGCTCGACGATGGTCTTTTGGCTTTGCAGTGCTTGGTTTTGTATATATCTTGGTAGGGTTTCTTTTCTGGTGGGTTTGGCTTAGTTCTTAAAGCGGGGGGTTGTTTGGTGCGGACTGGTTCCGGTGCTGGAGCGTTCTGTTTAGTATTCATTTTGAAGATAAAATCCTACAGCCATGGGGTGGCAAGATACAGTTGACCTCTAAGCACAATTAAGGGCAACTAAGTCCCTGTTATAGGTAGCCTAAAGTAAACCGCACCTCATTTTTGCATTGACTACCGTGATAGTAGGTACTGTTATATATTGTTAAAAATATATACAAAGAAAAACAAAGAAAACAGGCACATTTAACAAGAGGTAGGTGGGTTGAGCGGGTTAAATCGTAGGTGACAGAAGACGGTTGACTCCCACCACAGCAGACCTAGACGGTCAAGGTGAAGTTCGCGGTATTCAGGGCACCATTGACACGGGGATAGAATTCAAAAGTGAAGACGGTGGTATTTCCGGATTCGATAACGGCATCGATGGTAGTGGAAGTGAGAATGACGTTTTTCTCATCGTAGTCCCATTGGCTGACATATGTCTGCAGTAAGAGTTAATATTTCATTTTTCCTCCTCACATATAATGACGGATATATAGGTATTGACTTACTGAACGGGCTTGCTGGAGGGGGCCCAACCACTTAGTCCAGGCATCAAAGAGAGGTTCTCCACTGGCGGTCAGGGCCTTGACGGCGGCGGGCTGCTCGACCCCGCCCCAGGTGATGGGAATAGAGAGGTCAGAGCCCGCGACAGCGGAAGCTTTGGCGGTGTTCTTTGCGAGGGTGGGGGTATCCCACTGGACGATCTGAATGGTTGGAGACGAGGCGCCTCCGTCAAACTTGAGGGTGAGAGTGCCTAGTAGACCTGCGGGGGTGGTAGCTGTGTACTTGGTTTTCAGGTAGGCTGCTGAGAAGACAATGTTGTCACCGTCAACGGAGTAGTCAGTTCCCTCGGACAGGGCGGTACCGTTGGTATCCGTGATGGAGACGAGGCTGTTACCATTGAAGAGGTAGGGGATGCTCTCGCTGGTGACAGGAGTACCGGCCTGGTGGAAAATGTAGGCGGAGGTGAACTGCTCGGTGGCTTCAAGGTCAACAGTGCTATCGGGCAGACTGTTAGAGGTTTCTAGGTCAGTGCCGATGACAATACCCAATGAGGTTTGGTCACGCCAGGTGCCTTTAGAGCGGTCGAGTTGGTCCAGACCATTGTCCCAGAGGACGGTCGCGATGTCAAACTGGGCCGCGACATGCTTGATGTGGTCGTAGTACCTCCAACGACCAGCGGGCTCCGTGTTAAATCTGTAGGCGTCAAATTCACCGAGAACCAGGGGAATGTCGGTGAAGTTGTTGCGAAGCAGCTTGAATTCGGTGGTCAAGGCGTCTTTGTCCGCATCTGAGCCCCAGGTTGTCTTGCCCCTAGGAAAGAGTAAGCCTCATGAGAGCAGAAAGCGAGAGCTGCAACTTACCATGCACCAAAGATAAAGTCATCTGATATGGGTTGTCAGTAAGGGAAAATCTTATCGAGGAAAGTTATTCTGCCACTTACAGGGGTTGTAGTAGTGGAATTGAAGAGCCCAAGGATTTGAGATATTGGCAGGTGCCTTGAACCATTGAGAGGTTTTAATGCTATCCTCACCACCGCCAACGAGGGTGACAACACGTTTGGAGTTAAAGCCACCGGCATCAGCAATAGCCTTGAGGAAAATGCCGTTTAGCTTGTTGATATTGGCGCCATGCTCGGCGGTGGTGGCCGGAGGCTCGTTGATGGGCTCAAAGGCGACGAGGCTCGACTTGCAACCCAGCTTGGTTCCAATCTGATACCAAAGACGGTAGAACTTCTCTTCGATCTGGGTAAGGTTGGCACCTGGCGCGCTGACATCCACCCATTGGGAGTCTGACATTGAATTAGTCATTAGCTATTGGCCTTTGTGAGTGCTGTGAGGGTCGACATTACCGTGGTGGGCGTTAACAATGGCATACATGTCTCGGGAGGTGATCATATCCAAGACATCAGACACTCGCTGCAGCCACGCCGGATCAACCGTCCAGTCCGGGGAGCCCCCAGTGAAGTGGTCAGCCCATGTCACTAGATGTTGTCAGTGCCGACCCACAAGAGGACGATAGCAATTAAACCACCGGGACTCATTACCTGGAAGACGGACGCTCTTAAAGCCAGACTTCTTGACGACATCGAACGTCCCCTCCTTAACAGGGGGGTTATTCCAGGAACCTTCGTCCGGAGTGGCATCCAACGTGTTTCCCAAGTTCCACCCTGGGTGTATCTTCGAGACAAATTCCTTAGCGGTGATGGGCGTGAATATCCCGGTGCACGTCGTAGTATTCTGAGCCCATGTGCCCTGCAAGCAGGCAGCAAGGGCTGCAGCCCATAGCAGGTTTTTTATCATTGTGCTCAAATTGGCCGCCTGGCGTGTGCTGATGAGATGGAATGCGCTCGGGATCTTCAAAGGGCGGCTCCCGACTATATAACTCCTCGGAAAGGAATTGATTATCCGGAAAGATACTCTGCTTTTTTATTACGAGTGGTTCTTCGTGCTTGTGAAAAAAGCGGGACGAAGCCGAATAAAACCCCGTCGCGGCCTTCAGGCGTACAAGAAGTGAGACCAGCCCTCCAATGGCGATCGCTGGGTAAAGGGGCTGTGGTGGACAGCGCTCGGTGGAGCGACCCTGCAGGGCCTTGGAAATGGAAACATGGCGCGACACGGTCTGCTTACGATGTTGCAGCCCTCGGAGAAAACGCCCCCATCGGCAGTGGGAGAGCAGATCCCTCGACTTGGTTCCTTAATACCTGAGTTAGCCAACGAATCGGTGATTACCAAGGCTGTTGGTAACTAAGAACTCAGGTACCTTGGCCGGTGAGATCTACCCATATTCAGCCCCCAACAGCCCCCAACGGCCCCGTGCATTCTTCATGCAAAACCATCCTGTTTGAAATCGTTTAAAAATGTGGGTGCGGCCGTGGTGGATCAGGAAAGATGCGATCGTCGATGCAACCTAGAAATATGCGATGTGTTCATCCCTGGATCTACACCCAGGGAAGGTGGAGGGAGAGGAGGAAATTCACAGCCCAGCAAACCGGCGATGGACGCCTCGATTACTAAGTTAATAATTCCCAAAAAGCCAATCAAGCACAATCCCCCAAAACGGGGCTGTGTTGTTCATTTCTCGCATACGGCATATCATAAAAAGCATTCAAGTCCGCCAATGTGCCGGCGTCTATATAGCGTACATACATAGTGTCATCCATAATCGTTTCATCATCAAAAACCCGCAAAACTGCATGAACGAGGATTAAGTAGAGTTCATCGAATCATGAGAAAATCAAACAGGGTCAATGCAAGCTTTACATGACCACACAGTCCTTGTGTCTATCCCTTGCTCGTTCCGGGGGCCCTGTGGTTAGTGAGGCTCCTGGAGGCCGTCTTCCGTATTGGGGTCGCTGATAGGGGCCCCGTGGAGGGGTCTCTACAACGCCCGGGCTGAGCCGTGGGGACGGATATGCTGGACTCCGGGACGCTTCTTCATAGGAAGGAGGGGAAGCATCATCATCTGAATCCTCCCGTCTTCTTTCGGAATTGAATTGTGGGAGCTGCCCATACGACTGACGCTGTCTTGCTGGGGCTGTATATCTTGCACTCCCTACATTAACTGCACTCGAGGAACGAGAATGCGCAGAGGGCTGTAACCGGGGAGAGGGATCTGGGGCAGAAGCTCGATGATTCGAAGTTCGATTGCGGCCGTTATTCTGTTCCTCTTCCTGGAACTGCAAAGAAAGTGCATAAGCGTAATCCGCGTCGGCCTGCTCCTGTGCAGATAAGGTGGTAGGTTGTTGCGAGGGAGCCGGTGGCGCGACGACACCATTACTTGACGTCCGCGGACCAGCTGGAGCCGCGACCCGAGTTGCATGGTGACTAACAGAGCGGAAGTCGCCGGAAAAAAAGCTTGTATTTGATCCATTGACATCGACCAAGCTTTCCCAAACGATCTCCGCATGGCTAGCGTAACCAGCATCGGTTACGAGGGTGAACAGCTGATGGAGCTGGGGGTGTTTGTATAGAGTAGAGAAATGATCGTTGCGAAATAAAATCGAGAGGGAACCGGGTTTCAATGTGTGTTTTAGTTGATCAAGCCCAAATAGGCTTAGCTGGGTTGCGTTCTCGACATCAGTAAATTGTTGAATGGCATGGATATCGCCCATGACTCTTTCGTCTTCTGTAGATAGGGACGCTCCTTGATAGACGCGATCTTCGAGCTCCTGTTTACGGAACGGTAGGAGTTGAATATCCTCATGATATTGACCAATCCTTGCCAATGCTGCATCGGCATCTGTGGATGGAGGAGCAATCCAACCATGCACGAGAGGTATACCAAATGTACCATAAAGTTTAATATCCCCGGTTTGGA
The DNA here is from genome assembly GCA_027569095.1 of Aspergillus conjunctus. Taxonomy (NCBI): domain Eukaryota; kingdom Fungi; phylum Ascomycota; class Eurotiomycetes; order Eurotiales; family Aspergillaceae; genus Aspergillus; species Aspergillus conjunctus. Next base: position 415,101 of record JAPDEL010000004.1, on the reverse strand, counting down.
GGAAACTGCCGAGGGTATAATTTTGGTCCTAGGCTTAGTCAGTACTGATATTTCAAGCTACCGTTTAAAGCTTATGTATCATACCAGGGTAAGTCGTGGGTTGACATTCATGCCAGTATGAAGCATAGTCAAGAAACGACTAAGTGCTTCAATATCCGGGAGTTCGCCGTCGTGACCCAAGCGCGTCGTCAACTCGTCAAACAGCGCCTCGATTAGTAGCCCCAAAGATATTTGCTCTCTCGTTTGTAGAGCTCTCACAATGGGTGGCGGGGTATCTTGAATTGTCGCACGCAAGACTAGGGCATTTACTAGTGCCAGTAGTGGACATGGTCCATTCTTATTTTGCACCAAGATAGGAGATTCCCGTAATACTCCGGCTGAATCTTGCCAATTAACGTGTCTGATCGAGTAAGTCTCCGACCGTTTCTCCTGCTGTAGTTTTGCTTCAGCATCGGAAATGGGGGCGCTTTGTGGAGATGTAAAGGGGGTTGCTTGTTCCGCCGTGGTTTGGGTGGTCTGAGCCAGTACTGTGGGGGTAGTCTCGGATTTGCTGATCTGCGAGGCGCTGTGGGGTTCGTAGCTCCCATGTGAGATGGATTTGGATGATGTTGCTCCGATTGACTCGGCCTCAAACTCAGGTTTAGGAGATTCATCAAAATCGATCAGGACATGAGAAGACCCGGTGGTTGTGGTGGATATAGTTCCAGGCGTATTGATCCCGGTTTGCGGAGATGCATGAGGCACCGCTACTGGTTGGAGACCTTGGTTCCCATAGGAAGTAGTGTGAGATGTGTAGGTATTATCTGCGTTACCTATATTCCGACCATTAGCTTCCTGATCCTGGAGTGCGCGGTTCTGTGACGCAGGATTCCCATGTTCCTGAGCCCAAGGGGACTCAGATTCAGGATTGTCGAAAAGGGACAGGCGTGCGGTCATTGGAATGTATCCCTCGTCTAAACAAGTCAGTATTATGACGATCATAAGGTCTAATGGTTGATTTACCTTGGCCTAGTCGACCACTCGCATTATCAGGGGAAAGAGAGGAAGTGTGAGACGCCCTGTCGTCCCAAGAATTATGTTCATGTTGTGTTGCTTTCAGAAATGGATTGTTGGACTGAAGCTGGACGGGTGGTTGGCCTAAATATTCCCATTCCGAAGTCTCGCTGAATCCCCCTTGAGCTGGCTGCCATTCATTCGCCGCCATTCTTCGCTGTGTGCCAGCAACAACTATCGGAGGTAAACGGTCTCCCTTTTTGATATTTACCGCTTCACCATCACCTGCATGATTGTATCCCGCCGGTTGTGTCGAACCAGCGAATTCTTGGTTGTTCTGGTTAGGTTTCTCTACCAGTTCCTCCGCCCAAGGATTCGGCGTATCGCTGGTCGAAGTCCGTATTGGGGACTTCTGGGCCTGTTCTAAAGACATCAAGGCGAAGGCGGGCGACGTGTTCAGGTCAGGGGAGTAAACCGATTCCTGCGAGGGAATACGGCGGGGGTGGGGGGAGCTTTGAGCTCGTCTGGGACGAGTAAGGCGTTTCGGTGAGGATGACGACACAGATACGGAGGTCGGAGAGATCTGTAAAACCGGAGAGCGCGGTTCTGAACGAGCATTCCCTTGACTAAGGTTATAAAGGTGTGGGGGAGCTCGCTTTCGCAAGACCATGAAGGCAGATGGGCGTCAATGAAATCCGAAACTACCGGGCAATCAATGAAACGCTAAACACGCTCAAAGGCCAATAATAGGAGCAGAGGATGCGAAAGAGGCGGATGTAGTTAAATATTTCGAGATCAACAAAGAGCGACAAGCCAGGCAGAGTCTCGAAGATGCAAGAATGGGCAATCCAGCTGCGGGTCGTGCTTGCAAGATATCGGGGCCGTCGACGTAACTGGTGGCTCAATAATGGGCGAGTAAGGCTGAACAGGGAAACACTTCACCTAAAGGAGGTAAGCCACCAACAGCAGGTCGGCAAGAAGTATGGAGGAGAGAGTGCCCCGTTATAAGAGCCATGCCTTGGCCCGCTGCAACCTCAGGTGACGGAGCTTGCAGAGCTCGAAATTGGGACCAAGAGATGCGAGTATATATGTCAAATTCAGGGTCGTTGGTAAGTTAAGAATAGCAGGCACCCAAATTCCAGAGGTCTGCCAGCTTATTCCATTGGTTCTCAGCCGGTGGAGGCCAACCTTTGTCACTGTCGGGTCTCCAATGCTCCATACAAAACCGCCTCCCCCGTAACGCAGCAACAGCAAATCTGGCTGCCTGCACCACGAATCGTTGTATCTGGCCTGGTACGGTATGGTAAACTCTGGTGCGGCACATCATCCACATCCCCAGCCACAGATGGGGCAATAGCATGTGATGCGCAGCCGGAATAACAAAAGAGCCGGTCACCTATCTTATGTAAGCCATTATCGGCGGAGCTTCTGGTGGACCGTGCGTTATCGCAAGAAAAAAAGTAGACGGCTGAAAAAAAAGTGGCGGCTCAGAGTTAGTGGACTAGTGGGAGCTTGGTAAAACATGCAGGAATTGAATTAAGTTGTTGATCATACCACATTGTCCATCTTGTTCATGTTCGTGCTCTGAAATTCCTCCAAACCGCCCACTGATATCCTACCATGCATTCGTATATTCGGGCGAACGAGTTTGTCGTCTTGCAACTCCCCTCTGACACGACGAAGCTCCAAAAGATCGAGCCTAACTCGTATGTGCCCAATTCCTTCAATCTGCCTATTTCTATCTTTATCTTTGCTGATTTGAGAAACTAGATTAATAAATCTAGGGAAATTCGGAAATTTCCCAGCCAACCAGATCATCGGACGTCCCTACCACCTAACCTTCGAGATCCTCGAGACCCCGGGCACGAGCGCAAATGAAACTAACATCCAGCTGCGGGTTGTTTCAGCGGCAGAACTACATGCGGAATCCCTGATTACAGAAGGAGAGGGAGACGATGACCTTGAGGTCAACGAGGAAGGCCTGCCATTGCGCACGAATCGCGACACCGTCGACGATGCATCGACCCAAAAGTTGACATTGGAGGAGATTGAAGCTCTGAAAAAGGAGTCGACACGTGCTGGTCAAGATATCATCGCCAAACTTTTGGAGTCGCATTCCGCTCTGGACCAGAAGACAGCTTTTTCTCTCGCCAAGTATCGGTTACGGAAGCAGAAGAAATACATGAAGCGCTTCACCGTCCTTCCATTAGACGTCAGTTCTCTTACAGCATACATGCTCTCGAACAAGGATAATTTGGCAAAGATCATGGAGCTACGCGATGAATTAATGGGATTAATTGGGTGCTGGGGAAATGTTCACCATGGAGGGCAAACTTCGCTCGACGCAGCGCTCAATTCAAAGCCAAACGGGCGGTATTTAGTGGTGGATGAAACAGGCGGCTTAGTCCTTGCCGCGATGGCAGAGCGCATGGGCATCCTCTACTCGGAGGATGATACAGAAGATCTTGCGGAGCAGCTGCCGACCGAGGAAGGGGAAAGTGTCCCAATAGAGGGGGCCGACAATCAAGACACAACTCAACAAAGCAGTGGATCAACACATCATAACCGTCCCGAATGCATGTCCGCCTCAGGGAACTCTATCACCCTAATCCATGCGAACAAACAGCCGAATACAACACTCTTGAAATACTTCGGCTTTGACGCAAATAATCCCATCGAATCCCACCCGCTATATACACGCCTGAAGACGGTCTCCTGGCTGCAGCTACTAGATCCTAAACAGGACCCAATCTACTCCCAGGAGCCCCCCACGATTCCCGACCCAGAACTTTTCTCCTTAAAAACCAACAAGCGCGGCGCCTACTATCGGAAGCGCAACCGGTGGTCTCGCGTGCAGAGCGTCGTAAACGAAGCCCGAAACGGCGAATATGACGGTCTCATTATCGCATCCCTGATGGACCCGGAGAGCGTCTTGAAACACGCTGTCCCTTTGCTGGCAGGCGGGGCACCTGTCGTCATTTACTCACCCACCATCGAGCCCTTGACAGAAATAGCCGACCTCTATTCCACCGCTCGAAAAACAGCATATATCAACAGGAGACGAGAATTAGATGAGGAACGACAGCTGCAAGCAGAGAAACAGGGTGGCGACGAGAATCAACAGAACGGCGATTACCCCGAACTGAATGAGGAATTCCCCTTGAACCCTACTCTATTACTTGCACCCACCCTCGAAACATCTCGAATACGTCCTTGGCAAGTCCTCCCGGGCCGCACACATCCCATGATGTCTGGTCGTGGAGGTGCGCAAGGGTACATTTTCCATGGGATCCGGGTGATTCCTACACAGGAAGTCATCCAAGCTGCTGGTAATCCTAGCCGGAAGAGGAGAAAGGTCTGAAATGAGTCCGTCCATCCAAAAAAAAAATACATACATTCATGAGTTTGTTGTCGGCACTGTAAAATAGACCCTGTCATTGGGTTAACTTCATCATTATATAATCAAATTAAGACAATAGACGCCCGAACCGAAGAGATGATGTTGAGGAAACAAGTGAGATGAATTTTGCTAGTCACGTATAAAGACCAGCTCCTCGAGCTTCACCCTGAAACCGGATAATGTACGAATATATCACATTTGAAGGGAAAATCATAAAACTTGTTAAAAACAGAGTGATCCTAAGGAGTTCATACGCTGGGTTGTACCCTGACAGGGGACGACCGAATAAATCTATCCTAGAAGCTCTTTCCCATGAACTTTCTCTTCGTGAAGCTCAACCACCACTGTATTTTATTCTCGTTAGCAAATCGCTCCCTTCTAAACATATTATTGTTGCCCAGGAGAGAAACCCACCTTTGAAGGACCAACACCACCAGGGTATACTCTAGGCAGTAACCGGATGGCGATTTCCTGTCGCACCTGAGACAGGTATCTAACAAGGATGAAACCTATTAGAGCTGCTTCCTAGTAATTAAGGAAAGTTGTGCACATACGATCTCAGCGTCTCAGCATCTTGGCGATCTCGCGGGGGCTCGAAAGCCTGGTTAAGAGGGAATGAAGCGTCACCGGGGATAGCGAATTGATCGAGCGCAACGTTGGTCAAGGCCTGGTAAGACAATCCTGTCAATTCCACCGTTCAAAAGATCATCACCATTCGATATATTTTCGGAATGATACCTTCTCCGCCTCGCGGGCGGTCATGTTGGGCTTGACCTTGCCCAGACACTCGGTGATGAATAATGTGCCATAAATCAGCATGCGGTCGGCCGGGCCGTTGATCTCAAAGTTGCGGAACAAGACATTAGCCCTAAACAGAGAGAGAATCTCATCGACACAGTCGTATGACTCGTTATCTGGGGGCACATCGGTGTCGTCGACGTTGGGCGGTAGGCCGGGGAGCGTGTATGCGGGGCCTCGAGTGCGGGTGCGGAGGGGTAAGACTGGGAAGTTGCCTGCAGGACACAAACGGAAAAGGGGACGGTTAGTCGGGTGGGAATTGTTCTTGATGTTTTGGATTGCGTTTCCTCATGCGACAGAAAATGTCAGATCGTACCTATTACGGGGACATCTCGGTCCTGGAGGAAGATAGAGTGGTATGCCTGGAGCAGTGTCAGAAAGGAGGAGCAACAGACACAAAAAAGGAATATATGAGGGAAACGCACGGGCATCTTGCGTGTTTAAATCGGAGCAATCCAATCCCCTTAGAGCCTGTCTAACGGGGACGATTGAGGAGGAAGAGAGCTGTACAGACGGTGGTGGGTGATGGGCAGTGCTGCCTCCACCTGCGGGAGTAACTGTTAGCATGTCATCACCTGCCCAGCCTGGATGGAGCTTCCCTGGGAGATTTTCCGGCGCCGAACCTCTTTACGCGCTGCTGAATTTCGACGCGTCCGCCTTCAAAGGTTGAGCCCACAAGTTGCATTAATCGGTGTCCACAGTCTCAAAATTACTTTTGCCTTTTCGAAATCCATATACTTCCATTCTGAATATCGGATATCAAGAAGAATAGCAATATGTCGGATTTCGAGGATGAAATGGAGGTGGATGCTCCGTCCTCCAAGAACACCATTCAATTCAGCTCCGATAACACCAATGGGAAGGCAAAACGAACTGCAGCAGACCTGCCAGTGGAAGCCCAGGATAATCTGCCTTGGTGAGCTCCGGATTCGTGAACTCTCTTCGTCGGTGAGCCAACTGACCCCGCCTAGGGTTGAGAAATATCGCCCAAATTCCCTAGACGATGTCTCAGGCCATAAAGACATCTTAGCAACAATCAATCGATTTGTCGAGTCAAATGTATGTGCTTCTTAGACCGGTGGTAATAGTATTTACGACTGAACTTGAATAGCAACTCCCACACCTTCTCCTTTACGGTCCTCCCGGAACTGGAAAAACGTCAACAATCCTTGCGCTGGCCAGACGGATATATGGAAATAAGAATATGCGACAAATGGTGCTTGAGCTCAATGCTAGTGACGATAGAGGAATCGATGTCGTGAGAGAACAAATAAAAACCTTTGCCAGTTTGTCCTCCTACCGTCATATTGACTGGTGAATCAATGGCTGACCGAAATGTCTGGACAGGCACAAAACAGATATTCTCGTTGGCCCCCGCAGCCACTGGAAAGTCATCACTCGCTGGATACAAATTGATTATTCTCGACGAGGCTGATGCCATGACAGCGACGGCGCAGATGGCGCTCCGTCGGATTATGGAGAAATATACGGCCAACACCCGTTTTTGCATCATCGCCAACTATACACACAAGCTTTCGCCCGCTCTGCTTTCCCGATGTACCCGGTTCCGGTTCAGCCCGTTGAAAGAGCACGACATCAAGGTCCTGGTTGACCAGGTGATTGAGAAAGAACAGGTTCGAATTCAACCAGATGCGATTGACAGCCTGGTCAAACTGAGCAAGGGTGATATGCGCCGCGCATTGAACGTGCTACAAGCTTGCCATGCGAGCAGTAAGACAATCCCTTTCGAATTTTTCTTTTCGAGCAGGAATCTAACGGGTGCTAGGCAAGCCGCTTCCCATGAAGAACGGGGCCAAGGACGAGCCGCTCCCCGAGCCGGAAACCATTACGAACGAGACGATTTACGATTGTATTGCTGCACCTCACCCATCGGACATTCAAGAGATCATGACTACCCTCCTTGCCACCAGCGATGTTACCTCCTGTCTTAATACCCTTAATACCTTGAAAGTCAACAAAGGTCTTGCGCTGGCGGATATACTCTCGGCCCTAGGGGACCAACTGCAACGATTGGAAGTTCCTGCGCAGACAAGAATTACCTGGCTCGAAGGGCTTGCCGAGATTGAATGGCGACTTTCTGCGGGCGGATCCGAAACCATTCAAACTGGCGGGTTGGTTGGGGTGGTGCGAAATGGATGTGAGTTAATGAGGAATAGGGGAGTAGGCGTGGCGAGGTAGGGATATCACCTTGATTGTAAATCGTATAATGGCGAGCAATTTCCAGGATCTTGACTTCCTCTTTTCGTGAAAAAGCTGTCGATGTTAAGTTACGCGCACTCGCACTCGCACGAAGGTCCAGGTAGGGAAGATGCCCCAATCAACCCAATAATAGCATGTTCCTTCGTGGATCAAGGGAAATACTTAATTTGCTATTTGATGAGTACTTGTTGTTTGTCTGATGCTCCAAAGCCTGTAAAAGTGGGGATACGAACCAAAGCCTCAGAGCTGATAAGAGTGGGGTTGGGACAAAACCAGGGTGGGATTCAAGGGCCTTGAAAGGGTTTGCAATATTTTTCCCTTGCTCGGGATAGACCCGGTTTCCTTTCTATATGCTATTTTACATCTGCAGTCGTCACTGGACCGAGATATTGCGCAATCAGCCCTGTGGATGCGAACAAGCAATGGCAAGACGGGCGGCTGAAGTCTGTCTGGATCTTATCTGAAAACCTCCGACCTCGCCTTGTCAATTTTGCTGAGATCTCCTCGGACGGATACGCCCGACAACCGTCTGCCAGTGTTGGGGTGCAACAAGGACTTAAACCTACTTCAGTTCGATCGCAAAAAGACAGTCCAATGAGACAATAGCATCCTATCGACTCGAGAAGCCATTAGCTAATGCTTCACGGACGTCTTTTCCTTGTTGAGCAATCAGACTCATCCCACTCACGCACTACTTGGAGGCCCTTCGAGTCCCCGCCCCCAGAGTTGCCAATGAATTCGCTCCGTCCATCAATCCCGGGCCCCGCCGTCCAGGATCGAGAAGCTAGTCCAGTCATCATGATAGCAGACCCCCAAATCTCCGCGGACGGCCGTATGATGCTGAGTTCTCTAGCGCGAGGAATATAAACCCCTCCGTCCTCCATCCCAAAGCCGGAAAAGGGCTCGTTCCTGATTTTTCGGCCATCAAAACTCAATCGCCTCCATCATGCCTGCTTCCCCGCAGTCAACCAGCCTCCTGCTAGCCCTCGCGGCCCTGCAAGCCGTCACCCCGGCTTCCGCAGAGAAGGTTCTCGGTGCCTATATCTTTGCTCGTCATGGTGACCGGACCGCGAAGATCCTAGGAAACACCAGGCTGACCGACCTGGGCTACAGTGAGGTCTACATGACCGGCTCCTACTACCACGACCGATACATCAACTCGAGCTCCTCTCACTACATTGAAGGCATCAGTGAGGATGTCGTCAAGCTTAGCCAGATCAGTGCGTCTGCGCCAGTGGATGCGGTGTTGCAAAACTCTGCCACGGCGTTCCTCCAGGGTGTCTACCCTCCGGTGGGGAGCTCCGTCGCAAGCGAGACACTGTCGAACGGAACAAAGGTTGAATCTCCTCTGGGCGGATATCAGCTCATTCCCTTGTCTCTGATCGACACCGGGGCCGGCAGTGAGGACAACACCTGGCTGCAGGATGCCACTGACTGCCAGAACGCCAAGGTCAGCAGCAACAACTATTACAGCTCCTCCCTGTATGATGGTCTGCTCGACTCCACCAAGGACTTCTACTCCTCTCTCTATTCCCTGGTTGACACCTCGTTTGACGAATCCGACACGACATTTAAGAACGCCTACGCCATCTTCGACTACCTCAATGTCGGCTACATCCATAACACAACCGATCTCCCCACTGAGGAGCAACTCCACCGGGCCTTCCTGCTGGCCAACATCGAACAATACAACCTAGCGTACAACTCGTCAGAAACGGCCCGTGCCGTCGCCGGCGCAACCCTCGCCGCCGAAATGCTCATGGGCCTGAACGAGACCATCACATCCAAGGGCGACGTCAAGCTCCACGTCGAATTCGGCGCCTACGGAACCTTCCTCTCCTACTTCGGACTGGCCAAGCTTCCTGCTGTGAGCGTTGACTTCACTGGAATTCCGGACTACGCCTCCTCCATGGTCTGGGAACTGGTGACCAACTCGACCGACGAGTTCCCCGAAGCTTCTGATATCAGCGTGCGATTCGCCTTCCACAACGGTACCATCACCGGCTCGTCCACCCCAACCGAGTACCCACTGTACGGCGAGTCCAGCAGCGCCATCCCCTGGACCGACTTCGTCAAGCTCACCGAGGAGATCGCCGTCATGACCACCAGCCAGTGGTGTGAGGTGTGCGGCAACACCGACGGCCAATGCCCTGCCTCGGGCTCATCCGACTCTGACTCCGCTAATGCCGAGTCTAAATCCTCCGGTGATTCTGGCATCTCCCGCCCTGTGGCCGGCGTCATTGGTGCAATGGTGACCCTTGCCGTTATTCTCGGCCTTCAGGCTCTCTTCCTGCTTATCGGCCCCTTCACGCTCAGTAAGAAGCAGAGCACTGGAGCTACTGTCACTGCTGCCGCCCAGGTGGCAGAAAACAAGAACACTTAGGCTAGCTCTGTTCTTCGACGGTACTGTACGGATGTATATGGAAGATACCCAATGATGCATGAACGGACCCTATCTAGTTTGAAGTTGCCGGCAATGTCGGGGAAGCTTAATCTCAACTGAAGTTCTAGATAGTAATGATATCCTTTGCTTTTAATAAATGTTCACCTTCCTTAACCTCCTTTTAAACTCTCGACCCACCCTGCGATGATGACGGGCAAAAGCTAAAAGCCAAAACAAGGTGGTCTATTCCGCAGAGCTAGACTCGACAACAAACTCACCGAGGAATTAGATCCCCCCATCCAATAGCAACACCAACCCACGAATTCCTTCCTCGTCATCGCTGCCTAAACACAAAGTATACAACAATGGCAGTCCTTATACTAACCCCCCCCCTTCTTCTCTCCCTCGAGCAGACAACCACGCATCGCAACCCATTTCTCTACAATGCGTGCCCTCCTACGCCTCATCACAACCCTCCTCCTCATCATCGCCATCCTATGGACAGAAACACAGCTAAGGCGGCTCAAATCACCCGGATCCCTCTGGCCCTGGGGACCCCATAACGGCCCACCCGCCGTCCTCTACGACTCCCCCAAAAACGAGCAGGGCTTCACACAGCCAGACCCCAACACAACCGCCCCGTATCTTCCTTCTGAGGCCCAGCCGTCCACGAAACGCCAAAAGAGACCCGCACTGGTCGATCTCGTACCGAACCAGTTCAACCTCGACAAACCGATCCAGACGGGTGCCCCAGGGGATGATTACACCACCGACCCAGAGACAGAGACAGAGCCAGAGCCAGAACCCGAGCCAACCCCCGTCGATGGCGTGATCGTAGTCGGGAAGCTAAAGGAGGAGGATACAGACTGGATAGTGGATGAATTACCCGAGTACCTATTCCCCTGCCTTTCCCTTCCAACCCACAATAACAACAACAACAACAAACATAACGAATAATGAATGATAATAATAGATATATTGATATATATATATCTATATATAGATGGCAAAACGCAATCTACACAGTAAACGACCCCTCCTCCTCCCTCCTAACAACCCCCCAGAATAAAGGCCGCGAGGGCAACGTCTACCTCTACCACCTAATCACCCACTACGACACTCTCCCAGCCACAATCGTCTTCCTGCACGCCCACCGCTCCGGGTTCCCCGTGGCCTGGCACAACGAATTCCACGATTACAACAACGTCCGCTCGCTCAAGAACCTGCAGATCGACTTTGTGCAGGCGAATGGGTACGCGAATCTGCGGTGCCAGTTGAGCCCCGGGTGTCCGGACGAAGTCAGGCCGTTTCGGGCGGATCCGGGGAGGCCGACGGAGGTGGCCTTTGTGGAGGCGTGGAGGGATTTGTTCAACAATACTGAGCCCGTCCTCAGTACTCCTGGGGCGGAGACGGAGATGGCGACGGGGGAGGTGCCGGAGGTGGTTGGGGTGGCGTGTTGCGCGCAGTTCGCGGTGTCGAGGGAGCAGGTGTGGAAGAGGCCCGTGGAGGACTATGTGTGGTTTCATCGGTGGTTGATGGAGACGGAGCTGAGGGATGATGTGAGTGGGAGGGTGATGGAGTATTTGTGGCATGTGATTTTTGGGAGGGGGGCGATTTAGTGAGTTTTTTCTTTCTTTCTTTCTTTCTTTCTTTCTTGGGACGAACTAATGGGGGGAGTAGTTGTCCGGATGTCGCGCAGTGTTATCAGGATGTGTATGGGATGTCGATATTTGATGATTGGATTATGTGAATCAGCCATATACTATACTACCTAAGCGGCTAAAGGAAAGTTATACTCCCCTAGTGTTCAACTGGATCTTCAAGAGAGTTCATTATTTTCGAGATCGTAGCTTTCTGTTTGAGATATTCGTGTCGAACGCTGGACAATGACTTGGACTCGGTGGGTTTTCCCCCGAAGGTCTGCATTTCCCAAATGCTCAGACTCCAACTGAGGGGTTGGAGTATCTGAGTCTATGGAGAAGGGGTCCGGGAATTGATTTCACCGTTGATCTGCCTTTCTGAATCTCCATATTATTCCCACCAATGGATCCAGTAATTCAGATTCTATCTTGGAGACGTGCCCTAACCCAGTATACCCAAACCAATTCCAATATACATCGACTGAAAGAAACAAAACCATGACCACTCAGCGTCTTTAATGAATCTACTATCCTAGCCTACGTTCGTCCAAGTTGTTTGCTTCCACTCTCGAGTATAGAATCAACACTCCCCCGTCGCACTGCCCCCCTCACAAACCGCCCCTGTACATTCAAACCCCCTCGGGTCCTTCACATTCCCACACAGGTACTCCGCCGCCTCCATCCCATCCGTCAATTCCAGATCAATCCCCAGAAGCGCAATATCCGTGCACGGCGCAACAGCACTGCACTGGAGACTCACCACCCGAGAGGACTTCGTCGTCCCCTTCAGCCCAAGCACGGTGACATCGCGAATCTGGAACTGCGAGTTGGTGCAGTTGCCTGTCCCAGGGGCACCGCTGAATCGGGTACACTGGGAGATGGCAAACGCGGCGCCGCGGAGGGAGGTGGCTTCGAGGTTTTTGAAAACGATATCGGAGGCGTCTGGATGGAGTATTAATTGGACTTTCATGTACCGTGCACTCCACGGGGATCAAAGGGGCTTACAGCCGAGTCCGCCGCCACCGCCATTGGGAGGGTAGCCGTTTTGGTCATCGGTCCAGGTTTTGAAGTAGACCTGTTGTTCATTGTTCAGTAACTGTCAGCGGGAATACTTCAGTGGTTGAGGTTGGTTGATTGACCTACCGCGTGCAGTGTATTATGGTAATTGATATTCTTCACGGTGAACCGCTCGATCGTCTCGAACTGATCGTTATACTGGCCGATACTACCCAGTGCGATCCCTAGCCCATTGTAGAAATTGGAGTTTGTAATGCTGATATCAGTACTGTTGGCCTTGAGCGAAATGCTGTCATCTCCGTTGTACACGGTCCAGTTATTGAATCTGATATGCGAGGATCGGATCGTGTCCGCTCCATCCGTGTTTGCTAGACCAAGTTAGCTGATAACTCAATCCAGATAATAACCAAGATATCTCACAGCTCGAGACTATGTTTCCGGTGTTGTTCACAAAGATGCTATCTAGCTCGAGGTGGTGAGAGTAGATAATCGACATTGTCCTGTAGATAACCCCTTCAATTTAGCTCCCCTTTTCCATCCTCCTAGGAAGGATTAGAAACATACCACATCTGGCTCCGGAGAAAGTTCACCCCCCGTACCACCGAGTTCGTAAGCCCATTGAGCGTAATAGCGTGCGGCCGCCCAGGGTAATTCGAGGTATTTGGCTGTTTTCGGATCCACTGGTACCAGGTATCCCCATTGCCATCAAATGTCCCCACCCCATGGCCATCAATGCGAACATTATTACCGCCCAGGACAAAAGCAGTGGACTGGTTCTGGTAGCCGACAGGTAGAGAATTATTCAGCCAGTATGGGATATCCGTACTCCACTAGTAAAGCCACCGTCATTGTTAAATGATGTTGGAATTGATCGGGGAATGAACAGGCAAACGCACCAAGAGTGTACCGCCGATATCAACATCGACATCCTCCAACCACGTAATATTCATAACAGAGTTGACATAGTACGTTGTCGGCTTAAAAACAACTTTCCCTCCACAGCCACATCTCCTGAATGCTCGGATAATGGCTGGGGCGTCGTCGGTAGCGTTGGAGCCTCCAGCAGGTACAACGCAGGTTTCTCGAAAGGAGGGCTTGTTCCTCCCTGCAGAAACGGTGGTCAAGGCAGCAAGAAGGCCAAACACTCGTGAAAGATGCATGATTAATCAATGGTGCTATCAGATACCCGAATAGGTTTTTCCCTGGAAGGCTGGGATTCTGCTCTGGCAAAACGGGCTTCGAGTGCCGCCAGCGTCGATAATAATAAGTACGCTGCGTCGGCGTGAAGTAACTAGACTCCGCATCTTAACTGTATAAATCGAGATTGACCTGATCACACCCTGTTGGAGAGGTTTGGGAGAATATATTTTGCACGAATGATTGTACTTCTCGAGCTCATGGACAGACTAGAAGAGGGTGTTGTTCTTAGCCTGGAGGACAATGCGGGGTATCATGATCTATTCAACCGAGCTTCGGGAAATTTCATAGCGAGGCCTAGATGATCGAGTCGAATAGGACCAATTCATGGGTGATGAGGGGTATCGAGATGGATGGTGAAATTGGGGGAAATCAAATTAGTGCGAGGCAATGGAGAAAGAAGAAAGGTACCTACTACCTTTACTACTCAAGTCGACTCAACAGACCGAATAAATATTTACCTATGAGGGCAAAAGCAGGATAGAACTGGAGAATAGAAAAAGGATGGGGTAATTAAAATGTTGATTCTAAGCTCCAACTCTTCGTGGTATACTCCGGAACACTCCATTGCACGCTTTTTGAAGAAAAATATTGCGTTTTACCAATGTATAAGATATCAATGTATCAGACAAGCAAAACACTTTGAGACTATTTATTTCAGAAAAATAGTGGTTTCACGCTTTCTTTCGCCTTTTCCCGCCTCCTTTAGCTCCCTGTGAATCATATCCAGTGTCGTGCCCAACATACTGCGTGCTGTCGTCTACAGTCCCGCTTGGGCTCGTTGCTTCACTATCGGTGAGAGTTTCAACAACTCTCCCCGGGCCACCCCCAACATGATTGTGCGTGTCCAGCCCAGCTCCTGTGTTAGCCGCCGTGTTACCGTAGCCGCTGCCATCGAATCCGTGGAAGAAGTCTGGAGTTTGTTGTTGGTTTGATCCGCCAAAGAGGTCTCCATCACCGGCGAGATTGTCAAAATCAAACAGGTCGCTCCCATCTTTGGCACCATGCTCTTCGGCATCCGGGTGAGTGGTGGGCTCGACCCCGGCAGGGTGCTGTACGGAGTTTGTCGAGTCACCAAAATCCAAGACACCTTTGGAATCATGATGTAGATCGCCAATATCAGTGAAATAGTCGTTGTTGAACATTTGGTCAAGGTCAAAGGGAGGAGGAGGGACGGCCCCGTCTGCTCCAATTCCGGGTATTGTCCCGGTTGGGCTGAGAGGTTGCAAGAGGTTCGTCAGGTTCTGTACGGAACGATCTTGCTCGGCTTGCATCTTTACTAGGTTGTCAATCTCGGACCGCGTGCTGGCAAGACGATTCGAGTAGTTGTGCGGCATCGGTGGAGGGATTGGTGTTATTAGTGCATTATTTTGAGAAAGTGGATTCGAGCCGCCGGAGTTAGTTTCGTTCGCCATCAGACGAAGCATGTCTGCCCGTTGATTCGGGGTAAGGGGAGAGTTACCCCCAGATGTTTCAAGAGACGATAACACGTTGGGGAAGTCTTGGAATGTCGTTGGGATCCCGTTACGTGCGTTGGAATTCTGAATGACGGACATGATGTCTCGCTGGGGGAACTGTTGAGACTGAGGTGGGGATGAGTCCTTTGGTCGTGGGCTGGTGTCGAACACCTCCTCAACGTGACCTGACTGCGAAGCACTCGGCTGTCGCAGGTGACCGCGCGATTGTGCTCGTTCATATGTACTTGCGGCCGGTGAGAGTGTGGTTGCTCGGCCCTGACGTTCTTGGGCCGGGGGGGCTTTGAGTAACAAGGGCTGTTTCTTCATTGAGCGTGGCCCGCCAGGACTGTTTATCGTGGGGGCGCCCAGTGTGCTCAGGGAATAGTCATCCCCCACATCAACAACATTACCGGGGTGGTCTTGTGAGATCGCCCCAGCAAAAGTGTTGGCGAGGTTCTGCCCTTCTTGACCCTGGAGGCTCCGGTTATAAACCGTCGCCAAGAAAGTAAGAATCGCGTTGATGGAATTCTCATGGCGAGTGTGCTGCTCCTGGAAATTGGCAGCCTGTGCGTAGAGCTGCTCATGCTCCCTCCGGAGTTTACTGATCGTACTAGAGATAATCTGCTGTTGCTGACGAATCGCTTGTAGCTCTCGGTAGACGCCCGCAAACTGATCTTTTGGCATCGGGTTGCCCGTGATCAAGGAAAGCTGGCGATTGCGGCCACGTTCATCTCGAGTTGGTCCAGCATTATCATCTCCATACTCGTCATTCTCGTTTTCATCGGCGTCCTCTGTCTTCACGCGTACATAATTTTTCCCGGACTTACTCCCTTGACCTGCTGTATTTTTAGGCTTCTGGATCAGCCAAAGCAAATCGGCATGACCGCGCTTGAAGTACGGGTTGGCATATTCGCTAGGGCTTTTGTTCTTTCGCTCGCTGGCGCGCATCGAATTATCGGAAAGCCCTACCTTCTTGTGGAATCCATACATGTTCAGCTGGCGGACGAAGGAGGCGTAGTTGTTATGCTTAAAGAGTTCCGGAATCAAAGTCTTTGCAAACTCATCCTCATCCATCACGATAAATGAATTCCCATCATCAGACCATCGAATCAGGTCGGTATTCTTCGATTCGTCCAGGAAGCTAGAAGATTCCAATCAGTCATCATCGGAGCCATTAACGTAGAATCTCGGGGAAAGATTACCTGCTCAGCTTCTGAACAAACGGGGGAATTTGCTTTCGCTTGGCCTGTGCTTCCCTCTTCGCAACCAACGCGCGCTGGTATAGTTCATCCAAACTCTCCGTCCAACCAGTCCCTTCGCCAGATCCTCCACCGCCTTGTTCCGGGAATGACGGCGGCGTCTGTTCGTACCCACGATTCCGGCTGATCAACTGGTTGGCGGCCTGCCTCCGTGTAAGTTGGTTCGATGCGACGGTGGCGGCAGGGACATCTTGATTCGGTGGTAATGCGCCGGGGTTGTAAGAACTGGCATCGGGGAAAGAGGGAGCGTTCGCCGCGTTTGAGGCTGGGTTCTGGCCCCATTGCAGAAATTGGTCGTTCGAGAGTTGAGATCCAGAGTTCTGTGGATAATTCGGAAGAGAACCCAACTGGGGGTGGACGATCGGGGATGTGCCAGGAGCAGGTCTTTTGCGAGTGACGCCTTGGGGACTCATCGCAGGCGGCTTAATGGCCTACGGTCGGCCAGAGGCTGACTTGGCTTCGGATTCAAGTGGAGTATTTTCAGTGATGATACTTTCCGACCGCGAAAAGAATATCCGTACTGAGAAAATCTATTTTCCAATACTTCCACAGTTTTTTAGAGCCAAGAGCGGGATGTATTGCGGGGGTTGATGGGAAAACGCAAAGTTGGCACAAAAATCCCAGGCACGAGTTAAACAGGAAAACAAGGTCGTAAAGGTCGTCAGGAAGAAATTTCAGGATGATATCGCTCGAAGGAAACTAACAAAAAAAACACTAGGTGACGGACGGAGAGGGCTCACGGCAAGAGGAAAGGATCGATCGCAGAGACGCGACAGGCGCGGTCAGACGCTCTATCAGTAGACAAACGCGGTGAGGGTGAGGGTGAAGAAATCGCGAGGTTTGAATGCACAACAGGTTCGATGTCCGTACGAAGAGATAGTTAATGTTGCATGAATCAATTGGGGCCCAGAATCAGGGCTTATAAAATGGAATCCCGCAGCGAGAGCCGCAATGATGTGCAGGACAAAGAGCCTTTGGGGTCAGGCTCTTCGGCAGGCGGTGGATGAAACGAGAGCCAGGCGCAGGGAGGGGGGACGACAGCCACCATACAGAAAGCAGGAACAGCAGCCAGGTTGACCCAAGGCGACTTGCGCTCGATGGACAGCGGAGAGTGAAACGAGATTCACTGCCTAGGAGGTCTCTCCTGTTGAGATCCTTAGCAGACGATGATGAGGTCAAATGTTCACTAACGGACGCTGATTGGACCATATGATGAGTCATCGAAGTGGTAACATCAGCACGTGCAGCATAGCACACCTAAAGATCACGTTTTCCCTGTCTTATTTTGCTCCTCCGCAAAAACATGCATTATGATCGAGATTTATCCATAACTTTGGTATGCTCCTGAAAATAGGGGAAATGCTCATGATATTTATAAGGGCTGGCATTCATGTAGTAGCATTCGCCACCTGCTTCGGCTATTATCCCAAATTGAGGGTTATACAAGGAAAAGACAAAGAACAGAAGATTCGCAAGTGCAACCTTCACTACAAGTAAACATGATCGCGTGTAAGCTGTTGGAAGTCTACAAGGATTCCTTGCCACATCTCAGGGTGCCGGGTAGAGAACTGCTCTACTTGCTTCAGCGCGAGTAAATCTGCCTCCATGTGTGCCTTGTTCGTGGTCCCGTTCAGGACAGTGGTGTTCCCCAAGCCAATGACCAGGCTGTAAAAAGCCGCAGCCGGGGTGACGTCGGCATGCCGCGCGAGTGAAGAAATTGCTCCAGATCGCAACAGCTCCGGATTCGCAGTTAAGGTCCAGAAGCTTTGGTAAATGATCCCTTGGGCTCGGCAGAAAGCACGGAGAGGGACATCGTATTGAGTGCCCACGTAGAAGCGGTTCTGCACCACCGCGGGCTTCACCTCGACCAAGGAAGAAAGTTCCTCTAAGACAGAAAGGGAGGTGTTCGATATACCTAGGTTGCGGATACGGTGGGGGACATACGTCTCCAGCGCGGCCCAAGCCTCCAGCGTCTGCGCCATGGTAGGCAACGGTGAATGAAGGACGACTGTATCTATAAATGCATCGTTGGCGCTTTCAGGCTCGGCAAACGGGCGCAAATGGTAGAGTGACGACTTGATGGAGGTGTGGACCTGGTCGGTTATGGAGTCATTTGGGTTGTACGGCATTTCATCTGGGTTTTGTCCTTGGACACTTGTGAATTTAGTTTGAATCTAGTGACAGTTTAGTGATCGTGTAGATCTAGAGAAGAGAGTAGATCATGGGGAATCTACTTTAGAAACAGGGAAGTTACATACATACAAATCCTCCCGGCTAACGATACCGTCCTGAATCCCTCTCCTTATACCTTCTCCCACCAAGTCTTCACGATAGTGTTTCGGCTGAGCAGCCGTATCAACTGCTCGGAACCCAGCCCTGAGGGCTTGATGTACCAAATCGGTCGTTTGGTCCTTTTTCCATGCAGTGCCGTAGATGAAGGTTGGGAGAAATGCGGGGGTAGCATTTTGAACCGGCCGCAAGACATACCCCTCCCACGACATCCGTCCCATCGCAGCTCGAGCCATCGTACGGTCGGAAGTATTGCTATTTTGGGTGAGAGTATCAGCAGTAGGGGATTATGCAGATTTCTTCATAATCCGTATTCCCTGCAGTCGCTAAGTGTAAGTTCTGGGTTAGTCTATCAGAGAGATGGAGGTTATGAGGGGTACGACTCAAGCCAGGCAGACCCCGATCCACCGTGTTTACCTCACCACCATATCTCTGGTTTCATCCAAAGCTCATCTCAATTCACCAATATGGACAGGAGTGCTGCAATTGTTCCGGCTGCACTTACAGTCGGTTGGTAGGCAACATCATTCTTTAAGTTTTTAACTGGCAACCCCGGACCTCAAATATTTTCCTCAAATATCGACTTTAAATATAGAAAGAAGGCAGTGCAGGATCTTCAGACCTTGGCATTTGCTCTCGATTACCACCTTCTTTCTTTCGCACTGGAATCTCCCATTTTGAGAATTATATCAGATCAATTGGTTGGTCAAAGGTATTCTCCGAGTATGGTTTGCTTTCCACCCCCTCATTTTGTTTTCGCTGATCTCCGAACGTGTTGTTCAGAGCACACGACCATGACATCATCACGTTTAATCTTCAAACCAGCAAAAAGTTCCATGCCTTTTCTGAATGCTTCACAGAACCCTGAAATGCTGCTAATTTGCAGAATCAACTCCAAGTGAAAGATCGCCGACAACCAGCTAATTTCTGGGTCCACCAAGCATGAAAGAGTCCGATGCAATAGGTTTGCAGGGTCCTGGGAACGAATGAAGGATCATTTGGGAGCGACGGACCAGCTCGGCAGATGCAGTAAGGACTGACAAACCATTCCTTGTGCAAAGTTTAGGCAGCTTCTTTCGCTGCTTGAGGATTGGTGTTTGGACCCGCGGGTCCTCTCTTGTTCTTTTCGACTTCTCCCAAGGATCTTCACAATCGAGGTGCTTGGCATGTATACCCTTGAGTGGCTTAGCAGCTCCAGCATCAAGCGGCATAGAGTGAGATCTTGGCACTTAAACGTGGACACGGATTTCTGGGCATTGTCACTTTTCGTGGAAATCCCATCCGCAATGGGGAGAATTGTTCCGTGGGAGATGAATTATAAATATCGCCTTGTGTCCCATCAAGAAAGCGATCCAGATGAGCATCAAACACAATCACAGCCAAAATAAAGCATCTCCTCTATCCAAGATATTCATTCTCTCCACATCTAATCCATATTCTTATTCTTATTCAAATCCACCAACATGCGTCTCGAGCAGGTCGTCACTCTCTCCGGCTTCATGATCCTGGGCAATGTCGCCCTTGGAGCAGAGCTGGAAAGAGACGACGTTCCCCGCCAGTGCTGGGATGTCTGTAGTCCGGTGGTGGACACCGCACTTCGATGTGACGCACAGCACGACGACGACGATAGGGCTGAAATCCAGTGCATCTGCGACTGGAATCAGGCATCTACCCAGGTCCCGCTCTGCGAGGCCTGTATTGCGCAGCACCGCGAAAACCAGAATGAGAATGACCCTCACGACAACGGTATGTTTGTTTACTCCCTCCCCTTTCACACCGGCATCTTATACCAAATTAATCCGTCAAATGACTGACTGGTTAGATGCCTATGATATTATCCAATCTTGCTCGCTCTCGACCACCACGTACACCTCTGCTACCCAAACCTCAAGCGGAGAGTCTACCACCATTACCTCTACTGAGGTTGTCCCAACTTCAACCAGCACAGACACTCCATCTACCAGTACTACGGAGGCTGTCCCAACTTCAACCAACACAAATACTCCATCTAACGATGACGATGACACTGACGACGACACCGACGATGAGGATGATAACAACAACAATACCAACAATGACAACAATGGCGGCGGGGATGGCAACGCAGCCGCCGCTTCCTCGGTATCCAAGACTGCTTCCTTGGCTGCCGTGATGGGCTTGGGCATGGTCGTCTTGTTGTAAGAGGAATTATGACCTGGGTATACATCTATCAATGTTGTTTGATGCGCCATGCACCTTTTTCCGGGAATATTTCCCTTCATCTATAGTTGATTTGTAGTTTTTGGTTCAAATATTGTCCATAATATTGAATGTGAATATCGTTTGAATTTTCTTTTTACATCTGACTGTAACATGGCCCTGTTATACTGAGTAAATATTCCTCGGCAATGCCTGAGTACTGGCTCTCGTCAGGACCACAAATATCTCGCGCCGCTAGCATAGCAGACGGCCTGCGGTAAGTTACATAGGTTTGAAAGAAGAACTGCGTCTCAAATGAGCGGTTACAACCCATATGTCCATCAAGCAAATTTTTTTCATATGCTTCTAGATGCTGAGTAGAGCAGAAGCATGTTTACACTATCACAACACCTACTTGTCATGCTTATAGGTGTTGGACGTGCCAAAAAAAAGTATTGTAGAACGTTATCATAGTCATGGCCAGCTATCCTATCATCTCAGCTTCGAATTATTTCCGCAGTTATTCATGAAGAACAAGGAACTGAAATACTTGGCCTATCGACCACTATTATATACCAAGAGATACAGATAGAGCCACTCCTTTTAACTTAAACAGCACCATGGTATATAATTAAAATAAGCTTTTCTTTCAAATGACCTGTAGTACCCTCGATATCAAAGTAGATGGTGAACAGAGTTACACGAGAAGCTTATTTAGAAGCCTTGAATATCTTGTTAGATAGCCAGTACTATTCTATTAAAATACTCTTATCGTTATAAAAATGCATCATCGATTGAGGTGTGCGTTCAGTGATAGGCCGTGTCACGTTCCAGTTTATTTATCTATTCCCAGACGATAATCAACCTCCTTGCTTCCAGCTTCGATACGCTCTTTTTTTTTTCCCTTCAGAGTTGTCCCCCAAGATTATATCCAGACCTTATCTTGGGTGTAGCTCGGATAGTAAAGTAGTGAGTTAAATAGAGAATATACGCACAGCTTGGTTCTTGGGTAGAGGTATCGAGTCCAAACCCCTATCAAACATTCAGGCGTATCTTGTGTACAGGGAAAATCTTTCATATCCTGAGAATCTAAATTCCCCAGCGAAATAAGCATGCAAGGTGAGCATTCCTAGCTCCTCGTGCAGTACTTTGGTAGGAGAGTGAAAGGGAGACCAATGACCATGCATGCTTTGAATTTCCTATACAATCAACGCTCATAGGACGCGAGGGTGTCTTTAGATAGGTTATGTTATATCGCACAAGGTCAGATGCAAAGACTATTGACGAACGAGACATTTGTTTCTTTCCATTGCTACAATTCCCGTCTGCAATTCCTTTCGGGGCTTTATGGATGATTAGGGAAATTAGTTGTTGTCGTTTAAAACCAAGATATATTCTTGCCAGGTACTCCGTAAGTTGCGATAAAGTATATCACGAGAAACACTCAACTGTCAACACCAACACCGTGGTACTAGGATAAATTCCAACTTAATGCTCTAAACGATCATATGAATCATACGACTCCAGGCATATAATATATAATCACTGCACTACCAGTGATATATCTCAAACGAAGCGGTGCTTGTGCCAATAACCCATCCAGCAGAGAAAATATTGTTGATGTACTGGGAGCCCAAGTAATGCATGCATGAAATCTATGTCTACCTGGGGTACTCCCACTAACCCTAGAACAGGAAAAGGAACCTTGCATGATCGTCCAGGGTCAAGGTCACACAAGCAGAGCGGTTCAAATAATGTCGAGTTCTTTCGCGGTGTGTTTATTCTGCCGAGAGCTCCTGTTTTTTATATATAAACGAGCCAGCTAATCCATGGATCCAAGGCTACTAATATTAAGATTGTTTCTACTTACCATCTCTCTTCCCTTTCTTTTTCATCAGGCAGATTTCCGGTGGCAAGTTCTCGGTAATGGTTGGTGTGTGTGGCTTACAGATTGCATTGCATTAGCTGCATATCTATCTGCAAGTGAGAATCGGCAGAAAAAGATAACCGAAAGAAAAAATAAATAAAAATAAAGGGCTGAGAAGATCAGTCGAATTCATAATGATGGAGATTGTTGTAACCTTTACATAATAAATCTTTTCATGTTATCGCTAACCATTAGCAGAATTCCTGCTCGTACGATATTGCCCTAATAATAATAAACTTGATGGAGTACTTGACTTCCGTTCTCCGTCATCCGCCGCCTCCCGACTGTTCATCCCCGGTATTACTGGAGGATAAAAGAGGCAAAATTTTCACTCGCAATAGTATCGCCCTATTATTTGGTGATTTGCTTGGCCATTTCAAAGCCATCAATGTTTCAGGTGGATATCTAGCCTGTAATCAATCGCTGTAAATGTGGGAACGGGGGGCAAAAACCCCGTCCAATGTTGATGCTCCATAGTATGGATTATTGAGGCTAGAGAATATGGAAACAGTGGGCACTGGGCAGTCATTATTACTAGATTGACACTAGAACAACCCTCGAAAGTCTTGGTACTTATCAGATTTGTCATTAGGTGCCACCAGCGCGTGAAGTGGCCTTCAAGTGCATATTCTCCCAGGGACAGACGTTTGAAGAATACAGGTCACTGGGCTATGCCTATCAGGCTCAGTGTCACATCATAATGTGATTGATTGTGGGACGTTCCTAATTTTGAACCTGAGATATTAAATTTAGCTTTATTATCGTTATAATAACTGTGACTATTACTCTTACTAGGGAGTAGTGAACTTAGCAGGCAGTTTGTACTCCGTAGTGCCACATTGTGGGCTAATTATGAGCCATTTTGGGGAGGCGATGCCACGGGATTTGCTCATGGAGCAAGCACACCGTTCAGGGGGTGGGCAGCGCGTCCAAGGATGGTAATCACCCTACCGATCTAGTAAAAGACGAAGAGTGTCTGCTGGAAGGTAAGTTCGTCAGGTGGTCTCCTGAGTTTCAATCGTTCTAAGTGGGATCGCCCCAACTGGTGGGATGAATTAAGAAAGAGAGCCCCAGAAGCCACGCTACGGAGGCTGGCCCGGACCCGATTCTTAATTAATGGTGAAGCCATGAAGCTAGACTGACCGTACTTATGGAGCTATGGAGCTGATTGTTCTGCATGGTTATTTTTCGGGATGGTTAGTGACAGGTGACAGATGCCGCACACTGGAGCTCCGCGGCTCCATCGTAATCTGGGAAATATATTGCTTTTCGGCGTTCGAGCTTTGAGAGCGGCCCCTCTGCCGAGAAAAATAATATTGTGATGGCTCCAGCTAACTGATTCTGGTGACAATCTAGCGTCTTTCTAGCCTGGGAGCTAATCCCATGCTGCTACGTAGTATTGCGGACCATGCTCCATCAGAAGAGAGAGCTATTTACCTAGAAGAGCTAGAAGCAGAAGGGGGATACGCGACGGAGCACAGGAGATGACTTCATTCCTTGAGCGTCGTTTGGGGAGTGATTACTCCTGCCACCATTGGCCAGCTAGATTTGATGGGTCATTCGACCAGGCTCTATGGAGAGCTCATGGAAAGGGGGTGGTTTTCGTCTGGGTGTATTGGTACTCCGCAGGAGAGACTTGCGTGTGTCAAGTAGAGAGCATAATTCTAGGAAGAGTAAAAGCGGTCCATGGTAGATAATAATAATAAGAGCAGGGATACGTCCCACAGTAGCAGTTTCTGGTCAGAGTCATCTCTTGCGTGACTGTCGGCGGGGAGGTAAGGAGGACCCTCCGTATTGTCCATCAGGGGCAGATCTCATTTCCGATGGACAGGTACCATTTCCCTTGCCCTTCTTGGTCGGAAGGTTATATCATCATACGCACGAATCGGCAATCACTCAACTTCCACAAAATTAGTCATAATAATGACATAAAGCTGTAATGGGGAGGAGGACCGAAAAATGAAATCAAAATTGGTGGACGTGTCGGAGGCTTGGAGCTCGTGGATGGGAAGTTGGAACCGCCCCTTCGGGGGCAAGAGATGAAGTCAATATGGAAACTCATTACCCACCATGGGAGCGGATCTCCAGACCACAATTTTAAATAGTTGCCTGGAAAGAAGCGTTTTGGATTTTTTTTTGGAGTCCGGAACGGAACCACCCAGCAGGAACGTTCGGAAGGAGTCCCAAGAAGTCGAACTTAAACACTAGCGCTTTCGTAGAAAGGATGCTCAGGGAGAATATTGGCTGTCGGCTACCCGGAAATGTCCCGAAGAATAAGAGCTAGAACAAAAAAAAAAAATGGATGCTGAATCCTCTCACTGGTGTCCGATTCTGATGAGGGGTTCAATTCAATATTATTATTACCAAATGATACAACGACGGAATACGGGGGTGGCCACTTCTGAAGCAGTTCCAGCCAAAACCGGATTCCCCATGCTGCCAGAAAGGAAAGGGGGATAAAGAGCTCTGAGGTGGGGTGATGTACTTGTTTGACTGACTGGCAAGGGGAGGAGAGACACGTTATTATTGCCAGAGTTTGAATACACATGGACCAGAGCGATATTTTGCCAAAAACATGCCTTATGATACATGCCGGACGTAAAGAAAGGCAGTGGAAAGAGGTCAGCCTCAGGCCGGAAGGAAATCCCCTGTATTCAAATATCAGAGTTGTCTAATAATAGAAAGAACATTGCTTCCGGTTAGTATGGGGTTAACATTTAGCTCTTAGGTCCTCTTCTGTATCAATAGTAAGAGTGACAGCGAAAAGAAAGGAAAAAAAAAACCAAAAATGTCTTGGTGGTGGGTATTATCCTCGTTCTAGAGGCATCAAAGGGTTCAAGGGGAACATAGGGGCGATATGAAGCGCAAGGACAGTAGGAGGAGTAGCGTATGGTAATAATGTCTGATTTCCAATTTACAGAACGGCCCTTAGGCAGAGGTAGGCAGTCCTTTTGATGGACAGTTACTCGTAGTCGTAATCTTTGTCTGAGGAAGTAAGTGTATACTTGTTCTGGTGATACTCTCCTAGTAGGAGGAGTAAGTGCATAAGTAGAGGCCTCTCCCCATGGATACCTAAGGTATGGTGACCCCTGGTACCTACTACTAAGTTCTTCACAAATTCCCTTTCAAATGTCCGAAGTACATAAGCAACGGCAGCTTCTGAGAAAATATACTGTAAGTTATCTACTTTAGTTGCTTCTGGTTGATCTTACCTCTTGTGCTCGGTGCTTCTGCTTTCCCTATCCCAACAGAAGGTCTGGGGAGTACGTACCTCACTCCATCTCCCACAATTTTGCTGTAGCCAATAAGAGGCGTGTTCTCCTTCTGGCAAAGCTTCAGACTCGCCGTTCTTCTAGGCGTTCCCACTCCACATTATTGTTCTGGTTATTTTTCCTGTCTGCTTTGCCTCCGCCACCTCTAAGGAGAAACACAAGCAGCTGAGAAGTCACAGAATTACTCCAGGCCACCAATGAACACAAGACATCGAAGCTGACTGGGATTGAAGATTCAGGAACTGTGGAGCGCTTCATTGAAGTTCTCATTCCCTCTCTCATACTCCAGTGATTGACTTGCAAACCATCCAAACCAAACCACACCACAACAGAAAAAAAACTAATAAATAAAAAAAAAAAACAGCCACTAGCGAGATTTTTTCCGCTGGAGAGCTTTCGATCTTCCCCGTTCATCGAGCCGTCCCCTATTCGACCTTGATTACGGGAATCCTTTCATCTCATTCGCTCGAGTCCTGTCCTCCTAGTGGTCTGGTCTCTCCTCCCTTTTTTTTTGGGTCTTCAGTACTTTTCTGGTTGATCTTTGCACGGACTGCATCTTCCTGTGGCTCATCCATTTATTTACTTTCCAAACCCCAGACTCGGGTATACTTCCTACGGTGTGAGGAGAGAAAATAGCCTCTGGAATTCTGTGGTTCTCTGCTTGGTTCCAGATAGTCTTGGTTTTTCGGACTGGTTTCTGCAGGATCTCCTGCTTCACCTCCGTCTCAAACGATCTATCCATTCAACCATTGCACCCTTGGCGGGTTTGCGGGAGGACTAAAGGTACTCCAGACTACTTGACTGGTGTTGGGAGTGAGTTAGTTGCTGAAGGGACGACTAAGCGGTCACTGTTCCGAGTTTTCTGCGTGCTCCTGGTGCCCCCTCCTCTGCTGTCGCTTTTCTCCCCCCCAATTAATCCCTCCGTTGATTCTGCTCTCTTTCTCCCCTCACTCTCTCCATTACCACTCCCTCCTCATAACCGGGCCTCTTCTCGCGACCACCAGAGCCTAGGGAATTGGTCTTAACCCCTCCCCCGGTAGTGGCGATTTTTCTTTTCTTTTTCTCTTTCCTAGCTTCTTTTCTTTTTTTTTCTTTTTTTATTTTTTCCAATTTCTGTTCTTAGCTGGTGACTATCATATTTGTATTTTGTTTTTCATTTTTTCAATTTTCCCATTCTTGTTTTTCCCTGATGCCCCAAGGGGGAGACGGAAAAAAAAGTTCTCAAAAATCCACTTCTGAGCGAGAAGAAGCCTCCCATTGATGACCCAACCGTCACGAGACGATTAATTCGACCGCTGGGATTGATTCACATCTTTTTCTCCGGGACTCCTCTACACTTCTTTCCTGCCGTTTGTGCCCTCCCAGAGTCACCAGGACCCTCCCCCCAGTTCTTGAAGACATCTCGATTCACCCTTACCCAAGACAAACTCGCAACGGTGCATTTGGTCCTGAAGTTACTAACCGTGCTCCGAACCATCCTGTGACTTTCATCTACTCGCTACCCGCCCTCTCCTTTTTTTTCCCGACCTGTCCGATCGCTCCTATGTACGAGTAGTCGTCCAGGCGATATCGGGATCTTATTCAACGGGATTGTTGTGGTGGGTTTCAGCGCCACATTCCTCGGGTTGGCTGCTTGCTAGGAGTTCCTCTTTTTTTTTTCTGCCACCATGAGTTATCAACAAGCTCAGGAAATGTATCACGATAATTCTTCTGCGCGTTCCCCTGGCTCTCAGCGCCATCAACAGCCTTTGCACCGTCAGCCTTCACGACAGTTTGACGCTTACGGACCAATGCCGGTGAACCTATACGATGACCACATGGCCCGCTACGATACTGGCCGGCTTGAACGCCTGAATCCATCGTTGCACAACAATAACTCGTATGCCTATGATCTCTCCGGTTCACAGACCTGGAATCCCAACGGATTTGCCAATGCTCAGTCTCTTGGGGGTATCCGGTCAGCGTCGGCTAGCCTGAAGACCACATCTCGCACAGGTCGCGCGGGTCTTCCAACGGTATGTATTAGCGAACAGCTCGTATTTGTTGATATGTGTTGCTAATTTCCTGTTTGCTAGACTTGGCTGGACCAACAGCCAGGGATTCCTAGTCCCTTCTCGAATCTCGCACCTACCCCCCTGCAAGGCAACTCCATGCGTCCAGAGACCACGGGTGCCTCCGAGGTGGATGAAGAGCTGATCCCGACCGCTATCGTCATCAAAAACATCCCTTTCGCCGTCAAGAAAGAACAGCTCGTGCAACTCATGACCGAACTAAACCTCCCCCTCCCGTACGCGTTCAACTACCACTTTGACAATGGTGTATTTCGAGGTTTGGCCTTCGCAAACTTTACGTCTGCAGAAGAAACGGCGACCGTGATTGAAGTCCTCAATCATTTTGAGCTTCAGGGGCGGAAGTTGAGAGTTGAATACAAGAAAATGCTTCCGCTTCAAGAACGTGAGCGGATCGAACGGGAGAAGCGTGAGCGTCGTGGCCAGCTGGAAGAGCAACACAGGCCCATGGCGACTTCTCAGCTCCAGACTCAGAGTTCCATGTCATCACTCACATCTCATATTCCAGCAACCTCCCCATCTCCTGTCTCTCAGCGTGGCCAAAAGTTGGGTATGTGAACCTTTGCCATTTAATTTTCTTTTTCTCCGAGCGTTGCTAATCATGTTACCTCTAGATGTCGATTTGAATGACACTACGACTCTTTCCTACTACTCCCAGCTTTTACTATTCAAAGAAGACCCCAGCCGTGATACTGTAGTTTTCCCCCCAAACCTTTCCCCGGTTCAGCGCCGAACTGTTCATACCCTCGCGCACAACATGGGTCTGGGTCACGCTTCTCGTGGATCTGGTGATCAGCGCCAGGTGCAGGTGTTTAAGGTTGCGCCGGGCACCAACGTGAGCCCCCCCTTGTCTTCTATTTCTGCCTCAGTACAGCCAGCGGAAACGGCTCGTCGTGGACTCAACCGTGCGGCGACAATTGATTTCAGCGAAGCACGTAATGAGGGACCTGCCCACTTCAATACCCTGCGTGGGCAACCCTCAGGATTTCTAGGGGTTTTGGATTCCCCAGGAAACTTTGGAAATACTCAGAACCTGCGTGCAGCAAAATCTTTCGCCGATTTGCGCTCGTACACTCCGTCCCCGGTCCCGTCTTCCGCAAGCTTCCCAGCTGCGCTGCAGTCTAACGGCGCACGGCTTCAACACTACGACGGCGCAACGAGCGGAGCTTCGAATACCCCGACCCTGACCCCTGCACCATCCGGATCATCTCTCGGAATGCAGCGTGATGACAATCTATTGGTCAATAGCTTGAGCAGCCTTTCTTTGGGCACTGGAATTGGAGGACCGAACTCGAGTCCCAGGCGATTGAGGGGTATGTTTTCTTGGGAACAGTCGGAAAGTCAACCTTCCAGTGCTGGACCCATTGGTAGTAACCGAACCATCGGAGTTGGATTTGACGGTCAGTCACAGGAGCGCATGCCCATTAGGCAGCCGAGAGGCCCCATGCCCGAGAAGGGCCCAGGATTTCGACGTCAAAACGGACACCAACCACGTGGAAGTGACGAATTACGTACCAGCTCCGGTGTGGAGATCATTGTGGAGTAAACATTTATGCGAAAATGAAGTCGATGAAACTTGTTAGATTGCTTTACCGAATACGCATACGACCTTTATATCACGAGGCCTGATCCTTTTTCTTTCACAGCGATCATTGGCTTACGATTCGATGAGGGATGATGAGATGACACCCAACCAAGAGAACAAAAAAGAATTATTTCTCTGATCTAGTCAAGTTTAGACGTTATTTTGGGGGCAGCCCTACAGGCACGCTGTTTAAACGGAATCATTTATGTTTCTCCTTGTTTCGCAGAAAAATGACATACAAAAAAGAAAAGCCATGAGCTTTTTTCGAGACGCGGGCGCCTTACATCTGGCACCACTACCCCTCTCCTCTTTTTATTTCTGATTTATTCCAATTCCTTGTCTTTTTCTCCGTTTCTTTTTTTCCCCAAATTTATACTGTGTCTATTGGCAGAAAGCAAAATCAAAATTCCAAAAAAAAAATATTAACCATCAAGAAGACTACGAAGAACGACCAAAAAGAATACCAGTGTCTTTGATACTATGGCAAGAGAGATGACCAGCATTTGCATTACTTTTTGGACCATTTTGTATACGGGGCGACTTGCATTTATTTCATGCCTTTATTTTACTTCATTCTCTATTTTTTTTTTCCACTTCTATTTCTTCCATTATCTTTCCTTCTATGATGCTGTACTCTTTAATCGTCCTATGGAATCCGAGTCTTTGGAGTGTTGAATTCTTGCAAGATTCTCAGCAATCCAATTCTGACATGACATGTACACCTCTGGGCAGAGCTTTTATCCCTTTTCTTTTCGCTTTCATTCCCTTCTGAGCTGCGTGTGATTCGATTTACGACTTTCATTGTGTGGACAAGGGACTTTCATGGTGAATCAGAGGGCGAACATCCACTGTTCAGGAGCTCGTTTGGATGCATATGTCCGGTTGTTCTTTTGCCCTTGATACCAGGGCAACCAACCCGTCTAACTCCAATCAATGACTTATGGTAAGTTGTACTCTTCCTTTTTCTTCTTCTTCGGCGGAAATATGCAATGCCCAAAGCTCTTGTTTCTACTTCGGATTGGCCTCTTCGATCTGCAATCAGAAATTCTTTCTCAGTTTCCAGTATCGTTTTTAATATCACTATGCTCGAAAATAAAATATGATACATTGAATTTTCAGTATAAGACTGGCCTTGTCTACTTGGAAGATTTCTTTTAGCATCATAAGGTAACCATCCCCTAATCTCATGGCTAGATATGCATACCCACCGGTCGATAAGTAGGTGCTCCCTGAGTAGGATCATATTACGCCTTATCGCCATTCACTTCGGCAATCAATGGGGCAAGGATATCTCAGAGGGAAAGCCGAGCTTGTCTATATTCTGGAGTGAATAAGACTGCTCGGTTATACTCTGCCACCAAGTAGATACCGAGCTGATGCTTGATAGCCATTCGAATTTGCTACTCTCATTTATCTAGCTAGTGGTATATATCATGATGAGAAACGCTAATGGTTAACCTGCCGTGAAAGTCATCAAAACGTAGAAGTTAAACGTGATGTATGGAAGACCCGTGACAACATTCCTTCTATATGCTGACGCCGGCCATCTATATATCGATGATCATTACACATTTACACGCTTGTATATATATACCTTAGGCTCACTTTTGAAGCTCATAGGTAGGTATACAATCAATTTATATTGCGGCACACAACCCCCGAATCAATTAGAACAAAAGAACTAAAGGTAGAATAGTGAAGATTATTAAAAAAAAAAATAAGCATTTCCCACTACCAAAGAATTTCCCCTTTTCCCATTACAGCGCCCTTGAGAATTCGAGACAAACGATATGAACGGAGCACATACAAAGAGGAAAGATAGAACAAACATAATAAGACAAAAAGAGGCCACGGCAGGGGAATTATAAGAGAAAAAAAGCGAAGACAGAGAAAAAGTCCGAACTGCAGCGTCGTGGGAAGAAAAAAACACCGAGTTTTGGGGGGATGTACCCGAAGCGTGTTTTCCTCCCTGCCCTGCAAAGCTGGAAACTCAGTTCGTATGATCACTGTATAGGTACATCCCTCCTGACAGCCTTTTTTTCCCATTCAATCATTATCGAACGCCATAATCGTTTGGGTATACGCCATCAAAAATTTTAAGCCTCGGTCTTGTTTTTCTTCTTTTGCTCTACCTTGAGGAGCAGCGCACGGTTGATACGGGGCAAGACACCACCGAAGGCGATGGTAGCGCGGATAAGGGTATCCAATTCTTCGTCTCCACGGATGGCGAGTTGCAGGTGACGCGGTGTGATACGCTTGACCTTGAGGTCCTTGGCGGCGTTTCCAGCGAGTTCGAGGACTTCAGCGGTCAGGTATTCAAGAACAGCAGTAACGTAGACGGCAGCTAGATGAATGCGCGCGTTAGCAACAAGTCCGAGTCAACAGAGGTGTCATATTTCATACCCTTCGCACCAACACGCATCTTATTTTGGGTATTGTTCTTTAAGAAACGCTTGACACGACCGCATGGGAACTAGAAATGGATGAAACGTTAGTCACAGATTTGACGCGAGACGCAGACGAATGCATAAATTGCGATATCATGGGGTCTTCGCATCATAAACGAATCAAAATGTATTGGTAACTAGGGCGACGCGACCGAAAACCCGTAAAAAAAACTCCCCAAAGCCTTTTATTTATCAAAGCAGAGATCCTCAGAGCGAAAGTAATTGATGTTTCGCGGAAAAAAGCGTGTAAGGAGGGGTGAAAAAAGGTGTAACTTTTCAGGGACGCCGGATCATAGCGATCCCACAAACTCGCGAAATATGATCCAATATAGTGAACATGGGCAAATGGAAAAACATGAAGCTACTGACCTGCAGACCAGCCTTTGCGCTGTGAGACTTTTGGGTCTTCCCCGCAGAGTCCTTGGAGCCACCCTTTCCGCCGATAGACTTTCCTTTTCCACCAGGCATTTTGAAGAAAACGTCGAGATTTAGGGTCGCAGGTATCGATTTTTCGCGTCAATCAAGGCTTGGAGTAGATAGCGTGTGATGGTGGACGTTGAAGTGATTCGATACGCTCAAGGCACGCGCGTTGTTGATGGATGAAGGAGTCAGAAATGTCAAAGCCATCCTGGTCGCTAAAGACGGCGTTGAGAGAAAAATGGAGCTAGTCCTAATTAGGAAACCAACTCAGCTTCAGTCTGGCCATGGTGAGATATCAAGGAATCCTGGTGAAGTGATAATGGCACGGGGAGGGTTAGAAACTCACTGGCACCTGAATGAATAAGTCTATGGCCAGATATAATCCCTTTCGCCATATTATAAGATAGAATGAAGGATGTGAAGCCTTCATCTTGAGCAGCTGTGTCGTTGCTGAGATTCATCAGGTAATGAATCGGTTGCCTGACATGACACGCAAACAAAGATTAATCATTGCCTCTTATGGAGGGTACCCCAGAGGACTAATGTATATTTGCAAAAGTTCAGCACGAATACATCAACAGAGTTGAGGTCTTTCGCAGACCACATCATTACTGAGGTGCTTAAGAGACAGTGTGAATCGAGAATGACTGCTAAGCGCATTACATAATCTACCAGGTGATTTCCTATCCTTATTGATGCCTGAGGCTTCTAAGCTCTTCTGATATGCTTATCAGTGGCGACATAATTCTGGAAGGGTCTGTAGCACGTGATGCACACCTATCAGGACAACTGTCCGACTTCCCCAGCCGTCGCAGTGCGAAGAAGTTTCTGTCTGCCCGCGTGTCCTCCTTTATTCCCCGTTCAGCTTTATCGCGCGCCTTTCTCGTTCCTTTCTCCTAAAGATTCCTCTACGATACCCAAAATGGTGTCTCCTCAAATGTCGGTTTTCTCGCGTTCCCTGGTTTTGTCATGCCTGATTTATTTGCGTGGATAGGCGGGCAAAGCTCTTGTCCAGTTTCTGGACGATTGCGCCTTTGAATTTTATTGACAGTCTGTAGAACAAACCTTGCCATCATCGTGGTGATGATGCAGGTCTCCAAGAAGGTCCCTTTTGATGACCCTGATGTTCTCCTCCTCGTTCGTGGGATTTACATCCTGTCCAACGTGATCATCTTGAGTATCTACCTGTACACGCAGTCGAAGATTAGTGCTAAGAATGGTACGCTTATTCCTTCTAATCCTATTCCCACCTAACAGATCCAACTATTTTAAACCATACTAACCACAAAATATGATTAGATCTTACGACGCTGAAGTACGTCGAGCCTTCCCCCATGGGAAGTGGCGAGGAACCCCGTCCTGTTACGACCACCAATATGGAGTACGATAAGGGACAGCTGCGCCAGCTTATCAAGAGCCAGCTTATGGGCGTTGGAATGATGGGTGTTATGCACCTGTACTTCAAGTACACCAACCCTCTTCTGATCCAGTCGATCATCCCCCTCAAGGGTGCCCTGGAGGCGAACTTGGTTAAGATCCACGTCTTCGGAAAGCCTGCTACCGGCGATCTCCAGCGCCCATTCAAGGCCGCCAACAGCTTCCTGAACCAGGGCCAGGTCAAGACCGACAAGGCCTCCCTTGAGAACGCCGAGAAGAACTGGAGAGGTGGTGTCAAGGAAGAGTAAACTTTGGGATTTGATAACGAAGCGCAAGAGACGTCTTCCCTCTGTATTTATAGACGCATAGACGCGACACCCTTGGATCTGGAGACGGGTCTGAATTGGATTACCTTGGGGTACATGCTTCGTGGTTGCTTTGGAAGAAGTGATTAGTTCAATGTGTTATTAGATGCATAGCCGATTCGATATTCTTAATCTTGCTTTGGTTGTTCAACCCCCGCAACTTGGTAGATAATGATGATATGTATGATTGAAAACATGCATTGCTGGGGGAGAGCTTCTGCTGGTGTCAATCTGTCTCGTGGCGTCTGGAGCTTCCACCCATGAGATTGGGTATGGGATCTATTAATACCCCGACGCTATGTCGCCTCTGCTGTCTTGGGTTCAGTCTTTTTAAGGTAAGGTCATTCCCGATGTAACACAACACAGTTCGCTTTGGATGGGAACTTGGGATGGTGATGCAGACTAAAGGTTAAATGGACCAACACCCGCAACAGAGAAGACATACCCGTCTTATTAGCGCATAATAGGCTAAATGCATTCAATGCGATATCCGTAGAATCTAGACTACGGCCACAATTATAAATCCCGGAGCTGTGGGGGGAGAATTTTGCAGTTAGATAGCTTTAGGGACTTGATAGATCGATCCACCATGAACCAAACCATGCGGATTCAACAAGCAGCTCCCAGTAATGATTATTAAAACATGGCGTTGATTCTTATAATCAACAATGAGGTATTGTTTCCAAATTCGTGCCCCTGCTAGTCATGCTATCATTGAAGCCCGTCATTGAAGGATGAACCATGCTCAACCTCGAGGCCTGAGCCATCCTTTGACTCACTCAAAAATCGGGTTGCTGAGAGAACCTGATGATTAAACCAGGAGCTGTCTCCACCAATGTAAAATTGTGATCCAGCGCGTGATTGAGAGAGCTGGCCACCGGTGAGCGGTTCTGGCGCACGGAGACGGAAACCCTTCGAGAATAAATAAGGCTCAGGTAAGCTTTTGTTGCCACGGTCTTTCTTGGTGCTCACGGTGAAGAGCTTGGTTGGGGTGAGGGGTAGTGGGGGATTGTTGTTCCGCCCCGACATGCTGCCTGTTCGAAAGCGGTAAGGCTGCAGTGCCCCTCCCTCAGGATGCGGGTGGGCGCAGTGGGATGTTTTTGGGCCTGGGTATTGGCGGGAGTCCAGAGTCCCATTGCATCATCAGTTCTGGCCTTTCTAACCTACCCCGCTGCCCTCCAGCGTCAGAACTCGGGCCAGAATAGATAGAGAAGGACGAAATAGCCGTTCCCCGAGATGCCATGGCAATAACCTAGGTAGAGGAGTCCAATTGGTTCCGAGCTGCTGGCAAAACATTCACGCATTCACGAGATCGTAGGGGCCAGTACCCGGTGTGATAAAATATGCTGCCCGCCTATTGGCCCACCCGGCAGCTACACCACTCCCAAATATCGTGAATCTCCTGCTTTGCCCGGTGTACGAAACCGGAAAGGGCTGCTGGGGAGCTGGTGTGCGGCGCAAGCCGGGAACACAGGCTGACATTCGACCCAGTGGATGTTTGCCGTCGCATTTGCTCCATGCCCTGGTAGCTTTTGCCCCGTCTGTCCGCCCGGTGTATGGATGTGACTGGGCGGCCGCCCCATCCAGGAGGCCAGTCCAGCTAGTGGGATGTTTTCGTTTTCCTAGGAGGTGACCAGGTCGTTGCGTCAGTGGACGTTACCTTTTTTAATTCTCCTCCCCCACCATTCTTCTTCTTCTCTTCTCTCCTCTTCTCTCCTCATACCCTCACAACCTCCAAACCAAACCTATCTCTTTCCACTCTCCCCATAAGTAAGTCTCCTCCTTCTTCTCACTGCTCCCTTCTCCTTGTCCCCCCCATTAGCTCTAGCTTTCTTATCTCTGCGGCTTGCACTAACAGCTACCCCGCGAATTCATAGATCCAAACAATGGCTCCCAAGGTAGAAACCCTCCAGCACAAGAACCTGGAATTTTGCTTCATCTTTACTAAACGTGCTATGTTCAGGTCGGAATCAACGGCTTCGGTCGTATTGGACGTATTGTAAGCTGATCTTTCCCATCACCTCTACTCACAGCAGGTTGCTAACAACTCGACCTAGGTCTTCCGTAACGCGTGAGTGCTGGCCCAATTTGCGGAGAGTGTGGCTTCTGAGGCCCAGGCGACTGTGATCCATTAATCATCTTGATCTCTCTTGGCCATTGGGAAATTTATTCTAACGGACCCTGTGTTGCAGCATTGAGGCCGGTGACGCTGTTGACGTTGTTGCTGTCAACGACCCCTTCATTGAGACCCACTATGCTGTATGTGGCCTTCTCTCTTGTCCTAATCTTATGCAACCCGTGAATACCGGAGCTAGGAAGAAAAGCGCTGATCAGAATCTATTCTATGGTATAGGCCTACATGCTGAAGTATGACAGCACCCACGGCCAATTCAAGGGTACTATCGAGGTCGCTGAAGATGGTCTCATTGTCAATGGCAAGAAGGTCCGCTTCTTCGCTGAGAGGGATCCCTCCCAGATCCCCTGGGGTTCCGCTGGAGCCGATTACATCGTCGAGTCCACAGGTGTTTTCACCACCACCGACAAAGCCTCTGCCCACTTGAAGGGCGGTGCCAAGAAGGTTGTCATCTCTGCTCCTTCTGCTGATGCCCCCATGTTTGTCATGGGTGTCAACAACGAGACCTACAAGTCTGATATCCAGGTTCTGTCCAACGCCTCTTGCACCACCAACTGCCTTGCCCCTCTTGCTAAGGTCATCAACGACAACTTCGGTATCGTTGAGGGTCTGATGACCACCGTCCACTCCTACACCGCTACACAGAAGGTCGTGGATGCTCCTTCCAACAAGGACTGGCGCGGTGGCCGTACTGCTGCCCAGAACATCATCCCCAGCTCCACTGGTGCCGCCAAGGCCGTCGGCAAGGTCATCCCTGCCCTCAACGGCAAGCTCACCGGTATGAGCATGCGTGTTCCTACCGCCAACGTCTCCGTTGTCGACCTGACCTGCCGCCTCGATAAGCCTGCTTCCTACGATCAGATTAAGCAGACCCTCAAGGCCGCCTCTGAGGGCCCACTCAAGGGTACGTCGATTTACTGCTCACGGGCTTCAATAGGGTTTTTGGCTCATTGATTCCAATATAGGCATTCTCGGCTACACCGAGGACGATATTGTCTCCAGTGACTTGAACGGTGATACTCACTCCTCCATCTTCGATGCCAAGGCTGGTATCTCCCTCAACTCCAACTTCGTCAAGCTCGTCTCCTGGTACGACAACGAGTGGGGTTACTCCCGCCGTGTTGTTGACCTCATCTGTAAGTCATTCTTATTCTTACTTTTCATACGACTGCTTGGCGCTCTTGCTAACTGTTCTCGCTCAGCCTACATTGCCAAGGTGGATGGCCAATAGGAATCAGGACGGAAACCGCAAGCCCGAAGTTTTCTTTAGGGCCCGAGACTTTCTGATCTCTTCGATCACATCTTTCTCGCTGGGAAGTATGCTCCCGGGATTGAGCAGAATCTCACGCTGCAATGTCTTGATCGGATCCCCCACGCGCTTTGTTAGATAGGGATGCGTGGGCGGGTCCTGGCATAAAAACACATAACGTACTCCTTTAATGAAATGATACAATGATCAAATCCCGAACTTACTCTCCTGTACTGGATCTGTAGACGTTTGTTACATCTTTCTTTTCTTCTTTGTATGTGTTCTCCCCTTAACATAGCGCTGGATTGCATATGACAGGTTCAAATTCCGCGCAGCAAGGAGGTTCTTTGGCTGGGTCGAAGAATCAACATGGGTAGAAATCCAAGGGGAAATTGGAATTCTCATTGATCCGAAGGGAATGGCTTTTCTTTGATATTTTGTGGATTTGATTTAACTTTTTCAACCAATCATTAGTTGGCTTAAAACAATTAAAATTGCATCTATTTCCTGACGAAAATCATTGTTGGAAGATCGTTGGCCATTACGGAGTAGGCGCCTGGAGCCATTCAGAGTCACGTGGTGGCATCTGGGTCAATCATAACTTCCTAGAGCTACAAGAGCCAACTCCTACACCAGAACACCTCACCTGGGGCGCCTTGTGGTGACTGCCAAACCAACCGCCACACTGCGGTTTAGATTGGTGGAAATCTTGTATAATACTGGGATGTAGGTTTGCTTTCCTCCACTTGTTCCGGTTCGATATGCAATGCTTCTTCTTTTTCCCATTCCCTCTGTTCATCCACCTAAGCTTTGCACCTAGAGTTATCTACTACCGTGGAGCTCCTCCCCATCAGCCTGGCTGGACTTTCCCTCGCAGACTTGTCTTTTCTTTCTATCTAAGTGGTTATCTTGTTAATGCATAAGACTGCTAGCACTCTCAATATTTTTTTTGCCCTGCTTCATTCACTGATCATTGCTCAGTTCCTCTTTATCTTTGACATCACTAACAAGGAACTTACAGGTCATTTTGAGGCCAGAGAAAAATTTCAAAACTTGAAATTTGGCCATGAATGCTGGTGACATTCAGTATTATACATCAAGGGAGAAATAGAAAATCATTTTATTATCTCCTCAATGGCAATGGGAGAGGATGAAGACACCGTTATGGGGGAAGCGGGCTCTCACCATCCTAATCCTGCTGCTACGAACCATCTGGATGACGGCCCCGCTCAACGGAGTGCTCCTAGTCATCTTAACGGCGGCTCAGACCCATCCCTAGCCCAGCCGCTCTTGGGACAGTCCATCAAGCTGCCGTTACCGATTCAAACAGCGCATGCCCCTGAAACTTCTCCCATGGCAGAGAGCGAGAGCGCGTCACCTCCAAAGAGTCTACCTAAGTCAGTCGGCTCTGGTGATGCTGTCACTGCGGATGGCTCTGAAAAGCCGGACAGCGTCGTCGAAGACATTTCAGATTGGTCTGATGATGATGTCGCGACGCGCACTGGTCTTCCAATTGCTTCATTGGCATCTGGGCTATGCTATGATGTGCAAATGCGGTATCACTGTGAAGTACGACCCACCGCAGATGTTCACCCGGAAGATCCCAGGAGAATTTACTACATCTACAAAGAACTCTGCCGGGCGGGGCTTGTAGATGATCCGGAGTCAAGTCTGCCCCTGGTCGCTCGTCCTCTCAAGCGAATCAATGCTCGCAATGCTACTGAGGAGGAAATAAATCTGGTTCACACACCGGATCACTTTGCTTTTGTAGAAAGTACAAAAGGTATAATATCTGTCTAACTGTAGAGATATATGGGTGATCCTGATGTTGATTTACAGATATGTCTGATGACGAGCTTATTGCTTTGGAGCACACACGTGATTCCATTTACTTCAATAAGCTAACTTTTGCATCTTCGTTGCTGTCGGTCGGGGGCGCCATTGAAACATGTCTGGCGGTCGCAACCCGCAAAGTTAAAAATGCTATTGCTGTTATTCGGCCTCCCGGGCATCATGCTGAGCACGATAAGACTATGGGATTCTGCCTATTCAATAATGTTTCAGTGGCAGCACGTGTTTGTCAGCAACAGCTAGGAGAGAGCTGCAGGAAGATCTTGATTCTCGATTGGTATGGTTCATCCTAAGTTTTACCTTAAGATTTGAAAATATTAATTTTGTTTAGGGACGTTCATCACGGTAATAACTGGCGCCGGGTATTTTTGATGAAATGTGGAAATTGTCACTGACACTCCATAGGAAATGGTATCCAGAAAGCATTTTACGATGATCCCAATGTTTTATACATTTCTCTTCATGTATACCAAGACGGTAAATTTTACCCTGGTGGTGACGAAGGAGACTGGTATCATTGCGGTACCGATGCCGGTTTGGGAAGGTAAGTCACTTCTAGACTCTAATTTTCCCAGATCTATCACTCATGACCAACTAGGAATGTTAATGTACCCTGGCCGAGCCAAGGGATGGGCGATGGTGACTACATGTATGCATTTCAGCAAGTTGTTATGCCTATCGCCCAAGAATTCGATCCTGATTTGGTCATCAGTATGGAAAAACTCCCCAGCACCTTACCAGGTATGCTAATAATGTGCTAGTCGCGTCTGGCTTTGATGCAGCCGTAGGCGATGAGCTTGGGGGATGCTTTGTAACACCAGCTTGCTACGCTCATATGACGCATATGCTCATGACTCTCGCCAACGGCAAAGTTGCGGTTTGCCTGGAGGTGAGGCTGTCCTTACCCATCGTTTGCTATTCATAGGCTGATGTAGGAATATGGTAGGGTGGCTACAACTTCAGGTCAATTTCGAAATCCGCACTCGCTGTGACAAAAACACTTATGGGAGACCCCCCTGATCGACTGAATTCTACCACCCCATCGGATTCGGCAATCGAGACTGTGCGACGTGTCATCATGATTCAATCACATTACTGGCATTGCATGTATCCAAAAGAACCTCAGGGAGAGGGGCTCTGGACTGACAGGCTTCATGGTACGCCTTTTTGTTTTCTTTTTATTGAAAATACATTAACTTGTTACAGATGTTATTCGCGCATACCAGGCCAAACAGCTCTATGATAATTATAAGCTTACCTCTCTCTATATCTATCGGGCTACCATCAGCAAGTCATTCGAGAATCAAGTTTTGGCAAGGTAAATGTGCAGAGTGTAGATTGATACGCTTTTGCTAACATATGAATTAAGTCCCAACTACTATCAAGCTCGGCCGCTTTTGGTGTTCTTTCATGATCCGTAAGTAGTCTTGAAACGATAAGAGGATAAAGCTGATCGTAAAATAGACCAGAAATTATGGGATCACCTCATCCTGTTACGAACAGGCTTGAGGCACACAACTGCTGGCTTGTAAGTAGACTCGCTCGCCTGATATGGCATATATACTGACTGATACAAGGCTGATGTGATGAAGGATTACGTTGAATGGGCGATCGGCAAGGGCTATGCGGTTATTGACGTGAACGTCCCCAAACATGTGACCACGGAACCTGTAAGTGTGCTCCTAATATTCCACTTTTGTAATGATTATCATTTGCTGGAACAATGTTCTGATACCTTTGAAGTCTTTGAACAAATACAAAGATGAGGACGAGAACCGGCCAACCGCAACTGAGGAGTTAGCGGGATACCTCTGGGATAATTATATCGAGTAAGGAGATCCATTTTCTGGATGCTAGATCATCTGAGGACTAATTTCTACCACCCAGACCCAATGAGTCGACTGAAATTTTCTTCATCGGCATCGGGAACGCCTTTTTCGGAGTTGCAAATCTCTTAATCAATCGAGGTACGCTGGCGTGTCTCAACCCGGATGAGAAGCAGAGCTGATGAGGAAACAGAGACGCTGTACCAGCGAGTCAACGGAGTCATCTCATTTGTTGCCGAGAATCCCGTGCGAGCAGTAGCCTCGCACACCCAAGTGTGGCTCTCAAGGTGGTATAAAGATGTAAGTTCACATTCTTTTTTCGGGGTTACCTTTTTATCCGGAAGGATCCTCAAAGCTCATGTTCATGGTAGAATTCCCTCGTCTTTGTTTCCCACACCCATGGTGTGTGGAAGAATGTGGAAACCCGGCGCAAAGCATCGAAGCGCTACGGCCACCTTGTTCAGTCACCCCAGGCGGGACTCAGCAATATGCTGGTGCATCACAAAGATGAGGTCTTCGAGTGGATTCAAGCGCGTGCCGATGAGGCGGATAGTGAAGAGACCGAGGAGGAGAAGCCCAAGAGCAGGTCACCTACGAAGGACAAGGCGCCGGGGCCTCCTGCTCGGCCGGGGTGAAAGATGGCTTGGGAAAGAGTAATTCCTGGCATTAAGGGACAAGAGATGCCGGTGAACTATTTCCTCTTATTTCATTAATTTATGCCTGGGGCTGAGGGTGGGGGGGAACTTGGAAATATCAAAGGATGAATTATTGTTGACGTTTCGTTTTATTTTTATTTTTATCTTATTTGACTTTTCCTCTTATTCCGGATTGCACTCGGGATGGCTGGGCTTAATCTTGGTGGAGAGTGAAACATGGCAAACCATCGTGATGAGTTTGAGTGGTGATGGAAACCCGATGCATTAGTCTCTGCTATTATTGTTTTTCTTCCGATCCGAATACCTACTTACCGGTAGTTCCCCATTCCCCACAGATGGATAGCGGGGAGGCGTCGCTTAGGCGTGTCCTTGAC
Source organism: Aspergillus conjunctus (assembly GCA_027569095.1). Classification (NCBI taxonomy): domain Eukaryota; kingdom Fungi; phylum Ascomycota; class Eurotiomycetes; order Eurotiales; family Aspergillaceae; genus Aspergillus; species Aspergillus conjunctus. The sequence continues at coordinate 372,718 of JAPDEL010000004.1, read as the reverse complement.
TTGTCTTGTGTTGGGCCTCTCCGGAAGTGGCGGCGACAACATCCTTGAGATCGCGCCTGGTTATCTCGTACTTTAGCACGGTACCACTGCACTCGAGTTTGAGTGTCGTATTTCTCGTTCTTTCGATCCTGAGACACAATATTATTCGCACTCGATGTGGCTTTGCCTCAGCAAACTTTAAGGCGACCTCTTATTTCCATGTCAGATGATGGGTGACTTCAGAACTGTCTTAGTTTCCCCCAATGACTTCATCGTCAACTACTATCTATAGTCTCTTTCTCTGGATACGAGAGGCTCTCTTGACAACCAAGGAACCCACTCACTCCCTTCTCTGTACAACAGTGAGACACCAAAGCAAGCTAGCCATGCCAGCTCCCAATCCTGCGCAGATCGGCACCAGATATGATCGAGTTCTTTTCTTGACATGTCTCGCAAGCCATGGATCCCTGTGTGTTGGCGATTATTCTCTTGTGCTCTCGTTATGGGTACCTTGGCTGAGATGTAACTGTCTCACTTCTGCCCCGCGCATAGAAGGCCGTTCTGCTTCCACTGCTCGTATACCGCTGCACTATGGGCCAATATCAGAGCTGCATCTGAGCCAGCCATGGAAGTGCTGATCTGCTTAGCCCTACCCAAGGCTCCGATATCCATCCGGACAGGTCCAAACTCCAGCAAATCTCCAACCCGATGGCCTGCCTTAGCAAAACCACGAGCACTTGACAACCATGAGATATTTTCTGGTGTTGCCAAAAAAGGGTTTACTGCGGAGAGCAAAAAACTATATGAAGGTAGCTTCTCCTCCCTCAATGAGAGCATGAAAGAAGCATCCCTCCCAAGCACTCAAATCAAGAACATTTCGAGCTACTGCCTCTAGTTAACTATCTTATCATTTCCAACTAAACTCATACCAACAAATTCATCCTCAAAATGCATTACATGACCGCCCTCCTCCCCCTCGCCGCTCTGGCTCCCCTCGCCCACGCCGTCGGCAACGCCGTCGTCCTCAACAACTGCCCCGACCCCGTCTACCTCTGGTCCGTCGGTGGCTCTGTCGGGCCCCAGCAGATTATCCAGCCCGGCGAGTCCTACAGCGAAGCCTTCCACCGCGACGACGCCTCCGGGGGTGTCTCGCTCAAGATCACCACGACCGAGAACGGCCTGTATGACGGCAGTGCGCAGCTGAACTTTGCCTACACCCTGGACGAAACCCAGGTGTGGTATGACCTGTCAAATGTCTTTGGCGCACCCTTCGAGGACATCCCCGTTGCCGTGCAGTCGACTAACTCCGGTTGCCCGGGGATTTGCTGGCCCAATGGTGTCCCCCCTGCCGGAAGCCAGGTTAAAACCTGTGAGCCGAACTCGGATAAGGTGTTGAACCTTTGTGCGGCTGGTTGCTAGTTTTGTTTTCTCTTCTTTTGGGTTGTCTTATTGAATGTTATATGGATTATATGGATTGAAATGGAGGTAACGTTTGGGTTCAGGTTTGGGTTAATTACCTCGTTGTTAGGGTTAGGTATGGTTAGATCATAATTGGATACATGCATTTTATTCCCCTAGAATCCACCACTATCGGGAAACGGATTTCCCATTCGCAACGCTCTCCATTGTGAATCCATTCTGTGACGTCACATCCCCATCCTCAACAACAAACGCCGCAGTCCCCGTATAAAACGCGCTCCCCTCAACCTGCACAACCACCGCCCGAATCCCCTCTTTCGCACCACCACCACCATCCTCCCCCGGTACGACGACCGTCTCCTCCACAATCTCCGCCGTGAATGCATCCGCCCCGAAATAATTTGAAACAAGGCAATTATACGCCCACCGCTGCCCAACACCCCTCGCCCCCTTCGCATACGCCAACGCCATCCGCGCCGTAACGCACGACCCCGTCGGCGATCGATCGATCTGGTTATCGGCGAAATAGCACAGTCCCGTCTCCGCGCCGGCTACGTTCTCGGGGCGAAAACAGCCTTCCCCCCCGTCAGAATCATCGACGATCATGACCGAGTAGAGGAAGGATAAGCGCGGATCATGCGGGTGCTGCACGGCGGATTGGATCTCAGGCAGGCCCATCAGATACGGTTTAAGTTTGTGCATGCACTGTGTAGTAGCGTTTAGGTCGACGTTGCGGAGGCCAGCAACGAAGCCGAGTTCGGCTGCGGGGATGAGGGCGTAGAATGCGCCGCCGTAGCTGACGTCTAGGGTGATTGAGGTCTTCTGCGGGGGAAGTTCCGGCCAGCGGATGTGAGGGGGGATCGGGACTGTGACTTGCAGGGCCGTGGTGAAGGCCGGGGTCGAGAGGAATGTGACGGGGCGGGAGGGGTCTGATTTGCTCCCGTCTGGGGTGACGGGGACGGTGACCCGGATGATTCCACAGGGGGCATGGAGGCGGAGCGGGATGGATTGGGTGGCTGGGTCGATGGCCAGAGTGTGGCGCTTGGGGAAGACGGTTGTATCGCGGGTGTCGACGAGGAAGCGGCCGAGGGCGATGGTGGCATGGCCGCACATGGTGCTGAAGCCGTCATTGTGGGTGAAGAGGACGCCGATGTCTGCGGCGCCGGAGAGGACGAGCTCGGTCTCCGGCCGGATGATGGCGCCGTACATGGCGGAGTGGCCGCGAGGCTCGAGCATGAGGCGTTTGCGGATGTGGTCATGGTGGGATTTGGCTTGGTCGCGTTGGGCGAGGAGGGGGCCGGTGAGCTGGGGGAAGCCAGAGTAGATGATTCGGGTGGGTTCACCGGTGGTGTGCATGTCTATGCAGTGGATAGTGGAGGGGGTGGTTTGGAGGGAGTGAAAGAGATCCATTTTTTTGCTTATTGGGGGTTAAATTTGTTTATTGTACGGTTGTAGGTCAAGGGAACTGGTAGGTAGGTATATATGGAGATGGAGATCGGATAAGATCCCGCTGATCTCGGGTACACGATCCGAGTGAGTTGGAGTCATCGTCTCCAGCTACCGAAGCAATAAAATAACATGCAGTGCTGGTTGGAGATTGAGTGCATTAGTAGACGTTTCTATACGTCCAAGGATAATAATGTAGGGAAACATTGGCTAAAGTGGTGGTAAAACTAAGCTCATTGGCGCAAGTCTGGATCGATCTGCAGAGCCATGAGGCGACCAAAGGCTTTGCGAATATAGATGTATGGAACAAGGCTGCCAATGGCTACCATTGAGGAGTAAAATTTCTTTCTCGATTTGATCTCCATGGTGGGCTCCTATGAAGCCTCGCAATTCGCCCGTTATGAGGCTCTACCGCCATGCAGCAGATGAAAGACGTGATAGGCAGCTTTGCGCATTGTTCGATTCAGACTGGCCTGGCCCTGTGTGAGACTGAAAGAGAAAGAGAACGAGCCTCCATCTCATCCGAAACAACAATTTCCTTTATTTTCTTCATGTCTTTGACCATGAGAATCAGGAGAAGTAGAATTGTCCCCAAATTGACCACCTGGGAGACCACCGAGGCAGTGGGAGTGACTAGTGAAGGGGTTACTCAGTGATAGATTGGATCCACATGCCACTAGCTCCACAGACTACTTCCTTCTATCACCATCAACTGCCTAGTGATCACCATCACCATCATCACCATCCTGCTCTCTCATCGCCTCCCGTCATCGGGACATCAATGGCCTTTCTTCTGCCACACTTCCCTCTCTGTCATTGGATGCTTCATTGACTTTGTCCCTCCCCTGTGAGTCCCCCCAGCCTATTGCCTAGGTAACTCCTTCAGCCTCCTTTCTCCGCCTCGGATGTCGGTGGCCAACAAGGTAGTTTGGTTGCAAAGTGACATGCAGCTGACTCCTTTTGAATCCTGCTGCGATCCGTCACCGCCGCTTCCTTTGGTCATTTCGCGTCTTGTCCCCCCCCCCCCCCCCAAATTCTGATCTGATTATTTGCTCTTGCTAGTCTACCGAAGCGCTTCTTATTTATTGAACCTACCCCCCCGGTCAACCTTATAGCCGGCTTGCGTGTTTAGCGGCGTGCGTTGTTCCCTTGCCTTACTCTGGGCATCATCCACCATTCCCTGGATGCCTCCAAGGTCCTCTCCTGCAGTTCGCATTCTGAGAGGTCCTCACTTTTTATCCGCAACTTATCGCTCGTTCGTCCCGTCGGGTCCCGTTCGTTTATCGATCGCCCCTCTTTCCCAATCCGCATCCCAACGGCCCCCCTCGCTTGTTTGTCGCTTGCGTTGGCCTTCCTCACCTCCTTCTCCTTTGCGAACCCATCGCCCCCTCTCTCTTCCCTCTCTCCAGACGGTTTCGACTACCAGGACTATCACAATGGGATCGGTTGAACGTATTACGGAGTCGCTGGAGAAGCCTTCTCTGGACGACCGCTCGTACCGGGTCATAAGGCTGCCCAACAAGCTGGAGGCGCTTCTGGTCCATGATGCGGAAACCGACAAGGCCGCCGCCGCAATGGATGTCAATGTGGGGAGCTTTAGCGATCCGGAAGATCTCCAAGGTCTTGCCCATGGTCTAGAGCATATGCTTTTCATGGGAACTACCAAGGTAAATAGGATCGCATCCGCGTACTTCATTTTCTCCTCCAGCCGAATATGTGCATTCGACATTACAGACCAATATTCCTAGCCTAACCATCGCTCTATAGTACCCCAAGGAAAATGCATACAACCAATATTTGGCTTCGCACTCTGGATCTTCCAATGCTTACACCGCTGGCACGGAAACCAACTACTTCTTTGAGGTTTCGGCCACGTCTACATCCAGTGGGGAGGAGGCTTCCAGCGGCCAGTCTACGCCCAACGGAGCCACCAATGGGGTCGCCCAAGGCCCCAACAATCCAGGATCATCCCAGACTTCGCCATCGCCCCTCCATGGTGCCCTTGATCGCTTTGCGCAATTCTTTGTGTCACCCCTCTTCCTGGAGAACACTCTGGACCGCGAGATGCGCGCGGTGGACTCCGAAAATAAGAAAAACCTCCAGAGCGACCTGTGGCGTTTGATGCAACTAAATAAGTCCCTCTCCAACCACGCACATCCCTATAATCACTTTTCCACGGGAAACCTGCAGACTTTGAAGGAAGAGCCGCAGAAGCGGGGTCTAGATGTTCGCAATGAGTTCATGAAGTTTTATGAGAAGCATTATTCGTCGAACAGGATGAAGTTGGTGGTGCTGGGGCGGGAGTCGCTGGATGAAATGGAGCAGTGGGTCTCGGATTTGTTTGCTAATGTGAAAAATAAGGATCTGCCCCAAAATCGCTGGGATGATGTTCCTATCTGGCAGCCCAATGACATGTGTAAACAGATCTTTGCTAAGCCCGTGATGGATAGCCGTTCTGTGGATATTTACTTCCCGTTCCTGGACGAGGAGGACCTGTATGAGTCTCAACCGAGCCGCTATATTAGCCATCTGATCGGCCACGAAGGCCCCGGCAGTATTCTGGCCTATGTCAAGGCCAAGGGCTGGGCGAACGGGCTCTCCGCCGGAGTGATGCCCATCTGTCCCGGAGCAGCATTCTTCACCGTTTCCGTGCGCCTGACCCAGGAAGGATTGAAGCAGTACCAGGAGGTTGTGAAGGCGGTCTTCCAATACATTGCCATGATTAAGGAGCGCGAACCTGAGGAATGGATTTTCGATGAAATGAAGAACCTCGCCGAGGTTGAATTCAAATTCAAGCAAAAGTCCCCGGCTAGCCGCTTCACCAGCCGGTTAAGCAGCGTCATGCAGAAGCCGCTCCCCAGGGAGTGGCTTCTCAGCGGCTCCCTTCTAAGAAGGTTTGATGCGGAGGGCATCAAGAAGGCCTTTTCGTATCTGCGATTCGACAATTTCAGGATGATCGTTGTTGCACAGGATTACCCTGGAGACTGGAATGCCAAGGAGAAATGGTACGGCACTGACTACAAGGTTGAGGATATCCCCAAGGATTTCATGGCCGATATTCGCGCTGCGCTGGATACTACTTCCGGCACGAGACTCCCGGACCTGCACATGCCTCATAAGAACGAGTTCGTCCCTACCAGGCTATCGGTGGAGAAGAAGGAAGTGGCGGAGCCAGCAAAGACCCCAAAGCTCATCCGCCATGACGACCACGTGCGTCTCTGGTTTAAGAAGGACGATCGATTCTGGGTTCCAAAGGGGACGGTCTACGTCACGCTTAGAAATCCGTTGGTGTGGGCAACACCTTCAAACCTTGTAAAATCCAAGCTTTACTGTGAGCTTGTTAGGGATGCTTTGGTTGAGTACTCCTATGACGCAGAGCTGGCAGGATTGGATTATCACCTCTCGGCTAGTATTTTTGGCTTGGATGTCTCGGTTGGGGGTTACAACGATAAAATGGCTGTGCTCTTGGAAAAGGTCATCACTAGCATGCGGGATCTGGCCATCAACCCAGATCGGTTCCATATCATTAAAGAGCGCATGTCCCGTGCATATAAGAATGCGGAATATCAGCAGCCTTACTACCAAGTGGGCGAGTACACCCGGTATCTGACAGCGGAGAGAACGTGGCTGAATGACCAGTATGCGGCTGAGCTGGAGCATATTGAAGCTGAAGATATCCAATGTTTCTTCCCCCAGATCCTCCGCCAGAACCATATCGAAGTCCTGGCGCACGGTAACCTGTACAAGGAAGATGCGCTGCGAATGACTGACTCCGTAGAGTCCATACTCAAGAGCCGACCCCTGCCACAATCCCAGTGGCATGTGAGACGCAACATCATCATTCCTCCCGGTTCTAACTACATCTTCGAACGAACGCTCAAGGATCCGGCCAACGTCAACCACTGTATTGAGTACTACCTTTTCATTGGAAGCATTGATGACCAGGCGCTGCGCGCAAAGCTCTTGCTTTTTGCCCAGATGACGGACGAGCCGGCATTCGACCAGCTCCGAAGCAAGGAGCAGCTTGGATACGTCGTCTGGAGTGGCGCACGCTATTCCGCCACGACCATCGGCTACCGCGTTATCATTCAGAGCGAGCGCAACTCTCAGTACCTGGAGTCGCGGATTGACTCCTTCCTGGCCAATTTTGGAAAAACTTTGGAGACTATGACGGAGGACGAGTTCGAGGGACACAAGCGTAGCGTGATCAACAAGAGACTGGAGAAGCTCAAGAACCTGACCTCCGAGACCTCCCGGTTCTGGACCCATATCGGCTCCGAGTATTTCGATTTCCTGCAAAACGATTCAGATGCCGCTGGGGTTCGTGCCCTGACTAAGTCTGACATCCTTAATTTCTACAAGGAGTCGATTGATCCCGAATCTCCTACGCGGGGCAAACTTTCTATCTACCTGAAGGCACAAGCTGGCGCTCATGCAGCGGATCCTAAGGAGCAGAAACCTCGATTGATTTCGCTCCTGGGCAAACAGTTGGAGACTGCAGGCTTTGCCGTAGATACGGGCCGTCTGAGCTCCGTGTTTGAATCTGTATCTCCTGGTGACGAGAGCCAGATCCTCTCCATCTTGAAGACGTTCCTCAGCTCGGAAATGAGCCTGTCCGAACAGCAAACCAAGCCCGTTCTGGAGCAGCTCGAGCAAAATCTGACCTTGCATCTGAAACAACTGGGTATTGAAGCCAATAAAGAAGCTGAAACTACTGAGTCCGCCCCGACAACCAACGGTGTTGGAAAGGCTAAGGCTCACCTTCACCCAACGTACATCACCAATGTCCCTGAGTTCAAGGCCCGTCTGGCTGTGAGTGCCGGCCCCAACGCGGTCACAGATCTCAGTGAATTTGAAGATTTCGATGCCAAGCTTTGAATTGATAGAAGAAAATTATTGCATGCTTGGATGAAACAGATAAATTAGTCATCGCTTTTTGCACCTCTCATCCTTGTCGTTTTATTGAGATGTTTTTCTTTCTTTTTCTTTTTTGGATTCATACGATGCATTGACTTGGCTTGGTGTAGGTGGTTGTGGCCGGTGTAGTGGCGAGCATTTTATCGTTCTTATTACGTACTGTAGAACTAAAATATTCAACAAGTGTTTGTTATATCTCATTTTGTGTAGTGTAGTTCCGAACTATAGAGAAGGAGAGATGTAACTAGTTAGTTAACGTAATCCACGGCCGAGTTGGCCACACGACCGAGTTGGCCAGATTCCCAAATCCCACCTTCCATTATACCATTTTTTATTCAACGCGTCTTTATTTCACCACCATGATCTAAAATGCCTTTATCTCAAGAGAGTAGAATTCAAATGGCTATACACGCGTATAAAAACAATCAAGTACAATCTCAAGCAAAGGCTGCAGCAATTTTTAGGGTATCAAAAGGAACCCTTCAAAATCGGCTAAAGGAAATACACTCACGGTCAGAAACACGGGCAAATGGCCATAAATTATTGGCTAATGAAGAGGATACACTTGTCAAGCAACTGCTTAATGCAGATAAGCGAGGCTTTTCAATTTAACCTGAATTCCTAAAAACAATAGCTCAAACTCTGCTCCGTGCACGTACTCAAGACTTATCTGCAGTTCTTGGAGTCAACTGGGCCTATTCCTTTACTAAACACCGCCCTGAGCTTTGTACACGGTATAATCAAAGAATTACCTATCAGCGGGCTAGACAGGAAGATCTAAAGATTATAAAATCATGGTTCCAGACAGTACATGAAGCTATTCAGGAGCATGGGATACATGAAGATGATATCTGGAACTTTAATGAGACTGGCTTTGCCATGGGACTCTGTACCTTATCTAAGGTTATTACTGCTGTTAAGCGCAGTGAGAGACCTTGTACAGTTATTCAAGGAAACCGTGAATGGGTCACTATTATTAAGTGTATTAGTTCTAAAGGAGTCTCTTTATTATCAATGATTATTCTCAAGGGACAAGAGCAGCAGGCTACTTGATATCAAGAGCCTAATCTGCAGGCCAAGGTGGATTGGAAGCTTGCTTTAAGTAAAAATAGATGGATAACGTAATCCACCACCGAGCTGTCCACACCACCGAGCTGTCCGCTTTTGCCCCCATGACTTTAAAATTGATGACTTTTAACCACTAACGCCATTAGATTTACAAATTAGAAAATATGATAATTAGCTATTTACTAGGACAATTTTGTATTGTATGCCCAATAGTCCCATAACCACTGCAGTGCTGCGGAGCGCGCTTCCGAGGGCCTGGTATAGACTCCTTAACCTGTGCTTTAACTGGTGCATCAAGGTGTTAAATGTGATCCAGGCCTTCCTATACAGATAAAGTAATATTGCTTCCCAGTACACCATATCTTCTTACTTTTTTTCTTATCTTTTGCTTATTTTCAGCACGTAGAACCTTAATTTCCTGCTGAAGAAGAAGGTTTATATTTATTACCATCTGCGCTGCCTTCTCAAGATGTTAAATATAAGAGACTGGGCTACTAGAGAGGGTCCTTTTCTTCTGAAGACTCTTCTGCAGGCTTTTAACCTTGTAATCAAGCTAGTGAGGGTTCTAAGGGGTCTGAAAAGCAGATGATATTAACCCTTTAACTTTAATAAAAGGTAGTGTAGGCGTATGGAGTTGGAAGGTAATTTTTTCAAGAACCTGGTCTTGACTTAGTGGTTTAAGGCCTGCACCTTTAAAGCCACTAAGAATATTATTAGAATTAAAGACTGCCTCCCGTGCAGGTGGATAGAGATGAAGAAAATCTTGCTTATTAATATAATTGTTGCCAGCCACTATTATGCCTTTAACTAGCTTCCCATACGCGTGCTTAAGAGGCCCAAAAACGCCCACATCAAGTGGCTGAAGAAGGTGAGAGGTATGAGGTGGCATATAGAGGCAGATAATCTCATTCTCTGCATAGAAAATATCAAAATCTGCAGTCTGGTGGCTAGAATGGCCATCAAGGATAAGTAATTGCTTTGAACTAGTAGAGTAAAGCTTAGAGAAAGGTTCAAACAGCTCCTTAAGCTAGCAAAGACCTATCTCATCTGTTGTCCACCCATTCTTGCTTAAAGCAAGCTTCCAATCTTTCTTAGCCTGCAGATTAGGCTCTTGATATCAAGTAGCCTGCTGTTCTTTTCCCTTAAGAATAATTATTAGTGGTAAAGAGACTCCTTTAGAATTAATACACTTAATAATGATAACCCATTCATGGTTTTCTTGAATAACTGTACAAGGCCTCTCACTGTGTTTAATAGCAGTAATAACCTTAGATAAGGTACAGAGTCCCATGGCAAAGCCAGTCTTATTAAAGTTCCAGATATCATCTTCATGTATGCCGTGCTCTTGAATAGCCTCATGTACAGTCTGAAACCATGGTTTTATAGCCCTTGGATCTTCCTGCTTTGCTCTCTGGTAGGTAATCCTTTAATTATATTATGTATGAAGTGCTGGATGTTATCTAATAAACTTTAATGCCCAGTTGACTCCTAGAGTCCTGGTAAGATCCTGGGTGTGTGCTTGTAATAGACTCTGTGCCATTACACGCAGGAATTCTGGTCTAATTGAAAAACCCTGTTTATCAGTATATAATAAACGCTTTTTAAGAGTTTCCTCTTTAATCTCTGTTAATTTATAATCATTAGCGCGTGCTTCTGAGCGTGATATAACTCCATTAAGTCATAGGAGGAAGGTAGACTTTAGAACTCCAAAAGTTTCAGCTGCCTTTAACTTTGATTGAATTTTTTTATTTTTATACATGCTAATGGCCATTTGAATTCAATTTTCTTGAGATAAAGGCATTTTATAAGGTGGTGATAAAATAATAATGTAATAAAGACTGAAGGTGGGAGCTGACGCGAAAAGCGGACAGCTCGGTGGTGTGGACAGCTCGGTGGTGGATTACGTTAATAGATGAGATAGGTCTTTACTGGCTTAAGGAGCTATTTAAATCTTTCTCTAAGCTCTACTCTACTGGTTCAAAGCAATTACTTATTCTTGATAGCCATTCTAGCTACCAGACTGCAGACTTTGATATTTTCTGTGCAGAGAATGGGATTATCTACCTGTGTATGCCACCTTATACCTCTCATCTCCTTTAGCCTCTTGATATGGGTGTTTTTGGGCCTCTTAAGCATGCATACAGGAAGCTAGTTAAAGGCATGATAGTGGCTGGTAACAATCAGATTTTCTTCATCTCTACCCACCTGCACGGGAGAAGGTCTTTAATTCTAAGAATATTATTAATAGCTTTACAGGTGCAGGCCTTAAACCTTTAAATCAAGATCAGGTTCTTGAAAAAATTACCTTCCAACTCTGTACGCCTACACCACCTCTTGTTAAAGTTAAAGGATTAATATTCTCTGCTTTCTAGACTTCTTAGAACCCTTGCCAGCTTGATCATAAGGTTAAAAGCCTGCAGAAAAGTCTTTAAAAGAAAAGGACCCTCTCTAGCAGCCCAGTCTCTTATATTCAACATCTTGAGAAGGCAGCACAGATGATAATGAATATGAACCTTCTTCTTTAACAGGAAATTAAGGTTCTACGCGCTGAAAACAAGTAGAAGATAAAGAAAAAGGCAAGAAGACATGGTGTACTAGCAAGCAATATTACTTTATCTGTACAGGAAGGCCTTGATCGCATTCAGCACCTTGGAGCACCAGCTGAAGCACAGGTTGGGGAGCCTATATCAGGGCCTTGGAAGCGCGCTCCGCAGCGCTGCAGTGATTGTGGGACTATTGGGCATACAATACAGAATTGCCCCAGTAAATAGCCATATAATGACCTATTAAATAGTCTAATTTAGTGCTTTTGATAGTTGAAAATTTTCAAATTTCTGCTGGTTGTGAGGAATCTGGCCAACTCGGTCGTGTGGCCAACTCGGCCGTGGATTACGTTAACGTAATCCACCACCGAGCTGTCCACACCACCGAGCTGTCCGCTTTTGCCCCCATGACTTTAAAATTGATGACTTTTAACCACTAACGCCATTAGATTTACAAATTAGAAAATATGATAATTAGCTATTTACTAGAACAATTTTATATTATATGCCCAATAGTCCCACAACCACTGCAGTGCTGTGGAGCGCGCTTCCAAGGGCCTGGTATAGGCTCCTCAACCTGTGCTTCAACTAGTGCATCAAGGCGTTGAATGTGATCCAGGCCTTCCTGTACAGATAAAGTAATATTGCTTCCCAGTACATCATGTCTTCTTGCTTTTTTTCTTATCTTTCACTCATTTTCAGCACGTAGAACCTTAATTTCCTGCTGAAGAAGAAGGTTCATATTTATTACTATCTGCGCTGCCTTCTCAAGATATTAAATATGAGAGACTGGGCTACTAGAGAGGGTCCTTTTCTTCTAAAGACTCTTCTACAGGCTTTTAACCTTGTAATCAAGCTGGTGAGGGTTCTGAGGGATCTGAAAAGCAGATAATATTAATTCTTTAACTTTAATAAAAGGTGATGTAGGCATACAGAGTTGGAAGGTAATTTTTTCAAGAACCTGGTCTTAACTTAGTAATTTAAGGCCTGCACCTTTAAAGCCACTAAGAATATTATTAAAATTGAAGACTGCCTCCCGTGCAGGTGGATAGAGATGAAGAAAATCTTGCTTATTAATATAATTATTACCAGCCATCATCATGCCTTCAACTAGCTTCCCATACGCGCGCTTAAGAGGCCTAAAAACGCCCACATCAAGTGGCTGAAGAAGGTGAGAGGTATAAGGTGGTATATAGAGGCAGATAATCTCATTCTCTGCATAGAAAATATTAAAATCTGCAGTCTGGTGGCTAGAATGGCCATTAAAGATAAGTAATCACTTTAAACCAGTAGAGTGAAGCTTAGAGAAAGGTTTAAACAGCTTCTTAAGCTAGTAAAGACCTATCTCATCTATTGTCCACCCATTCTTGCTTAAAGCAAGCTTCTAATTTTTCTTAGCCTGCAGATTAGGCTCTTGATACCAAGTAACCTGCTATTCTTTTCCCTTAAGAATAATCATTAGTAATAAAGAGACTTCTTTAGAACCAACACACTTAATAATAATGACCCATTCACAATTTCCTTGAATAACTGTACAAGGCCTCTCACTGTGCTTAACAGCAGTAATAATCTTAAATAAGGTACAGAGTCCCATGGCAAAGCCAGTCTTATTAAAGTTCCAGATATCATCTTCATGTATGTCATGCTCTTAAATAACCTCATGTACAGTCTGAAACCATGGTTTTATAGCCCTTGGATCTTCCTACTTTGCTCTCTGGTAGGTAATTCTTCAATTATATCATGTACAAAGTGCTGGATGTTGTCTAATAAACTTTAATGCCTAGTTGACTCCTAGAGTCCTGGTAAGATCCTGGGTGCGTGCTTGTAGTAGACTCTGTGCCATTACACGCAGGAATTCTGGTCTAATTAAAAAACCCCGTTTATCAGCATATAATAAACGCTTTTTAAGGGTTTCCTCTTCAATCTCTGTTAATTTATAATCATTAGCGCGTGCTTCTGAGCGTGATATAACTCCATTAAGTCATAGGAGAAAGGTAGACTTTGGAACTCTAAAAGTTTCAGCTGCCTTTAACTTTGATTGAATTTTTTTATTTTTATACGCGCTAATGGCCATTTGAATTCAATTTTCTTGAGATAAAGGCATTTTATAAGGTGGTGATAAAATAATAATGTAATAAAGACTGAAGGTGGGAGCTGACGCGAAAAGCGGACAGCTCGGTGGTGTGGACAGCTCGGTGGTGGATTACGTTAACGTAATTCCCAACCGAACCGAACACCCGACCAACCCGAACACCCCCATCGAATTCAACGCGTCATTTAACTTGAAGCCATTCAAACAGCAATCATGCCACTAAAAGCGCGTCAAACATCCTGAAAATTGGTGGAGCAAGAGGGGAGAATTTAACTTGCAATTCAGGCTCTAAAAGATAAAAAATTCCGAGTATTCATCGCGCAGCAGAGGTTTTTAATATGCCTCTATCTACCCTTTATAGGCAACTTCATGGCTAGTAATATCGCGTTGAACAACATGCCAATGGGCACAGGCTATCTTAAACTTAGCAGAATACCTTAATAGAATGGATACTATCTAGGGATACACGTGGAGTTCCTTCTAGATTTTTATATATACAGGAAATGGCAAATATTTTTCTTCAAGCAGCTACCTCATCTACACACAAGCCTATAGGCAAGAACTGGGTGTCAACCTTTATTAACCACCATGAAGAGATCAAAAGCAAGTTCACATGAAAATATAATTATAAGAGAGCTAAATATGAGGATTCTAAGGTTATTAGGACCTGATTTGAGCAACTACAGAAAGTACAGCTTTAATATAGTATCTTAGATGAAGATATCTTTAATTTTAATGAAATTGGATTTGCTATAGGCCTAATTATAACTACTAAGGTAGTTACTAGAGCTAATATGCCTGGAAAACCTTATTTTATATAGCCTGGGAACTGGGAATGGGTTATAATTATTAAATATATTAATTTAAGTGACTGGGTGCTTTTTACATGCATTATTTTTAAAGAAAAGGTTCATATACAAGGATGGTATGAAGAAGGCCTTCTTTCTCTTGATTAAAGGATTAAAGTTAGTGAGAATGGCTGGATAACTGATAAAATAGGCCTTTACTAAATAGCTTTAAAAAGTCTTTATACCTGTAACTACAGGCCATGCAGTAGGCTAATACTGGTTACTTGTTCTAGATGGCCATGGAAGTTATCTTACGCCTCAGTTTAATAAAATTTACATGGATAATAAGATTATTCCTATCTGCATGTCTTCACATTCATCTCATCTTCTTCAGCCTCTAGATATTAGTTATTTTAGTCCTTTAAAGCGCGCATATGGAGGCTTAGTAGAGGCAAAGATGTGTCTTTGTAAGAGTATAACTCTAATATAAAGGGTTTAACTAGCGTGAAGAAGATTATGCACTGTTATAAATAGTAGCTGACTCTTAATAAGTAAAATTATCACTGACTTTTCATCAGTATCATCACGAGAGCAGAAGATAAAGGAGGGATGCTTAAGTAAGCATCCCAGTCTTCCCGTGATAGTATCTAATCTAATTAAGATATCTTATAAACTACCCCCCCCTCCAGAGGGTCTTGGTCCCCAAGACTGTTTGTAGTAGTTTATACATGTTATTGTAATAGGCGCTAGTAAAAACCTCAAGCTTGTAAAAACCCCGTGATGGGGAAAAGTAAGCTAAGGAAAAGGCCTTCTCTTGTAATACCCTGGCCTCGCGTGATTATCCAGGATATCTTTATTCCACCTGCTCAGGCTTTCATGAAGTGCCCTAATTTTACTTTTTTTATATTAGCCTTACTATCTTGTGAGGCCCTTTCACATACTTCTTTTAATCCCTTTTTTAAAGTAACTTTGGCCGCGGTGACTCTTTTATCTAAAAGGCCTTTGTTCTCGTGAGGATTCTTTGTCTTGGACCTTTTTCTCTTATAAGAATCCTATTTAGTAATATCCACACTTATAGTGCCTGGGTTTACTGTAATAGGTCCCTGATTAGTAATATAACACTCTCCTGTGATAGTGCCTATATACCTTTATACATTTACTATTAATAATATCATGACAACCTTATTTTCCCCCCCTTGTTTTAAGTTTAGGTAGGGCTAGAACTTCTTAGAAATATAAAAGGCCTTTATCTCTCCCTTTTCTTTCTTCTTTTCTTCCTCAGTCATCTTCACAGTATCTCCTGTAAATCACCCTTCCTGCAGCATCCAGTTACTACTGGCCTGACTGAGACTAATACTAAGACTAAGATAGGTTATCATGATTAACACACGTGCCTAAGTTAATGCCATCTCACGTGAGGCAGAGCTCCAGGCCATCCTTGCTAAGGATGAGTCTGACCTCTCCACCCTCTCCTTAACTGTGAGTACCCCCCTCTGTGAGCACCCCTAGCAAGGGTAGATTGACTGACTGCTGGTAGTGGGGAGAGGAGGAGGAGGAAGAGGAAGATATCTTGCCCCCCCCTATGCCTGTTATCTCCACCCTGCTTACCATCACTGCCACTCCTGTGGCCCCCATGCTGATAATAGTCCCAGTGTGGCCACTAGCCATTCCCGCGCCCCCCCAGACTGGTGCGTATGTCAACTAGAATAGGGTGACATGCCTTATTGTTAATATGCTTAATATATGGGCAGTGCCTGGCACGCGGGGATAGATTAACCCAGGATCTCCCCTGCCACCTGTGGGCACTTCCAGGGCAGCCTGGGACACTCTGCCTCCTGTAGAGGTCACTGTTATAGACTAGATCACTATCTAGTTTGTGTAACTACCAGCTAACCCATGGTTTACCTCATGGTCTCAATAGGTACTAGTGACAGTCCCAGGCCTCTCACCCTGGACAGAACAGCAGCCCCTGTCCATCTATAAGTGCAGGTGGGCGCTCGCGCTGGTGGTTAGATTAATTCCTTTCTGTGATTTTGGCCATTTTAGACAGTTAGTAATACAGGCCCAGCTGCGCGAGGCACTTTTTGTGACCCGTGCTGGGCACTAGCCTCCTGTTAGTGAGAAATGTAATGCCTGTTATAACTTAAGTGCTAGCTTATTATTTACATAGTACATCTTAGGAAAACATGGGCAGAAGTGTAATAACTGCCTTTTTCATGGATACTAGAATTACTTATTTAAGTAGTGAGGATAGTCTTACTAGAGATAGTGTTTCTGCTCCCTGTGATAGAACTGTACTTATAACCTGGCTTGATTATTATTCAGCGCCTGAGGCTGGAGAGGAGGATAGAGGGCCTGTACTATTATAAGTTATTTTTTTTTTTATTTTTTAGTTTAGTTAAACTAAACTTATTCTTTTCCTTCTCTTTCCTTATAATATATCTTTTAAAGATATATAGATGCTATAGTGCTATAGCAGGCTCTCATGTGTTCCCTTTCATGGAGTATCCTTTTTACCTTACCAGGTATTTAGTAGCCCTGCCCTTCTTTTATAAGCCTAAGATAGCTTCAGGATAATATTCATGAGTAGCCTTCTTAGCTATTCATGGGGGAAACCTCTTAGAGAAGTCTATCTCCTTTATCTCCTGGTGCTCGCGCAGCATGGAGACATGAAACATACTATAAATATTAAGTTCTGGAGATAACTTCACATGATAAACTGTATTACTAATTCTTTTCACTATCTGCACAGGTCTAATATTAAGCTAATCTAGCTTATAATTAGGTTATATTCATGACATGTTTTTAATACTAATCTATATTTTATTCTTTATTTAAAAGGTCTTCATGATATGCTTCTTATTATAATATTTTTTCTAGTATTCCTGAGCCTTCTTTAAGGCTTGTATAGCACCCTGCCTTATATTATACAGGTGCCTAGCTCTATTATAAACAGCCTTCTCTATTAAGGAGTCCTTGTAAATATCTAACATGATCACTTACAGGTTCATTCTAGTGACCATGTAAAATAGCATGTTTTTAATAGATAAGTAAAATAAATTATTATATGTGAACTTTATAAAGGATAATAAATTAATCTAATTCTTTTAATTAAAGTTAACATACTCTTGCAGATACTGTTCTAGTAGACTGTTTAGATACTTTATCTGCTTATTAGTTTATAAATAATAAGATATATTTAATCTCTTGCAAATATATAGACAGTATATTAGATCTAACTAGAATCTCTTTATAAAAACTAAGCCATGATCACTGATAATCTTATCAGGGATTTTATATAGGTAAAAGACTTCACGCATGAGTATATTAGCTAGTGCTTTACCTGTGACTGTCTTTCACATGGGAATAAAGTGAGTTATTTTACTAAATTTATCTATTATCACTAAAATAGTATTATAAACCTCACGTGAGTTACTATTTAAGGTAATATTTATAGATAGGTTAGTAATAAAATCTATAGTAATTTTCATTTATATCCTTGTAAGGATTAGTATAGATTATAGTAATCCCTGCTGCTTATCCCAGACTCTCTATAAACCCTGGTATACCCTGCATGCGTGGTAATATTTCTTGGTAAATTTTATTATTTTTAGTCACTAAAACCTGCATTATAGCAGTTCTAGTATTCTTATCTCTATAAAATACCCTGTGAACAGGTTATCATGCATTTTTACTAATATCTCCAGATATAG
Source organism: Aspergillus conjunctus (assembly GCA_027569095.1). Taxonomy (NCBI): domain Eukaryota; kingdom Fungi; phylum Ascomycota; class Eurotiomycetes; order Eurotiales; family Aspergillaceae; genus Aspergillus; species Aspergillus conjunctus. Next base: position 354,753 of record JAPDEL010000004.1, on the reverse strand, counting down.
TCTATACTAGTCTAGGATATATAATCACCCTTGGTGAAACAGTAATTTATTATAGTATTATTAAAAGAAGATCTCTGCATTCTTTCTATCCCTCTTTCTAGGGAAGTTCTCTGGGTTCTCTAGCCCGTGGAACACCTCCTGTGTAAGCTTGTCTTGCTTTAAGAGTTTTGGGAGTGTCTCTTACAGCTTCCATGAGGGATTCTTCTTATAAGGCCTCTCTAACTTACAGCTCCTCACGAGCTGTATATCTTGGTCATGTACTGCTAGTAACTTTTCTATATCTATTATAAATACACATGCTTCCCAGCTCTCTACACCTAACTTGCTCTTATAAGAGCCCAGGTGTAGTAGTTACTGTAGCTGACCTGGAGCTTCTTCCTCTAGAAAAGCTTTGTTCTTCTTATATATTAACTTCTTATAATCAGGTCTTTGTAAGGGTTCATTCACTGGGTTCTTTAACCCTGTATAGTGAATTATCTTAAAATAAAATCTAGCTAATAGCTATGCCTAGTATACCTGTTTTTATGATAATTTCTTTGTTATATTAAAATAATAAAGATTATTATAGTCTGTGATAATCTTTATCATGTCATGACTATTTTCCAGGTAGTACTATTATTTATAAAAAGTTTCTACTATTACAAGTAATTCCTGATTATGGATTCTATAGTTTTACTTTATAGAGACTAGCTTTCATGAATAGAATGTTACTGGAGCCTACTAATTATTCTCAGGGTTTAGCTATATTAATACCATGGATAGACTAAATCCAGATAAATCTAACTTAATTTATAATAGCCTTTTCTTAATAAAATAATTAAGCTTTATTATTTTTATAAATAAATTTTTTAGAGTTATCACTGCCTCTCATGCAGCCTCTGTTAGGAAGTTCTTTTCTTTTTTATAAGGGGTATCTCTCTTCTTTAGCTTTTATAGTATCTCTATAAATGCTGCTGTCACCTGCAAGTACTTTTTAATAAAATATTAGTATTAGTTTGTAAACCCTAGAAATGCCTGTATATTTTTTATACATTCTAGCTCTAACTATTCCAGGATTATCTGCATTTATAAAGGTTCTATTTTAATTCTCTCTAGGGTAATAATATATCCCAAGAAATTAATTATTATGACTGTGAATGCACATTTAACTTATTTTATATATAGGCCTGCCTTTTACAGGCATCTTAGTACTTTATAAACATGCCTGACATGCTTGTCCATGTTTTATAAAAAGATTATAATATTATCTATATAGATTATTATATATATGTCTAACATATCATGGAATACCTAATTAATATAGGCTTGAAAAATCACAGGTGTATTAGTTAGCCTAAAGAGTATTATTAAGTATTTAAATAGTCCATACTTTATATGGAAGGCTGTCTTTTATTCATGCCTGTAAATAACCCTAATTCTATTATAGATATTATAAAAGTCTAGTTACATGAAGACCTTTCCTGTATTTAATTAATTAATTATTTTTTTAATAAAAGATAGAGAGTAATAATTCTTTCATGTAGCTGTATTAAGCCTGTAATAATTTATATAGATATAAAGGCTCCTATTTTTCTTTTTTATAAAGACTACTAGAGCCCCTGTAGCTAATTTTAACTCCTGGATTTATCCCTTTATAAGTATTATATATAAATATTTATAAACCACCTGTAGCTCGCGTGATAAGCAGTTATATAATAATCTAAAAGATAGTTATTTCCCTTTCTCCAGGTTAATCTCCAGGTCTACCCCCTTATGGTAAGGTAGCAGCTGAATTATTTTTTAATTAAAAAACATATTTATAAAGTCCTTATATTACTATGGCAGGTTCACTAGTGCTTTCTTTTTATCTGTTAACACTATATTAATTATTATAAAAAGAATCCCTTTCTTCTAAAGTTCCTTTTTAAACTCTTCTACAAGGATCATGGACACTACTATTAATTTTCTTTTATAAAAAATTATATTATTCTTATTTTATCTAGTGATAGGATCATGTATCTTTAATCATGGTATCCCTAGCAGAATATGGTTAATATCTGGTAATATTACTATTAACTTATAAAAGGTCTTCTTCTTATCTTCTAAGTCCTGCAGTTTAAATTCTGTCTTTATAACTCTTATGTTACAAAGCATCTATTTAATAACTGATCTTGTAAATACCTGTCATAGTAAGATAGGCTATCTTACTTATTTCATGAGTAGAGCTAGCACTATAGTTATCTTACTCCCACTATTTACCAGGGCCCTCTGCAGCACTGGTATCCTTCCTGATAGTAATATTTTCATGGGTAGGTAAACACTTGAATAAATAAATAACCTCTTTTTATAAAAGATGGCTATTATCTTTCCTATATTTATAAAGTCTTCTCCTTCTAGTCAAGTCTTATTCCCTGTAGTAGGTTTGGCACTCTCACTGTGACACTTACTTATATAATAGCTCTTTTTCTTACACTTATAACAGGTTATATTTAACTTATCAAAGAAGGCTTTATTATAAGTAGGTATCTCTATCTGGGTCTCTTTACTCTTTAAAAGTGTAAATATCCTATTTACAAGGGATTAACTTGGCATTATTCTTTTCTTAGGCTTATTACTATTATTATCCCATGAATCCTTCTAATCTATACTAGATCAGAGTCTTGCAAGCAGTGCTACCAAGTCCTGAGCTGATACTAGAAAGGTTAGTTGCTTGTAAATCTTCTTTTTTAGTGTGAAGAGTAAGAATTTAAAGAATATGTGAAGCCAGACTAGGTTAAGGTCCTCTATCTTATAACCTAGTTCTGAGCACTGTTCTATTTATTATTATAGGTAAGCATAGTCTGCTTTCCCTTTATAAAAATATAGCCTGAGTATTCATGATCAGGCTTCTTATTATTAATTATATAGATCTTCAAGCTGAGCTTCCAGGAATTAATAGAATCTATCTTATTCATCTTTATAATAGCCCTGTGATGGCTTAGATCTTCACAGGTTATTTAAGATATAGTCAAGATATGCTACCATGACCTTGATTTTTTGATTATTATTTTACTTATTTATCTCTGTGATTAATTCCTGTCTGGTAATAAAGAATTAGAAGGCTGTGTAGTCACATGTGGTGTATTATTTAAAATTTATGGGTGATTAAATCTAGATATCTAAATATTTCATAGATGACATGTCCTGAAAAGCTGGAGGGCTTTATAGGTGCTTATTATCAGTTATCTTAAATTAAACTTAAAGCTCATGAACCTGCTACAGTAGTTTCACCTTCTTGTGAAGCTAATCTATATTAGTATTAAATAAAGGGGTTATACTTCCCTGTGATAAATTACTTAATTCCATCTCATGTATAAAAGTTTTTTCCATGAAGTTGCTTGCCTCACGTGAGGATTTTACCTGTATAGACTGCGTGACCTTCTTAGGGGGCATGATCTTTAACAGGCTAGTTAATATAAGGATAAGTGATAAAATATGTAAGAGTATAACTCTAATATAAAGGGTTTAACTAGTGTGAAGAAGATTATACACTGTTATAAATAGTAACTGACTTTTAATAAGTAAAATTATCACTGACTTTTCATCAGTATCATCGCGAGAGTAGAAGATAAAGGGGGGATGCTTAAGTAAGCATCCCAGCCTTCCTGTGATAGTATCTAATCTGATTAAGGTATCTTACAGTCTTGGATACAACCACATTGACAAGCTTGACTTTCTTAAGGCCTATTCTACAGCTTATCTAAAGATCTTCAGGCCTCAAAACATTCAAAATGGCTTTACTGCAGCTGGTATACAGCCTCTAGGTTCTTAAAGAGTGCTTGATAAGCTAAATATTACACTGGCAACTCCTACATCACCTAGCAGCTGTGGTAAAGACTCTACAAGCTTATTAATATTAGTAACACCTCATACAGTGCGTCAACTACAGTGGCAAGTATTATTAGTGAAGAAACTACTTAAAAAGGGCTCTCAAAGCCCTTCATCACCTTCAAAAAGGGCCTTGCAGCAGCTTATAAAGGGCTGTGAGATGGCCATGTATAATGCTGCTATTTTAGCAAAGGAAAACCATAATCTATGCCTTGCTAATGAGAAAAAAAGGTAAAAAAGGAAGCAATCCAGGCGCCAGATGACTCCTAATGAAGGCCTTTCTATACAAGATACCTGGGATCTAATAGGACAGAGGAATGAGCAAAGGAATGCTAAGAAAGGTCCATCTCTAGAACCTGGGACAGCGCCTTTAGAGGTGGCAAAACGTGCTCCACCTACATGTTCTAATTGCAATACTAAAGGGCATACTAGAATTCAATGCCCTGCACGCCTAGGTTAGCTAAGTTTAGTAAAAAATGCGTGTTTTGGTGGTTGTGAATACCTTCAAGTTTTTAACCGTGGCCAAATTCGATGGGGGTGTTCGGCTCGATCGGGGTGTTCGGTTCGGTTGGGAATTACGTTAACGTAATCCACCACCGAGCGGCCACTGAATTCGACCACCAATTCGAATGAAGGCATCAAATCACTAAAATGTCCACAAATTCTACCAATTCAGCAGTTCAACGTGAAGGTAGAATATTACTTGCAATTGAAGCTATTCAGAAAGGTTAAATTAAAGGAGCAAAAGCAGCTGCAGAGGCATATAATGTGCCGCGTTGAACACTCTCCTACTGCTTAAATGGACGTGCTTCACGCGTTAACTCTCTATTAAATGGGAGAAAGCTTACCACCATTGAAGAGTCTATTTTTCAGAATTAGATTATATCTGCAGATAAGCATGGTCTTTCTCTTAAATATTAACACGTGCATGATATGGCTTTAACTCTGCTTAAAAATTGTGTTGGGCTAACTGCTTTTATTGGGAAAAATTGAATCCAGTGCTGGGTTAATAATTAACCTGATTTTAAAGCTAAATATATTCAAAAATATGATTATCAACAAGCTAAGTGTGAAGATCCAAAGATAATTAAGGCCTGGTTTGCTTTGGTTCAAAATACTATTATAAAATATAGTATTGTAGAACAAGATATTTATAACTTTGATAAAACTGGGTTCTCTATAGGAATAACTTTAACCTGCAAGGTAAAACTCTATCTAGATCTTTTAAATCTAGTTACTAATCTCTATAGGTTATTACTTCTCAGGTAAAAAGTCCTGCAAAAGTTCTACAACCTGGTAATTGTCAATGGATTACAGTAATTAAGACAATTTAAATAACTGGCTGAGTTTTACCTTTATTAGTTATTCTAGCTGGCAAACTATATCAATCTACTTGATATACAGATCTACCAGGGGATTGGACAATTGGATTAAGTGAAAATAAATGGACTAATGATAGTCTTGGTGAATTATAGCTTAAAGAGATCTTTGAGAAGCATACAAAGTCATTTATAGCTAGCACTTATCACCTTCTAGTTCTTGATGGCCATGGAAGCCATGTAACTGCTTAGTTTCTAGTTCTTGATGGCCATGGAAGCCATGTAACTGCTTAGTTTAATTATTTCTGTACACAGAATAAGATTATTCCTCTTTATCTACCACCTCATGCTTCACATCTACTTCAACTACTTGATGTGGCCTGTTTTGGGCCATTAAAGGCTATCTATGGTTAGCAGATTCAGGACTTTATGCGTAAAGGAATTAATTATATTATCAAGCCTGATTTCTTGCATATTTACACCAGAATACGGCCTCAAGTGTTCTCTATAACTAATATAGGCAGTGCTTTCTCTGGAAGTGGCTTAGTTCTATATAAACCTAAGCGTGTGCTTTAAGGCCTCTTAATCTACACTACACCTACACTACCAGGCAGTTCACATAGCAAATCATCATCAAACTGGACTGTAGAAACACTAAAGACTTCAAGAGAACTTTAGAAGCAGGCTGCTTTAATTGAGAGACTCTAGAGACAGTGTACAAGGTCTCCACCTAGTCCCATTGCTCAGGCAGTTGATTAGATTATAAAGGGGTGTTAAATTGCTATGGGGAATGCACTACTTCTAGAACATGAAGTTCAGCAACTTCAGGAGGCAAATGCTCATCAAAAACAAAAACATGTAACTAAAAAGACCTATATTGCTTCAGGAGGCATTTTAACTGCTGAAGAAGGTCAAAGACTTGCTCAGGAAGCAACTGAAGCAGGGGAAGCAATGGTTGCTGAAGGTGATGAGCCACCACGAAAGCGAGCAGCACCGCGGTGCAGTAATTGCCACGTGCAAGGTCATATTAGAACTAGCTGTCCAAATAGATTAACTAGCTAGTAAGCACTTTTAAATATGCAATATTAAAGGTGGTGGTTGAATTACTTCATTTTTTTGGTCGAATTCGAATTGGTGGTCGACTTCGGTGGCCGCTCGGTGGTGGTGGCCGCTTGGTGGTGGATTACGTTAGAGGAATCGAGGCGTAGTCAGCACAGCACGGGCCGATGTTTTCGCGGGCCATCACAGCTCCGGCACCAGTAACCCAATCATCCATCACAACACAGCTGAGCTCCAGACAGCAACACTACAATTTGAACCAACTACGAATCCGTCAATTCCTCCACTCTCAACTCCGCAATCCCGAGCTCGTTCAATCCCTCCTGCAAGATTGACCGAGGACAAAAGACCGACCCCTTGGTGCGCTGTCAGCATGTCGACGACAACGACCACCATACAAAGCTCCTGCCCGTATGTTTACTTACCAGCCCAACAAGCTTACCTGCCAATCAACCCTCTTTCTTCGAGGATCTGTTACTCGACTACAAGCTAATAACCTGATAGCCCCATTGGCCCCAAAGATTTCTCCGCACAGCAGCCCCCGACCATCCGCTTATACCCCCTCTCCAACTACACATTCGGCACCAAAGAAACACAACCGGAAGAGGACCCCTCCGTGCTCGCGCGCCTCAAGCGCCTCGAGGAACACTATGAGAAATACGGCATGAGACGCACATGCGAGGGGATCCTCGTCTGCCATGAACATAACCACCCGCATGTGTTGATGTTGCAGATTGCGAATGCTTTTTTTAAGCTGTACGTCTCCCCAGATCCCAACGGCGACAATAACAGCACACAAATAAGACTATGTACTAATGGTGTTTATTCAATGGTATAGGCCAGGCGACTACCTCCACCACGAAGACGACGAAGTCAACGGCTTCAAGAAACGTCTCAACGAGCGTCTGGCCCCCGTCGGCTCGCAGTTCTCCGGCGAAGGTGTAAACGAAGACTGGGAGATCGGGGACACCCTCGCTCAATGGTGGAGACCGAATTTCGAGACGTTCATGTATCCTTTCTTACCGGGACATGTGACGCGGCCGAAGGAGTGTAAGAAGTTGTATTTTATCCAGTTGCCGAGAAAGAGTACGTTCCCTTCCCTTTCCCACACCCTACTCTCTTTGCTTTCACTATTTTTTTTTTCGAAGGAATTGTGCTAATAAGGAGAGTAATAGAGGTCCTCTCCGTCCCCAAAAACATGAAACTCCTCGCCGTGCCCCTCTTCGAACTATACGACAACACAGCCCGCTACGGTCCGCAATTGTCCGCTATCCCGCATCTCCTCTCGAAGTACAACTTTGAGTTTGTCGATGAGAACGATAACGTTGTGGCTGCTACACCGGGCGCGCCGCTTCCGGATGGAGCTCAACGGCCCCGGACGAAGATTCTAGCGGGGAATACCGATGAGCAGGACCAGGGGATGGCGGATTATACAGGGGAGGGAGGTGAGAATGGGGAGGGAGTGCAGTGAGCTTTTCCGAATCATGTGCTTCTTGTTTATTCTGAAAGGGGAGTTTGATATCGATAGGGGGTTCGTTATCTACATGATAAGTAATGTTATACTATAGTGGAGTCGCTTTTTTTTATCTGCTTATTTCGGCGGCTAGGTTTGAAATTCTGGTGATACACTCTGGACTTGCAGGTCAAAAGTCTGGTGGCACTGGGAAGAAATCATAAAAATGACAAAAACGTTGACAAATCCAGCCCATTGATTACACTCTACACACACAGTGATCTAGAGGGAACCCTCAGCCCTCTCTGCCCTGTACTCCATTATCATTAATTTGAATGTCGCCGAGTAGGTACAGTTGGTGGCCAATGGCTTGGGGGCGGGGGTGAAATTTGAAAAAGAGGTTTTTTTCCAGAAGATAATCCATAATCACTGCAAAACTTCTCTTGAGCCTTCCTAGGTGGTTTTCATCAAGCATAATTCATGAATTCTGATTAGCTGATGATGATACATACCTACCAATTTAGAGCAGGTTATATTGTAAACCACCATGCTTATCCCGCATGATAAGGCATTCTCTGCAGGATCTTGTAGCAGTTGGCTGCTTGAACCCAGCATCATAATTTCGCTGGGACATGTCTCCAATGAACGCGAGACAAAACGCATGAAGTAGGTAAAGTATTGCTGTTGCTATTGTTGTTATGGTCTGGAAAAGAAACACCTAGGTCAAGATAGGCGAGGCTTTTCAGGGATCTAATAACCCAGAAGGCTCGGTGCGAATTGCGGCAGATTTAAGAACTCAGGGGGCAACAGTAATACCTCTTCGTTTTTTTTTGGAGGACTTTCCAATGTTGTTTTTGTTTTCCAACGGAGAGATAAGTTCTTCGCATAGAGAGTCAAAACAGCCTGTCGTTTCCCTATATTAGCTGGCAACGATAGATGCACGGAAATTCAAAATTCCAAGAATCGATGAATAAATTAAGAATGGTCAGTGGCTTCTGGTTTGTATTTATGGCACTGGATTGTCCTTACTTATGCCCTTTGTAATCTGGGGGGGTACGCCGTAAAGTATGATAGATGTCTCAATATCCTGGTGGCTACTATAGAGGGAAACAGAACCAAAATCCATACCGAGTGCTTTATTTCTCCCCAAGTTGGAATCTCACCTCGTCATCCCTAGTATGAGCCGACTTACGTATGTAAGTAAGTGCACACCCGATCAAGACCAGGACACAATAAAGAAGACCACGCCATTCAGCAACTTCTAGAATAGGCTCCAGCATCCGACATTGAGCGGGAGAAGCACCCTTACAGAGAGAGCCTTGATCATTGGGATTCGAGTTTTACTGGACCTGATATATCTCTTGTTCGCGCTCAGGAAATGTGCGGTTGCGCTCGTTCGTTCTTCGGGCAACATCGACGATCGAATGATGATAAAGGACACGCTTAACGTGTCAAGGAACATCTCGACGAGCCACATTACCAATAGCCAGTGTGTGAAGATAATGAACCGGGGACTGTTTTTATGGACAGAGACATCCGGGGCACCTTCCTCCTGTGGGATCTTCATTAGATACCGTAGCCCGATGTAGTCGATACCCTGATAGGTGGCCTCGGAGGCCTCCATGATTCTACTCAGAGGCATGGGTTTGGTCGGGCATCGGCCGTATTTGCGTAATAGAGACTAAATCTCGGTCTTTACGTTATATGTTATGGGCAAGCCCTACGCGTGATCCTGAAACAAGGTTTGGCATAAGGTCGAACGAGCAATTCTCACTCCACCATTGGTAATCTTGATTTGCTTGAACCCTAGCATCGGAAGATAGACACTTGAATCAGAGCGTAGTATCTGCAGGGTAATGCCATATTGTATCACCCAAAGGCGTTCATCTTCCCATGGTTGAGCAGTAGTGTGATGTTTGTATACCTTTGCTTTCTTTACGGTCATTTCAGCCAAGGAAAGACTGCTCTCCTCCCGGCTTTTGCTTGCCGGGCGTCCTTGATTGACAGGTAAAGTGCCAGCCCTCTGCATCTTCCATGTATTTGCCCTCGAAGGAAGTTCTGAGGTGCACTTTTAACCTAGCGAGAGTACGCTAGTGAGTTTCTCGGCTTGTCGTGTCGGACGCGTTTATGAAAGAAAATGGAGTGATGGATATTTTTGGTCTATCGTGAAATTCTCGATAGTAACTCCTGGCTTTGTAGTCGACCTGCATCTATATTGTTTGCGATCGGTTTGTCTTGAGGTTGAGATGTATCACCAAGGGTTATGTATATAACCGAGTCGAAGCCAACTGATAGAGCCGAGCCAGCACCAGTCACAGCACTACCGTTGATGCAAATGGCCTTCTTAATTATCTGAGAGGCATTTAGTATACAATCCTGTTAGTGGTTGCAAAGCCCCGCCGTGAAACTCACTGTTTGGACCATGATGCCTTGTGGTTATGTCATATTTGTCTGTTGATTTCTCTGACTATCGCCAGATGCTTCATCAATCGAGTCTTTTCATCCATCAGGGTTCAATATCTGGTATTCTCCTAAGCAAAAAAAGGGATACAGATCAAGATATCACCTACTCCCCTCCCTTTGAGATGGATCTCTTTGGCGCTAGTCACACTCATGATACTCCCGAGTAGATCACTAGTGTGCGTGAAAATCGATTTATGATTGATGAAAAGATCAAATGTGAAGTAATATAGCCGCCTGGATGGTCCAGTGCATTCTGCAGGCCTGTTGAATCGTGTGGAGCGCAGCATATGCAAAGCTGATCATCAGCGGCAGGATTTCACTCCACTCGTCTTGGTAGTGACTGATAAAGGGGCGGAGCCTCAGTGCAATCCGTTGATTCAGCACCTTCGTTTAACCGTTTGTTTGCTGGTGTTGGCCTGAAGACAACTTCAATTTTACCTATACGATAGTGCAGAATTCAGTCCAAAACTTGGAGATGAATTGACCTCCTCGGTCCGAGATGATGGAGTCTGGAGGCCCCGTCCAAGGGTAGATGTGTGAGGAGGTACAATTGTGCCATGTCCTTTGCTGTGGTTGACCTGTGGTAGAGAATGATATTGTTTCGCTTGGGATTCAGTGGCGTTTCGCCAACGTTCCTCACCCTCGTCGTCTTCCTCGCGGTCCCAGAAATGAGTGTACCAGTCAATGATCGCCACCAAATCCCAGCTGTCTCCCAGCATACCGGTCGAACCCGTGTCCTCTCTTGCCATGGCGATCAACTGCGGTTTTGTTCTTTCGAATTCAGTGAACATGACATGGTGGCTTTTTTGATGAACCAATAATCAACCACCCGGTATCAATGAAAAAAGCCACTCCGCCATTCTTCTTGGCCCCTTTGCTCTGTTTCATGTTCATCCACACCCCAAGTGCCTCCTTGCAGCTCCACAGCCGTATTCCATAATGTGCTTTTCTCTTCCGGTATCTCAGAAGTGCCAAAGAATGGGTAACGTAATTCCCAACCGAACCGCCCACCCGACCGAACCGCCCACCTCTTCAAACAATGATCGCGCGTACACCGCGTATCTATTCAAACAACCACCATGCCACCAAAATCGTGTCTTTTAGATTGAAACTTGGTGGAGCAAGAGGGGAGGATTTAACTTGTAATATCTGCTTTAAAAAAAGGCGAAATATTGTCTCTTCGTCGAGCAGTGGAAGTCTTTGATGTGCCTTGTTTAACCTTGCGTGATTGGATGAAAGGGAAGTAATATTAAATTGAACAGCGCGCTAACTGCCACTGGCTCTCTGAGAATGAAGAGGCATCTTTAGTAAGATGGATTCTATCTAGAGATACACGTGGAGTTGCTCCTAGGCCTTCTTATGTTACAGAGATAGCTAATATCCTTGCCAGCTCTACAGACCAACCTCTGGGAAAGAACTGGGTCTCTTCTTTTATAAATTAAAATATTAAAGTCAAAACTTGATATGCCCAACACTATAACTACTCACGTGCTAAATATAAAGATCCTAAGGTTATACAGGCTTGGTTTGAGCAGCTGAATAAGGTTTGAAGTTAATGGGGGGTCCTTGATAAAGATATATATAATTTTAATAAGACAGGCTTTGCTATGAGTCTTATAGCAACTACTGAAGTAATTACTAGAGCTAATATGCCTGAAAACCCTTATTTTATTTAACCAGGTAACTGGGAATAAGTTACTATAATTAAGTGCATGAATTCAAGAGATTGGATGATCCCTTCATGTATTATTTTTAAAGGCAAGCACTATATTAAGGGTTAGTTTGAAGAATATGATATATCTTCTAACTAGAGAATTGAATTAAGTGCAAATAGCTGGATAACTAATAAAATAGGCCTTCAGTGGCTTTAAAAGGTCTTTATTCCAGCAACTCAAGCTCATATAGTTGGTTAATATCACTTACTAGTTCTAGATGGTCATGGGAGCCATCTTATATTTTAATTTAATAAAATATATAAGGAGAATAATATTATTACTATCTGTATGCCTTCCCATGCATCTTATCTTTTACAGCCTCTAGATATTGGCTGCTTTAATCCTTTAAAGTGGGCATATAGAGAGCTAGTTAAAACAAGAATATGCTTGGGATTTAATTATATTAATAAGTTTAACTTTTAAGTGCTTATCTTAAAGCATATAGAAAAGTCTTTATAACTCAGAATATTCAAAGCAGGTTTACTGCAGCTGGTATACTTTTATTTAGCCCTTAGCAGGTGCTTGAGAAGTTAAATATCTTATTATTAACACCTACCCTCTCTCCTTCAAGCCATGAAGGGGACTTAACAAGCTCCTTAATGCTAGTAATCCCTCAAACAGCTTACCAGCTCTTTAAAAAGGCATTCTCAGTGAAGAAAATGCTTTTAAGATGCTCTAAAAGCCCCTCTTTACCCTTAAAGCAAAGTTATGATGAGCTGCTTAAGGGGTGTGAATTGATAATACACCAGGCAGCCTTTATGTCAAAGAAATTGCATGAACTCCGCGCAGAACATGAGAAAATAAAGTATAAAAAAAGACAATCTAAGCGCCAGATAACTTCTCATGAAGGCCTATTAATACAGGAGGCAAGAGATCTAATAGGACAGAGGAATGAGCAAAGGAATGCTGAGGAAGGTCAATCTCTAGAACCTAGGACGGTGCCTCTAGAGGCGCCAAGACGTGCTCCACCTACGTGTTCTAATTGCAATACTAAAGGGCATACTAGAATTTGATGCCCTGCACGTCTAGATTAGCTAGATTTAATGAAAAATGCGTGTTTTGGTGGTTGTGAATACCTTCAAGTTTTCGACCGTGGCCGAATTCGATGCGGGTGGGCGGTTCGGTTGGGAATTACGTTAGCGGGTGAGCCTGATTGCTTGGGCAGCCGGATTTGGTATCTGAGACAAGGGAAATATGATCTATATATTTCTCTTGTAGAGATTACGTTAGCAATTTCGACGCCCCGTTTGCTTTTGTTGTTCGATATCTCTTCGTTCCTTTCTCTCACCTGATACGATGCCAAATCGCCCTCTCAATACCGTAGGCGTGCGTCCCAAGTCCCGTTGGTGTTTGACTTGTTTTCGCCGTGCCAAGGACAACTTCGACCCGGCCTTGGATGTCGCATTTGAGATAGATTGTGCATTCGATGCCATCAAATCAAAGAGATGTCGTGGCTGTGACCGCATCAATAAGTCCTGCTATATGGTACGTTTCGCCATCCTTTCCTTTCCAAATTATGTTAATATATGATAGATGCCAGCTGGGATAATTGGAGACGCCGGGGATCTCAATTCAGTGGGACGGCTGCAGACGAAGTAGCAAGCCACCAATGTTTTGGATGGTCGCCATATATCCCGACTCATCATTGATGCCGGTTCTTAAAATCATCCGCTGTTGCGAAGGGCAAAAATGCACGTATATAAGCCGTGTATTCGGTGCGAAGGCGGGTTCTCACACGGCATAATAGCTCTTTGCAGTACGTTATCGTTCTATATCCTGAACCCCATATTATCTGTATTGGAAAACATGAGAAACCACTCTTCTGCGGTATATGGCTTAAATGTGCTTTACCTCATTGGCCACTTTTCCCCTTCCTTTAGTATCTCCAGCTGTTCAACTTTCCTGCGCTTTTGAACGATTCCCTTCTCTTCCTTCTGTATATGTATCAAAGGAGGTTGCTGCGTGAACTGCATACAAACATCTATTGTCTTCAAGATAAGACACTTGTAAGTCAATTCATTATGGTATTGCATGGTAAAGAAGGGAGGCAAGGTTTTCAGATCCCAGGTTGCATAGCGATGGTGATCCCAGATAGTAACCTTGATTCTGGGGCCATAAAGCGGTAAGGTAAGCTGGCGATTCTGGTACTGAAGCATTGATAGGAGAAGGAGGATGGAGGAACAGGGGAAGGGCCGTTTATATCTAGATTGCAGGTACGAACAGCGAATGCCATAGTAAATGCCACAGTGCAGGAGAATAGTGAATAGAATGTCTGAGCGCGATTGTGGGCATCGTTCCGGTATACCACTACGTACTTTGCCGGGTTCAACACCGTATAGCATTCGTCTCCTCATCTGAGTCTTCTTCGTGGACTGGAAAATTCGCGATGGTATCGAAGGTAACATGGTCCTTGGTGAAGAATCACTCCCATATAGTTAAGGAGTTCAAGGTCTTGAGGGCTGATAAGGCGCTTTTTCATCTTTAGCGTAGTATGTGTAGTTAAGGAACTTGGGGGTTGGATATACTAGTAGGAACTATCAGTGGGGTTTTAGAAACCAAGAATCAATAGTAATAGATAGTTCAGGAGGGGACCACAACAACTTGCAGGGAAGCATGGAAAAGATTAAGATGTAGAGGGGAGAGGAAGAGAGAAGATTACTGGGAGATGGGGAGGCGGGTATATATAACGCTTCCTGCGCCTCTTTACTATGAATACAGAGAATCAAACAAGGAAGGGAATACAAACGGCAAATATTCGTTGTCAATGAACGTTCAATGCGAATACTGAATTTAATCTACAAAGACCTAAAACAACATCAGCTTTGGTCACTGCGTATAAGCATAAAAGCAGTGAAGGGCTTCAAATCAAGATAACAAATCTATACGAGTGAACGAGACAGATCCCCAACAATCTAGGTAATGCGGGGTACTATATCAAAGAATATTAAGATCCTGCGGGACCACGCAGCCTGACTCTTATCCCTGTTCTGCAGATACGAAAATGGGGGTCAACGAGCGACATCTATAAATAAAGACGCATCCCCGTTTCTCGATGCGGAAGAGACAGACCGCGGGTTACATCCACTTATCGACTCGTATATCCGATCCTGTGGATACGATTTGCGGAGGATAAACATGACCGTAGGCGTGTTGACCCTATTGAGTAGATTGGCTGGCAGGATTGGCCGTCGTGTCGTTTGGAGTAGATCCAAATTGACAAAAAGAACAACGCAAAAGGAAACTGGGGGTTTACTTCAGAAGATAACAAGATTTTAGCCCTGGAGAGTAGTGAAGACAGTCTCAAAAAACCACAACATCCTAATTTGAATGGGGTGGTTGCTTTGCGTGAGTAGTCAGATCATTGGAGTATATCTCAAACACCTGGCAAATAAATATCCTCATCACTTACTGTATGAATGACTGGTGAAGAAATGCTCAAGCCTCGCGGCCCCTCACTAAAGAAATCGCAACACTGGTTGCATATTATTCCGCGCCAGGAGGCAAACGGTACCTACTTGGCACAGGGACATGGTGAAGCCCTTGAATCTGATTAGTGGTTCTTCAGGGCGCCTCCACCTGCATGACTGGCGTCGGAATCCTTGCGTTATCCACTCACCACACACCCCCTCCATCAACGGAGATCTCTCCTTGCCGCTCTATCTGGAGTCTGGCGAATGAACAAAGACTTCTTCGTTCCCACTTTCTTTGTTCCTTCCCCCACGGCTCTTGGGTGTCAGCGAGTCAAGGCCAAATGCCCCGATGCTACCCTCTGATTTGTAGACCGTTGTCGATCTTTTTCTTATTACTGTGTACTCCGTACACAGTAGATGCTTCTTCTCAATCACTTGACAGGATTACGAAGTAATTGCACGGAGTTGTGTCTAGAAATGGTGCGATCACCATCCCCTCTTGAAATTTAGCAATGGGGCGCACGCATTGCAACTTTGCCAGGGGTTCCCGATGATAGTAATGTAGCTTCGCGTGGTTAGCGTTAGAGTCGGATTCAAGACAAAGGTTTCATCTATCTTGCCTTGTTCCGCATTACTGAGGACAGGTGCTGATCCAGGAATGTGCTCTATATAACTGAAGGCCGCTGGCCGTCTGACCTTTGGATTCAGACCACCAAGGCAGGCTGTCAGCTGAGCGCTTATCCTTTGTGGGTTTTCTCTTTTTTTTTTTTTTTTTTTCGTTCTTTGTACATATTTTCTTTGCTGCTAGCCTTGCGGAAACAAACTTGTCGCTATGGTTCACCTTGGCTACGTTTCCACCATCACCGTAGCAGGTCTTGCCGCGCTGGGCGCAGCAGCTCCGTTGACCCGTCGAGGTATGTCCGACCAAATTGGGTGTAGAGTTTTGGGTGATAGGTAGAGCTAACTCTGAGCAGAGGTCACTGCAGAGGCCTTGCAACAATTGACACTGTTCGCAGAGTATTCTGCAGCATCTTATTGCACCCTTAACATCAACTCCACGGGTGATAAGGTTACATGCCCCGCGGGCAATTGCCCAACTGTGGAGCAGGCAGACACGACAACCTTGAGAGAATTCTATGAGTGCGCTGCCATCTCGGATACTAGGACCATGCATGCAACAGTCTAACGTAGAATAGAAACAATGAGTTCGGAGATGTCGCAGGTTTCCTGGCCGCAGACAAGACCAACGAGTTAATCGTGCTATCCTTCCGTGGAAGCCGTACTCTCGACACCTGGATCGCGAACCTCGACTTTGGAAAGGAATCGGTCGATCTCTGCAGTAACTGCGAGGTCCACGGCGGGTTTTGGAAGTCATGGCAGGTGGTTGCCGATGCATTGACGGCTGACATTCAGTCTGCGCTTAGGACTTACCCCGGGTATACCGTGGCGCTCACCGGGCACAGCTTTGGAGGTGCACTTGCGACTCTGGGCGCTGCACAACTGCGCAACGCAGGAATTCCTGTTGTTTCGGTCAGTTCGCATCTTGTCCGTACGTCGGGACGGATCTGAGCTAATCACAGGTATTATAGTACCCATATGGAAGCCCTCGTGTCGGCAATCAAGCTCTGGCGGAATACATCACGGCGCAGGGAAGCAACTTCCGTGTCACGCACACAAATGATATTGTCCCCAGACTTCCCCCATCCATCTTTGGGTTCAAGCACATTAGCCCCGAATACTGGATCACAAGTGGAAACGATGTGACCGTCACAACTGCAGACATCCAGGTAATTGAGGGAGTGGGCTCCGATGCTGGAAATGCAGGGGAGGATGCCCAGAGTGTTGATGCACATTTATACTATATCGTTGACATTACCGCATGTTAGTAGATGTATATAGATGACGTTATGAGCTGGATGAGTTAAGTTATGAATGAAAATCCAACGTGGATTTCATCTTCTGAATTTGCGCCTTCTCCTGGAAAGAGTCTAAAGTTGCAATTCGAGAGAGATAGATACGGTCCCGATTTTCAAAAGACGGCGAATATAGTCTTAAGCTTCAAATTGGCGACTTGGGTCACTTGAGGAGGGATCAATGTAGTCGAAAGAGAACCTTGTTCGTCTGGAAATGCATGCAGAAACTATAGCCTTCATCGATCAGTGGTGAAGCGGGACCAGGCGCGGGGAAGATGCAAGCGGCAAAGACATTCGCCGTTAATTGGAGAGCCAGAACATACCTCAGACCAAGAAGGTGCCTTTGCCAAATGCGTGTAACTTGTAGATTAAAATGTTTAGTTAAATCTGTCGATCTGGAAATGATGTCGATCTGATCCACTACCGGTAGCAGGGGAACGAACCGCCCCGAAATTAGTGTGTCCGGGATGGAAATGAAAGCTGCCAGCTGTCGGCATCGATTTCTCACTTCACACCACTTGAGGGAACATTATCATCTTACCGTGTCAACCCCAGAGACACGATTTAATCACCCAAACCCATAGCTCTCGAGCTCTCCATTATTCCTGCTCTCCACACTCAACCCCTCTTCCCCAACTCCGAGCTCCGTCATTAGCTAAATCTTTTTAGGCTGTTTGTCGGCGAGTGCAGCCATGGTCGGCTGCCTGGTCGATTTGCCTTGACGTTTGCCTTCGCCTCCTTCAGGCGCACCCGTAATCCTTGAATTGTGACGCGCAATATAATCTTGTTTAATAATAACAACAGCCATAATAATCTAAAACGCCAACATTTCGCCGCGCCCTCCCTTGTTCGTTGCTGTCGCGGGCGGCAGTCATGCTGTTCTTCCCCGGCGGAGTTAACAGCCCACGCCGTCGCAATCGCGAAAAGGCAATTTTCCTTACGATCTTCATTATCTTCGCTCTCTACCTCCTCTTCTTCTCAAACAAGTCCGGACACCACCGGGTGGACTCTACAATCTACGATGCGTCCGTGCAGGGACCGTATCGAGACTCGCGTTCCGGCCAGGCAACACCGTCGCAACACGCCTCGTCAGTCCGGAAGAGTATGGTCGTCGCGAGTATGAAGGAAGATGATACATCATGGCTGAACGAATTCTTCCCGGAGTGGGATAAGAGCATTTACGTGGTGGACAACAAAAACGCGAAATTGACCGTCTCGCAAAACAAGGGCAGGGAGTCGATGGTATATTTGACGTGAGAAATCCCCACGTTCGATTTTTTCGGTCGTAATCCCCTTCTCGCTAACGTTCATACCTCGACAGATATATCATTGATAATTACGAGAATCTCCCCGACTTGATGCTCTTCCTCCATTCCCAGCGATACCAGTGGCATAACGATGACCCGTACTACGATGGGGTGCCGATGTTGAAGAATTTCCAGCTCCCATACCTCGAGAAGCAAGGATACGTCAACATCCGCTGCGTCTGGACTCTAGGCTGTCCCGGTGAAATCCACCCACTCACCGATACCCACCGCGACGCCGTCCACGCGGGCGAGTATTTCACGAAGGGATTCATGGAGCTCTTCCCCGGGAAGGAGATCCCGGAGGCTGTAGGAGTATCCTGCTGCGCTCAGTTTGGTGTTACACGCTGGAAGATCCGCCAACGCCCGAAGAGTGACTATGTACGATTCCGGAAGTGGTTGATCGAGACGGAACTGGAGGACGATCTCAGCGGAAGGATTATGGAGTATTCCTGGCACAGTATGTTTCCTTTCCTACTCTAGATAGTAACCTACGACTAACATTCTGCTAGTGATCTTTGGAAAGGACGCAATCCATTGCCCGACGGCGGAAGATTGCTACTGCAAGGTATTCGGACTATGTGAACTTAGCTGTCCAGCTGACGGCTGGTGCGCCAACCGCTACGTCCTACCGAAATATTCGAGCCTGCCGGATGGTTGGCCATTTATTGGCTGGCATGGACAGAAGCAAGATCCCAGTTCGGGACTCCCGGAATCATGATCATATGATTGTATGTCTCCTCTTCATGGTGCCAGCGCCCATTCCTGGGTTGGGATCGCAAGACCAAGAATGACTCTGGGATGGGTCTGCGAGGAATGCTGAGAGTACCCTACTCACGCGCCATATGCACTTTGATTGTCGGTGCATGAACCAATCCCGGAGGGAACTGGCTGATATGTTGGAAATCGATCGTCCCCGTCGGACATGTCGCACTGTGCGGCTGAAACTTGACCACAAGAAATGGGAGAGCAGAGGCTTTGTCATTTTGTTTTGAATCAAGATCGACTGAATCCTCTACGGCACCGGAAAAGAAGAAAGTGGAGATGAAGGCAGACGTCTGGGTTCGCATTTGATGACCGAGTAATTTAACACAACCATAACGATGTACCAACCATAGCATGCACGATAGACATGGATACTCCTATCTGAACGAATAAAAGCTGATTTGCCCTTATCATCCTTGAGCGTTGAAGTCCCGTAAATAAAGTAACGAGATAAGCATCGTGGAGCGAACCGAGGTTACTCAGGCCCGGCCGGAATCCCTACAGGAGGAAAGCTTCCCCCGCACCGACACCCACAGTCACCTCATACTACCTCTTCTCCAAATTCACCTCTACAAAAAAAACAACAACTAAAACAAAACCCCAACGGCGCCATTATCCACATTCCCAGAAGAAGTACCTACAGAGACAAGAAGCGGAACCAGAAAAACGACAAGACAAGAACCAACATGCTCATAATCGGCCTAACCGGTTCAATCGCAACCGGCAAATCGACCGTCTCCGCCCTCCTCTCCTCCGCCCCCTACAATCTCCCCATCGTCGACACCGACATCCTCGCTCGCAAGGTCGTCGAGCCCGGCACAGCCGGCTACAACGCTATAGTCAACTACTTCGGCCCCAGCACGCCGGATCTCCTGCTGCCCGCACCAGACGACAACCCGGATGGACCGCGCCCGCTCAACCGGCCCGCGCTGGGGCGGCGCGTCTTCGGCACAACCGAGGAGCTCAAGCGCGACCGGATGATCCTGAACAAGATTGTGCACCCGGCTGTGCGGTGGGAGGTCTACAAGAGTCTGCTGTACTACTACCTGCGGGGCCACTGGGCGGTTGTGCTGGACGTGCCGCTGCTGTTTGAGTCCGGGATGGACCTGATCTGCGGCAATGTGGTTGTGGTCGGGGTGAAGGATCCGGCGGTGCAGATGGCGAGGCTGCGCGCGCGCGATGCGCACCTGACGGCGGAGGATGCAGAGAACCGGGTGCGCAGCCAGGGGGATGTCAAGGGGAAGGTGGATCAGGCGGAGTTCCGGGGCACTGGGAGTGCGAGGGGCGTGATTGTTTGGAACGATGGGGATCGGGGCGACCTGGAGAGTGAGGTAAAGAGGGCTGTAGGGGAGTTGAGTGCGTCGAGCCCGCGGTGGTGGGCGTGGGTGTTGCTGCTGGCGCCGCCGTTGGGGGTGGGTGTTGCGGCATGGAATTTGGCGGTTAATTATTCGACGCAGAGGAGGTGGGAAAGGAAGAAGACGGAGGAGAAGGCCAAGCTGTAGTAGTAGTAGTAGTAGTAGTAATTATTAGACTTCATTTGTCTTCAATTTATTCTTAAGTGTGTTTTAATTTCTTAAGATTTTGGTGGGTGGGGTGTTTGCTTCGATAGAGGGGATGGTCTGTTTACTAGTATCCAAATAAATCCGCCGGTTAGGGGCTATTGAGTTTCTTCAGGGTGTTTGTCGGAGCCGAGAAGGCGAACTGGAATTAATATTCATAAGGTCGCCTTCCTCGTGCTAAAAGTAACTAGTCGGATCGCAAACAAGGCAGTGGCTACTGCCTGCAGGGTAAGGAGACATATAACAATCCTTATACAACCTTTTTTCCAGTCTGACATATCCAACAGGTTCAAGTTTCTACATCTACTTCTTCTCCCAACATCAATATCTTCCCACTACCAAAACTACTGCTCCTACACTGCCGTTTGCTACCCCTACTGCTGCCTAATATGTTCTGTCCGTGCACTCCTAGATCGTACCTGGTGGTTGATAGACTTCACTCGGAGAAACCACGTCTAGTTCGTTCAGGATCACAACCGCCAGCTACTGCTCGCGCTCGGCTTCCCATGCAAATACGCACCCGTGTCTCCCAAGGAGATCTTAGGAACAATGCAGACGGCGGGTCAGGTACGGTCCCATCTATTGTGATTACTCCAGTTTCCGAAACTCCAGAGGTACAGTGCTTTGCAAATCCATGCATTAGAATGAATTCTAGTATCCTATACTAACTAATATGGTCAAGATGGCTTATGCCCAGCTGAAGGATCCCAATTGAAATCCCGGACGGCGAATCCCAGGGGGATCTTGAAGCATCCAACGGAAAAATTTCCCTACGACACCACTCCCCGTAGGCCGTATATCGCCCGAAGATCAAAGAACAAGGGCCGCATCGAGGCTGCAAAGGTGTCAGAGCCGGCCAATGGAGGCTCAAGTGTGGTGGTCACGAACGCCCATAGGCAGGATGGAAGCATAGTTACGTCGGATCCATGAGAGGCGGCGTAACGGACAAGTTGAACTTGGGACAAGGGTGGTGGCCGGGGCCCGGACGTTTCAACTCAAGTCGGTATTGAGCCCCCAAAAGCAATGGCAGCCGTGGTGAGTGACAATTGCAAACGATTCTCATTAGGTTTCGTTTGGTCGGAACCTGCAATTGCTCGGGGCCAATATCCGGGCTGGATACGTTATATACGGCTCCACGGGTCTCATTGTATTATATCGCATCCATAGATCGTGGCATAAAAGGCAATCATCTTTCTCATTTGTGCTTACGTTTCTTCTGTGGCTTGCCCCCGCCGACACTTGAGTGACGTCCGCCCGAAATGCTTGTAAGTTTCGATAATTTGACTTGTTGGGGTCTGTTCCTTTCCTGAGCCTGTTTCTTAGCTTTGTTAATCATCGCATCAACGTTATCTGGATCCGCGACATCGGCATCGTCATCCTCGTCATCTTCCGAGTTCCGTTCATTATTTGCCGTTTGATTCGGATGCTAGAAAAAATTAGTATAAAAGGGTCCCACCATTCCACGAGCTAGAGGTATAGACAAACCTTGGGCTTGTTCTTCCTCCTAAAGTTACCGTATGACTGTCGGCCCCCATAAACCATATCATCATCATCGGCATCTACCGACGTGTCCGCGAGGACGAGTGGCGGTTGCGCATATTGGTCCAAGGCATCTCCCGTTCCAAAGTCGAGGAACCATTCGCTTTCACCAGCCTCTGCAGCCTGTCGGGCAACCGCCTCTCTGCGCTTTTCCTCCTCCGCTGCCAGAGCGGCTGAAATCTGTTCCAAGTCCGATGATTGCGTAGTTGCCGGACTCTCAGCAGGTCCAGTGGAGAGCCTTGGTCGCTTGGGGGTTGGGATGTTGGATTCGTTCTTTGATGCTGGTTGAGAGGGTTCCTTGGAGGCAGCAGTAGCTGCAGCTCGTTGCATGAACTAGAGATTTTGATGAGCTGAATTGAACGGAGAAACCACACGGGGCGAACCAATGCGAAAGTGAGGGATGAATGTGCATACTTTCATAGTAAGTAGGCGCGAAGACATGGTTTTTTCTTGCTTCGACCCCGAAGCTGGTGATTTCGGCATTTTGGGATATACTAGGAGGAGCAAAGTAGCTCCACAGAACATAGAATTAAAGGGCCAACGAAAAAAAAGTATAAACCACGATTCCTGATAAATACAAAGAAGGAAAGAAAAGAGGAGGAAAACACTCCAGAGCTTTGAGAAAGAAAGGAAAAGGAAATTGCAGGCAAGCGGCAGAATTTCACCGCAGCAGCCAGAGGACGGCCGCCGATTGGCTCCCGAACCGGGAGTCTGAGCTCCCGCAAACCTCAACCCTTCAAGACTTCACCCTCTCCTCCGCCGTCTCCCGCCATCCCACCCGCCTCACCCCGCTGTTCTGTGAGTCAATTGAAAGGGATCCTCATTACTAAACATGATGTTCTCCCTTCGGAGCCGGATCGCAGCCTCTTCCGCCGCATGGACCCAGCGAGCGGTCGCCCGGGCCACTTACTCGACAACCGTCCCTCGCCTCTCCGAGAACCTCCCGCAAACACCTAAGCCGACCGATGCTGCGACCGTTAGCTCGCTAAAGGAATGGGATGTGGCATTGAAGGAGGACCCGAACCCTGCGGAGCGCGTTCGCTCTCTTCAGGCTCCCAACCGCGCCACCACCTGGGCCGCTAGCCAACAGCCGAGGGATCAGGCTATGAGCGGACCTCGATTCGAGCAGACAAACATGGAGGCTCAGGTAGGATAAATCTTGTTCTTTTTCTATCGGGGCTCGCTTTCGGCTGCGGTTGATGTGCATATGGGATCTCCGAAGCACAAGAAGATCCAAATATCGAAAGAAACCTTGGCTGACGTGGAACGAATGTAGCCCACACCTCTCGCCGCCATTGAACTCATCCACAGGCAGCCCGTTCGCTGGACAAAGAAGAAGGTTGTCAGCTGTGATGGAGGTGGTGGTCCTCTCGGTCACCCCAGGATCTACATCAACACCGACAAGCCCGAGATTGTTACCTGCGGCTACTGCGGTGTTCCATTCGTATGTTACCCTCCAGTTCCCCTCTTTCTACTTAGACGATGGAATCCTGACTGTAAATAGGCCCACGAGCAGCACCGTGCATACCTCAAGTCCCTCCCCGCTACCAGCTATCCCCTCGAGCCCACTGGTGATGTTGCAGAGGTGAACGAAGCTTAGCGTGTCACTGACGGTGCATTCGAGCAGCGGTAAAGATTGGGTTGTTTAATTGCTGGCGTTGATGCATGTGTTTCATATTTTTTGCCTTTGCCGTTACACTTTATATGCCTGTTTGGGCTATTTGTACAGATGTGTACCAGATCAATGAAGCTGTTAGAATAAAATACATTACTACTCTTATAAATGATCGTTTAATGTTGAATAATTCACATTCTAGTTCTCATATATGGCGAGATCTAATCACCCCAAATTCCCTCTTCTACACAACCTATCCCCCCAATCATGTATGTCACAAATGCTCCCGAACCTCCTCCCCACCATCTAGTCAAGCCTTCTCCCCCTGAATGGTAGCAACCACCTTCCTCGTATGCCGGCTCGCCCTAAACTCCAGGTACCAAATCCCCTGCCAGGTCCCTGTAGCCAGCCTTCCATTCGAAATCGGAATATTAACCGAAGCCCCAATCAACGCAGACTTGATATGAGCCTATCCACCCCCAGAGACAAATCATTAGCTTACATCATGTCTCTTCTATCTCGCCCTCTCCTTGCATCTCCCTAAAAGCCAAATAAAAGTAAACTAGGTAGGGACGGGGAGGAGCATCGCAAACATACCGGCATATCATCCTCTCCCTCCGCCGAATGTCTATACAGATTCCCCTTCCGATCAACAGGCGCTATGCGGTCCAGTGCATCACTCATATCCTCCCGGACATCCTCGTCCCAGTTCTCATTGAGAGAGAGCGCGCAGCTCGTGTGCTGGATGAAGAGATTCAGCATGCCGACCTTGTAGTTGCGGAGTTCGGGGATTTCGGAGACGATGTGGTCGGTTATGAGGTAGGAGCCGCGGGAGCGAGGAGGGAGGGTGAATGATTTTTGGAACCAGGACATTTTCTTTGTTTATTTTCCCCCTTCTGTTAGAATTGTCGAGTGCTGTTGTTGCGAGGAGAAGAAGGAGGTTTCTGGGAGAGGGTTTTGTTAGTGGGCTGGGCTTTTTTTTTTTTTGGTCGCGGGGTAGAAGTGTTTCGGAGGGATACGTTGGAGGGGGGAGTCGTTGAGGGAGTGTATATGATTTTAGATAGAGAGGTCCCTAGACTTACGAGGTACTAATGGGAGTACTACTAAGTAGTGTAGATTGGTTTGTAGATGAGGGGTGAAGGTGTAGTGTAGTGTCTTGATGGGTAATAAATCCCATCGATTGGTGTGGGGAAGAATTCCATCGACGTCATTCCGTGGGTGCATCACTTGGATGCAATACAGCTTCTAGGTATAATTTCGTGGTGGCACAGTTTATATATATACAATGCTATTTAAAATCGCAATTGCGGGTCTACCTAACCTGTGTTGGAGGATGCAGCAGGCTCGCCATGGTCATCTAATAGATCACTCTTCCCATCCAAGGCCGACCACTTGGGCTTTCCGTCGGGAATATCGATTGCACGCTGGCTGTAGAAGATGTGACAGCTATATCGGCAAAAGAATC
Source organism: Aspergillus conjunctus (assembly GCA_027569095.1). Lineage (NCBI taxonomy): Eukaryota > Fungi > Ascomycota > Eurotiomycetes > Eurotiales > Aspergillaceae > Aspergillus > Aspergillus conjunctus. Next base: position 329,328 of record JAPDEL010000004.1, on the reverse strand, counting down.
AACAATATTGTCGATTTAGGTAGCATTGTCCGATGCGCAACTAGCTCACCTTACCTCGAAAGCCTCCCTCCATCTCGACCGATCTTCCTCCGAGGACCCGTAGTCAATAGACCCAGGGAACATCAGACAGACCCGTCGCCCTTCATCCAGTATCGGGGTTCGACAATATGAGCATGAGACCTTCGTGGGCAGCACATACTCTGTCGAACGATCGCCAGAGGAATAGAATGACAGGCCATCGGCGCCATTGGTGAATGTCATGTCGGATTTATGGAATATAGCCGCCCATTGGAATGGAGCACCTACCCTGTCAGAACCTTTTTTTCCAGTAGTACAACTTTTTCTTCACAGACCATGCATCACTTGACAGCCGCGGCAATGGCAGTGTTTAGCGTTCAGCGGCCGGCCCCGATTGAGTTGAAAGGTGACTCGGCCGCAATCGCAGTGCCCATGCCATTCGACAGGGCCAAACTCTTCAGGGGTTTGGATTCGATACGGTGGGCGATGCTTCCAGTCTTCTTCTCTACGGGTAGTAATAGATTGCGAGGGATGATTCGACATCCTAGGCGCTATTTTGAGGTGTTATAGACAAGTAGGCGAGGTGCTTGGAAGTTCCAAATTTGAGTTCCCATCCTGAATGAAGTAGGAGAGATGATCTGTTTCACGCTCAGGTAGATTGTTCCGACATGTATCGCAGTGTATGATGTCATGGGTATATTTTCCGGGCCTTTTCCATGAACAATTCAGAGAACGATGTTATCCCTTTTACTACTCCAAACCAACGGTATCTGTCCGCTAGTTGATATTTGGTGGTGGTGGTGATGGTAGGTATATCTGTCATTGCTCAAAGGTGAATCCCTGCCTCCTGAAGCAGCGATCCACCGACCCTTTAATATAACCGCCAGGATGAAACACCCGCCTGCACGTTCGTCTGAACCCCTAATCTTGGGACCTTGGCATCAGCATTCTCAACGGCTGCAGTGTGGATGATAGGTTAGCTAAAAAAAAATATGGTGAGCGCAACCCAGTGGCCACTGTCAATCAGAAGGGCCGTATTTTGTGATGGCTTGCTGGCAGCTCTCGACGGCGCCAGCGGGGATGCTTCTTTGAACAACGTCGACCGACCAACGACATTAAAGAAACCCCCGAATCAGTGGCTGATTAAAGTTGGGGCAAAGGAACAAGAAATAATAAAGCGCATGGGGATGTCTGTGAAATCTTAAAAGACGCCTCTCCTCCTTTTTCCGCTGTTAATCCTGTTACTTCCTCCACTTGCTTAGTTCACTCTCTCTTCCCCCCAGTTTATTTCAGACCATCTCCTCTTCTCACCTTCAGCCCCTTTCTACGTGAACCCCCCTTCGCGATCATCCAATCATCCTATCACACTCCTCCCCTTATCCATGCCTTCAGCCCCTCTCTAACTCACCATGGGATTACTGAGCCGACTGCGCGGTCGCTCCAAGAGCCAGAGTCGTGCGGGGAATGCTGTCAGCTACGATCACCTCTACAATGATTACCGCCATCAGGAACCCCTCCCTCCCTTGCCCGGATTTGCCTCAGATCAGACAAAGAAGCTGCCACGGACCGTAATAGCCCGTATTTTTGCCTACGTGTGTCCCCATGCCGTCGACGCGAGCTATGATACGTCGGAGGAGTCGATGACAGAGGATGGCTGCATGCTCTGTGATATGCGCGACCTGTCTCACTGCGCCTTAGTGTGTAAGCGCTGGCATCCGGTTGCCCGGTCACTACTGTAATTCTCTCAGTCCTTTTACCTATTATTATCTCTTGCTAATTGGTCGATTTTTTGGCAGATACACCCACGTTCGTATCGATGCTGTGCATTACTGTGAGCTGGAGGTGGAATTGGCGGCCAAACGAAAGCGTCGGTCCGCGGTTGGTCGCAACGGCGAACCTATCGACGCCCCACAAGTCCGTTTGAATCTCTTTATGCGAACCGTTCGATTATCGCGGCAGTTGGGAGCCGCCGTGCTTTCCTTGAGGATGCCATATATGACTCGCGAGGCGAACAAGGCCGAAATCGCGCGGACGATTTCGGTGCTGCCAAATATCCGATACGTGGATTTACCATCTGGAATCTACAGTGATGACCCATCATGCCTCACATTGAAGCAGGAGCTTATGGTACGCTGCCCAGAGTTACGCCGGATGAGCTACCGTTGTGGAGCGGAGGGTAGCTTTTCGCAGCTCCCCGGCTCCCAGCTTTGGTCCAACCTGGAGATTTTGGAATTGAGTCAATTGGAGATCGAGCCCAGCACCTTTCGACTTGGCTTGGCTTCCTTCCCACGACTTCGGGAGCTGACAATCGACAATATTCCCGGGCTTGACGACTCCGTCTTTACTCCTTCCCAGACCCTCCCTCCTTTCCCCGTCGTGCAGCGGCTTACCATCCGTGATACCCCAAATCTCACAGCGAGCGGGCTTGCTGAACTATTCTCTTCCCCCCCAATCCGCAACTCTTTGCAGTACCTCACACTCTCCTCCACTGGGGTTCTTCCATGGGCGTTGCATGAAATCCTCTCTTCGGCGCCCCGGCTGCGGGGCTTGCTCGTCATCCAAGAGGTGTCTCGCTCATTCCCGACGGAAAGGATACCACCCCTGGCATCACGCACCCTCGAACTGCTACACTACGAGATCACGTCTGCGGCTGGATCGTACGGCGTACTTCCCAAGGCCGCCTCGTACTACACCTATCTGATTTCCTGCCTGATGTCTAATTCTTTACCCGCCCTTCGTGATCTGTACGTGCGCGATGCCGACTTCCCCGAAGCGCTACTGCTCGCGCCCCCACCTCGACTCTACGGCGGTGGGGAGAACGGACCCCAATTTCTCAGCGGCGGGCTTGCGCAGCCGCTCAAGGTGTACAGCAAGGGACTGGACGAGCTAGAATGGAATTTCACCCCGTATGACCCGCTCCCGACCGGCGGCCGCCGTGACAGCACGACCCGTCCGGTGAGTTTCCACGACGCTCAGCTCAGTCGGTCCTGGGGAGGAGATGCAAGGAAGAGTGTGTTGGTAGGCAATGGCTTTGGCGGGTTCCTGGCCGTGCCTGTTGATGACGGACGACCAAAAAGCAGCGGTGGCTGGAGGAGAGAGAGCCGCCAGGATTTATGGCGGTAGTTCTGTTCTATTGGAGGCTGGGCTTGATGGTTATGGAAAATATGATAATGTGATAATGAGAATACCTATCAGTTTCATTTATAGGATGTTTATATGTGAAAGTAATCTACTCAACTACTTCACCACACCTCACCTTGATCCATCTAGATCAATACATGGAAAGGGCGATCTAAGCAACTCAGCAAACCCCTCCAACCACCAAAACCGCCACATCATGACTCTCCAACTCAACCCTATACTCCCCTCTCACACAACCCAAATCCCTCCCGGTCCAAACATCCCTCACCTCGAACCCCCATTTATCCACTCCCCCCTCCTGTCCCTCTCCATCTAACTCAGGAATCTCCCTCCAAGCCGCCGTCCGATTCCTCACCCCTTCCTCCGAATTCAACATCACCACCAACGTCCCCCCTAGTTTCCCCGACGGGCCAGACCAATACTCCGCCGGATGCGCCGCATCAAACGTCCAATCCGGATTATATCCCCATTTATACGGATACGCGGGTCGACCCACGGCCCCATCCTGGTGGAAGGATAGCAGGGCTGTGTTGGAGAGGATCGCTAGGTGTTCGGGGGTGATTGAGTCGAGCTATATCTCCTCCCATTCATTGATTCGTTTAAGTATTAGCCACCTACTTCTTACTCCACTACCCGCCCTTCATATACAGGGAAGGCTAAGAACGGGGAAGGAAGGAAAGGGAAAGGAAAGGAGGGGATAGATACCGGGGTCCCAATAACCAGAGGCGCCTTCATAGCCGCCCACAGAGCAAAATGGGCTCGGTTCTCTGCGAGCGTCAGAGCCCCGTTCCCGACCTCTAACATGTCTGGGTCTGGGTGAGCCCAGAAGTCGACGTGGTTCATTAGAAAGGAGTTTTCGTTGGCGATTTGGGCGATGCGGGGCCAGGTTGCTATCCACATAGATGTTCATTAGTTTATTCTATCTCTTTCTCTCACTCTCTATGGGGTTTGCTGCTTTGGCTTCATAAAGGAGGATAAAGGGGAGGGGTGAGTACGTGTAATATCGCCCGACATCCGCCATGAATTCCCCGTTTCAGGGCCCCATTCGTTCACGTTTGCTTGGCCCCAGTTGCAGAGGGAGAAGAGGATGGTTCTGTTGACGGTGAGCAAGGCGTCGTGCATCGCTCGGTAGCGGGTTGCGGTTGTGGAGGTGCGCCAGTCGTAGCCTTCTGGGGCTGGGTTGAGCAGGTCAGGGCAGGTGCCGTTGGGATAAGTAGTTGGTGTTGCATTTGGGTCGTCAGGAACACAGTAGGCGTACGTGTCTGTGAGGTTTTCGGGGACGCCGCAGTTGTCGTATTTTAGATCTATACAGTCCGTTAACATGGAATCGGTTGGGCAATGGAAGAAGAGGAAGCAAGGAGGAGTACACACAGTCAATGCCCCATTCTGCCCATGTTTCTGCGTCGATTTGCTCGTAGCCTAGACTGGCTGGATATCCGGCGCAGGTTGTTTCGCCGGCACCTGGGAATTTAAATTTGAATGAGAATGGATTCCTTGGGAGAGGACGTAACAGTGTGCCCAGTTTATAGTTGGGGATAGACTCACTGCTATAAATCCCTACCTTCAACCCCAACTCGTGGATTTGCGCTGCAACGCCCGAGATCCCGTCTGGGAATTTCTCAGGATCGGGGATGATGCGTTTCGTGATGGAGTCGCGACCATTTTTGACGGACCAGCAGTCGTCAACTATTCCTTACGTTAGTCTCTGATTCTTCTGGTTGAAGCGCGTAGGAAACAGGGAGTAAGGAGGGCAGAGACTGTTGATATATTCATATCCCAGGTCCTTCAAGCCCAACTCCACGATTTGGTTCGCTGCAGTCAGGACCTTAGTTGCGTCGATGTCGCAGGCAAATGCGTTCCAGGAGTTCCAGCCCAGCGTGGGCAATCTGCCCACGTCGTGAGAACGCGCGAGGGCGTTGACTTTGGAAGAAAGGGAAAAGAGAAAAGGGTAATTGAGGTGCATTTTCGATGATTTGATCTGAGGTTCCAGCTGTAGGTTAAAGAAAAAGAGGGGATGGCCTGCTCTTCACGATTGCGGTGAAGTCATCCCTGACCTCCTGCATGTGGCTGGTTGCTTGCAAAATGGCAGTACTAACATGGAATTAGGAGAATAAGCATCAATTAAGCTTTCCAGGAGAGGGTGAACTAGTTTAATGTATTCATTAAAGACCAAGTTCCTCCGTTGAAAACTACAGAGAGGCATCTAGAGGGTGTATTTCAGCACTGTACTATATACATCTCATATCTCATACAAACACATTTCCTTTCTCAGGTCTGTATGACATCAACTATAGAAACTATTATTATAAGGCCGAGGCTGGTCTCAGACATCTCTAACCCTTTCCCTTTTCCCTTCCCCTTTTCTCTCTTTTCCAAATCTCCCCATCATGATACATGTCTAGATCGTGAGTCATTAGTCGTACATGTCACCGCTATCCGCAAGCTCTTAACAAGGCTTGACATGGTGACTAGGCAATACATAAAGGATATCCAGCTTCTGGGGGGAAACACGGGTAAAAAAAAAATAAACAAAAAAACGAAAAGACAAAAACGCATAAGGGCAAGGAAATATCAAAAGAAAAAAAGTAAAAAATAAAAATTCAGACTGTCCGTCAGGCTTTAGACGTGCCAAGGATCAAGCCGCGTGCTTGTTTGGGATCAGTTCCGAGGACGCTGATGAGATATTCGATGCTGGCCTCCGACGCGAGACGCCGCTTTTCAGCTTGGAAATCCTCCTGGCACTCCTCCCAAACAACTGCCCGCTCTTTAGGCTGCACTGTTTTAACCCGTAACTTGAACGTTGCGCTCACCGGCCGATGATCCGATGCGCGCACCTCGTGCCGTCGGTATTCGAGCTGTTTGACTCGGCCTAGACCGCGATACAGCACCCGGTCACACCACGCGGGTGATCGCTTCTTGTCACTCGAGTCATAGTTATCCGTGCCCACGTCATACTTATACGTCGGCGCAAACGTAATTGGGGCCTCTTGGAATGCCCGAAGACGGAATCCCGGGTTCTTGCGTCTCGACGCCAGGAGCTGGTCCCGCTCCAGCAGCTTCGTGAGGTTATTGGTGCGAATATCTTCGATGATTACGTTCCGGGGAATCGAGTCGATGCGATAGTTAAGGTCTCCGTTCAAGATACAGACCTCGTGATCCATGATCATGGAGCCATCTCCGCCACTGACGAAGTGATCAAGTCGAGAGGTGAGGCTCGTCTCTACCGGGAATGATTCGGTTTCGAGAATCGCGGCAACATCGGTATTACGGTTCGTAGTCTGAGACTGACCTGCGGCTAAGTGACAATTCACAAAGCAGAGAGAGCTGTCATCAATAACAAATCGGAGAAGAAGGGCACCCTGAAAGAATTAGCCTGCGTCCACATTGTTAAAAAAAACTTCGTTCAGACAACCGAGCTCACCTTGTTTCCGTGGTATCCTCCCATACCCCGCTTCACCTCGGCCGCACTGACGTCCTTGATCCTGTTTCGTTCGGTGTGTTTTACGAATACGCATGTAAAGAGACCTATCAGATTGGCGCTATGCAGGAGGACATACGATTCCTCGAGTGGCATGCAGTCATTGATACAGCGCGTCAAATGCTCCATCCACACGCGATACTGCCGGCTTATATGTTCTTTATCACCGCTCTCCTTCTTTTTGCTTCCGAGCAGCAAGCTCTCTGTATACAAATTAGTCTCCTGGTACCAAAAGCTCAGGTCATCGAACGTACTGGCTGTGATCTTCTTATTTTCAAGATCCACTAATTCCTGGAAACCAAAGACAAGAATTTCCGGCGGTTTCTCTGGGTGGATCGCATCTCGAATGAAGTCGGATGTACGCACGTTGCCCGGCGTGGAGGCACCCGCGTTCCAGGTAAGGATAACAGCACTGATCTCGCGGAAAGTGCAGAACTTCACGTCACGCTTCTGCATTTGTGTTTCTGTTCTAATATTAGCTTACGCATCGAGACCTGCTGGATCAAAACTCACCGAGCCAGTCGTCCTCCAACATTCCATCCCAGAGCCGGATGCAATTGTCAGTCCCCAGGGAAGTCACTTGTAGTCGATTCATGGTCCATACGCTACTCGTATCAAGTAGGAACCCACATACAGGACTGTCGTGAGCATACCAGTCCTTCTTCACCGTCCAAGGGTTGGTAGCCGTATCATATACATATATCATCCCGGTTTTGTACGCCGCCCAAAGATAGTCACCGACGATCCCGAGACAGTTGATCTTGTAGGCGCTGACATGCACAACCCCAAGGCAGGCATAGTCCTTGGCGGAATATACTGTGACCTTGCCGTCAGCATGACCAAGGTATACCCGGCCACCATTCTTCGTCGTGTAAGCGCCAGACGTAACATCTCCAGAGTGTTGGGAACCCAGAGGCCGTCTGAGGACCTTAAACCCAGTATCGTCGCGTGCATTAGGCAGATATACATGCACCTCCTTGCCAGTAGCGAGCCAGAGGGTATCCCCGACTACCAGTGAGAAGATGTGTCCTCGGGCAACTCGGTCATAGGGGTTGTGGTAGGTATATTGGAGGTTTGGAGTCCCAGTTTCATCCGGCGGCCATACAAGTAACCTACCCTCATCATCCAGTGTCCACATCTCCTTCTTGTGCCGCAGAATCTTAATAATCTCCCGGCGCGAGGGATAGGACCGTGACGCCACGATACTCCCAGTCGAGATATCGATCTCGTGAAGTTCCCCAGTATTTGTTCCGATCCAAATCCGCTGGCCCTCGTCCTCTAGACCTACCCCGGGCTTAAAGGCTAAAGACAAGCATTTGACAGTCTCACCATGGCTGAGGCTCATAAGCTGCTCACCGGTTGTAAGATCCCAGACTCGGGTCAGGTATCCGGTGGTACACACGTGCTTTCCGCATACATCCATGAGTCGTGTGTCGTAGCGAGTATTGATCTCCCGCGGCCCTGATCTGAGAACTGGAGGCCGCCGATTCGTATTTGATGCGTCCGGATAGTCAAGGCGTGCAACCGGGCCCTCGTCTGGAATATGTTCATCTTCGCTTATAGCCGGCCGCGTCGGCTGCCGGTCCACAACTGGCTGCTCAGGAATCGACAGAGGTTGCAGTGGCTTGATCTCTCGAGAGAATGACGGCTGGCGTTGGATTTGGCTTGGGGTCTGGATTGGGGTCTGGACCTCCACAGGATGTGAGTTGGCTCGGGAGATGGGTTTAGGGAGCGGAAGCGAGGGGCTATCACAGGTGCGGGGCTGTTGTGCGGGAGACCGGCCGGTCCTCCGTGATACAGAGGAGTGTCGCGGTGGCAGGTTTGGTCGCTCATGGGGGCTGTCGAACGAACGGTATAGGCGCGCGGATACCGGTGCACTATATAGCGTCTCCGGCTGCAAAGATTGACCCTTGGGAATCTGCACCGTTAGCGGCTTTGTCCTCTGTGGAGGCTCGGGTATTGGCCGCATTCGCAAAGCTGATAGTTCGCGCGGACCCCGTCCACCCCCAACAACCGGAGTAGATGACCTTTCCAATGACCGTGTTCGTGGTGGCCGATGTGGCGGAGATTGTCTGGAAGGCGAGCGTGGAAACTGTGGAGAGGGCCGCAGAGCGACGGCTCGTTTTGGTGATGATTTCTCGGGGCTGCTCGGCGGGGTACTAAACGGTGAAATACGGTCTTCGGAGGAGGCTCGCTGGGAAGACTGGGGAGCGAGGGTACTGGGGGTATCATGGAAGGCCAGCGCCGCCGGTTTGGCCGGGATCTTGGGTTTGGCGGCTCGATTGGCAGGTGGAGGCAGCGAGATGCTCTTCCCTTTGCGATCAGAGGGGCTCTCACGCAAGGATGCGGCGGAGTTCGTCAGTCCCGGCGACAGATGTCCTGCCGGCTGTTCCGATGGGACAGACGACGCGGTAATGGGGGTCGTTGGACGACCGGAGGAGCCCCGCGGAGGTACCATAGGCAGCGACTCCCGAGACGCATTCGGAGGGCTGCGCGACATCCGGACATCCTCACGATGGTCTACCAATGTGCCAAACCCTCGCGGGGGAGACCGTGGTGATTCTACTGTTAGAGTGGGCGCCAGTTGTGGGGAGGAGTGGAAATTCATCGACATGGGTCTGCTTTGCCGTCGTCCGGGCGATATCCCGGGGGATCCGCGAGGCCGCACAAGTTCGCCGTTCGAATGTTCGTATCGCCGTCCATTCGGCAGATCCGTCATCGAAGCCCAAGGGGAAGGACGAGGTAGGTCAAGGGAGGCTCGGGAGGATGAGCGGAGATCATCGCCTGCTTCTGGAGTTCGAAGGAACGAGTCGCGGGGTCCGTTAGGCAGGGCAGACGGGGATCGGCGGTGCGAAAGGCCCTCAAAGTGCGACAGAAGCGACGAAACCGGCCTCTGTAAATTAAGCTAAGTCAGCTTCTAGATTTAGAAGAGCATTCAGAACAGCCGCGCATCACGTACAATGGGGGCACTATCTGTGCCGTCCTTTCCCTTGTGGTTTCCCTCCATGACGACAGATCCAGCACCAAGATGGACCAGAAAGATGGATCATAGGCCCCTCAATCGTCAAATGCTTCTTATCTCGCCGCAAACCCACCGATATGTTGAATGAAGATTACCGACAGAGAACAAGACTAGTTGAAAAGGAGTGTTGTTTAAAGTGTATATGTATAGCGGAATTCTGGCGTCGTTGGGGCGATAACGGTCAGAAGGAGTCGATGGAAAGAGAATAGAGCCAAGGGGGTTTATTCAAAGGGCGTGTGAGTCAAGAGAGGAAGCAGGTGTCACGACGAGTCCATCGAGTTGAGCAGAGGTTGATGGGGATCGCAAAGGGGTGGAAAAAGAGAGAGGCGGGGGGGATTACGTGGAGGGGAGAGAAGAGAGACAAAAAGAGAGACAAAAAAAGACAAGAGACAGAGCACACGAGTGGGGATGGCTGGATGGGATGGAATGGGAGAACCATCAGAATTTGAGAAAGAAAGAGAGAAAGAAAGAGAGAAAGAAAGAGAGAAAGAAAGAGAGAAAGAAAGGAGAAGAGCCGATCATCACCTCATGAGAAGAATCCATGCATCCATCCATTTGATCTATTATTTAAGACCGACTACTATTGATTTTGAGTCGCGTGGATTATTTTTAGCCTGAAGAACCACCAACACTAATGACTTATCAGAAATCCTCCCCCTCAATCTCCATCTCGATCTCCATCCCCCCCTCCGCACAAGCTTTCCTTTCTTTGTCTTCTGATACCCTGTAAAAAAGAAAGGAAAAAAGTGCCACTCTCTATTTCTCTTTACCCCCCGTCATGTGGTACGAGTGCACCATCCCCCTTACCCATACTCCCCGCTCGACTCTAACCCAACATGTGCAGTAAACACATCCTCAACGCTCAGGTGGCCATTCGGTCTCCCTGCTGTACGTCCACCCTGTCATTCACTCGTTAACTCCGTCCGTTGTGGTTTCTAATCGTTCCACCGACAGGCCGCAAATGGTTCGACTGCGCCGAATGTCACCATGAACAAGAGTCGCACGCTCTTGCCAAATCCGCGGAAATGGTGCGCCCTCTTAATCTCTATCTAATCTCTACCTTATATCCCTGGGGAATCAACTGACCGGATATTTTGTCTATAGATATTCGCCTGTAAAAAATGCAAAAAGTGTTTCCGGAAAGACGCAGCCGAGTTCGATGAGAGGTAGTCAATCACCCACCACTCTACACCTCCCCCCACTTTGCCAATTAATCGACGATGCTAACTCGATTCTTTCTCCCTATCAGTGACGAATACTGCCCACACTGCGATAACCATTTCGTTATCGAAGCCATCACCCCGAAACCCACATTACAGGTCGAGGGTGAAGATGTGCGAATAGATTCCAGGTATATCCATCCACGAACACGAGAACGAGAACGAGAACAAGAAGACAAGGAGGATTAAGTGGCAGATACTAATGCAATAGCAGAATGCTCAAGGACGATCGAGTACGCGGAGACCAAGAACGGTCCCTTTTCAACGTCACAGATGCTGCGGATCGTCTAGGTTAACTGAGCCTCTGATGGGATACGATGATTACGACTTTTCTTTATACAGCATCTTGTTATACCGCCCCTTGATGCGATGCATATACCTCCTAACCACCCTTCAAAAAATCCTCTCAACCGTCATTAGATATCTAGATTATAAAAGGACGTTCCTGTTTTTTTTTACTCTCATCAAGGTGTTCGCTTCAGCACAGATTAAATAAAAGAAAAGCACGAGTCTCATAGGTCAACGTAGCCTTCCACCCTTCTAAATTAACTTGAAAAGGCTTCCTCAGTCTACTCCCGCGACGCCTCACCACCTTCACCTCCTCCCCGTGTTAGAATGGCCGCTGTCGTGGTACCGGAGCGGCCGGTCTTCTTCTTTGCCGCTTCCTCCTGCTTCTCCGTCTCGATGTTCTTCACGTACGACTCGATCTGGTCATCGGGCAACATCTCAATCGTTTTACCAGGCGACATGATAGCTACCTCGATGTTCTTGGCGCCGGTTTGGACAACCTCCAGCAACGACTTGATGGTGAGCTGAATCGTCTGCTCGCGGTCCATATCATCCTGGTGGTTGCGCTCGAGGAACTCGCGGACGGTCTTACTGGAGCGACCGATGGCATTTGCTTTCCTAAATACACAAACAAAAGTCAGTCATCCCTAGCAGTGATTTGGGAGACTGGTTGGGAAGGGGGGAACTTACCAAGCAGAATAGATACCGGACGGTTCTGTTTGGTATAGCCTGGGCACCTGGTCGTTCGGATCAAACCCAACAACCAGAGTACTGATTCCGAAGGGACGAACACCTCCACTCTGAGTGTATCGCTGTTGAACGCTAGCAATGTATTTGGTTATGTATTCAATGGTGACGGGGTCTTCGACGGTCAGACGGTGCGACTGAGCTTCTAGACGGGCTTTGTCGATGAGGATTCGAGCGTCGGCGTTCAGACCGGCGAAGGCGAGGATGGCATGGTTGTCGACGACGGCGATTTTAGATGGTGTAATGCGGGTATCTTGGAGCTTCAGGGCGGACCGTTTCTCGCAACCCAGGACGACGACATCCTTGCCTTTTACTCCAACAGCGCAGGTTCCTAGTTGTTTCCAGAAGAGAAGGTCTCAGTATGTGTTTAATGGGGAATAGTCAGCTCGTTCAGCGGTAGCTCACCTCGCTTGACGGCTTCCATGGCATACTCCACCTGGAAGACGTGCCCATCAGGGCTGAAGAATGGTTAGATGGTTAGATGGTTACATCTAAAACTAAACGGTTTGTATCCTCATACCTGAAAACTATAACCTGATTAGCATAAAGAGGTTCCACCCTCCAAAGGCAGTTATTCCCGGGAAGCTAAGCTATCTTACCTGAAAGAGCTCGATCGTATCCGGACATTATGGGCTAAGGGGAGGATTGATGAGAATTTGAAGCTGGAGAAATAGAATATGAAGGTGGGAAAGTTAAGGTAGAGAGAATGGGAGATGCAATTCGTGGTATCGAAGTCGTAGAATGCTGGGGATGCTAGAACCAGCCTGAGCGATGACACATGGAGGTGGACGCGAGTCCCGCGGTTGCCTCCGAGCTTCCCCCAACCGCCAAGCGCGCGGCTATTGGTTGTCCATCCGTGGTCAACACTGGACTATCTACCATTCTCCTCATTATTACTATGAGAGGGAAAGAGCATTTTCTTTCCCAAATAAACCAAGCGAAGTAGAGATTCCGGAGACTAGAAGCCTTAGATCTGATAATATAGTACGTAGTAAATAACCAAAAGAAACAAACTAGACTGCCCTTCTGCAAAGCTATGTCCAAACCCGAATCCATTATCCCGGCCAGGTGCTTGAATCGACGCCGCCAATATCGAAGCTCACTTCAAATATTTCTGTACAAGATAATTGCTGAAACAACGTACCGGGGATAAGAATGTACCGCTCGGAGGAAGAAAGCATGACCACAACATCGACTTTTTTCGGCGGAGGAAACAAATACCACAAACACAAAGCAGAAAAAAAGATACAAAAACAGTTGATGATTATGAACATTCAGAACAATCTTGTAGTACTCACAGTTCCCAATCCGTGTGCCTCGCATATCCCAAAATCTGTCGTTGCTGGCTCAAAAGGAAGACCCCAACACCCCCAACAAGTCCATTCCGTGTATCCCATCCGTGATCAGAACCGTGATTCTCCAATAATTCCTATTGCCGAAGAGCCCAGAGATGGACTCGGAAAACAAATAAACAATTTCTAGAATGCAATGCCATGCTTGAGCCAGCCCCCGCATCTGGTCTTGCCGTGATCAAAAGAACGGGTGCTCTTCCTCCTTGTCTTTTTTTTTTCTTTTGCGAGATTTCTCGGAGATGAGACAAGACGTGCTAAGCTCATGTTGATTGAGGAAAAACATCACCAAAAGAAGCGATGATCAGCCGAACTGGAGAATCGATGGATGAAACCGCCGGTCCACTTGTCCGGGTACACCCTCTATGCCATGAAACATCGCTTTCAAAAAAGAAAAAAACAAATAAATCACAACAGTAAAAAGTACCGAAAGGAGCTGAAATAAAGGGGTGCAAGAGAGGACAGAAGACGAAAGGGAAGATGAAAAAAGAGAAAAACCTCAAATAGGATGAAACGACAACACGCTACCGGCCTGCTCCTCCCAACCTAATGCACCAGAACTGTAGAATTCCTTATACAAACGCGCATCAACAAACATATACCAATGTATTCAGACCTCCGTATTGATGATAAACAAGCATGGGGAGATCGGCATCAAGAAAAAAAATAAAACGATAAAGCACTACCTAGCGGGTAGGGTATTAAGCAGGAGACTTGCTAGCGCCAGCACCATTGCGACGAGAGTGGCCATCATCCGACACAGTTAGGCCGCCCAAGCCCGTCGAAAGGAAGGCAAATGGATCATTCGAGCCATCATTTCCATAAAACGCTCCGTTCGAAGCACTCGTCGACGAGGCGTGGTCTGCTCCTGAGAAGGCTGCCTGGGTGGCTGGGTTGGCAAAGGAGGCAGCGGAATGCGAAGTGTTTGTCGAACCGTACCCAGCGTTCATCTGACCCATAGGGGGGTATCCACCGGGGCCACTTCCAAGCCCGGAGGGCAATCCGTAGTTATTTGGTGGAGCTCCAAACTGCTGGTTAAATCCCCCGAATCCACTGCCTGTAGAGGTAAACGGGCCCGGTGCTGGGGTGCTACTCATAGAGCTGTGGCCCATGCTGAATCCAGAAGGAGGTTCCATGGGGGAGGGGAACGCAGAATCGGCGACAACAGCTGCTCCAGACCGAGGAGCACCACAGCGCAGACAATTAATGTTCTTGGCGAAGTTATGATAGCCACACCCCTCAGATCCACATTTCCAATCACCTGCCCGGAATGGAACCACTCCTCCGTTACCTCCCATACCTCGCTGAGAGTGACCCATTCCACCACCATGACCATGGCCCATGTGAGGAGGTATCATCGATGGAGGACCATAACCGTAATTCCCATACCCCATTGGATCCGGGGCCGCAGCCATCGCAGGGAAGGAGCAACGGAAACAAGCCGTCCGGCGCTGGAAGTTCGAAAATCCGCAGGAGGGACAAGTCCAGTCACCAGGTCGAGGGCGATTCTTTGACGGCGGGAAGGGTGTAAGAATCTCAGCTGCACGGTCAAGGACACGGCTGGAGGACGGGGAAACCTCAATAGCCTTCTCATTAAGGGCACGGCCATTCATGCAGAGGCTCTCAGCGGCCTGCCAAAAGCGGGGGTTAGATATCCAGGCCACGTAGCAAAACAAAAGGTCAAGAAAAAGCCAGTAGCATACCTCTTCATGGGACGAGAATACGGCAAAGCCTGTACCAGTCGGTTTGTGCTGATCGGGAGTACGGAGAGTCCAGAAAGCGATCGGACGGCCACCAAACTGAGTAAACCAGCTCTCCAGCTCCGACTGCGTGGTATCATGGGGAAGGCCGCTCAGGTGGAGAACCTTGCTGCGTTCGGACAGGAAAGCACGAACGTCCGCCCTGGCATCCATTGGACGCGTCAAGATCTCCGGGTGTTCATGCGGTGGCTGAGACTTGCGGATCAAGCCACGAAGCACTCGGGCCAAGGTGACGGCTTCGTCCATAGCCCGGCGAGGGGAAGCGGGTGCCAGAGCCTGCAGATGGAAGGGCAGGTTGTGTTTGATCGGGGCAGAGGACTGAACGGGCTCAACTTCGAGAGCAGCACAGATGTTGGAAAGAGAGCTGGGGCCGAAGGGAAGGGACTCGGGGTGGTGGGTCTGCCATCTTTGATACTCGGTACGAAGGTCAAAGGTTCGTGAGTGTTGGAGGTATGGAGGAAGAACAACCGCCTTGTCTCGGGCCTCCCTAGGCAGCTGCACACGGAGATCCCAGGAGTCCAATGTCACAAAGGCAAATTCCAGGTTCTTGTTTTGGAGGTTTTCCTGGTAAAAGGAATCAAAGCGGTTGATGGCATCGCGGAAGGTACCTGCGGAACGAACGTGTTCCCAAGTCAAGGTTGTCAGGCTCGCTTTGGAAGACCGTCAGCCATTGAAATAGCAGGCCGAAACATCCGAAGTGGTAAGGAAGCGAAATGGAGGATAGAAGGTCACGGAATTGGTGGGAAATAAAGAATCGGTACAGGGTGCACTTACTGCAAAGCGGCGTAATTGGGGTGTTGACGGGCTTGACAAGCACACTCTCCCGGTGCAGCTAAGACGAAAAATCCAAGTCAGTGACAGGAAAGAGAAAGGTATTTGCCGTGAGTCAAGACGATGGGTTTCTTTTTTTCTTTTTGTCTTGTCTCAGTTGGGTGGCTCGAGCCCATTGTCCAAGGAAACAAAAAGGAAAAAAAGAGGGGGTAGGAGAGGACAGGAAGGAAAAATGGAAATGCGCACCTCCTCGCAGGTTTTGGTATCCAACAAGATCCACCCCAATTCAATCACCTCTGCGGAATCCTTCGTGACGTAGACGCCATGTTCATCACAGGTGGTTGCGACGTGGATGACAATGTAACGATCCAGCTTGGGGGTGGGAGCAGATACGGCTGCCATCGCTCAGTCTGTCAACGCTCGTTGCTTCTCAAGCCAACGGAGCGGCAGGGGGGAGGAGAAGAAGTAAGGAGGGAGGAAAAAAATCGTGTCTCCGCAAGTCCGGCAGAAGACACGGATTCACGACCAGAGGGGAGATACTGTCGTGAATCGAGAAAAAAAAAACAAAAGCAACAAAAAAAAGAGGGAGAAGGGGGGTGGAAGGGAAAGAAAAGAAGGGAAGGAAAGGAAAAAGAAAGGTAAGTCGACCAGGACCAGTTCGTTTTGGTGGTGGAGCGTCGAGATTAAAAGAAAAGTTTCGGGGTTTGAGGGGAAGAGAAAAATATTACGGAGTGCTTTGGGGGAAAAGCACCAGGTCAGAGCCCAGGATGGGATACATTATTTCAATAACCCATACTATTGATTCTCCGTCGACATCTACGTTCTCTCTCTACTGGAAATGCTCAATATTGATGGCTGTGAGTCTGGTTTTGCTGCCGATACGATATTTCATCCTGAAGTACAACTCGAGAGGGACGAAACGGGGTACAAATCAGAATATTAACCGAGCTGTCACCCCCATGGAATGAGGTAGGAATTACTGACGGTGAGGAATGCTGTCATGCTGTTTAGTCGACCGTTTAAACAATAATAGTCTCAGTTAATCAAGTTAATTTCTATCATTGCATTGGGTTTTTTAGCCTCATACCGCCGTCCAATGTATGATTATTGAGATGGGCTCGATTGAAACGATGATACCTTGGATCGATTAGGCCGAGCTACTTTCCACCTGTCGCCTTCCGTCCTCTCCCATACAATATCCCGAATCCCATGGCGAGAAGAAGAAGACGAATAATAATAATTATAATAATAGGGGATGATATGAGGAAGGTGAGGTGATTCCATCATGGATGATAGTACAGTATCTTACCTCCTTCACATCTCCGGTGTACGAGTCCGACCTCCGGAGCAATGAGGACCTCCGCAATCTACCAAAACACCTTTGTGATGAGTTCTTCAGACGTCAATCCTGCGGAAAAAGAAACCATGATCTTATTTTCACGCATCATTCAGCAATCCCATTAACTGTCAAGCTTTCAAGAATGGGTGTTTCTCTCAACGAAATGGAAATAAAACGACGAGAGGCCAAAAAAAAAAAAAAAACGGGTTCCTTTCTGGCCCGAGTCTTAAAAGCTCCACTATCCGCCGGTCTGGCATCCGAAGGAGCACCTTTCGTCTCTCATTATTGGCCGAGGGCTGGGTAATATTACGACGGGACCGTAATCCATCCTGTCACTCTGTGTAATCTGACAAGAAAGAATCAAGAGTAAGAATGAGGCCACACGGATGATTCAAGCGCTGTCATTCATAGGCGCCGGGGGGGTATTATTAATCTCAAGAACAACTCATCCTTGAATAATGAGAACGCAAATCAATCAAATGCAAGGGAAGATTTGAACTTTAAAGTCCCCGATGTCAATTGACATCTTTTCTCCTCGATGCATCTCCAAAGGACGACGTCGACGACATTTTGGGCCTCTGAAAAAAAGGGAAAGGCCAAGCTCTTATCAGTTCACCATCTCATGCCATCATCAAAACATCGACCTAATGACAGATTCTCTCACCGTCTCAAGATTCATGTGAAATCGCAATTATCTTTATCGAGCCAGAGCCCCAACATGGGGACACTATAGTCATAATCCGCAATATGCACTCAGTTGTTGGGTATAGATTCTAGAATCTTTGCCAATTTAAGTTTCAACCTTAAAATTCAGGCTCAAAGTATATACAATGCGGCTTTGCGCGAATATCCATCACCCGAAAACACTCGAGTATTCCACGAACCTTTCCCCGGTAGAATTATCGTGGTATTTGAGGCTTTCCCCCATAAAGTACTCTCTTACTAAAAGTGTGCTTCTTACTGTCAGCCTAATGCTGAGAATCTACATGTTTAGCTACTCGAGAGGTGCCTATATAAATGCTCAGCGATCAGAAGCTGCTACTAAAATACCTCGTGGCTTCGCCTCAAATCGGTCGATAGGTACCTAGGTAGTTATATAAGAACCTTGATAATCTCCAGAACCCCCCCCCCCCCCTCCCCCCCTCTTCAAAACAATCGATCGATTCAATTTAAACTTCATGAAAGCCCATTCATCGGGCCCATATTCCATCTCTAGCGTCATGCTATCATCCCGGAATTTTCAGGTTTGACTCTCATATTATCCCCATATCTTGCCTTCCTGGCTTCCTCCTCAACTTCACTCCACTCTTCCATCAAACCTCATATCCTCCATAATTCTAAGACAAGATTATCAACATGGCAACCCCAAACACTACCCAACTGAAATAACCCGCTCGTCCCTCAAAAAACCACCCAGCCAGCACTCTGGCTGGTACCGCATCCACATCCTCTACGACCTCCAACACTACACGCAGAGGCCCGACTCACACGCTCGTCTCAAGACCGGTTAGCCGATCCATCCTACATCGGAGCCCCCTATTTCACCGATGGCGAGGCAGCACTAATCAAGAATATGACAGATAGGGGGGATAGAACAACTCGAGCCCAGGTCATCAAGTCAGAGGTCCAGGAGCAACTTGACAGACGGAACAAGAAGCGGGTTGAGAGCGGGGACTACCGGGTGTGTGCGGCGCAAGATCTTGCTCCTGGGCTGGGGGGCGTCGCTGGGGATTGATATCAAGCTGTTAGATAAGGATAAACGGTTTCTGGATTTGGTGGAGAGGAACGGGCTAGAGCTCAGGGAAGAGAAATGGGAAGGGGTTGTGGTTAGGTCGTTTGCGCCGAAGAAGAGAAGGGAAAGTTGAGAGGGACGGATCTGACCAAGAGGTGAAATAGGGGGAAATGTCAATCAGTTGAGTAGGTAGGTATGTCGTTGTCAATATGTACAAGGACAAGGGGGAGTATACTAATTAAAAAAAAGGGATCATTTACACTCATAACCAAAGAAAACATGTAGGTACAATTGCAACCCCGAATCACTACCACCCTCCAAACGCCAAACTAAAACAAGACGAAAGCAAAAATTAGTCCTCATCATGCGTCTCGGATTTGATTATCGTCATCCGACTGTCTTCTTCCTCGTCTTCTTCTATTATACTCGGCTCCACGGATATAGCCGGACGCATTGCCCCCAGTTCGACAGACGGACGAACGCTTCTCGACCGAACACTAGCGGAGCGGACACTCGCCAGATCGCTTTCATCGTCCACCGTTCCCTCGCGGATCCTTGCGCTGGCTGGTCGAGATCCGTACGATACAGCCAACAGCTTCAGTATGACGTTCTTCACCTTGACGAGGGCGTTCCGGCCGGCTGCTTCGGCAGCAATACCCTCTTCAATAGTCTGGTCGAGCAGCTCCTTGACCTCCTGTGCGAGTGCGGCATTCTCTGGGGTGATCTCAGCTTGAGCGCTCTGGGCACTCCTGATACTGGAGCGGAAGGGGTCATCTCCTTCGGGGTTGCGAGAGCTTGAGCGCGAAGGAGCGGCTGTCGGTGGGGCAATGTGAAGCTTGCTGAGGAGCGAGAAGAGAAGCTTCTTCTCTTCCTTCGAGCAGCGGTTGGGTCCGGTGCTGATACCCAACACCCGCTCGAGGATATCCTTGACCAACTCGAGGTGGATGAATCCGCATGCGCTGGAGCTTGGGGCCCCACCGGCAAGAAGCCTCTCTCCACCAAGGCCGACAACTCGGCGTTCATCAGTCCATTCTGACAGCATGCCGAGGACACCAGTCATGAGCGCCTTCAACTCCTTCTGGCCGGCGGTTTCGTCGATTTCGCCGTCACTGTCTTCCTCCGCTTCCAGGGAATAGTGTTCTTCCGCGGAATTTAGTACTGCACGGATAACAGGGACGGTAATTTTCCGCATATGATATGTGTTCTCTGGTCGGGAGTGACAGTATACAGGGAAGAAATAAGCCAAGGACTGCCTGAGGGCGGGGATTTCACGAGTTCGAGGGTGGAAGAACGAAACAACAAGAGACTGAAGCAGGGTCTCGATGGCGTTTTGGTTGAACTCCTGGATGACAGGGGGGATATTGCCACCAGACGGGGAGAAGGCACTTGTGAGCAGGAGTTTGGAGAGAGCCGTGGCAGCAGCAGTCTGCACAGTGTTTGGCGAGCTGGCTTTCAGGGCACGCGCAAAGACCTTCAGTAAAGGCTTCTGGAAGACCGGCGGTGATACCGTCTCCTTGTCAGCCTGGGTAACAGGCACCAACAATGAGGGATGTGTTGTCAGCATATCACACAGGATCTGAATGGCAGTAACCTGTAAAGCCTCGTGACCTTTGCTATAACAATGAATGAAGAGGGTCATGTTTTCCTCGGCAAGCGTCTAGTACGAGAATTTAGCATGGATACCGGACCAAAACAACCGGTTTGACTCACCTTATCCAGCAAACAACAAAGTCCCAAGCACTCCAGACCTCTCTCACGAATGGGCGCTTCATGACTCCGAACTGCAGGCACAACAAGGTTATTCAGCATAGTCACCAAGTTCATGTTGGCTTGGAGATTGCCCTCGACGTTCTGCAGCATGCACAGGGCAATGTGGAGACACTTCATGTTGACAACGATTTCACGCAGAACCTTTGCCTTGGCCTCTTCCTTGTTAAACGGCTTCTCCTCATCACTGAGTGGAGTTTCAGATCGATGGCGGCTGCTAGTATCATCGCTAATCTCGGACTTTGCGGACACAAAGCTGTCCTCCGTGATAATTGTGTCGTGGACCTCAGCAATAGCTTCCAATACAACGCTGCAGAATTCGCTTTCAGCGGCGGCATTTGGTCCACAAACACATCGTAGCGTTTCAATAGTAAGCTTGGTACATTCCTCTGGAAGTTCAGGGACGGCCAACGATTCGCGCAGGAGGGAGAACATCTTCCGTCGGCCGACTTCGTCACTATAGTCCAAGGTCATCGCGATATGTAATAACTGCTCGACGATGAACTCGGTCTCAAGACTATCGTCGTCATTGGCATCACTGGCGTCTTTACCTAGCTTTTTTCGTTGAAGTAAATCGGTCATATACCTAGACAGATAGTAGGCAAGAGCCGTAACGACGGGAATCTTCTCGTCGGCAAGGTTCTCATACTTGCCATCGTTCTCCACACGACAGAAGTCATTGAAAGAGCGCAGCAGAAAAGACGATTCGGCAGTTAGATTCTCCCAGAAAGGATCATCAAAAGTAATCTCCTCACGATAATCCGGGCGGCCTTCCCAAAAGCTCCGCATCGCCTCGTGCGCAATTCCAGATTCCATTCCAGAGTTTAAAACATCAATACGCTCCAGAAGCTCCAGGAGCGCGTTGATATTAGGCGGGGAGCGTTGACCGTTCTTCTCGGGGTCGCTGTTGGTACCAGCACAATCCTCGACCCATCGGTCGTAGAATAGTTTGCCCGTCGCCTTCCTGACGCTCTCGTCACGGTCGCGCATACCCCACCTCAGCAGCTTTTCTCTCATCGATAGAGACAAGTGGCGGAAATCGCCGAGCGTGGGGAGCAGTTTAGAGTATAGGGCGCGTCGCGTTGGCGCATCGAGGTCGCGGGCTCGTTCCAAGAGGTATGGAAGCGTTCCTGGAACAAGAGGCAGGTTGAGCAGTAACGTTCTCCTCACCTCGGCGCTCGTGTCGTTCTGCATGATCTCCACGAGCTTTTCCACCAAAGCAGATGAGCTCTCGTCATTCCCATCATCATCCTCCTCCTCATTTCCGGCCAGGCGGCCAAGGCCCATAACGGCCTGAACGCGAACGGCCGGCTCCTTGTCCCGAATTCGCTTCAAGAGTCCCTGTCGGAGAGTGTGGTATAAGTCATCGTCGACGGTGTCCAAGGAATTGACAACGTGGGCGATAATCTGCGTCGCACGGAAGCGCACTGTCTTATCCTTCGCGGACAATAGGGGAACTATGAGGGCGACAAGGCTCGTTGTCAAGTGGGCTGTCGGTGTCTCATGGCTATTCTGAATCTCGTCATCGTTCTCATTCATCCCAAAAATCTCAGCATCTTTCTCTGCGGAGTGCACCAGGAAGCTGCCAAGGAATTTTAGGATACGATCACCAACGGGCTCTGTTTTCTTGATGGTCAGGATGCGCAGCATACAGCGGCCGACTTCGATATTGAATTCTTTTTCGGGCAGTGTCTCTTCGCCCGGCGTCAACAGCTCCTTTCGGGCCTCGGTATTTTTCCCATCCTTCTTGGAAGACTTTTGCAAAATGCCACAGCAGGCTTCTTGAACTTTTCTTAATCGTACAATGAGCTTCCGGTGTCCAGTTGTGGAGCGCTGGGCGTCGGCGAAAATTGCGCACACATCACGGCGCAGATTGGGTGCGGCTTCGGGCAGTGCGGGCTCCTCAGGGATTGCGATAGACGGTGTCGCGGAACCAGCGCGACCCGACGCTGAGGGCTGAGAGGACGGCTTGCGAACTGTGCCTGAGTTTGAACGGGCGGAAACTCGAGCAGGCATGGTTGGAGAGGGGTAATAATTGGGGGTATCGACGTCTGTCAGTTGTGGTGGGTTCGAGGGGGGTTGAAAGTCATTCTAGAACAACAACATGAAGCAATTAACAGGATTTCTGGTGTAGATGCCGTTGAATTCGGCGGGGGAGGTCGTTGTTGATGAATCTCGTCGCTCAGGCTGGCTATGTTGGTGTTGTTATGATTCCTCTAATGAGGGACGATCGTTGCTGAGAGTCACGGGGCGGAGGATAAACAAACATCCCAAACAGGAAATCCGCAGATAAGGGCTAGGGCAGGTCACGTGTGTATCCCATCCGCTCTAGTTTCCAAATACGGTAATCCATTTTAGGTACGAGGGGTAGTCGAGAGTTGCGATGAATATACGGCGTAAGGCCCGCCAGAGCAAGATGGTCGAGTGGTTAAACTCTTGGAAACAGGATAACCCCCATCGAGGTCATTCCAAGAGCCCACTGTTTGGCAACGTTTTTATTAGCCATTCAGGGTCGGCGGTTTGAAACGTCTCCGCAATTATTTTGAACACCTTTCTAACTATTTACCACCACGCGTGAGGTTAGAATAAATGAAACCTTTTACCCCTTTAAATTATTATTTTTATAAATAAACACTACTTTTACATATTTACTTAATTGCTTCTTTTTTAATTAATATATTATAAAAAAAAATCAGGATTATATTTCCTTCTCTGCTTTAAAAATACTCGTAGGCCAGAACCCAGGTACGCCGCGGTTCTAATCGAATACTACTATGAATATAATCATTCACTAAAAGATACCCATGCTTCATTACACCGTTGAGATTCATTTACAATGGCAATCCAAGTCATAAAACAGTCAATCCCCTCGCTCTCCCATACCCATTATATCCAACCCCCCTCAGATTCCACTCCGAATGCTCCCTTTGCCAATTCCCCCCAGCATCAACGGCCCTGCTCACAACCTCCCTCCCTGGTCCTTTTTCCATTTTAACCTCTGCCCTCCACAAGACCCAACACCACTTCTTCGCTTCCTTTTCTAACAAACCAGCGTCTTGAATCTGCGCATCTACCCAACTCCTCCCCCCATCCGCGGAAACCTGCACTCCAACTACTGGACCATCCGATCCCCGTGGCACTGCATACCCCTTCACCTCCAACTTCCCTGAATCTAGCAAGTGAACAGCCTCACCATCCTCAGGTACCGCTACCACCGAGTTAATCGGCACATCCGACATGGCCGGTATGCAAGCCCAGTACGGTTCCGCGGAGGCCTTATCCACCGCCTCAGGCGGAAGCACCTTGTAGTCAAATTGCTGGTAGAAGTTGCTTGACTCGTGGTCCTGCACCGTGATCCTGTCGAGCCATTTCACCCATCGCGCACCTGCGATTCCAGGCAGTACAATGCGGACCGGATAGCCGTGTTTCGGCAGAAGGGGCGAATCATTCATCTACAACACCCCTATTAGCATTGCACTCCCCCGAAGCTTCCTCCGGGGGCTTTCTAGGGGAGAAGGAAAGGAAGTCTAGCCTCCAACCCGAGAATCGCCTCCGTATCTCCCCTCATCACCCTCTCCAATTCCACACTCCCTCCAAACCACCCATCATCCTGACATGGAACCTGATAGCAAGAGAACGCCACATGCAGTCCCATCCATGGAGGGTTCTCCTGTAGTCCAGCCCTGCGTAGGACGTCGCTGAGTCGAGGACCCTTCCATTTACAGTTCATCACCGCAGCGTCTCCCCAGTCAATGCCCTCTACTTCCTTCAGCATGGTCCGCATTGTGTGACGACGGTTTCCGGCGCATTCCAAGGCACAAAGGACCTCATGCTGAGGAAATTCCGCGGCAAGTTGGTGGATGGTTAGATGGAGTGGGTGGGAGAGTAGACCATCGATATGAACGGTGTGGGTTTCTGCCGAGAGGTAGGGGATTGGGCCATGGTTGCGGTCATAGGAGATCGAATGAGGCGTAATGAACCTGTCTCCTCATTAACTTTTGTTATATTTTGTAGGCGTTGTTAGAGGTGAAGGACAGCGCGTATATACCTTGAAACGAGGTTTTTGATGGGTGGTTCCCGGTTCAGGGGGCTCTCGATAGAGTATTGTGTTTCCTGTGATGGTTTATAGGGGCTTATACAGGAGTAGAGCTTCAATTAGGCTTACTGTACAGCTCATTTTGGTTTTGGGGCAATTGATGGCGTGGAATTGAGGTTGGGAGTGAGTATTCTGGGACGATCTTGTTTGCTTGACGTCATCCAAAGCTAGAGTTAGAGCCACATCGCTGTCACGACAAGTAGAGTTTGGAAGCTGAAAGTTATGTATAAGGATTGACAAGTGATGTTTAGAATCTCCAAAAAGGTAGAAGCCGACTTTACTTTGACTGAGCGAAAGCAATTGCGCCGCCAATCCTTAGACACGAAGCAGTCGAATCTCAACTTAGGGCTATTTTATCGACGAGCTCCTGTTCTCAACAAATATTCTACGAGGCGCTGCAGTTCCTTCACAAACAAAGAAAGAATTCCATAAAGCCAGAAATGCACTAGTCCTGCCATTTGACCTGTACAAAACCCCTCTTTCTATTAAGGCAAACCTACCCTCGCCAAGTTTACAGCAACTCTCACGATCTTGATCGATCGATCTACATCAGTCGAATCCGCCATCAGAGCCAGCGCTGTCCTTCTGCGCGTCACACTCAGTTACTATTAGGAATCAATATCCATTTTAGACTTTCGTTGCCTCCCTTACATGGAATCCCCATTCCTCCACGTCCATGCCTACATACCACACCCCCGTCTACCCACGCGTCCGTATTTGAAGCCTGTAGATCCACCTGTAGTTTCACTTTATTTGTTTCTATTTCTATACTTTTCCAAAGCACCGATTGCTTGACCAAGTACAGCTAGTACTCCTATGTAGAACATGGCAAAGAACAAATTCGACGTCGACGGCAAGGTGCCTTACCTACGTCCCCCTATACTTCTTATCATACCTACCTAGTCACCACTAACCAATTCTAGCTCGTCGTTGTCGCAGGCGGATCAAGAGGCCTAGGGAAAGCAATGGCCCTCGAACTCGCAGCGAAAGGTTCTCTCTTCTCTCTCCTTCCTCCTTTCCTCCATTTATCAAGCCAGCAATAAACCTAACATAACCTCCATATGGATGAAAAACAATAAAGGCGCAAACATCCTCCTGCTAGCGCGCACTCACGCCCCCCTCCTCGTTGCCCGCCAGGACGTCCAAGCCGCATGCCAATCCTCAAGGCAAATCGTCGATGCGATCCCCGTTGACCTGACAAAGCCAGACGAGGTCGTGTCCCTCCTCCTCCTCCTCACTCCTTCCCCGTCATCAGAAACCGAGCCAAAAGATAAAACCAAACCGAACTAACAAGCGATGTCGCATGTACTAATATAGGTCTCCGAAGTTCTCTTAAAATATCACTCCCCGGATATCCTCATCTGTACTGCGGGGCACACACCCCCCGGTCTAAATTCCCAGACACAGACACAGACACAGACAGAGCCAAAGCCAGATATCAGAGCAACAGGTCTTCTAGCCGATCTCCCTACCTCCTCAATCCAGTCTACGGTCGACTCGACCTTCTACGCGACCATCTTCATCGTACAGAGCTGTCTGAAGAGGTGGAGGTCCGACGCCGTGACCCGGCTGCCCGGGTCAACGAGGCATATTATCCTCACATCTGCGATTGAGGGGCTGGGCGTAGGAGGATGTCCGGATGAGTATGGGATGGGTCATGGTGGTGTGAATGTGGCGTATGCGGCGTCCAAGGCGGCGATTCGGTCGTTAGCGGATACATTACGGGCAGAGGCATTGTGTTATAGCGCGGGGGAGGCGTTTCAAGTGCATGTTAGTTTCCCGGGGAGGGTGGTGATGGGGGGTGGGGATTGGGAGTCTCGGTCTCAGTTGGGGAGGGATGGGCTTTGGGCGAAGTTGAGTGGTGGTGGTGGTGGTGGTGGAAGGGTTCAGGATGCTGGGACTGTCGCGAGGAAGATCCTGAGAGGGGTAGAGCAGGGGAGGACGTACATCACTGTGGACTTTCGGGGGGAGGTGCTGTTGAATGGGATGCGGGGGCCAAGTCCGCGGTTTTGGACGCTGTATGAGTTTTTTCTGGGGATGGTGGCGGGGGTGGTCTGGTGGGTGCTTAGAGTGGGCTGGGATCGGAGGATGAGGAGGTACGGGAGGGAGCAGGGGTGGGATTAGGTCAGTTCAGTTCAGGGTATTAGAAATATGTATCTTATAATAAAATAATAATTATCATCGTTCACGCTCTAATATCTACACATGTAAAGGGTTACATATACTATACAACGGAGTAGCGAGTCTATACGCACCACCTCTCCAACAGCAGAGCAAAAGCAGCAGAAAACGCCATAATGCAACCCATCTACCCATAAACAACCCAGACGCCGATCCCAAGAGTCACACAAGAAAAGCCAAACCAGACGGATCGAAAGATTACTCCTCCGACGGCATCCTCATATACGCATCAATAGCAGCGCTAAACGCCGCGAAACCCACACAGCCCGCCGCAGCAGCCTGCGGTCCCGCCTTAGCACCCAGAATACCACCGGTGATGCAGCCCGCCGTGACACTATTCGTGAGGTCGTTCTTCGCGCGGAGTCCCTCAATGCAGCATTCCGTGCCGGAGTAGAGCGCACCGACGATACCGAAGTTCTTGGCCGATGACCAAGAGCGGGAGCCCATGTCCTTGAAGCCGCGACGGACTTGTTCGCGCCAGGGGAGGTCCATGATAGCTTTCCCTTGCGGGGTGAATGAGGAGTCGTAGGACATCTATCGGTGTTTCAATATATCAGTACCGTACCGTAATTATTAACTCTTCGGTGGAAGTCGTTGGTGGAGGTGGGAATACTCACACTAGCCATGAACAAACCGAATACACCACCGAGACCGAATCCCATAACGCCCGACATGGCCGTTTTCAAAGGACATGATTCCATGCCTCGTTGCATCTACATCCTGATTAGCAACTGTGGCTTCGCCCAGAGTAAGATAAAAGAGTGCACTCACCATCTTCACCATAGCCTGCTCTTGCTCGTTCATTCCCTGCATATTTGTCCCCCCAAATCCCGCCAGGGGAGCAATAGGCGCCGTCGTGTTCATGATGGAGGATTCTCGTTCGATAGAATTTCGCAGTCGGGCGCACGCGGAGAGAGAGAGAGAGAGAGAGATAACAAATCCAAGTTCCTAGAAAGAAGCGTACAATATATCACAGCGGAAACCCTTTCTCAAACGAAGGTTAGAAAGAGGGGTTTGTCAAAGAAAGTCGACAAAAAGAAAGCGCTTCGCAACGAAAACAACAAGCAAGCTTGCAATGTACACTCCGGGTTGCGGAGCGGAGATGGCGAATACAAAATTTATTTTTCCGGTGGACGAAAGAGACCACTCGCGTAGGAAGTCACAGCACTGTCACGTGTACAGACCAAGGCACTCAGGCACCAATAAACCTCCAGCCAATCAGCAACAAAGAAACCCACCTATACCTTTAGGTCTCAGATGGCTGAACATTTCAACAGATGGAAACTAAGCACCCCCTAGATCCAAAATCCCTCGGTGGGAACGGGCCCTTCTGACTAAGGATTACTATACCTCGGTGCCGGGGACAGTTCATTCTGCGCTTGGTCGCCGACCCCTGCGAGGTAGGGATGATATCCAAACATGGCCTCCATCGCTGTTCGGCGAGAACGCACCACCGAATATGATCGTCAACGGGATCGAAGTTTAGGCAGTTTTTGTGGGATTTGCCTGTGCAGTCGGGGAATCGCGCTCGGGTTTTGAAGATTCGCCAGCACATTTTCTCTGCTATTATGGGGGCTTGGAATGTCTGGGGTGAGATGGAGATATATCTCGGGCACATGGGTACATCAAACAACTCGGGAAACTGGAATGAAGGATTAACTTGGAAACAACTTTCTTTTTCTCTTTTATACTGCCACTGGCTTCGAAAATGAGCCTCTAAGCCTTGTTGAATCTGCCCTCTGCAATCTCCCCGTCAGCCTATCGTAATCGTGAGGTTCCTGGGAATGGCAGCCTCACCGCATCACACCATGAGTCTGATTGGTTCTTGGCCCTCCTTGGTGCTGCAGATGGGATTGGGAGCGGGGGGATTGCATAATTGCTATCTCATGACTTGAGAGAATGAAACTAGTTTTGCTCTTGTATATGTCTAGTACAATTGTGTAGCCTAAAAGGTGTAATGGTGTAGTAGATTCTACTAGTTTAACATGTATCTAAAACAAGGCCAAAGATTCCAGTCATAAACTTGGGCAACCTGTGAAAGACGAAAACTGGGCGGGGAGCAGGAAAAGGAATGTAAAGAAAACGCTTCATCATTAGCGTATTGGGAGATATTGGAAATCATAACCCTGCGTTAATCCATGAAGTCGGTTTGTCATGCTCGAGATGTAACAAAATCGGTCCGCCAGGAAATGAAAAATGTTAGATCGTGTATGTTCGTGTCCGTATATACAGCAGCACCCAGCGGCGTTGGAAAAGAAACAAAAGTGCCATGGCCGAGAACCATGGTCTTTGGGTTGAGAAGGAAAGAAAAGAAAACATTTAGTCTTTCTTGTCGTCCTTATCTGGGGTCGGGGAACCCAGTGGACTCTTGTCGGGGGAAGGCGAGAGACTTCGTTCCCACTCCGCCATCAGATTAGAGGCAGTCCGGGTCAGTTTTGACGGCGTGAATTTCGTAATGGCAGGCCATGGAATGCCATCGGATATACTGTGATTAGGAATGAGCGACTCGTGGTTCCAGTCACCGAAACTAGAATCGGAAAAGATTAGCCGCCAGAGTCGTTGATAAAAGGAAATGAGAAAAAGATGAAAGGGGGAAACGAGAGAAGAGGTCTCACGCTCTGATATAAACCAGAACCTACCTAGTACTGGTACGAGGACTGCTGGTTTGAGTCGTCGGGGACTGGTCGTGCTTCGACTCGATGGTAGAGCGGCTTGAGGAGGGAGTATGCGTCTTCTTCGGTTGTGGAGTATCCCAATCATCCCAGCCCTCTTCAACATCGAGAAGGCTGGGGGATGCGGGATCGGTCGGACCGCTTGCGGGTGCGGGTTTGGGGGTTCTGTGAGTGTTTGGGAAGTTCTGCCCAGGTGAATCAATGCCGAATTCACTCCAGAACGAGACGTCTATGTCTGCCGGCTTAGAATCTTTACCAGTTGTTTTTGCCCCCGCTCCCCTAGTGCCCGACGGCGATCGCGAGGGCTTGCCTCCTTGTACAGACAATCGGTCTCTGCTGTGCGAGGTTGCGCTGGAATCCCGCTTGCGGGGTGGCTGCATCGTTCGCGATTCGGTCGCATTTATCCCTTCATCTCCCACTGTAGCTTGTCTAATATCCTCTAAGAATGTCCAGAGTCCCTCCCGCAAATCGGATGCCATCTGCTTGCCCGTACGCATGAGCATTTCCCGCGAAGGCGGAGGCATTGTTTTTCGCCACTGGGAGATCATATCCTCCGTCGGACGGCCAGGGCTAGGTGTGATTGAGCCACGATCGACAGACGGCATCGTCGCAGATCGTGGAGGCCGGCCCATGCGCTCGCTATCCCCCTGACCGGTTCCAGACTCGAATCCCGACTGCTTGCTGCCTGGAGAACCTGGCGCGGGCGAGAGCAGGGACAAGGTCCGGGTATGGGAACCTTGAAACACCCGTCGCCCGTTCGCCGAGATCGTGGTCCCATTTGTGGCAGCCGCACGCACGCTTTGACGGCGCTCCAGCTCCCGGCTGATTCTGACCTGCGCGATCGCAGGACTTCCAGGCACGCTGACACTGCTATCCGGGTTCTGCAAGCTGTTGCTGCCCGAAGAGTCCCCAGACACCAGGTCCGGGGACTTGAGAGGCAGCAGAGGTTCCGCATGATGGTTGATTTCCGTCCGTTTCCTGGTCTTTTCTGATGAAGCCCATTGCTTCTTCAACGAAACCAGCTCCGCTTCCGCCCGGTGTAGTTCTTCGCGCAGCTCCAGCACTTTGCGTTCTTGGGAGGCGATAGCGGTCAGCAAGCCGGAGCCATCGTCTTGGCCGTCAAACGGCACGGGGGTCGAGATGGAGTGGACGGGGGACTGGCGAGCAGAGGTTCGAGTGACTGGTGTCATGGATCCCGATGGTGATGACGACGCGCCTGGATCGAAGGCAGGCACGTTGATTGGAAAGTTCAAGGTGAGACGCTTGGCGTGACGAGCGGCACCATGAGGACGAGGAGGGAGAGACGATCGTTTCGACAGGATCGGAGGTGGAAGGTCTTGGGAAAGCCTCGTTGAAGGTGGCGGGAGCTCAGCAGCAGCAGCAGCTGGAGGCGACGGCATGAGAGTCTGGGACGCTTCCGGCGTGGAATCCGTCAGGTCCGTTCCCGGGGAATCCCCCATCGCGGAAATAAGTAAAGAGGGACAAGTTCGAGGGGAATTATGGCAGGGATAACGGCAGAATCATGACATTCCAGTCGAGCGCTTAAAAAGAATAACGAAGGACGAAAAGCGAAGGAGAGAATCAAAAGTGGATGAGGGATGGAAAAGGGAGTGTGAGGGCGAGGTGGGAGATGGGAGGAAGAAGTCGAGGGATGAGAGGAAAAAGGAATGTGGCTGTCAGACGAACAGGAAGAAAGAACAACAACAATTAAAAGGCGATGAAAGAGATGAGATGGGAAGACCGACAGCAGGGGCGAGGCGAGGCCAGTGGAGGAATTAATGTGAATTAATCTTAAGCCCAGCCCGGCCGTTTAATTAGTGTTCTTTTGGCCCCTCGAGGCGCTTCTCCATCGCCAGCCGCGTATCCTTTCCATTTCAGATCGCTCAGGGGTCGATCGACAGAAGCTTTCATGAGCTGCGGTGTTTCATCCAACAATATCATCAAAACATATAAATTAGTCGAGCGTCAATGGTAAAACGGAGGAAAAGGTCGAGGTCTCCGAACCTCACAGAGCCTGTCTAGCTCGTACCCGATTCACGAGATCTCTAAAGAACATGCTATTTCTATGATATCGAAATATCCAGCTCAGTGACTGCATAGATGGCAGCCAACCGAATGAGAAGAATTTTCTTTTGATACCATTACTGTATACCTAGGCAGAACCCCTGAAAGCTATTAGGATATCCAATACTAATCTTGAAGACGATATAAACACCGAATCCCGCGATTATTCGCAAATTAATATCCCTATACAATCTCGATTAATTACACCGGAATGCAGGCGACAAGCACTTGTTGAAGAGCTCCAGTCTCCACCCAAAGCCACGAGAAAATGAAACAGGCCCACTACTCTATATATAGAGTTCCCCTGGAAAAGATGGAAAAGAGACACGACGACAACAGCATGGGGAAAAATCCAAGTAAGGGATGCTCGGAGGTACGGCCCGTAGATATAGAGATTATAGATCGACAACGACGTTATGAGGTTAAAAAGATTCTCATTACCTGGTAAAACTCGGACCTAGGATCTAGAAATATACAAGAATCAAAAAATCACACATACTTACACAAACACCAACACCACTTGTATCTCACAGACATGATGGACAGTTCCAAAAATAAGCAAAGAAAGAAAAAAGATTAGCCGCCCCTGCCTATCAGGGACAAGAAGCCGTCAGATAATCACAAGCTCAAAGAGAGTAAGGAAAAATAAATGCACCAGAAAAGAAATATTGGCCATTCTAAACGCCGGAACCCAGTCCCGGGGGAATGATTGCAAAATAAATTAACTCCAAAGATGAGGAAATGAAAGAGAGTAACGATGAGGAGACCACCAGGTCACGGCAAGAGTAAGACTTCCTCGACTTCGGACAAAACGAGAGATTAGATCATGGCCGGTCGATATGAAGCGAGGGAACCGGAGCAATGCAAGTAGGCGAACGAGCGGGGGGAATGACCATGTGCCGAATTAAACGCCCCAGACCATTTTTGTACAGTGAAAAGAACGAAGAAAGACAAAGTCGGAAGCTCTGGATGTAGGCGAGACAGAACATCAGAGTCCGGGCCAGCGATTGCGAAGACCCTCCGACCATCGTTGGTACAGAACATCGGATAGCTGCTTGATGTGCTCCATTCCGGGCACTGGTTGGCCTGGGAGATTGGCCATCTGCACTGGCTGCAGATTCGGGTCAGGCACCACAGCGGACTGTCGTCGCCGGTGGCTCTTCAGGTGTGGGTTGTTTTGTGCGAGGACCAGGCGCGGCCTCTGTGGGGATTCAGGAGGTGGAGCCTGTGGGACGAGACTTGACAGCTTGGGGTCGCTGGGCCGAAGAAAAAACTTCATTAGTAAGGAGCTCTCACCGAACTGGGGATGGATTACTCTTGGCTTACCCGGCAAGTCTTTCGTTGGTGTTTTTGAGAATATGGAAAAGACCCTCTGGATCGATCATTTCCAGATCGCTCCAGGCTTCTGCGAGACGTGAAATCGCCTCCCGCTTTTCCTGGTCTGCGGTAGTTCCTAACACCTCCTGGCAGGCAAGGCCGATCGCCTTGCTGTACGCTCGTCGGCCTAAAAGGCCTTCCTTGCTGGACGACTCGGAGAATAGTTGCTTGGGGCTCGCGTTTTCGTCTGTTCCAACCAGATTCTGCGAGGTAGATGAATTGTCGGCGGGTGCCTTATCAGATACCCGACGGAACTGGCGGACTGCCGACGGGCTGTTGCCAAAACTCAAGTCCACCCCCAAGGGTTGCTTCACGCCACTGGATCGACGCTTTGCGCGTCGTAGTGAAGGGCTGCGCTCGGGGGCTGGAATCCGCCTGACCGTGGGAGGGTTGGCATGCTTTGGCGGATTTGGGGGGCTGGAGATATGCAGGTTTTCCACCATCTCGGCGGAATCGTCATATATAGAGGTGTTGCCATCTGATACGCTGTCAAAGTCCTCGATGTCCTCCCGTATCATCATCGTGGGTGCCTTGACCGTGTCAAAGACCCATCCATCGTCATCTTTCGGATGCGACAGGGTATGTCTAGACGGGGAAAAGCGTTAGTGGCAGCAAATACAGGTCGAAAGCGTCAGGTTCACATACAAGGTCTCTGCGTAATACTTGACGTTGTGGGCTACGCCGCGGCCGGCATCCCAATCTTGCTTCCGAAGGATGAGTTCCTGCAGCGACTCGGTCTTTCCAGCATTCCTGATAAACTTGTGTCTCAGAAGGTCTTTAGCGGTCGGTCTGCGATCGGGATCCTTGGTCAAGCATTGTGCGATAAAGTCCTTAAAAGTGGCACTGTAATCATCGCCCTTGAGGCGGGGAGCGGGCTCCTTCGGAATCAGGAAAAGCACCTTCATCGGATGGGTGCTAGCGTGTGGCGGTTCTCCATTGATCATCTCAATGGCGGTGATTCCGAGAGACCAAATATCTGCCTTGTAGTCGTACCCAGCCTGCTGGATAACCTCGGGAGCCATCCAAAACGGCGTTCCGACGAAGGTGTTGCGTTGTGACTTGATGTTGATCAGTTGCGCCGCGACACCGAAATCTGCTAGCTTCACCTTGCCGGTATGCGAGAGCAGCACATTGGCAGCTTTGATGTCGCGATGGATTTTGCCTTCGCTGTGCAGATATTCCATTCCTTGCAGTAGCTGCTGGCAAATAATCGCAACATGTGCTTCGTTAAATACGCCGGGTTTCAGCTACATCCGATTAGCGGTTGACCGATCCAATCCTCAAGCAGTTATTCTCGAATTACCAGGTCAAGACACGATCCACCACCCAAATATTCCATCACAATCCAGAGCTTGTGCCCGCGAAGAAAGCTAGCCTTGTACTGCGTCACGTAGGGACTTGCGCATGTCGCCAGGACGGAGATCTCCTGCTGAATTTCCTGGATATCGTCCTCGCTTGACTCAAGATCGATCTAAAAGAAAATTGACATGTCAATTGAGACACCACAGATGCGACCATCCGGGTATGCAACTCACATGCTTAATCGCAACAATTTCCCCCGTGGACAGGTCGATCGCCTTGTACACCGTTCCAAAACTCCCACCTATACCGCGGAAAAAAAAATAGGAGGTCAGATCAGATCAATGCCAGCCGTAGATCAATTGCGATCAACTCACTTCCCAGCTCCTCCATCATCTGGTACTGACTCGCCATGCCGTCTGCCATTGCTCCGTAGAAATCCGCTTCCCAAACCTCGGGGGGGTGAGAGAGCTAAGGAGGGGAGAGGGAGGTGGGAAACAAAGCTCCAAAGGGGCAAAAAAAGAAAAAAAAGTTAAAAAAACAAGGGGCAACCCGTACACCCAAGC
The DNA here is from genome assembly GCA_027569095.1 of Aspergillus conjunctus. Classification (NCBI taxonomy): domain Eukaryota; kingdom Fungi; phylum Ascomycota; class Eurotiomycetes; order Eurotiales; family Aspergillaceae; genus Aspergillus; species Aspergillus conjunctus. The sequence goes on along the minus strand of JAPDEL010000004.1, from coordinate 294,441 downwards.
CCAGCTATTCCTGCCCGACAAGACCTTGCTCGCTGAACTGAGCAGAACGAGTTGCAAAACCAGCCTTGGAGGGAGATGGGGAAGGGGAAGTAAATCGAGAATCAATTAACTTGACCGATCGAGTACTCCATCGCATCCAATGGTTGGCTGCCGGCGACTCCCATGGTTCAAAGTTGCAACAACAGCTCGTAGCGCATGGCAACCACGGGACCTAGCCGCCTCAGGCATCGCGGATTCTGCAGCTTATGTAATTTTCATCATATATTCAGGCCTCAGGCAACAACTTCTACAGGTGAAAAGATTCTGATTAAAATGAAAGAAAACAGTCGCTGTTTAGATTATGCACATATGGTATAGTCTCATTTTTTGAAAATGCATCTTAATCGGTACTCTCTTTTTAAATATACTTGTAGGGGTTCATAATTCCGTTCTACGAATATAATTAGCTTGATCTCGCAAGGGAAAACAGACAAAGGGGAGTACTTACCGGATCGTACAGGTTCTTCAACTGCTTCATCAGATTCACCATGGTATCGCTTTGGCTGTAGCCAATGAACTCCCGCTTAGCAACTCCCAGGCCGTGCTCGGCGCTGATGCTGCCACTCCGCTTCTGGATCCACTCGTACACCCAAGGCTCAATCGCCTTCTCGACCTCCTTGCTGTATTGTCGGACGGCAATGTTGAGGTGCAGGTTGGAATCACCCATGTGACCGTAGCCGACAACAGCGCGAACGGGGAAGGAGTCGTCATCACCGACGAACCCGAGTTTCGTGAGGCGCTCCTTGCAATCCTCCACCAGCTGGTAGAGCTCAGGCAGAGGAATCGAAACATCATACTTGTATGTGCCACCGAGATGGCTGAGGGCTTCCGTGATGCCCTCTCGCCAACGCCAGATGCTCTGGAACTGGGTCTCGTCCTGGGCCAGGACACCGTCCTCGACAATGCCCTCACCCATGATGTGCTCCAGGAAGGATTCCAGCTTGGCCATGTCATGTTCGGCATTGGATCCGCTGGTCTCGATGAGACAGTAGAAAGGATATTCGCCCTCCAGGGGGTACTTAGTGCCAGTTGTCTCGTGGACGAGCTGTTGAGTGCGGCCATCCATCAGCTCGAACGCGGAGAGGATCTCAGACAGGTGGCCCTTTGCCTCTTGGAAGGCGCGGCGAACCTGGTCGTAGCTCTGGAGACCAAAGTAGGCAACATTGACGGCCTTGGGACGGGGAGGGCAGATGATCGAGACACCGGTGATGATACCAATGGTACCCTCAGCACCGATAAACAGCTGCTTCAGGTCGTAGCCGGTGTTGTTCTTTCGCAATGTAGACAGAGCATCAACAATGGTGCCATCAGGCAAGACGGCCTCAATACCAAGAACCGTGCCGTGGAGACTGCCATAGCGAAGCAGACGTAGACCACCCGCATTTGTCGCAACATTTCCTCCAATATGGCACGAGCCCTTAGCGCCTAGATCCAGAGGGAAGAGATGGTTCCGCTCAGCCAGGTACTGGTCAGCCACCTCCAGAATAACACCGGTATCGGCGACCAACACGCCCGACGCCTCGTCGAAAGAGCGGATCTTGTTCATCCGCGAGGTATTGATGACAATCTCGTCGAACACGGGTACCGAGCCGCCGACCAACCCTGTGTTACCACCCTGTGGGACAACCGCCAGCTTCCTCTCATTACAGTATTTCAGCACTTTGCTGACCTCCTCCTTCGATTGCGGTTTCAGGACAAGCTTCGTGTGGCCGCGGTACTTGCGCATCCAGTCGCCGTTGAAGGGCTCGATATCGTCAGCGGCATCCGTCGTCACACCGTCAATCACGGCAGACGGAGAACCCAAGAGGTCCTGGAAAAACTTAACATCGTCTGCTGTGATTTCCGCAAAGTTGGGGTTGCGCTTGAGGTTGGGATAGGCGTCGCTGGTGTACTTAACTTCTTTCGTTCCTCGCGCTGGGGATGTGATGCTGAAGCAGCGAGTGGCATTGGAAGCCACTGAGGGCGTTTGAGAGACGATGGGTCGCCCCAAGAAGCGGGGCTTGGGGACGCGAGCCCGTCGAAGGGCGACTGAGATGTTCCTGGCACTGGACATGATGTGACCGCTGTCAATTGAGAAGAACGCTGGTGTGACGGCCAGCTCACTTTTTTTAAAGCGATTTCGGCAGACACCGACGGGATCGCTCCGCTTATTAAGCTTCCTCGATCCGCACGGTATGGTAAAGTACGAGAATGTTACGGATGAGATAGCTTACAGCCAACTATTAGACGTATATTGTTACTAGGCCCATATTACAAATACACAGCCTTGCCAGAACATCCGCATCTGAGGCGGAAGTGTCGGTAGAAGTTCGGAAATCAGATCTATAAAATGGGACCTGTAATAATGGAAGCTGCCTTTAGTCTCAATTGATGATTGCGGCACCTACAGAGACCTATGCCAGCCCCAAAGCTGGAAACCTAGCATCATCCGCTTGACTCAGATCCTCACCGGTGCAAGGTAGCATCCAAGTTGCTTTTAATAGCAACATACAGAAACAGCCACCAGGCTCCGCACAAATTCTCACCAGTGCTCATCTCGTTCCTCGACAGCTAAGAGTATATCGAAGTGTTTCTCGATCTTGAGCAGGGGATTGGCTCCTGACGGTTGATCTGAGGATGTGCTTCGATCAACCACCCGGCGGCCAACTGATTTCCGAATTAGGCATGAAATGCAGCTACCCCCACGTTTGCCTTGTCCCGCCAAGTCTGCCAGAGCTTGCAGGTGAGAAGTTAGAAAGAACCATGTTGGCAAACATTGCTCGAGCTTCATTTTGCTGCTGTAGAAAATCAGACTATCTCATCTTTATCTCGTAGCCCCAATCTCAGAATTGCTTTTCCTTTGACTATTATCTCGCTGGACCGTTGCCCAAAAATATAGGTAACGGTCGTTACGTCATTAGAAACTGCCCCGCCAAAGCCTAAAGTAATATCCTGCCACAAAGAGGCCCCTCCATAATGTCCAACTTCTTCACCGTGAGCTCTCAGTTCAATCCAGACAAAATGACTACTACTGTCCTTGTAACCGGAGCCACTGGCCTCCTGGGCCGTCAAGTCTTCAACACATTCAAGCACTCTGGCTGTCTCACTGTAGGACAGGGTTATTCCCGGGCGATTCCACCGACGATACAGAAAGCCGACTTGGAGAAGCCCGAGCAAATCAAGGGTTTACTAGACGAAGCTAAGTAAGTTGACCACCGCCGCGAAGCCTTGCTTAACATCAATGGTCGTTCATCATCCTACTGAAATCGGTCAATGCTAACACGGGGACCCTGATGTAGGCCTCAAATCGTCATCCATTGTACGATCCCCCCTCTCCAACCCGTGAAATTCGGTCGTGTAGCCCATCTAATATAGAGCCCGTGGGGGTAAAAAACAAATATAGGTGCCGCAAACCGTTTCCCGGATCTGTGCGACAAGCACCCTGACCAGGCCCGCCGGGTCAACGTCGATGCCACCCGCATCCTGGCCGAGGAGACATCCGCCCGGGGAGTCTTCCTGATATACATCTCGACGGACTACGTGTTCCCCGGCGTGGAGGGAGAAGCACCGTACGAGGCTAACACAGAGACGAAGCCGCCCAATCTGTACGGCCAATTCAAGCGGGATGGAGAGCTCGCCGTCCTCGAGGCGACCAAGGAGACCGGTCTGGGGGTAGTTCTCCGTGTGCCTGTGCTATACGGCACGGCCAGCAACAATGCTGAGAGCGCCGTGAACACGCTGCTTGACGCGGTGATGAAGGCCCAGGACCAGAATGCCGGGGTGGCCATGGACGACTGGGCGCAGCGCTATCCGACCAACACGGAGGACGTCGCACGGGTGCTTCGCGACATCGTGATCAAGTACATCAAGGAGCGGAGCCGGCTGAAGGAACTACCCAAGATCCTCCAGTTTTCGTCCGAGGACCGCATGACAAAGTACGAGATTTGCGAGAAGTTCGCGGACATCATGGGTCTGTCGCTGGCAGGGATGGCGAGGAACAAGCAAGGGAACGACCCGAATGCGTCGGTGCAACGACCCTACGACACTCATCTCTCGACCCAGGAGCTGAAGGATCTGGGCATTGATGTCCGTACTGTTGATTTTGTCGCATGGTGGTGAGTCTTGCCTTGCTTGAATTCCAGACTAATGCAGTTGATGTTATTGAGATCGACCAGGAGGAAAGGGCTAACGCGAGAATCTAGGCGGAAACATCTTCAGGTGGACAAGAAATGAACGAGGTGGGACTCGTATTTTCCAAAGAGAGGCTAAAATTAATCATCTGTTCTTCACACTTATCTCAATCGAAATAATTTCCTATTTTACCACACTACTCTTCTGACTCGCGTGAGCTGGGTACTACCTAGGTGGGTACCTTTAGATACCTGGGGGTGCAGAGCCTATTAGCATGGAAACCCCAGAGGATACTTAAGAATGGCTGGGGGCTGTCCAAGACTCTCCCACCCTAGTCCTATCCAAGTTGGGAGTCTCGTCTTGGCCCGTAAAATTGCACCAATTTTTTCGGGTGGGGTGTCGTCAAATCTCTGCTAAATGACGAGTCACTAGTCTCGAATTGACAGCGGAACGTTGGTGGTCTTTCCCTTGTCTCAGTCTCATTTTACGAGCCCTTCTAAGTTCCGACTCCTGTAGTGTCCGTCTTCTGGAGAATCCCCATCCTTGAATGCGCCGTTTGGGTGGCTTGAGTGTAGATGGTGCTGTCGATCAACAGGCACATTATTGAAATTGGGCCTCTCTGACTTGTCCAATAGGGGGCGTAGCAAATATTCTCCAGGGACAGGCTAGTTGGAGTAACATTGAAGTTTTTTTTTTTTTTTTTTTTTTTTTTTCCCTTGAGATTGCCTTCCTCACGATCGATGGTTGGTGTCGCTTTTGACGGACACAGAAGGGCAAAACTTGGAACCACCAGATGTAACTCCGTTCTGCGACTCATAAAAATAAATCATAGCCAACTCATTTCGTCTCTCTGGCTCACAATTAAGTTGTTCCTTTGCCTCCCCATTTATTAATCTCTGCATCCTCGGAATCCTCGACGGGCCATGGTCTGATAGGCCATATCGTGTTCTCCTGCTTCTTATTTGCCCGGCTCTGCGAATAATTATAATAATACTCGCCTTGGGTGAATTAAACCCGAGGGCCCCTTGCCTCCAGCAGGTGGTTCGCACTGGATCGCACTCGACGTCGGGGCACGACTGAGAGGTTCCAACAAACTCTCGCCGACGCCTCGCTCCACCCCAACTGACGGACTTAAATCTCCGCAGCGCCCACTGTCTAGTAGTTGCGATTGATATATTATTTCCCACCCACCCTGCATACATCCCGGCCCCCCCCCCCCTTTTTTTTTCTGTGCCTATTCTGGGGTTGAGAATGGATTGCAGAGGAATGAAGTGATTAAACGCTTGTGAAACATCTCTGCAGTCTTCAGGGGGGTGGACGAAACGGGCGCTTCGCATCAGTTTAATTTACCCGATTCTCTCTTTTCGCGCCCAATTTTGAAATCGCTGCGATCGCATCTTTTGTTCCTGGGGATTACCTCTGCGCTGGAACCTCGCGACAATTTCCCCTTTGACCTCGTTCGACAATACCATTTTCAAAGTCGCAAATTGGGCCGAATCAGATTACCGGCGTATGCGACCGATCGCGCTTCGCAATCGATACGAATACTTTATTTCCCCTGGAATGCTGGTGACGTCCACAGCTCAAGAACATATTTGTCACGCGACCTAGGGATATTTGATGATGGCAATGGAAATGCAGGATGGTATGGCAGTGGCTGGGCAAGGGCCTACCCCAGCGAAATTTTCACGATATCGATCTGTTAGAAAAGCCGCCTCGAAGAATGCGCAACAGATTAATACTTCAGTCCCCCCCGTGCCCAGTTTCCGAAGCGCACCTGTTCCTACGCCTCAGGATAGTTCAGATTGGGTCAGTAATTCAAACACCACCATTAAGAAAAGTATGTCTCGTTACCGTCGCCAGAAGCCGCCCTCGTCCAATGCGATCCCACACCCCCCAGTCCCGACCGTTCCTGTCGATCAGCCGCCGATCTACACAGAGCAGCCTCCTCAGATCCCCCGCGACGAGTACTCACAGCGGTCGCTTGCAACTTCAGAAGAAACCGATCTGCCAAAGGTGCAAGGGAGGCTTATGAATGCGCTGAGATTGGACACTCGGGGGAAGAAATTATTCGGTGGGAATGAGAATAAGTCGTCTCCAAACATAAGTGACAGGGAATACGAGGAGCGCGAAAAGCATCGACAGGAGGCGATGGACCGCTTGACGGGTGGGTGCAACAAGTCCTTTGCTTCCTCTTCGAGCCAACACAGACCGACGACGAGGGGAAGGGCAGCTACGAATCGTGAGGCGCAGCGGGAGCATGAAAGTCGGAAGGGGGATAATGCGAATCAGCGTCACTCTAGCCATGAACCGAAGCGACGATCCCTTCGAGAAGCGATGAAAATCAGCCGACCAAAAGAGAAGACAAGCAATGGATTCCCTGCAACCAGCGCTGTTGAACATAATTCTGCAGCGCAGTTTCCAGGAATCGATGCCCCCATATCTGCTATCAACGCTAGTGACCGGAGGGTGGTCGTGTACTACAAAAAGTCATCTCTCAGAATGGGTGTAACTCCATCCACGTCCGCACAGGATATCCTGACGTCCGCTTCAGGCAGCCTGTCCCGCGAAATTGACCCTCTCAGATTTATAGTCATGGAATCCTTCACAGAAACCGGGCTCGAGCGAGCATTACGCCAGTACGAATGTATTCGGGATGTGATGAACTCGTGGGCCCACGATGGAGAGAATGCGTTGATCATTGTCCCTGCAGCTAGTTTAGATGTGTTGGCTCTGCTCGACGCTCAATACGTTCCCGCGGAGCCGCTTGCTGATGTGACTTTCCACATATATTACTCGCAACGACCTCGCAAGTGGGATAAGCGGTACGTGACTCTGCGATCGGATGGGCAGATTACGGTCTCAAAGAAGGAAAATGGCAAGGATCAAGCGAATGTGTGCCACCTCTCCGATTTCGATATCTACTCGCCCACCTCGGTCGCACTTTCCCACAGCGTGAAGCCGCCAAAGAAGATCTGCCACGCGATCAAAAGCCAACAGAAGTCGAGCATGTTCATCTCGACCGAAAACTTTGTGCATTTCTTCTCGACAAACGACAAATCGGTTGCGGATGGATGGTACAGGGCAGTTCAGACCTGGCGGAGCTGGTATCTCGTCAATAAATTAGGCGCTGGGCAGGTTGACGGTAGCGACGAGCACGACGCTGGGACAAGTCGGTCGCAACAGGAGGCATCCCAGCAGCGAACTTTCAAGCCGCTGTTGAGCTCCGTCGATAACCACAACTCCATCATCGAGGAGAACGAACCGCCGAAAACGGCCTCAGGTGACCATTCCAAAACACAACAACTATATTCACGCAGGAGAAGATCTCGAGACCACGGTCCACCACCATCGTCTTTTCCCAAGTCGCTCCCAGGTGAAGCCGAGTTGCCAGCAGTGGACTCGGCCGATGGCTCACCTTTTATGTCTTCGGGTCTTTTGGGCCGTACGTACACCCTCCGGCAGAAAGCTATGAAGGAGCGAGAAGAACGGGAAAAGAGGGAAAACGATGACCTCTTCAACCAAGGACTAGTCGGAGGAGCTGTTTCTCGCCGCCAGGCCAGCGCATCACGTCCAGGCAGCCGGTCGAACACGATGACCTCGGCCCAAGCACCTGATATCGACAGTTTGATGAAGCGGACCCAGTCATTACAGCAGGGAAAACCGCTGGTTGATCTGACTCCGGTCTACCAGGAACCGCCTCAACATACCCGCAAGGGTAGAGCGATCACGGTGGATACCGGGATGCCGCTTATCGACGCTGCTACTGGCCCGGAGCTAGCCAGCGGAGTTGCAGTCCCACCGGCCAAAACCTGGAGGCGCCCCAACCCTCCCCCCGAACCGCAGACGACGTCTGATGTGTGGACCCGGAATCGGTCCAGCACGGCTCGCAGTGTCAGTCATCACAACCGCAATTACATTGCGATACCCGGTTCGCCGACCTCATCGATGGAAATCCCCCGGGATAATCCATTTGCTCCGAACAGTCTTCTGGCACGGACCCTCCCTGCAGGTTCTCTGCCGGGGCCTCCAGTCGGCCATGGTGTGGCGACAGGGGATCGGAATGCTACCAAGCCGATGCTAGACATGTCACATCAGAACCCGTTTGCAGAGGGTAGCCTACTGCGTGGGCTTTAGTGTTCAAACATCATTATTCACGACTCACATGTAACGGCAGGTGGATGGCGTCTTTTCGGTGTTGAACGTGGTCAGCCTGGCCAAAAGGTAGTTGATGGATGGCCTGATTTTGGCGGGTTGGATCTTGAAATTTTTTGTTATTTTCTTTGTTAGTCTATTTTTTTTTTTCCGTATACCCATGTTACGCGATGGACCTGCTCGCGCACAATTTTCATGAAATCTGATGAATTTAAGCCTTTGGATCGGCCTGCGGGTAAATTCTTGGCCGTTGATTTGGTTGATTTCTTTATACGCTTTGACCATATCGTATTGGAACAGGCACTTATAGCCGAAAAGACAATCTGAATAGAAGCCTCGTATTCGGGACATGCAACTGCACCAACCATACCTGTAGTATACTTGGCACTCTCTATTCATCCGAGTCCGCTTCCACTTGTTGATCGCAGGCTGTGGCTGATTCTTACCGAGTCAGGCTCCTCGAGGATTCATCCTCATACTTCACCCAGACATACAACTCATGACTTATGTCGTCAGACCCAACGGAGCAATTTCTCCCCACGATGAATATCCTATTTCCTGATATAAAACCGTAGATACACCCCGCTCTATACCTTTCAGCCACTTACATAGATCCATATCTTCACCGTCTCCCCAGCACACTTACTGTACCTTCTATACCTACCACCCTACCAATAATTGCCCTCCCAAGATGACCACAATCCGCAAAGTCCTCATCCCAACCTACGGCGAGCCCTCCGTCCTTCAACTAACCACCTCCACCCTCCCGCCTCCCCTGCCACAACACATCCAAGTCACTGTCCTCTACGCGGGCTTCTCAGGCGCCGACATCGCCATGCGGCGCGGGCTGTACCCAATGCAAAAACCTGCTCCGCTGACCCCCGGCTACAGCCTCATCGGCCGCGTCACAACCCTCGGGCCCAGCTGCACCTCGGGCCTAAAACAAGGCGACCTCGTAGCCAGTCTCACCGTGACCGACGCCCAAGCCGAACGGGTGAATCTAGCAGAAAAATACCTCATCCTGATCCCTTCCTCCTCCTCCTTCTCCTCCCAGGTCGATCTCGTGCAGGCGACAGCGCTCGTGCTCGACTGGAGTACAGCGTGGGGAATGATCAAACACACCGCCAAAGTCCAACCGGGGCAAAAGGTGTTTATCCATGGGATATCCGGGGCTGTGGGGTACGCACTGCTGAATCTCTGCCTGTTAGTCGGGGCGGGGGAGGTCTACGGGACGGCCTCTGAGCGCAACCACGCGACAATCCGTGCGGCGGGTGGGACCCCGTTCGTCTACGCGGATAAGAACTGGATCGGGGCGATGCAGAAGATCGGCGGGGTGCATGCTGTGTTTGACCCGTTGGGGTTTGAAAGTTTCGATGAGTCGTATGCGATTCTCGATGGCGCGGAGGGGGGAGTCGTGGTGGGGTATGGGGGTAATGGGCAGATTTTGGATGATGGAGCGGGAGGGGGGTTGCGCTCGCCGTATCTGGGGATGGGGAAGCTGCTGTTGAGGAACCTGAATGTGTTTTCGAGGAAGAGGACGCGGTTTTATGCGATTTCGAAGGAGAGTGCGGAGTTTGTGGAGGGGTTGAAGGAGTTGGTGGGGTTTTTGGCGGAGGGGCGCATCGAGGTCGTTGTGAAGAGAGTGTTTGAGTTGGAGGAGGTGCAGGAGGCGCATCGGGTTTGGGGGAAGGGGACGGGGGTTGGGTCGTTGGTGGTGAGGGTGAGTCAATGAATATATATATATATATATATATATATATACTTCGTTTTAATGGTTTTGTTAGGGCTAGCTACTTGAATAACTTGATAAACAGCTCTGGTATCGTTTCTCCCCGGCCACCCGTCTGCTAGATCGTAGAAAGAGAAGTAAAGATTTGCGATATTCAGGAATGCTGACTGCCTGTAAACCCTTGGAATCATGTAGCCTTTCCCGCACTGCGGTGTGTATGATCTCCTCATTGGACCACAAACTTCTAGAGTATTAGAATAAATTTAGCTAGTAAGAAAACAGTAAGACTTTTCAATCCAGCCACCCGCTCATCAGCTACCTTGGATCTCCTTTGCTAATCATATCCTGGATCCAGTCCAGGTTGTATGTGCAACTGGGTCGATGTGTGGTTCCATCTGGATAGTATCCTTTCCAGTTCCGGCAATGTTCACCATTCGTGAAGGAGATGACTTTGGCGTGTACATAGATCCTCTTGCCAGACTGTTGGGCCTGTTGGTGCAATTGGGCCAGGTGTAGGCAGATTTCTTCTGCCTTCATTTCTGGGTGAAAGATAGGCAGTTGTATCTTCCCACTCCCCAGATTTTCGTAACCTTCTCAGACTATCGAGAGTCATTTCAACAAGCGTGTCGGGTGGCTTTCTAAATCACTGTTATTAGAGACAATGATTTCAAGTGCGAGGCTCTGCTAAGTGCCTTGAGGGGATGTTTTGGCGTCTTTTCTCTCAGGGGTAGACGGTTTCGAAATGGTTATGGGAAATGATGTAGGCAGTTTAATATGACAACCGCGCGCGCATGTGTGACAAACAGGATAAACATGATCAAAGGCAAAGTGATCAAGAATCTGGGAGAAAATCGCTGATGAGATGACGACAGAAGAGACGCCACACTCTCGTTAATTGTGTTTTCGAAGAACGGAGTCGTTGATAATTGTTTGATTCTTGAGATTATACTCATCTTGTCGAATATCATTCACTCCTTGCCGGCTTTTGTTTCGGGATGAATAGGTACGAGTAGCAGGCTTCTAGTTGTGGCCTCCATAGGGTCCAAGAATCCGTTTTTAGTGATTACCGCGGCCAACGGCTCGTCGACTTTTGAACTCCTGTAGAATAGGGTTTAAGTGAGATGTCACGAAGAGACCACCATGTACTTCGGCTATCAATCAGTTAGCAAAATGATGCAGAAACGTGCGGTAGGTAGCTTACCCGCAGTGTTTATCAGCAGGCTTGCTATTCCTCAACGTTATCGGGTGCTTTGTAGGGAAAGGGATATTTAACACCGCTATATGAGTAGGGAAGATTTAACTAACGAGGCTCAAGCGGTGCTGATTCCCTCAATTATCTCATTCGGCCAGAGATCCTCCTCTTCGCCACTCTCGTTCTTAACCTGGTCCCAAAAACGGGCATCCCAGTGTGTTATCACCACAAAGTCTCAACCCCTCTCCCTATCGACCCGCTCGGATATATATGCCGTAGCCTCACTGAAGTGTATATAATAGAAAACAGAAAAGTATGAAAGTAGTGATTATATATGGGGGAGTATGCTAAGATAAATTCCGAGTTGTAAAAGGGGACAGACGCTGAGGAAGAAAACAAGGTATTTATCGCTGAGAGAGGAACCCTGTAGTGTCTGCTTGGAAGAATGGATTGAATATCATCTTCATTTTAGGTGGTTGTCTGTCAATGGGTTCTCTACAGTAGTAAGCAAACAGTGGATATCTCAGCCGCTAGCACAGGATAATGCAGAAAGGTATGACTTTGTTTGTTATAAATGCGGTAAAACAATGTTTTCACCAAACAGTTGATTATTCTGGAGTGAATTATCAGCACCAGAGCTATTCTCTCTCACGGTTTAGCATAGTCTGCAGATACGAATTTGGGCTATCTACGGTGGTTCAATGTCTTTAAACCCGGCAAACGGCTACTTTCAAATGCAACTTCCATCAGCCAATATCGGACACGTCTTTGACGTGGTCTGCCTGGCGGAAACGGATGAGGGATTGATGTCTTTATCCGACAGCCAATCCTGGTATGCCGTGTGTTTGGTTCTTGTTATAGATAAACTGCCAAGCTTGGGAATAGCCTAGGCTGTAAGCGTGGTTCGGATGGTATTGCTGGGGATGGAGTGGGATAATCGGAGGGGTAATGGAAGAAATGAAGCGATTTAGGGAGAGGCCGTGGTTTTATTTATTAAGTTTGCTAGGGTGTTGAACTATCCATTATCTGGGCTGATCTGGCTCAGAATTGGTGGATGGTCATGGCACTAGGACTCTTAGTTAGGGCTAGCCTTTGTCAATGGCAAGAGAGACGATGAACCCCCCCCCCCCCCCCCCAACACCCAAGATTATACACCCTTTGTGAATGATGTGGATATCTTCGGGTTGACACCGAGGAAGTTTGTTTGAGAGATGGTGCGTTGGTCTACCTAGGTATGAGCCAGCCTTGCGAGTTGAGACAGGGCTGAATGCGTATCTGTATGTACTGCATGGCCATTGGGTTACTTTTATTCCCCAAGCTCAAGGCGTGGTGGTGCTGTGATTTCATATGGCATACAAGTAATAGAACCGATTATGTACGAACAACACCCCCATATACCTAACTCATAAGTCCTGCTCTCTAAACGTACAACCCCCCGAACGCAGAACCGTATGATCTGGGACTTTGCCACCTAGAATCGGCAACTGAAGGGCCACCGTCTCCTCGCGGCTTGGATACGTGGTATAATGACCATCGCCACTCACAGCAGCGGTATCCAAAACGAGAATGGTCCCGTAATTTCCACCACGAACCCACGCTTCGTCCCTGGAATGCGGGAGAGTAATGTGCGCCAGGCCAGAGAGAAACACCACCCATCTAGAACGAAGTCAGTAAGCAGTACTAGCTTAGAGATGATGCTACGATAACGTACTGTATAGCTGGCGCGTTGTGTCTTCCGCCGTCGAATCCTGCGGGGAGAACAGAGAACGTTGCGTTTGCGCCCCCCAAGAGGCCCAGGGGGAGGATCTCGGTCCCTGATGTGCCGGGTTGGGGCGAGGTAGAGAATCCAGGCTGCAGAGACCAGCACTCAAGGGTCGACTGGTTATTTGCGGCGCCGATGACGGTCACGTTGAGGGTTTGGGATGCGAGTGCGGTGCACAGGGACAAGGCGAAGGGGAGCAGTAGGCGGAGATGCATTTTGAGTGATGCGAACCAGAGAAAAGAGTACTATACGATAAACAAAGTTCCATATGTGCGCGGAGAGAGCTGATAAACAATGGAATCTGCGAGACATATAAGCAGTGGTCGAGAGAGGTGGGAGGTTACACACGTCATCCCTGCTTTGGGTGCCTTATTTACTGTTTTGAAGATGGACGATAGCCGACTCCACAGATCGTCCAAAAGGATCGACCACTACCACTCTCGGCCGGTTTTGCATCTGTGTCATCAAGACAAGAGATCTCGCAAGCTCTACTTTGATTCACATAATCGCCTATCTGCCCGGGTACATGTCGGGATAATACTCGCCCACTCGGCCGGGTTAGGGAATTAGCCTATTGATACGGAGTATACCGAGACCTAGGTAAATAAATATCGTCTTTTAGTAGGTACAAGTAATACTGTTACCCCATAGGCTATGGGTAATCGTCAACCACTCCCAGGCTCAATATAGATGTAGAAAGGTAATTATAACGCCTACTCCTATTATAACGTACAATCGCCCAACAACATATCACACCAAATTGGCTTTGAATTGTTCTCCGTCAAGGATCAGGCGGCTTTGCACCAGTATGAAAATGAAACTGTCCCATCTCCTCGGCTTCATCACGGCCATCACAGCCATGACACCCCCTCCCCCCCTCTTACCATGGGAAACTCTCCCCCCTACCCCTCTCCTGCCCCCCGCTGCCCACCAGGCCACCGCAAAAGTAAACAATATCTCCCTCTGGTTCGCCCTCTACGGCCCTCCCCTCAGATCCCTTACCACCACCCCCGTCATCCTTCTCCACGGCGGCAAGATCTCTTCTCGCTGGTACGGCCATCTCATCCCCCATCTCACTCCCAAATACACCCTCATCGCAATCGACACACGCGCCCACGGCCGATCCACCGACGACCCTTCCACCCCCCTCTCCTACGCCCAGTTCGCCCGCGACACCATCGCCCTCCTCGACCTCCTGGATATCCCCAAGGCAAGCCTTGTCGGCTGGAGCGACGGCGCGAATACCGCCCTGAGCCTAGCCATGACGGATGCGTCGCGGGTCGACCGGGTCGTTCTCTTCGGTGCGAATTTCCGCCCCAGCCAGGCGAATGGGACTGGGATCGCGGGCATGCCGTTTCTGGGGGAGCTGGTGGGGAGAGAGCAGAGGGAGTATGAGGCGTTGAACCCGGAGGCGGATTGGGGTGGGTTTAGTCGCAGGATGGGGGAGATGCAGGGGGTGCTGCCGGTGTGGGATCGGGGGGATTTTGAAAAGATTCCTGTCTTTGGGGTGGATGGGGAGGAGGCGCCGATGGTTTTGGTTGCGGATGGCGAGTATGAGGAGGTGGTGGTGAGGGAGACGGTGTTTCAGTTACATGATCTGGTGGGTTTTTCTTACTTCTTTATTTACCTCCTGTTATTTCTGGGCCATTTTGAGTATTGGCTGTACTGATGAAGGGTGTTTTTTTTTTTTTTTTTTTGCAGATTTCGAATTCGCAGCTTGTTATTCTTCCGGGTGTGAGCCACTTTGCGTAAGTATTGGGATATCCTGAGCTCCGAGTCTGGGCCCGTGGTGGGATACTGATGGTTTCTTGATAGACCGCTGCAGGACCCTGTGGCTTTTGGGAGTATGGTCAGGGATTTTTTGGATAGACCACGATGAGTGTATCCTTTTGAACTTGGGTCTTGCAATGGATGGGTTCGTTCTGCCACGTTCATGATGGCTGGTTGATAGCTTTGTGTGGAATATAGGATGGATTCTACCACGGTAGGTTTACTAAGTTGGTGCAAAGACCAATCTACCCCGGAATTAAGGGTATGAGATCCTATTAGAAAGTACTGATCAGGCTCTTTTAAAGGAGGACCTGCAATATTTCACATCTAGCAAGCCGTCGCCTTTGCTTCGATACTTTGGCCGGTGCGGAAATATCCTTATTATGTCTGGCGATGTCAAAAGTGAATTTATTTTTCGAATCATTAGATAATATTAATTAAAAGTCATCTGCACTGTCATATATACCCCCCGAACATATGTACAGCTGTGTATATATACCAGTCATTACATCATTAGTGATAAGATTATTAGGAATACCAGAAGCAACCCATTTATACCAAGAAACATGCACCACAATTAAACCTCATCTACCGTCGAGGCAAACGTAGGTTTCTTGCTGACGCGGTATTCCAACCTATCGGTCCAGAAGTGCGAAAACACAGCCTGAATCGTCGGGACCGCGCCGAAAATCATTCCCGCAGCTGGAAACACAAAGCGCTCGCAGAAATTCGGCAGACTGCGCCAGGAGCGGTGCGAGAATCCTGTCCCGGACACTTGGGCCTGAAGCATATCACTCTTTCGAGTCTGCAGGCAGATCGCATACCATCTGTCGTAGAGCGAGAGACAGATGTTCATGCAGATGAAGGACAGCGCGCGGAGCCAGCGGGTGAGCCAGAGAGCCCAGGCCAGGTCCGGGTGGATCAAGGACGCGGGGGTCAGTTGTTCGTACACGGCCGAGAAGATCATTAGGATGATCAGATGGCAAGGGAGGAAGTGGGCTTCCCAGAGCATGTGCAACAGGGCGATGTGTCTGGGACGTAGGAACAGGCAGCGGTAGTTGAAGCGGAAGTGGCTGAGGGTGCGACGAGCGGCGAAGCCCGAGTCCAGCGCCCCCCACATGTGTCGCAGGGCTTGTCGGTACCGGGCGACGCACGTATCGAGCGAGCGGCGCCAGCCTCGGTGGGGGATATCGCTTGAGACGTTACATTGACTTGCGGGGACGCCGACTACACGGCAGACCAGATTCCCTGCGGTCTCGAAGTAGCACTTGAGCATCATGTGCATGTCTTCGCCAATGGAGGTGGGGTCGCTGTCCCAGCCTCCCACCTTCTCGGCCAGAACCAGCGACAGCGAGTACACTGAAGTCGGGATGGAGAGGCTCGCGCCGGGGTGCATCATGGAAATGCCTGCGAAGCTCCAGAAAATGTCGGCGCATCGCACGAGGATGGGGCTGTCGTGAGAGTTGCGGTCGAAGATGATCGGGCACGAGTAGATGGTCCGGTCCGCTTCCGTGATGTGGGAATAGTGGAGGCGACGGAGCTCGGTGAAGTAATCCTGCCAGAGGTTGGTGTCCGCTAGACTTTGGTCAGCATAGGATCAAATGATAGCGACTCGGTAAGCTTACCATCCATCACAGTGATGAGGACGTTGCTTGTGCCCGCATTGAGGTCGGTTCGGTGCACCTGGCCGATGTGACGCGCAGCAAAAGCCACGTTGGAGCTTTTTCCAGCAATCTCTGAAGGGAGACCGGATGGGTGAAAGGTCGCGCAGACCTGGAGAAAGGACTTTTCGTAGGCGGACACGAGCTTCAATGCCTTTTCAGCGACACCGGGTTCTTTCTGCTCCATTGCAAGGTATACCTGGAATTATAAGCTTTCTGAATTAACGAGAGGAGACAAGGAGCTAAAGACGCACTTCGTACTGGGTGCGCGCCCTGGGGTGGCTAGCAAGGACATCCAAGGTAGTCTGCAGAGTACTGAGGTCCTCGTTGTAATTCGGAACAATGATCGCATGGATAACCTCTGATCCGCCAAACTCGTCTTCTAACTCGAGTTGAGAAGCCTTGGTGTCGGGAGGGTAAGTGAAGTCGTCCTCTAGGGATAGATCGTCATTGGCGAGAGGGGTGGTAGCCAAGGGTTGACGCCCTCGCCGCTTCAGCACTCGAGATGCCTGGTTGTAGGCATGCACCAAAGCCCAAGACAAACGCGCCGCGAATGTGAGCATGTTGAGGTGGATCGCGAGGGTGTATACAACAAAGATCTTCTGGGCTAACTTGAGTGTAGGAATACTGTCACCAGGGACCTTGCCCGTGGGGGGAGGAGGATAACCCTTCCATGGTAAGGGGACTGCATCAGAGGAGCATAACACAACCAGCACCAGCAAGGCGATGATACTGAAGCCCGGGAGACAACGTGAAGCCCACAGACCGATCATTTTGCCGGCCATAAATCGTGAGCAGAGAACTGGGAAGGTCAACGATTAGGGGGGCAAGGCGTTTAAGAGCAGTTTCATAGAGAAGGCTGTGAAATTGCACGGCCCACTAGACACGCAAAAGAATCGACACCTGAAAAGTAACAAACAGCTATATATGATCCGCAGCCACGACGACCCCGAACGGGCCACTCACGGCACAATGTTCGACATCATGGGGGAGATGGAGCTGATCGTAAAGGCAGGGAAAGTTATCTAGCTCTGTATGTTAGCCTCTTTTCGTCACTCTCCACCCCGTATACTTAAAAGCCCTCATGATC
Organism: Aspergillus conjunctus; assembly: GCA_027569095.1. Lineage (NCBI taxonomy): Eukaryota > Fungi > Ascomycota > Eurotiomycetes > Eurotiales > Aspergillaceae > Aspergillus > Aspergillus conjunctus. Next base: position 276,933 of record JAPDEL010000004.1, on the reverse strand, counting down.
AGCGGATCCACGGGCCCAATAGAGCCAGCAATATATGCCGTTCTGCACCGAAAGGGGGAAACGAAGAAGTGCTGGTTGATCATGAGGAGGGGTTTGAGGCGCACCGTCTACAGGTAGTTAGGGGCGGCAGTTGACCAAGAACGTAGCACGGTCACGGCCAAAGCCACAGGCTCTCCATGGCAATCCATGCTTTGCGACTGGTATATCCCTTCTGCTAACCACTCAGACGTTGGAATCTTGGAACAGCCGGAGGACTTAGAGACTCATCAGGAGACCTCGTTCAGACCGAATTTTGTTGAAAACCCCTGTATACTTTTTGAACCCCCTCCAGGACCCCTAAGCTTCCCGTCGGTAGCACATGTGGCTCCCGGTTGAAGGTTGAGGGTTCGAAGCTTCATCTCCAGATTTAAGTCCCGTTGCGGCCTCGAGCTTTGTGATTGGCCCGCCCACGCCATCCAATTAGGGGCACCCAAACGACACATGGTGTTGGAGCCAAGATTTCGTTTGTTCCCTGTCGTCTTCACCACATGATTTTCGTTCGTCTGGAAGTATACGGCCTTGCAGAGTCGCTATATGTGGGCAATTGCGGTGAAAATGCCGATTAAACCCCTTGATTGTTTTGTTGGTGTTGGGAGGCAGTGTTAGGCGCACCTGGCGTTGACTGTCGTCACCACCCAACCACTGAGGTCGGTTGAAAGCCGACTGACTGACTCGTTGTCCCTATTATGAAGGGCTTGGTCCTCTCAAACGGGGCCAGGATGTTCTGAGGAAGCCTGAAAAAGTGAGAACCCAAGCCTCAGGGGGCCACAACTGAGGCTAAGCTATGTGAAAGGATGCCGGCCGTGCTATCAATAGCTTCAGCTGGTGGTCTTATATGCTGTTGAAAATCGGAAATAGAATCAGAATCAGGCTTATTTTTAGGATATATCCCCCTGTCATTTTGATCCACGTTGTCGTTAGAGTAGACTCTGGATGATGACTGCGAGGCCTGGGGATCGCAAGAATATAAATATCTTCTCAGTAGCCCATCATCAGGGGTGATTCCGTGCAACTCCGCTACCTACTCATTCCCGGATCGTCCGCTGCGAATCAGAGACAGTTTATGGGTGCATAGAGATTCTATGAACAAGCGTGGTAAGACTGGAGAAGGGGACTGGCGGGACAGGTCAATTTAGTTGCCTTAAGCCTCTAGACTGGCCAATGTGAGCTTCGCCTCGCTGATGTCCTCAAGAGCATATATTGACTGACTGACCAGACACCCATGTAGCGGTTTTCAAAGTCACTCCTTCTGTTACTCTGATTATGGGGAGCAGGTTTGGGATCCCAGATACTCGAGTAAAGAATGTCTTGCAAACACCTGGCCATTATGGCCGTCGTCACAGCTCACAGTCCAGAGAGAGGACTGCAATTTTCACTGGGATTGACTTGAATCCTGTATCTTTGAACACTCATATCATGTTCAGATCTCCAATTCAACAGAAAAACCTGGGACCCTGGAATTTAGCGCGAACTGGTTGTCGCGAAGAAGAGTGTCAGCAGCAGCTTCCAACATCACAGACCCACCCATCCCAACCTCGGTATCCGATGCCAAGAATCCCAATAAAGGAACTTGTAACCATTGCATTCAGCGTCACCACCACAGAGCACACCAAATAGGGATCAAAGACACCCAAAGAAACACTTCTAATCTAGATGGCGTCCCTCACAGCCGCAGAAATCGTCGCTCACCCGGCCTATCACTCCGTAGAATGGAATCTCCCCCCGACCGTCTCAGGCAAATGTCCCGTGGCCGCAAATCGTCGCGGCGGCCCATTCAACCTTCACTATGAAATTCACGGAACTGGGCCTATAAAACTAGTGGTGAGGTCTATCCGACGGCCCTCAAAATCATACCAAACAGCTAATACCCTGGTAGTGGATCATGGGCCTGAACGCCGTGTCCAAAGACTGGAAGCGCCAAACCAAATACTTCGGCCACGATAACGCATCCAACTACTCGTGTCTGATCTTCGACAATCGCGGCGTCGGCCTGTCCGATAAACCCACCACCTTCTACTCCACGTCCGAGATGGCCCGCGACGCCATCGATCTCCTCACGCACGTAGGCTGGCTGGATCTCACCGCCGTCCCGACGCGCTCGATCCATGTCATCGGGGCCAGCATGGGCGGGATGATCTCGCAGGAACTCGCCACGCTCATCCCGGATAGGCTGGCCAGTCTGACTCTGTGCTGTACGGCGCCGCGACTCGTCCGGACGACTCCGTTCTTGGAGTACATCCGCGAGCGCGCGCAGATGTTCCTGCCCTGCGACGTGGACGAGGAGCTGCGGCGGCTTGCACATTCGTTGTTCGATGAAGGGTTCCTCGATCAGCCGGATACGGAGTACGACGACCCGAGCAAGAATTTCCCGACAACGCGGGATCGGTTTGCCGCGGGGCGGCTGCTCAAGCGGGAGGACACGGAGGGGTTTACGAAGAAGGGGTTCATGATGCAGGTGGTGGCGTGCTATTTCCATCATAAGTCTGCGGCGCAGCTAAAGGCTCTGGGGGATGCGGTTGGGAGGGAGCGGATTGCGTTGGTTCATGGGACGGTGGATCGGATGCTGACGTTCCCGCATGGTGAGATTCTGAGGAAGGAAATTGGCGATGGCATTCTCTGGAAGGTCTACGAGGGCAGTGGCCACATGTTGCCGTGGGAGAGAGAGGCGGAGTTCAATCAGCTGGTGGAGGAGTTGGCGCAGAGATGCAATTGAGCGGTAGACGGTCAACAGGAGGTGGGACGATTTTCTTCTACTGTATCTATCTATAGATATCTGCATGATATGATATACCGTCTTTGCAAACACGCATCCAAGTGACAGTACAACTCGTCTCTCATTTCAAATCGTACATCCTCGACCCGAATGGCGTATCCGAAGCGCTCATGGGACTCCTGGAGACTATCGCGGCCACGTGTAGTAGTCGGGTCATGAAGATGGCAAGGCCTAGCTCACTGCGCGTTGCAGCTGACCTCAATCAAACGCAAGGGGATACAATCCCAAGGGATAGCCATTGGTGCCCGCTTCCATGAGTAGGTTCTAGAAGAATGCCTATAAACCTGTAATCTCAATTGCTTAGTCTGTCCATCGCTGAGGTTCCAGTTGATTGTGCTGTACTCCTTGCGTCGGATCATATCCGCCTAGGCAGCAGTCGAAATTCAGGCGAGAAACCGTGAAATGGCTGTCCAACGAGGGTCCAGTTTGTCCTACGATCGTCAGTAGATGTAACCTATGAGATGTAACCCCTTTTTTGGATGGTCTTGGCCGGAGCGTCTTGGCGATGTATGGTATGGCTGGGTTGGCTGTAGGGCTGACAGACATGGATTTAGGTTTAGATGATCTGAATTTATTGACTTGGATTGATATCTTCCTTTTGGGTTTAGCAATCTTTTCTTCTATTTCGAATTTTAGACATATGCATAACCGTTCCTCCCCAATGCATGCTGGAAATAGAAAAAAAAAATTCATTAGAATTCAGCTCTCCGCTGAAAATTTTCATGCTCGAGAGATAGGAGAGGATAAAAACCGGGATGGTTTATGTTTGAGATGACAATGATGTCAAATCTGACGGGTAACTCCTAGTACTGGTAGCTACCGGTGGTACCTGCGAAGTTGGTGTAGCTTCGCTGATCTTGAGAAATATCCCTACCGGAGCACGCTAGCCAAGCTGAGGTTATCGAATCCATGTATGAATGGCCTCGTTACACCTGCAAAAGGTCATCTTACCTACATTCCTAAAGAGAGACTGAAAAGAAAGGCTGAAAAGCGTATGGGTGGGCAAACTGCACAGCTAAATCTAGACCCGTTCACTCCCAGGCCGAAGTAAACAAAAGTGGGTATCTCCATGTGCCTGTAATACGGAAATGCTTCTTGCTTTCTTCGTATTAGCGAGATTACTTCCTCCAGCTTTTACAAAAGATCAGCGTGACAGCGTCCCAAGGTCCAAGGGGATGGATATAGCCCCTGATCGGTTTTCCAGCGACCGCCGAGAAGAGCGTCATTGTCGAGAGCCCCGAACATGGCTGTCTCACCGCGAAGATAAGGGTTTGATCGTAGCCAATCGCTCCCACCACGAGCAATCAATGAGCTTGCTTGTTTGAAGGGAATAAATTACGCAGGATCAGGATCAGGATCATCTGTAGGGAATTGCCAGGGGTGGTTGAAAAGCAAAGACGGTGACCGCCTTTTTCTTTATAGAGATTGGGTGAGCTGGCATCAAGAAATTCGAGTGTTCTCGTATTATTTTGGCTTGAGGACCGGACTTACTTTTAAGTTATGCATAATCAAAGTTTGTTTTTCTGCTCGTTTGTTTTCCTCGTTTTGCTTTTTCGTTTCGTTTCGTTGGTTGTTGGTCGCATCTTTGAATCCCCCAAGTGGATCTGCTGTGAAAATTAAGATTTTCCTTGATTTCGCCGACCAAGAAACCAAGAGCAAAAATAGATGCCAGACCCCCCCCCAGCTTAGGATGCCCACTTTGAGTACTCAGAGACCATACCTCTGATTACACTGTACGGACATCCCTGCTTAATGATAAGACATGCTTAATGATCCATCTCATAAAAAGCAAGCCTCGGGTCTTCCACTCGAGACATTCCGAAAATTCACGAGAGAAGAATTAAATCGGGGCCTCGAAGACGACTAGTGAGATGGTGAAATTTAGCGGCCTTCTTTCGCGGCGCTGGTGGAGTCGCACCGCCACAGGCTGCATGCTTTGCAGGTCGTGAATTCCATTTTCCTTCGGACACCTGAAAGCGTACTCTAGATATGCAGCCTCCGCATGCAGCTGCATCGGCCAGGATTATTATCCTTCGAATAAAACCAATCGGAGTGGACAAAGTAATAAAACGTAGAGAAAGGAAGATCGCTGTTTCTGTCGTTTTGCTTTTTCGTCCCGTGTTGGTGGCTTTGGCTGTTATTTTCCCTGTCGCGACATTCTGTAGCTAAAACGATCCCCCTGTCGCTTCGTTGCTTCTTCCAGGTCACCCTGCATTGCATTATCTCGACTTCCGGCCCGAGTCGAGTACTTTTGTGGTCGCTTGCGTTGCCACCCTTTATCTTGCCTGGTTTATTATTTATTCTTGTCGATGGTGGAATTCCGCCTGTTCTGTTCTCCTAATTGATTGATTGTATTTTCAGAGTTTCGCTCCCGCGCTGACGCTACCGCACTTTATTCCTCTCTCCTCACCACGTCAATCCCCCCCAACTTCGCCATGTCCTTCCCCTCTCGAAATGCCTTGGTTATTCTTGTGCAGACCTTGACCTGGACTCGAGGCTAACATTGGCCTCTTTCATGTGTGCTCTTCAGCTCCATAAGACGTCTGAGACTTACTCTAGTCGGCAAGCTTCTTCAGCTTCGTGCCGAACAGCGAAAAAAAGAAACGTCGTGTGGCGGCCGATCTTCAATTCTTGAACCCTTTTTACCTGCAGAATATCTTGTCGATTTTTGTTTAAAATACCCCTCCTCCTCACAGCAAATTCTCCGAAGATTTACATATAGAACCCGTTTCCCTCGTCTCTGTCCCTGACTGCCAGCTTCTTTCATCGTTGCACGGCGGCGGACCCCCCCGTCCACCCTCCGCCGGGATGTATTCGGCTGTGCTTCGCCGGGCGGCTTTGTTCAAGTCGCGAATCCCATGGGTGAAGGACTTGCATTTGAACTTCATTCTGATTCATTACATCTACATTATCTCCATGGCAATGATTACCTCCATCATCATCTATCCCGGAAACGATCTGGCCTATATCGATGCTCTCTTCTTCGCCGCGGGAGCAGCCACGCAGAGTGGTCTGAATACCGTTGACTTCAACAAGCTCCAGACTTATCAGCAGGTGATCTTGTACTTTGTCTCCATGTTCACGACCCCCATCTTCATCCATACCGCTCTCGTCTTTGTCCGTCTCTACTGGTTCGAAAAGCGATTCCAACACGTCGTACGAGATGCTCGAGCTCTCCGAAATACCAGATCGCGACTCCGAACCGTCAGCGAAGATAAAGATCCGCGGTCCTACGCCAGGGAAGAAGAGGGCATTGGTAATCGACCTATCGTGGTGTTGCGCAACAATCCTGAAATTAATGGATCAGTACCACAGTCCCGGGGGGAGTCTCCATCGCATTCCCCCGGGGACAGTGACTCAGGCTCCATTTCCCCAACCTCCAAAGCTAGTAGTGCGAACAAATTAGATCAGGATGAAAACCAGGCAGATGACGGCCGTGTTAACAACAAATTGAAGTCTGTACTAGGCAGTCTCCGTGTGCCATCCCAGCTCAGTCCTGAACATCACATTGCGTTCTTGGAGAATCAGCGGCGAAATACGGGTGCATTGCGTATCCCGAGTCCTCGGGAATACGATCGCGGTGGTGTTCCGCAGGTGTTAGATTACGGGATCGAAGAGAATAGGATCACGCGAACGGTGAGCGGCCAGTCGGACACTCCACGAAGCCCGCGAGACCGACCGAATGAGACAGGGCCGACAATGGACGGACCCCATATCACCATTAATGAACCCGATATGACGTGGACGAGAACCAGGAATTCCACATTTCCCCGGATTGATACTCGCGCTACAGCCCAGGAGACCAAGGACGACGGTGCAGAGCCGTCGCCTCTCGATCGGACCACCACTCGCCGGCCAACGTTCAACAACGTCTTCCGCTCTTTGACCCAGGAACGTGAACGACCAACTCTACCTTACCTCAGCTGGGATGCCACGGTCGGACGTAACTCCAACTTTGTTGATCTGACGGAAGAGCAGCGGGATGAGCTCGGTGGTATCGAATATCGTGCGCTGAAAACACTGGCTGTCGTGTTGATATCCTACTATGTGTTTTTCCACATCCTCGGGGTGATATGCCTGGTGCCATGGATCCTCCACACTCATTGGGGCACGGTTGTTATGGAAGCTGGCCAGGGACGTCCGTGGTGGGGTATCTTCACGGCGGCTTCATCATTCAACGACGTCGGCTTTTCTCTCACCCCAGACTCGATGCTCTCCTTCCAAACCGCCATTTTTCCCCTTCTCCTGATGTCCTTTCTCATCGTCATTGGCAATACCGGCTTTCCTTGTATGCTCCGCCTGATAATCTGGGCCTTGTCGAAGATCGTCCCCAAGGAAACCTCTCTTTGGGAAGAATTGAAGTTCCTCTTAGATCACCCGCGTAGATGCTTCACGCTTCTCTTTCCTCGAAACGCTACCTGGTGGCTCTTTGCAATTCTTGTCGCGTTGAACGGGATCGACTTGATATTCTTTATCATCTTGGATGTGAGTTTTAACCCATGCTTTATGGGCCCGTTTATTACTAACATGAAATCTAGCTCAACGATCCTACCGTCACGACACTGTCCACAGGAATCAAAGTACTGGACGGCCTTTTCCAGGCGACTTCCACCCGAACCGCCGGATTCGCCGTGGTTTCCATTGCCGATCTGCATCCCGCCGTCCAAGTCTCCTACATGATCATGATGTACATTTCGGTTTTCCCGATTGCCATTTCCATGCGACGGACCAACGTCTACGAGGAAAAAAGTCTTGGGGTGTATCCAAATGAGGACGAGGAGAACATCGACGAGCAGGACCCACCCAGCTACATCGGCACTCACTTGCGCAAACAACTCGGGTTCGATCTGTGGTATGTCTGCCTAGGCCTGTTTATCATTACTATTGTCGAAGGCGACCGTCTCGAAAGCCGGAACGATTACTCCTTCCAGATCTGGAGCGTGCTCTTCGAGGTCGTGTCTGCCTACGGCACAGTCGGCTTATCCCTCGGATACCCTGGCGTCAATGCCTCCTTCGTCAGTCAGTTCCGGGTGATCTCCGTCCTTGTCATCATTGCCATGCAGATCCGCGGACGCCATCGCGGCCTGCCCTATTCCCTCGACCGAGCCATCCTCCTTCCGTCAGAGTCCTTAAACCAGAAAGAAATCGTAGACGCAGAGAAGCGCATGCGTCGACGCACGTCGAATCTAAGCCAGATCGCCTCCCTCGGCCGCCAGCAGTCCCAGTCGGTCTCGGAGAGCGGTACCACCTCAGGGGCTGAACCAGGTAATCGCCCGCTGCGAACCAGCATGAACGGTGACCCGATCATCCGACGCCATTCTACCATCCACTCCCAGCAATCCCGGTGATAAATCCGCTAGTGGGAGTCTATTTTGTATAGCGTGTATATCTATAGACAGTTAGGCGTTCTAGCGATTGAACATAATTCATTTAGATAATTCGATTCCATCCACATATGGGCCCCTATTTGCGCAATTCCCCACCTTGTATTCGCTGCTGCCTATTTGCATACGTTACACATATGACACCGGTAAATCACATCCGATCCGATCTCGACTTTATGTAGGGATCAGAGCCAGCCACATCTGATATATCATCAACATAGGGCTGCATGAACCCAATCACTATGCTCCTCCTCCTCGTCGTCCTCCTCCGTGCCCTACTTCTCCCAAGTCCCATCAATATGCCTGTAATCTATTGCCTCCCAAACCCTTGCGTTAAAGGATAGTGAAGTTGCTCTTAGAGATCAGGAAGTCAGGTAACATGAAATCTCTGCGCTGGCAGGCCGTTGGCAGTGATCATGTATGTTTTCTACTGTGCTTGGTGGAGATGAGCTTGTGAGGGGAGATGGTGGGACAGAGATGGCTCCTTGCGTGAGTCGTGTGACGGTTTATTTATCGATTTAGAGCACTATTTTTTCTTAATAAAAGGGAAACTTGGTGATTGTACTGTTTAGTCTGTAGTCCAGGTTAAGTGGATTGAAATGGAATCGTGTTGGTGTGGTGGTTGTTTGTGTAATGTATCAAAGGTATTAATATATACCTAGCGAAGTGAGGTGTGATATCTAGACCACTCTAATGGGACTTTACTTGAGATGTACCTTGATTCTTGTCTTTTATTAAATTGGACCGGGAGAATAGTCAAAATATATCCACTTGAGTTACTTGATGACTTTACTAGACGTTGATCTTAAAGCCAGGCGACGGTTACTCCCCGACAGGACTCGCAAATAAAGGGAGAGTATATGAGAAGTTAATTAACTGTAAGAGACTTGGACGATGTATTGATGGATTTAAAATGGCAGTCAGAGTGCACGAGCTTCGTATTCCCTATATAACTGTTCTCTATAACCTGATCCGGTAAGAGATACGCTGGATGACCAACATTTAAAAACGTCTCCCCGCGCCGCCCATTTCTCACTCTCTGCATCTTCCCCAGAATCAACCCAACATGGCACCAACCCGTCGAGTAGCAGTGATTCAGTGGTCCATCAGGGTACGTCCTCCCCGAATCACTAAACACCCTTTTAACACCACTATTGCAGAACCTCGCCGTGGAAGAGAACCACGCCAGGGCATGTGCCTACATTCGCTCTGCCGCAGCCCAAGGCGCTGAACTCGCCGTACTCCCAGAGTATTTTCTCTCTCTCTCTCTCCCTCTCCATCCCACTTCCAGTCATTCTAAGAAGCGGGGGGGAAACACAGGTACCACCTCAACGGCTGGGCCCCCAAAGACCCTCTGTACGCCCTCCAGGCCACCCAAACCGCCATATATCTCTCCGCCTACCAATCCCTCGCCAAGGAGCTCAACATCTGTCTCGTCCCGGGCACCATCGTCGAGCGACACCCGGCGATCTCCAACCCAGACGACCATGTCTTCTACAACACCGCCTACTTCATCTCCAATGACGGCCAGATCCTCGGCCGCTACCGGAAGAAAAACATCTGGCATCCCGAGCGGGCGTTTCTGTCCTCGTCCGGGGCAGAGCCGCACGAGGTCTTCGACACCCCGATCGGCAAGGTCGGGATGCTGATTTGCTGGGATTTGGCCTTTCCCGAGGCCTTTCGGGAGATGGTTGCGGCGGGAGTGGAGGTGGTGATTATTCCGACTTACTGTGCGTTTCAACCTTTCCCCTGTGTACAACTTCCTTGAGAATACTAAAATGTGTGTATGGCGCGTAGGGGGCCGAAACGACGCCTCGGACGAAGCACTCACCTACAACAGCTGTTCTGAGGAACTCTTCCTCGAGTCGATGCTCACGGCCCGCTGCTTCGAGAATACCTGCGGCATCATCTTCGCCAATGTCTCCGGCGAGAAGAGCTACCTGGGGATGTCGCGGGTAACGTTGCCCATTGCGGGGCCTGTAGGGAAAATGGGAAATGAGGAGGGGGTGTTGGTTGTGGATATGGATTTGGGGCTGTTGCGGATCGCGGAGGAGAATTATAAAGTGAGAGAGGATATGGCAAGGGATGGGTGGCATTATACGTATCGGCATTTGGGGCGTTCCTGAATAAGTTTCTTTATTCTCTATTGTAGGTGTATATGTGTGTATGGTTTACGAAATATATCAAGGTACTAGGGCGGAAGTTCTGAATAGTACTGATATTTGGGTATGTAAGGATGGCCCCAATGCTAGCTAGCTATTGCTGGAGTAGATAGTCACCAGAGAGTCGTAAATCGTTATCATCGTAATCGTAAATGGAACCAGACTGGTAGTTCTCCAGAAAATCCCCTCCAAATTTCCTATCCTTCTCCAAATATGCCATTCCATCACCATCGATCGATCTTCTCCAGTCAGATATCGTATCCATCCATCCATCCATCCATCCCAATATCTCCTCTCCCAGTCAAACTGTCATCTGTCTAACAGAGACAACCAAGTAGTAATGTAACACCAGTACTGCAATCGAGAAGAGACACGCCCTGCCAAGTTACTTTCTGCAGACACAGGGTACCGAATACCTAGGATCCCAACCTAAGAAACAAGATACGAATACAGACTACCCAGATAGCCCTCGCGATGTTTCACGACCTGCATAAACACCCAGATTAGCATACCACCCAAACACAGACATACCAGTCAAAGCCACAAAAAATAATGAAAAAGAGAGAAAAAAAATCTTACTTGAAGGAGAACAGTATCCTCACCCGAATCACAAAAGGCGCACTCCCCGTGTACACGAGAAGACCCGAAATCAGCAAGCAGGGTGCAATACTCCTCATCACAGTACTCCTTGTAAGTTCCAGCCTCAGTCTTGTTGTCTTTCTCGTTCTCGTTCTCAGTGGTTTCAGCCAAACCAACAACAGACTCAACCTGCTGAACCTCGACGACCTCTTCAACAGCAGCAGCAGCATCAACATTAGCCTCAGCCTGAACCTGAGCAACACCCCCATCCTCAACCATAACAAACTCCCCAGAATAACCAGTCTCAGTCTCAGTCTCAGTCCCAGTCCCAGTCTCCACCGAATCAATTATAGAAACAGAACCACCACAATCCCCACTACCATCCGAGCCCTCATCCAGCACGCAGCTCTGCAGACCCCCCTCAAGCTCCTTAAGACGCTCAGCCTGAGCCGTGGTCAAGGCAAGGCGCTCATCGCAGACATAAATGACCTTGGTCTGGACAACATGCTTAGGGGAAAGAGTGCAGGCGGAGCTGACAGTGGACAAGAAAAGAGTGTGACACATGATTGCTTTTTCTCTTTCTTGTCTTTTTTGGCTCCTTGAGCTCTTTGGTTCTTTGTTTTGTGTGTGGGTGTGGTGGTACTGTGGGAAGGTGCTAGAGAGAGAGAAAGGGGGTGGTGAATGAGAGATGACAGTGAATGAATAAATGAATGAATGAACATACCAGGAGATGTAGTAAGGATAGATACTTAGGTAGGTAAGGTAGAAGATGGGTATTGGATATCAGATAAGAATGGTCTTGGATCGGCAATCAAGAAGGAATTGGCAAGATCTTGACCCTTTGATTGGTGGAGGGGAGAGAGAAGAAGGAGGAGGAAGAGGAGGGGTATTCCAGGTTTGATGGGTGCCTGGCCATGATGATGTCGCTAGCTAGTGACTAACACTGAGAAGATATGTGATGGTCATGGGACCAGCTTGTCACAAGAAGAAAAAAAGAAGAAATAAGAAGCTCAAGTAGAGCTCTGTATACACCCAGTTTCGGTAGTGGTCAAGGTGCTATATAAAGTATTAAGCTTCCGTCACTCTAATGCACGCTTATTGGCTAAAATTTTCACGCTAAACATGGGTTTATCTTGCATGATGGGGCGGATCAGGATTACGCTAAGCCGGTTGGAGACTGTGGCTGGTGGACCCTGGTCACTGCCACTCACAGGATTTTGGCAGGTATTGCCACCACCCCATTCAACCAGATGCTTGAACTTGGACTTGACAGGCACGACATGATATTTAGTCTTAGTGGAGTTACTGTACATTGACTCAAGTGCTACTACTAAAGCTGTATCAATTCTAAAACTCAAAAAGTCACAAACATCCACAATCATTAGGCGATACAAATTCATCATCAGAAAAAGAAAATTTCAAGAGACCTGGCGTCAGAAAAGGAAATGCGGCCGTATGCAAACTACTCTTTGCTCATATCAGGAAGAAATATAGACATAAGGCATAACCCCTGCAATAAAAGAATGAAGAGTAGAATCTTCCCCAACCGAGCCCAAGACAAGAAAAAGAACAGCGAAATGGGAATCAAAACTGGGAGTCTGACTGCGCGCGAACTCACTGCACCTGGCTGACGATCTCGCTGGCACGGCCAAGGCTCTCCACCATCTGTTGGCATTCCTTGCGCCGGCGGATTGTGTAGTCACTTTCTTTCAGCAGATCATCGAGTTCGCCGCTGCGGTACATGTTTTCGAGCAGTTCGCGCTGCATCTCGTCCTTGGAGAATCTAAAACCAGATTAGTGATACGTTTCAACCGAGAAATTCGAGCAATACATACTGGACCAGATTGTACATGATGGCCTTCGGAACCATGTCAATCATTGTTCGCTTCACAATGTTGTAGTACGACGTGATAAGGAGCTCTGTTGCTGGTAAGTTTTCGATCCGTAAAAGATAAACCACGCGACACATACTGATGACTTCGACTTCCGTGCTCTCCCGCTCGGACAGAGACGCAGACGCCTTGAGTGTTGGCGGGGGCGCCTCCATAGCAGCCATCTTCTTCTTGTTCTTCGACGCCCAGAAGCTGCCAAAGAAGCCGGAACCACTGGCATCTGTCGCGGCGGCGGCCTCAACAGAGGGGCTGTTCGCCCGAGGGGGTAGTGGCTTGCCGGTCTTCGGGTCAACCTGAGTAGGTTTGCCTGCAGTTTGGCGCTCGTTGATGATGGCCATGGCCTGCTTTAGTTAGAACTAGCTTGAGGATCTAGGTCGGCATAGGAATACTTACGCGGTGTCCATTCAAGAAGTCGGGATGGGCAGTGTTAATATAGGTAGTCTCCATCGCAATGAGATCTCGAACCAGCTTGTTCGTCGGGTCCATGCACTTCTTGAAGAAAGCAATAACAACGGCGTGGAATTTCTCCTTCAGCATAGGGTATCGGCGGAACAGTTGCTTGTTCAAAAGTTGACCCAGGATGCGGACAAGTTCATCATAGACCAGTGAAATGCACTTCAAGCTAGGATCTTCCAGGCGCTTGATTTGCTGCTTAACGATTAACTCAAAAGCAGTGGTTCCAACAAACAGCGCAGGCGAGGAACCGGAGGAGTTGTACAGAATCGTCCGAATATCGATATCCTTCACCTGGTCAAACGGATCAACGGCCTTAACACCGTTGGAGTAGAGTTCGTGGAACACGAAACTGATACGAGCACCGCCTGACAGTTCGATACTGGATAGCTCTTGGTTGTTTCCCTCCAACACCGTCCGGTACTCGTTGCTGAATTCCGTGATGATGTTGAGAATGATGTTGGCGCTGTTTCCAAGCATTGAATCACCGAGCTGTGCGAGTTCCGAGGAGTACTTCTGGAGCGAAGACGAAATGCGGGACTTGATGTCGGGCAGAGTCTGCTTGATGTGCATCATCAAGATCTATAACGGGTCAGTTTAAGCTCTTTCTGGACTTCCAACTACCCCAAACCTACCAAATTGAGCTTCCTAGCCAAATAAGGGGTTCCGCAGTACGACGCCTTGTTCCTGTAGGCCTTGTGGCCCTCAAAGAAGTTTTTCTCGTGCTCCAAGGCGTATGAAATGGGCCGCTTGTTCTCGATATCTCGCTGACCGCGGTTGACAACAGGCACGTAGCCCAGACGCAGCGGAATAATCCTGCCCGCAAGAATATCCACCACATCGGTACCCTCGTCCATCAGATCAACCTTGGTCAGCACACCGATAGTGCGCTGGCCCTCTGGGTCAACCTCCCGGGCGAGCTTCAGACCATCAGAGTTGGCAAGATCCTGGTTGGCGGCGGTGACGGCCAAAACGATGGCATTCGGTTTGCTGATATACTTCAAGACCATATCTCGGATCTGTTTCTCGATATCCTTAGGCTGGTCACCGACCGGGACCTTGGTGAGACCAGGCAAATCGACCAACGTGAGGGTAAGGACATTCGGTGAGTAGATGCGCAGGTTAATAGGAGCCGGGGAGATTCCTGCATTGCGGCCGACTTTCTGCTCGGTTTCGCGGATGATCTCCTCTCGGATCTTGTTGAAGTCGTAGAACTTCTGGCCGGGAATGTGCAGAAACTCGCCGTACTCGTCCAGATTCGCCTCCTTGTCCGTCGTATCCAACTTCTCCTCCTTCACGCCATTCGGTTGCGAGTTCCTTGACGGTTTGTTGATAAGTTGCAGGACGAGAGGTCTCCGGGTGACAATTCCAGAACCACGGGGAAGGCTATACAAGGGGGTATGCTGGTTAGCCACTAACGCACGTTTATGAAAGCAAGGAAAATAGAATCTTACAAATCCCGACCGACAATGTTTTCGAGAACGGAGCTCTTGCCGCTGGACTGCGAACCGACCACGGCGATTTGGGGGAGATCGATTGGGTTTTGAACCTATATTTTGGGTGAAGAAGCGGTGTCAGTCGGGGAACTGGGAGGGGTTGTGGAACAACGCAGACAGGTTCAAAAAGAGTGAAGAGCACATACCCCTACGGTCGCGAAAACATCCTGAAGCTTATTGACCAGCGAGATCAAGCTAGGGTCATTGACGTTTATCCTATTTCCCAGGGTAAGGTCAGTCAGTCCAACCGGTTCGGAGGTAATGCAGGAGGGGGCCGGGCTGGGTCACGCACGAGTAGCCAGATGTCGGGCTTGCCATGGGTGGCAACAGCAGAAAAAAAAAAGACGGTCGCTTCGAAGTAGTCTAGAAACTGAAGAAATAGCAAGTATATAAGGGATGCAAAGGGGAGCGATTGAGGATGCGGTTTCGGGGTGAATGAGGAGAGGGAAAGGGAAAGCGAGAGAACGGGGATGACGAGCGGGTGGGTTTAGTTTCGCTTCTAGAGGCAGCAACAAAGCCAAGTCCCCTTAAGGCAAAGTTTGGGTCACAACGAGGAGTTGGAGGGACACGCGGCGCTGGGCGTGGTGCTTACGAGGAGAGCCGTGGCGTTTGGCGATCTGGTCGGTGGCCACCGCAGCAACCCACGTACGCTAGATCATGTTGGTACTAGCCCCATACTTGACACGGGCGGTGGGGGTCGATTTGGTCTGGACTCGGTTGGAAATAAGGGAGCCTTGTCGTGCGGGAGGTGGCTCAGCCACATTCATGATTGACAGGGACTGAGCTTACAGAGTACTAATTGGGCCATCATTATTCACTCCCTGTTCGAACTTTGCTGCTGCCTTATAGACCAGGATTTGTCTGAGATCCTTATACAAGATGTGCGGGGTTTTTCTCTCTTACATTACTTTAGGGCTGGTTTCTATAGTTACCTATAACATGCGTTCTTTTATCTAAACCCCGATATGGGGCTCAGCTCTATAAACACTAATCTCATAGAATGGAACCCAGTTGGTGTGTAGGCACCTGCAACAGCCCAAGTGATGCGACAAGGACTCATGACCCATAAGATAATCGCAAAAACAAAATATCTGGACGTTGACATAGATAGAACGGCAATAACTACAGAAAAAAAAAATAAGAAGCTGCTATGCTACAAGCTCTCGGTATAAAGAAGTCAGAGTAATAATATAAATCGCACGGTTTCTCTTTCAAGGTATAACGGTCACGTCTGTTTCGCCCTATTTACTCATCCGATACAGAGGCAAATCGCTCGGACATGGTCTGGAGAATCTTCTCATACTGCGAGGAAGTCAGTAAGCATATATAAAGAGGACTTGGGCGGGCACACTTACCCTCTCAGAAACCGCCTTCTCGTCATCCGGAACCTCGAACTTCATGTTCCGCAGAGAGCTCTGGATGTCACCAGTCGCCTCACGAACCTTAGTCCAGTTTTGACCTTGGGCGACGGCCTTCTGGGCCTCATCGTGGTAACCCATGAATGCCTTCATCATATATTCTGTCTTCCAGAGAGGGCAGAATTGATCGTAGTCACTGTAACCGTTCTGCTGCAGGAAATCATCCTTGACCATGGCGGCCACGTCCAGGGTGATCTTGTCTGAGTCACCAAGAGCAGCCTTACCGACCAGCTGCACGACCTGGTCCAGATCCTCGGACTTTGTGAGCAGCTCTCGGATCTGGTCACGCAGACGAGGGAATTCGGGGTGGTTCTTCTCGTAGAACTTGTCTAGGACCCTGGTGTACTTGCTGTAAGAGATGGATGTGTTGATGGACGGGAAATGTTTGCGCTGGGCTAGTTTCTTGTCCAAACCCCAGAACACCTGCACGATACCTAGCGTACTGGTGGTGACGGGATCAGAGAAATCACCACCGGGAGGACTAACGGCACCGACAATGCTAACACTACCGATTCTCTCGGGGCTTCCAAGAGCGATACTCTTTCCGGCACGCTCGTAGAAGGAGGCAAGTTTGGCACCCAGGTACGCGGGGAAACCCTGGTCTGCAGGCATTTCTCCCAAACGACCGGAAAGTTCACGAAGAGCCTCTGCCCAACGAGAACTGGAATCCGCCATCATAGCCACGTTCTTACCCTGGTCACGGAAGTATTCGGAGATGGCAATACCGGTGTAGATAGACGCTTCACGAGCAGCGACAGGCATGTTGGATGTGTTGGCGATCAAGCAGGTACGCTTCATGATAGGCTCTTTGCGGCCGTCGATGGTGATTGAAAGCTATAAGAAAGAATACACGTTAGTCAATCGAGCAAAAAAATCAACGACTAGTGAGTAGACACGTACCTCGGGGAAATCCATCAAGACCTCAGCCATCTCATTACCACGCTCGCCACATCCGACGTAGACGATGATATCACTGTTGGAGAATTTAGACACGGACTGGGAAATGACAGTCTTGCCGCATCCGAAGGCACCAGGAATGCAGACGGTACCGCCCTGCACACTGGGGAAGAGAGAATCCAGCACTCTCTGCCCGACGATGAAGGGTGCGTCCGAGGTTAACTTCTCGTTCACAGGGCGAGGCACACGAACGGGCCAGGTGTGCATCATGCCGAATGTGGACTTCTGGCCGTTGAACTCGATTTCCAGGAGCTGCTCCTCCACTGTATAGCTACCGGCCTCGGACAGTCGGGTGATCGTACCGCGAGCGCGAGGAGGGAGGAGGATCTTATGGTCGTTCACCAAGCTGTTCTCGAAAACGGTACCCCAGATATCACCACCGGTGATATGGTCGCCGACCTTATACTTGCCTGGCGTGAAGTCCCATTTCTTCTGACGATCCAGGGCGTTGACCGCGATACCACGGGGGATGTAAATGCTGCCAGACTGATCAGAGATCGCCTTCAGGGGTCGCTGGATACCGTCGTAGATGGTTTCCAGCAAACCGGGTCCAAGCTCGACAGACAGGGGTTTGCCCGTCCTCATGACGGGGTCGCCAACGGTCAGGCCAGCTAATAGAAAGGCAGGTGTCAGAAGTCTGCAGGTTTGGGTGTCGCGGGGCAGTAGTGGGGGAGGTGAGCACCTGTCTCTTCATAGACCTGAATGGTTGCCTTATCTCCGTCGAGACGAATAACTTCACCAACAAGCTGATCATGACCGACTCGGCACTGCAATATGTCATATATGGTAAGTGGATCGTAGAGTCTTTGACGGGAGAGCTCGAGCACTTCCCGACCATAAATTAGAGAGGTATTGGAGGAGTCTTACCAGTTCGTACATAGCACAGCCGATCATGTGTTCGGCGACCACGACGGGACCGGATACGGAGAAGACAGCACCATGCTGTGAAGCATCTGAATCCTTAGACGGAGCCATGGTATGAGAAACGGGGGTGTGGATAGAAGGAGTGGAGTGGGAGAGGGGGAGGGGGATGCTGGTATTGCCGGTGCTGGTGCTTGAACTGGAGGTCGACGAGGTGGGCGAAACGGGGAGCGGTGGCAGGTCGACTTGTCCGGGCGGTGATGACGGCTTGGATGCGGAGGCCAGATCAACAACTCGGTGACTCGCTATCAGTTCCAGTAAAGACGGGCGGCTTTTAAGACGGCCGACTCCCAATCCTAACATAAATTCGAGATCCTAGAATGCTGGAGCATGAATTCGAGGAGCCCTTCTAAATGGAGTGATCATCGTCGTGGGAAACAAGCTCGACGACGCGCTGAGTAAGGCTCCTCTAGCCGTGTTTATCTCAACTAAGAGACTCGGCATCGAATCTCTCGGATCCTGGCCATTTTTATTGCTCAAGGGAAGCTATGGCCAAAGTAGCTAATGCAATTATCACAAGGAGAGAACAGACTGAGAATATTCAATACGCATGTTTTCACTAATGATAGGCTCGTTTCTCTTGATATACACTCTTCCCGATACCCCTCGGAACCAGAGACATCATCTGCGGCGCAATGCACCTGTCCTCACAATATCTGCCCCAGCTGTCAATGTGTCAACGTGTCTACGCCAGCTCCACCTTAGAGCATGCTAACCCTATTTATGAACTGACTCAGGAAGTAGAGTCATGGGTCTGGGAAGAGATCGTTGCGATACTCATCCACACGTCCAATCAAACGGAAATCTTGTTGGCTGCCCCGCACTACATTTCTGGGGTACTAGAAAGAGGCATCAGAATTACTACTTCGGGCAAATTTAGCCCTTCACATGCCTCGTTGATGCCTTCATTAACCCCAAGAAGTGTTCCTCGATCCGTGGGCGTTGTCACCGTTTCTCGGCTTTTTACCTATCAGAGCATAGATTCGCCCTCCCACATGCGAGCATAATGAGCCTATGGCGGCATCGTTTCCTTTAAAAGAAAGGGCAGATATGGCCATTCAATTTAAATTCCATTCCTCTTCATGTGGATATATCGGGGTATCTATATATACCCATTCTACCCCATGGAAAGCTAGAGCCTGATCTATACGAGACCTTCTATTGCTTCGAAAACGAGAAGCGAATAGCATCTGGGAGCTACCAATATGACAGGTCTAGATCTTCGTACACATTGGGACATTACATTCGAATGGACGAAACTCCACCAGAGCTCAAAACAGCTACGTCCTCTGACACTCACCTACGACAAGCTTGCAGACGACTGTGTCGCCCGTCTCAACGAGATCGATCCTCCCAAGAACTACCAGCCACAACCCGGTGAAGCCGGGACTAAACACCCTAAGAGAGACTTACTGGCCCTCATAGAGATACACTCAAAAGATGATCCCGTGCTGCAGAAGTTCTGGAATGAGATCAGCACTGTTCCAGGTTGGGTCGACTGGGAACAGATCAAACGAGGGCAAGATGTATTCTTTCGCTATGGAATGCCGATTTTGAACGTGGTGAGTTGGCAGTTTAGAGCTAAATTACGCCTGGTCCTTGCAGTTAATCGCTCATGCAGCTTAGCTTTGAAAGTCTATTGGGAGGAATGTTAGAACACCATCTGAGGTTAATTTTGAGTGCTTGTTAACTGAAGTAAACCTCTCTAGGGGATCACACCGTGTCGTTGAAACATTAGCTCGCACAGGAGGCTTCTCAGCAGACGTCGTACGGCGACGGTTACTAGAAACACTCCAGCACGTCCTCCAAGTCTCCATGTCCATGGAGTCCATGAAACCCGGCGGTGCAGGCCACAAGTCGTCAATTCGAGTACGGCTCCTGCATTCCTCCGTTCGATCCAGGATCCTCAACCTAGTCAAAGAGAAACCTGAGTACTTCGACATCGACAAATATGGCGTCCCAATCAGTGATCTCGATTGCATTGCCACCATCAACACATTTTCAACCAGCGTGATCTGGATCGGTCTACCGAGACAGGGGATCTATCTCCGAGATCAAGAAATCCTCGACTATCTGGCCCTCTGGAGGCTCGTGGCATACTACATGGGGACGCCAACCGAGCCGTTCGCGACAAAGGCATCAGGAAAGGCGATGATGGAGTCCCTTCTCGCATCCGAAATCGACCCCAAGGAAATAGGCCAAGTTCTCGCGAAAAACATCATTATCGGTCTCGAAAATACCGCTCCCACTTTCGCTTCAAGGGAGTTCATGGAGGCGATGGCCAGGCATCTAAATGGGGATCAGCTTTCCGACCGACTTGACATTCCGAGGACCGGCTTGTACTACCAGATGCTGATATACGGTTATTGTTTCCTGGTTATGGGACTGGTATATAGCAATCGATTCCTCCCCTTGTTCGACAAGGCATGGATTACGGTAAGCTGCTCTTCCTCCTTTTTTCTTGTCTTGCACCTCCTCAGTATACATACTGATCTGCAACAGATTCGGCGCAAAATGTACTACATGATCATCACAGACAAAGAGCACGGCCTTGGAGGTGAATCGATCTTCGAATTCAAATACGTGCCTTGGTACACCCGCACCACGAAACTAGGCAAGCGCAAGGAGAGAAAAGCAACTAAGCTGGGCATCGAGGCGTTGGCGCAGCTGGGTGTCCTCGTTGCCTGCGCCTCAGTCATAATCGTATTCTACGGTGCCGTGACGGGGATACGAATGCTGGGCCTAGAGAGGCTGCTGCTTGGGTCGCGTTGAGGAAATGCTGAATATCCTTTACAGCTTGGAAGCTTGTTTCACCTGTTAGTAACCTAAATTGACAATACTTACATATTCAATAAGTAGCTATTACCGTGTCATAGAAAGCCCAATGAATCGCTCGTTAATTGAGTGTCCATCTACCCGTTCCTCCGATCTGTATCTCGACCATCTATCGGCTGGCTAAAATTGGGTCCAGTATCTAGCTCAGTATGATTTAGTGGTATGGGGGCTCGAGCAGCAGTCTGAGACGTTTAATTTGAAGAGAATGGCCATTGCGAGCATCGTTCGTAGCGTTCGAAAATAAGCATTCAACCTCGAGCTACTGACCAGATACAGCAAGGACATTCGCGGCTATAGAGCTACATTGGATTATTGGGGCATGTCAGGCAATTAATAAATTGTGATTATATTATTAAATTAAAGAAAGATCATGTATCCAGGAGAGTGTCCGAAATGATATTCAAACAGTTTCAACCTTCGACTAGTCACCTTCACCTAACCACACCATACCCGCAGACAGAGAACAATTTACTTCTATTTCACCACAGTGCAGGGTTAGCCCTCATATCTGTTTGATGCCACTTGCCGCTGACCACCAGTTTTGTGTGGAATTGGGGAAGGGAGAATACGTACTCCGCATCCCTTGCAGGAGCAATCGCTACCGCAGGTACAGTTGCTGGGACCAGTGCAATTGCAAGTGCTTCCAGACCCACAGCCGCAGCCCATGTTGACTAGAGAAAAAAAATTGAAATAGAGAAAAGGTTAAGGTGACTTGACTAGTTATGTTCACCTTGACTAGTTATGTTCAGTCGACTTGATTAGAATGTAGCAGAGGAAGTATTCTTAGAGTAGTGGATATGACGTGAAACTCTACAACTATCGATGAACCAGGGATGGGGTCCAGGGTTTAAATAACCTGCGGGGGGGCGATGTGGGGAAAGTAAATGGATGTATCATGATGAGGTCAGAGAGCTTGATGAGGCCTCTATTGAAAGGCTTTGGTGGAAGGGTTCAGTTCCGCAGAGGTTTCTTTTGCCATTATCGAGTCGTCGTGCAAAAAACGTCATGATTCCAGCTTTAAGGCTTTATCGGGCGGGTTTGGCCCTGTCTCGGGCTGTCATCCGATGTGACTTCTCGTTCTTGTGGTCGGGTTATCCCGGGATTGGGAACACTGACTTCCACATTATTAACGCGCTCTATTGAAGGAGAAACTTTGGAACTATTCTCGGCCGTAGAGTTTAGGCCTGCAGTTATTGGGGGATATCTGCCTCCTTGCGGTATGGAAGGTCGGTCTTTATACCCGCGAGAAGCGAGGTGAGAGTATGAAATCCACCTGCGAAATAGACTAAATCTTGAGCTGGTATCTGAGTGGTACCAGATGGCGATAGCTCCACGGTTGATCATTGGGTATCTGAGGTGGTAGGTTGGGCTGAGGCGTGCACTTGGTTGAACTGCCCTAAACTAATACACATGGAGACGGTGTAGATATGGTGCGGAATGGTAAGCTTGCTGAAGCATTCCTTGATGTATATTTATCGAGCGATGACGTCCGTCAGTCCGTGAAGAAATGGGCAAGGGTTGACCCAGGCTATCTGTGTATATCTAGGTACCCCACTAAACATGGATTATGGCGAATACGATAGCATCGGAACCACTGGTCCTATAAAATAACTGCAGGTGTACTATGTAGGTTAAACTGGCATAGAGAAAGTAAGCCTAAGCCCATGATAAACCCCCAGATAGGATTAGGCCTCGACCACATACCAAACCTGTGACAACCAACACAGGTGATGCGCCGCTGTGCTGATGATCTATCTGGAGCCAATATTATCAGCTGGTCCAGCAAGTGATTGAACTGTGGACTCTGGAGGTTCATTCCCCCCCTTGATTACCCGCACGAACCCTCAATAACCTCTGATGGCGTCAGAATATCCTTGCTTTGGCGGTTTCCATGCTCTCTATCTGTCACCTGCTGGAGGATCTCGATGGGTCCCTGATTCAGATGATAGACTCTCTGACATGTTCTTTGGTTGGCTCTAGTTTGTTTTTTTGCCTTCTTTTTCTGTTTCTCCTCTCTCCTTCTTAACTGCTCTTCCTCCATGCTGGTGTTTCAAAAGGTCATTCAGCAGGACAAGACAAGACGACCTGGGGGGTGACAACAAAATGTCGCAGAATTTCAGAGATGATAATGGGAAACAGAAGAGAGCAGGAAATAATGAGCTTTACTTTAAAGAATAAATAACAACCACAATAGTAAGGGCTCAATCTTGGCGGCCTCATGGTTGATCATCCATCTGGTACTTGGTGGTGGCCGAGGATAAACGAAAGAATGCCATGTTCTTCAACAGGACTTTGATCAAATTATCCAATGCAAAAAAAGGGATAATAACTATAGAATAAATACTTTGAGCAAACTTCGTCCCCATTCTGTTGGTGATCGAACAAGTCGCTGAGAGTTTTGGCTGGCCCCACGGAGAATAAGACCAACCGTCGGCGCTGCTCCCTTCACTCAGTGACCACCAACCTAACCTCACCTTCCGTGTTTCTTCAACCTCACCAACTACCAACAACTCCTCTCCACAGCTCTTCCACGATCTCATTCTCCCTTGCTTCTCCTTCGAAATTTCTATCGTCAAAATCTTCCCTTCCCATTCTCCCGCCGCTGCACCCTATTTATTATCCCAACCCGACGCCTTTCAGAGCTTGGCGTTTTCCTTCTTAGTCTACTTAACTCCACCCAGGCCCGATAAGACCTCACCTCGCCTCTTGATTCTGGGACTTTTCTCCTCTCCCCCCCGCTCCTACGGCTCCTTCAACCACCTCGGAATATTACCACGCTATTCTCTGTATCTCCACTGAGAGGTAGGGAATTGTCGATCCTCCGTTCTTGAAACAAGCTCCTAAAACGGAGACTGAGCGGTGGGCAAGTATCAGTGACCCACCACTGATATAGGTCTGCTCTCCTGGTTCTTCTACAGAGCCGGGTGAAAGGGCAGATCTAGAAATCTTCGATCTGGCAAACACCCCTCCCTCCTATACGCCCTCCTCCGCCGCTCCCGACCACCCCGATCTTCCTTTCCCCCCCGAGCCTACGCCGTCACATCCGAACACTGCTTCCGCCCCCGGTGGCACGCGGTCATCACCCCACCAAGAGTCGTTCCCTCGTCATAGTATCACTAGTGCTGCGATAACCCTACCTCCTACCTCCCTCCGCCGTCGCCGTCGTAGTACGTCCGATACATCAGATATAGCTACTGAGGAGTCAGGAAGTCTTCTGAGAGGTTACACGGCGAGCGACGCTGGGATTCAGGAACACAGCACAATACAGTCCCGCGCTCTGACAGAGGGATACCCACCATCTCCCAAGCGCAGGCGCCTGGCAAATATGCGTCCCGATGGTATCTCGAGTACAAATGGCTCCTCTCAGACGCCGAAGAGCTCTGCGGCTTCGGCTTCCCAGAAGGCCGGTTTCTCTCACACTCTCAACGGACAGCTAACATACAGCGCGAATGGGGATTTACAGACAAATGGGTCACAAAAATTCTCGGCTGATGCACCTTCATACTTTGGACACGACCGAGAAGAAGTTACGAGGATTCTGATTCAAAGTCTCCATGAGCTTGGGTATAATGGGGCCGCTGCGCTGCTAGGTAAGGAAAGCGGCTATCAACTGGAAAGCCCAGCGGTTACAACGTTCAGAAATGCGGTTCTTCAAGGGCAGTGGACCGAGGCAGAACGGATACTAGTGCAATCGTTCTATCCGACTAGTCATGGGCGCTCTAGCGGCGACCAGATCACAAATAAGGAAAAGCTGGTACTTGTGGATACTGCGGAGAAAAACGAAATGCTCTTCTACTTAAGACAGCAAAAGTTTCTCGAATTGCTAGACGCTCGAAATCTAGGGGCAGCCTTGCTGGTCCTTCGACGCGAGCTAACACCCCTTAATTATGATATTGGGCGCCTACACGCTCTCTCCAGGTCGGTTTCAATGACTGCTGTTCGGTCGGTTATGTTCGCTGACAACTATGCATAGCCTTCTCATGTGCCCCCCAGAGCATCTTCACGACCAAGCCGGCTGGGATGGCTCCATCACCTCATCCCGAGAGCAGTTGCTATCAGAATTATCAAGTATGCTGATCATGCTGCTTGCTTCCCACCATCCCATTTTAGCCTACTAACTCGTGAGGCAGAGTCTATCTCCCCATCAGTGATGATTCCGGAAAATCGCCTGGCTACCCTTCTAGACCACGTAAAACAGAACCAGATAAACCAGTGCCTGTACCATAACACGGCTGCATCCCCATCTCTATACTCAGATCACATGTGCGACCGGAATGACTTTCCTCTTGGCACTAAACTCGAACTCACTCAACATACGGATGAAGTCTGGCATTGTCAATTCTCCCACGATGGCACAAAGTTAGTCACCGCTGGCCGGGACAAGAGTGTAATCATCTATGACACAAGTACTTTCACTGTACTCCATAAATTGATGGATCATGAAGATGGAGTCGCCCATGCGGTGTGGAGCCCGGATGACTCGAAACTAATTACATGCTCGACAGATAGGACGGCTCGTGTTTGGAATACCGAGGTAATGTTTTCCTGATTTTTCCTCGTTCAAGGATTACCCGTTTAACAACTGCCTGCATAGACTGGCCGCTGCCTCCTCACAATTAACCATCATCGACAACCAGTAACAGCTGCTGTGTGGGCTGCTGATGGAGAGTCCTTCGTGACGGCTTCACTTGACCTGAACTCTCAGTTGTGCCACTGGGGCATGCGCGGACAGTCTCTATACACGTGGCCTGGAGGCTTTCGGGTGCAAGACTGTGCGATCACTCCAGATGGTCGGCGATTAGTTGCTGTGGACGTGGATAAGAAAATCAGGGTGTTCAATTTTGCTACGCACGAGGAGGAGTATATTCTCCCTCTGAAAAGCAAAGCCACCTCCATCGTGATCAGCAAAGACTCACGCCATATGCTCGTGAATCTGTCTGATTGCCAGATACAATTAATTGACATCGATTCAACGGAGGTCATCCGGCGATTCCAAGGACAGAAACAGAGCATATTTATTATCAGGAGTACTTTTGGAGGGGCGGCTGAGAACTTTGTTGTCAGTGGTAGCGAAGGTGGGCAACACTCTTCCTATCCATCACTCCTGGTCGTCTTTGCTAAATACCTAGCAGATTCTCGCATCTATGTATGGCATAAAGAAAACGGGACTCTTGTAGAGACATTAGAAGGTCATGTTTCGGGGTGTGTGAATGCCATATCCTGGAATCCTACGAATCCTGGCATGTTTGCATCTGCTGGCGATGATTGCTTGGTCAAAATGTAAGACCTGCACTGATCTTGCTTTGTCTTATTTCCTATACTTAATACTCACATCATTTTAGTTGGACTCGAGAACGCGATGCGCACCCGGGTACTGCGCCTGGGAAACATCGACAAATATTAGGGAATGGTTATGCACGCACCAGTGCTCTACGATCAACATCAGGTTTCTGATAACGAATTTGCTCCCGAGGACGCTTTGATCGTTGTGGGCAGCCCACCTCTCATCTTTGTGAAGACATGTACCTGAGAGCTTTTGAACTCGAAACCTAAACAACTACTTCTCCTCTTTCTTACTTTCTTTACTTTACTCCTACATATATGCATCTTTTCTGGTTCATCAATGATCTGTTCGATACAGGTCGCAGGCGCCAACATTGGTATCGCAGATTGAGATGTCTCGTTCTATTTTCTTTTTGCGTTCATTCCTTGGGCGTTGATCCTCCCACATTAGCATTTCCCTATCATGGGTGCTGCATATCCATCCATTTTCTGTTATTTACATACACGGACCACATGTGTTCGGAAACTACTGGTATTCCTTGTGGCTGCTGTTTTTTTGATGATTCGGGTGGTTTAGGATAAGTTTAAAGAATTGGCTAGGAGCAGTTGAATCTGGTTTTACTCCTTCGTCTTTTACCTTGCTCTGTCATATCTTCCCTTTTTCAGACCCCAATTACCCCCATCTATATCAGATTTTTTTTAGATCAGGCTTGTCCGATAATCAAAGGTTAACCGTATATCGATGTTTACAAGTTTTACAGTATGCCGCTGGTAGACTTGGTTAGCTCTAGACTAGGGGTCACTCTATCTCGTCGCATCCTTGGAAAGTGCTACCGGGCCCCTATTCTCTCATTAGAATGCACCGCGAAGGACAGGTTGATGATATTCTTGGCTAATTAATCCTCGAACACAATATCTTCTACGCTCTGTCGAGTCTCCCCTTGGTTTACTTGGGGATTTTCAACATTTCGTATCCTAGCATTCATTCAGACTGCAAGATAATCCCTGTCTAGACAAGGGTGTGTGTGCCTACTGTTACCACCCTGCCTTCAATGTACTCTACTATTATGTTATGATTCAACCCGTTCAATGGGAGACAGGAGCCGGCTGCCCCATCTATCTACGAAATAAGGTACCCTCCCTCCGCGCAACATGGAGAGTTAAATCCGTTTTCTTGAATGGTAATATTGCGCCAACCTTTAAAGTAGAGTAAGGAATAAGAAAGGTTTTTAAACGAAGTAGAATAACAAGGGGGGTAAGGCGATTCCTCTTGAGAAAACAGTTCCTAGATGTTGGTAGGTACTTGGCTAGAGGAACGCGCTGATTGATTGTTTAGATATGACTTTAGGGAGACCTGATTAGCTCCTGGTTCCATTTGCGAGTGAGAATGAAAAACAAGGGAGAGGCAGAGGACTTACCAATTTGGACAAATTTCCCTTTCCTCCACTCTGAGCTTGGCCCTTGTGTGTTTCTAACCTGGAAGGATATCTCCTGCACGCTGCACCAGAATAAGGTTTTGTTTTTTAAAAAGAAAAATCTCTTATGATTGTTACATCATGCAGCAAAGAGAATAAGAGAAAGACTTTCGAAAGTCAATTAAAGGAACCCCAAGATTTTTCACCCATAAGTTCATTGGTTAGATATGGCAGGTTTTTTTTTGCTTTTGGTAGATGAGGAGGATTTTATTTCCATCAAGTGCAATAGATTATGAGAGGAGATCAGCGACTAGAAATGCGTTAGTATATTGATAAATGGAGTATGATGGAGCAAGAGACTCACCATTCATGGGCATCTCATCGATCTGCGTCGAATAGTACAGTTCAATATCACGAAGGATTCGTACATCATCGGTGGTGACAAAGTTGATGGCAACACCTTTTCGGCCAAAACGCCCACTTCGTCCAATACGGTGGATGTAGTTCTCACGGTTGGTGGGCAGGTCGTAGTTGATTACTAGGGAGACTTGTTGAACATCGATACCACGGGCCCACACGTCAGTGGAGATGAGCACTCGGGAGTTGCCCTGTCGGAAATCCTGCATGATGCTGTCACGCTCCTTCTGGGGCATCTCTCCGTGCATGCTTGAGACAGTGAAGTTGGCCTCGCGCATCTTATCCGTAAGCCAGTCAACCTTCCTGCGGGTGTTGCAGAAAATGACAGCTTGTGTGATTGTCAATGTGTCATAGAGATCGCACAAGGTGTCGAACTTCCATTCTTCCTTCTCCACGGCAATGAAGTACTGCTTGATGCCTTCCAGGGTCAATTCGTCACGCTTGACGAGAACGCGAACGGGGTCCGTCATGAACTTGGTGGTCATGTCAAGGACATCGTATGGGAGGGTGGCAGAGACCACAACGACTTGAGTGGCCGGGGGGAGGTATCGGTACACGTCGTAGATTTGTTCGCGAAATCCGCGGTTCAGGAGCTCGTCGGCCTCATCAAGGACCAGCATCTTGATGTGGCGAGTGCGTAGGTGGCGTCGACGAATCATATCTGCGACTCTGCCTGGAGTGCCTGAAACGACATGCTGACCGTAATCCAACTTCCGGATATCCTCGCCAATATTTGTGCCTCCAATACAAGCGTGGCATTGAACGTTCATGTAATCACCCAGAGCCATGATAACGGACTGGATCTGAGTTGCAAGTTCGCGGGTGGGGGAGAGTACAAGGGCTGCGACGCATGAGAACAAAAATCCGGAAGAGGGTAATAATAATGCGAATCATACCTTGGGTTTCGCGCACAGCAGTGTCGATAACCTGGAGGATACTAATCGAGAACGTAGCAGTCTTACCAGTACCAGACTGGGCTTGGGCGATCGTGTCGCGACCTTTGCAGATTTGGACAATCGCACGCGACTGAACTGCCGATGGAGATTCATATCCGTAGGCGTAGATTCCGCGAAGGAGGCTCTCCTTCAAGTGCATATCCTCGAAGGTTGGAGCAACAGTCACCTCTTTGGAGGTACTGAACTCCATCTTGTCTAGATTTGCGCCGTAAGTATTTCTCCAATTTTCACCCTTCGGTTCAGAGCCATACCGTCCGCTCGCCTGTCGATACCTTCAGCCATCTTGAATGATCTTAGCCCGATGTATCTCAGAAAGATGTGTTATATCCTAATCTGATCGAGAGTCGCTATCCGGAGTCTGCAGAAGACCTGATCCGGCTTGTTCTGGCGCGACTTTTCCACTGCGACGTCGAGTCCCACCGCCTGTATCACGTGATTAGCTACATCGCCGCAAAGCTTTCATCAATGCCGCCTGTCACCTCCTCAGACTCGGAGGGTTTTACTCTTGTCACAAACGCTCATATTCACGCCTTTGGGGGGATCCTATCATCATGGTTCTCGAAGAGCAACGGTTTATCCACGAGGATCTAGAACGGCTAGAGCATGCGATTGCGGATCGCGTTTCCCAAGAACCCCGTAACGTGAGTTCGCCTTCATTTTTTTTTATTACCATGCCTCAGAGCTAATTGTGAACATCCCGTGTAGATTCGAGAACGACTATCTCGTGACCATGAGGTTGCTCATTTCCTGAATCGTATAGAAGAACAGTCGAAGAGACTACTCGAAATCTATAAGGATGCGGATGGTGCACGCGACAAAGAGATCCAGGCCATTTCGACCGGCGACCAATTCGAAGAATTCTACAAACAATTAGACGAGATCAAAGATTTTCACAAGCGCTACCCGAATGAGCCAGTTGAGAACCTCGAACGAGCCTACAAGCGCCGTCAACCGGGAGAAGGCGAATACACGGGCATGGAAATCGATACGATGTTTACCGGCGAAGAAGGCTACGGGCAGTTTTTCGATCTCACGAGATTACATGAGGAGTATTTGAACTTACCGAACGTCAAGAGATTGACGTATGTTCAGTATCTGGACGTTTTTGATGCCTTCACGCCACCACAGCTACCCATTAAGCGAAACAACAAACTCTCCGACAAATATTTCCAGTATGTCGGGGAACTCGCAAATTATCTCGAGGGATTCATTAAGAAGGTCCGACCGCTGCAGGATCTTGATAAGCTCTTTGGCAGTATCGATGAGGACTTTGAGAAACAATGGCAATCAAATGAAGTTCCTGGGTGGACGGAAGAAGCGGCGGAGAATGCCAACCAGGGTCCCAAGACCGAGGGATCCGGCGAAGGTATTTGGTGCGCCGATTGTGAAAAGGAGTTTAAGAATGAAAATGTCTATAAAAATCACTTGACGGGCAAGAAGCACATTAGGGCCGCCGAGGCACGCAAAGCCGCTGGTGGCTCAGGTGATCGGCCTACGTCATCTACTATGAATGGAAACTCGGCGGCTCATCGCTTGAAAGAACGAGCAGTGGCGGAAAGAGAACATCGGGTCCGCTCACTCGCAAAAGCCCTCGATGCCGAGCGCCAAGCAACACGAATTAATGTGGAACGCAAGCAGGGTATGACCGAACGTGAACGACAGATGGAGCTTGAGGCCCTTCTTGCCGAGTCCGAAAACGCTAACGGCGATCATGGAAATGATCTATCCGATGATGAAGGAGAAGATCGGATTTACAATCCTCTCAAGCTACCACTTGCATGGGATGGAAAACCCATTCCCTACTGGCTCTACAAGCTCCATGGGCTGGGTGTTGAGTACTCTTGTGAGATCTGTGGAAACTTTGTGTATATGGGTCGCCGTGCATTCGACAAACATTTCTCCGAAGCTATGCACATATTTGGCTTGAAATGCCTGGGAATCACGTCGAATACTAACCTTTTCCGCGAAATCACACGGATAGAGGACGCCACACGGCTGTGGGAGAAGCTGGAGCAGGATCGCAAGAAAGACCGAGACAACCGCGAGAATGTGGTACAGATGGAGGATGCTGAAGGGAATGTGATGCCCGAAAGGATCTATCTTGAGTATGTTTCCCTACTATCCTGTCGTCGCCGGGATTTCGATGCTAACAGCTACCAGTCTCCAGAAACAAGGTATCCTATAGTCGAGGGACGTTTCCTTTTGTCCGGTTATCTTTCCTTTATTGTCCTTCTGCATGGCTTATATTCAAAAGCCCGGAGTTGGCAGGTATCTTTTCTTAGGTTATACCACTGGGTTGTTGAATAGTTGGATGGGAATCGCCGTATAGGCGCATGGATTGCTAAAGCCGTGCGCTTAATGTATTCTACTTGAAGCCAAGTAATATTAGACCATCCAAATAGCACTCTGTACGTGTACTCTGTGATGAACCTAATATCTATCAATATACAAACTGTAAAATATCTCCGAGTTATAATTGTTTGCTGATTAGCTGCCAATACTTGGAACCGAAATGGCAAGATGGCCGAGGACGCGCCTAGACCGCTCGGCCATCTTGCCATATTAAGTGGAGCTTTTGAAGCTCGGAACCATCCATGTCTTGAACCATGAGGCCGAAATCTTCTACGCCATTCGGATGGTGCTTTCCATTTTGTCCTTTTCCTTCTCGGATTTTATGCGTTTAAGTAGCTACTCCGGTACCCACAACCCTCCAAAATAAAGAAGAAAACAGATCTCTATCGACGGTCATGTCAGAAGCGTATCATTTATGGGGTTCAAGTTCGCTCACCTTTGTGATCTCCTTTCATCCCTCGAGGAGAACAAGATTGCCAAAGCTTCGACCAACGCTAAAAAAACAAATCCAGATGTTCGGGCTATAACCCGGTGGTTTGCTCGACATGACCAGCGTCTTCATGACCCCAATACTGACCAACTAGCTCTACTATCGTGCATGTTTCCGGAGAAGCGAACAGACAGGGTCTACTGGTTACAAGATACATCCCTTGCGAGGGTTATAGGCAGATGTCTACTCCTCGGATCTTCTCGACGCGAGGAGCTCGAGAGATGGCGTCTCTCTGGGCAAGCAGATCTGGGGGAATGCGTGGAGAATGTGATGCGACAGGCAGAGAATCACATCGCCAGTGGCCAGGAGGTCACTATTGAAGAGATAGATTCTGCCTTGAACCAGATTGCATCCCGCTGTCGATTCTCCGGTCCACAGATTCGAAGGCAGCGAACAGCAGTCGATGTAGAGCGGACGCTGGCTCCTCTCTACCGACGCTTGAGTAGTAGGGATGCCAAGTGGCTCACTCGAATGATACTGAAAAGTTATGGCTCTGTCGCTTTGCCACAGCGGTTAACACTGAGGAGCTTCCATTTTCTTTTGCCGCATCTTTTGGTTTTCCAAGATTCGTTCGAGGTTGCGCTTAAGATGCTTGCCTCTGACCCAGTCAGCAATTTTCCATCACATCCTGAGCCTGGTCTGGCCAAGGATCTTGGGAAGATTGCTTTACAATATCTGGCCCCGAATATTGGTGTGAAAATTGGACGGCCAGAGTACTATAAAGCACGAAGCATTAAGCATTGCTGCCAGATGGTGGATCGCCGCAGGATGAGTGTAGAGCGAAAATATGACGGAGAATACTGCCAAATACACATCGACTTGTCCAAACACCCTGATTGCATCCAAATATTCTCAAAAAGTGGCAAGGATTCCACCAACGATAGGTCGGGTGTTCATCAAGCTATCAAGGACTCACTACGCATTGGGAAGTCGGATTGCAAATTCTCACGTCGGTGTATTCTCGAAGGAGAGTTGATCGTCTGGAGCGATAAACACTCCAAAATTCTAGAGTTTCACAAGTTACGTAAATTCATCTCTCGCTCTGGTGTCTTTATAGGCACCGAGAATGACTCTCCGTGAGTAGAGACGCCCATTTATTTTCGTTCCAAGGATCTCAGTGTTCTAACTTGTCCAAGCCCGCAACCTTACGAACATTTGATGATAATATTCTTCGATATCCTACTACTTGATGATGATATTTGCCTCCGGAAGCCTCATCGGGAGAGACGATTGCTTCTAAAAAATACAATGCAGGCTATCAGTGGTCACGCAGATATCGCGGACCAACGAGTCCTGGACTTCTCCCGCCCCGATAGTCACTCCAGACTTGAAGGGATCTTTGCCCAAGGGATTGCTGAGCGATGGGAGGGTTTCGTGCTAAAAGGATGCGAAGATCCCTATTTCACTATCTCTTCTGGTACAGGTGAGGGCAGTGCGGGTCGCTGGATCAAGCTCAAGAAGGACTACATTCCTGGCTTGGGTGATACAATAGATCTAGCGTTGGTTGGCGCTACATACAATTCTCGAGACGCGGCCACTCTTGGTCTTGTTAGTAAAGTATCCTGGACCCATTTCTTCGTTGGATGTCTGGTCAACAAGGAAGCCGTCTTGCAATCCGGGGCAAGGCCCCAGTTTCGTGTTGTGGATGTGATCGGCCGCCATTGTATGAGCGAGAGAACTATGCAAACTCTCAATAGACTGGGAAAGTATACTGCCCGTGACCAAGATTCAGATCACCTATTTGATGTTGAGTATGGAAGGGCAGGTCTTCCACTGATGGATGTCATTTTCAAAACCCCGTTTGTCGTTGAAATAATGGGCAGTGGATTTGAGAAACCGTCAGGCGCTAGGTATTTTGCTCTTCGATTCCCAAGAATCACGAATATTCTATCAGACAGGTCATTTGAGGATGCAGCTTCCTTTACGGAGCTGCAACTTTTAGCTGAGCATGCCGTATCAGTTCCCCATGAGGATTTGATTGAGGAAGAGCAAGAATGGGCGAAACGTGTGAAATCTACCGCATCGATGTTGCAATACATTGAGCAACGTTCGCAGAGTTCCTCTGCCATATCCAGAGTTGATACAGCCCCCTCAGGGGCGAGCCTCTCTCCTCTCAGTCTGCGGAGAGCTGACCGGGGCCCAACCGAAAGTCCCATACGCCCATCCAGTGAACATATCAAGACCGCAGGAAGTGGCGTCCCCATATATATTGACCATTCTACCGCATCCTGTCTATCAAGCAAACCGACTGAGCCCCGCGGAAACTCTCTCACAAGTAATGAGAACCTATCGTCACATGGGAATCTCAAGAAAAGGGCAGCATCTCCCTCTGCATCAGAGGATTGTCACAAGGATGCTCATACGGGGCCCTCTGGTGTTGCTCGCACAAAACGCAAGCTCATTGCCTCAACTCCAAGTATGCCTGATACTGCCGCAGGCACTCAAGTATCTTCAAAAAACCAACGAGAACAAGCGGAATCACCTCTTAAATTGATTCCATTATATATCAATGTCACACCTTCGTCGTTTGGGTACGGACCCGAAACAATACCCCGAAACGCCGCTGACACCTTAGACAACTTTCTCGATATGATAGAGTCTAATAGCCACCACACCTCGAGTTTAGATATACCAAACTTGGGGATTATCTTTACCGACACCAAGAAAATTTTGCTCAGTACCACACTACTTGAGCTAAGTTCGCGGGTCTCCGAAAGACTGAAGTCCCCAAGATCAACTACGAAGTATCCTGCATCGGGACGAGTCCTCGTTCTTAATGCTACGGTCCTGAGCCATGCCGTTCTTGACACGATAACCACCCCGTCATGTCTACAGGAAATATGGGGGAATTTAAGCAGGGAATACTTCTACGCTTGCGTTGCGTGGAATTCCAAGACTGATGCCTGTCTTGCGGAGGATGAGATTCCTGGTACACCCATGGACGTCGGCGGTGCTGGTTTGGACACTGACACCACAGAAATTTTGAGGCAGGGTGCCATACCTAAAATCAGCATCCTGTTTGATCTGAAGGAGTTGCTTCCCTTGGAAAAATCGGTTTCCCGAGATTCAGAGGGAGGATGAGTCATGGAAGATGATGCGTTAGGGCTTAATTCCTGTCTTTTGCCCTACGGCCGCTCAAGATGCATCGAGCCTGACTTAAAAATCATTCGTGTACTCTATGGGCAATCAATAGTTACTATAGGCTTAGTCTATTCGGTATTTGGTACATCATGCGTCCAAGTCTCCTGGTAATAGTGGCTAAACTCTGTAATAATACTTGCGTCAAGCGAAAGTATGGCAAAGCCATTGGCAAAAAAAACAATATATACACATTGAGAACAGCGTCACCAGGATATCACTTCCGGTTTGATGGACTCATACCTACCTACATTCACTGTAAATGAGTCACAGTCCCTACCTTTGATCCATATAAACCCCCGCCCCGTCAGTGGAAAGTGACAGTTCTCCATCTCTTCTACATCTACCTACCTTCAAGCAACCACTTGCAAGCTCATCTTTCCACGTTTACCTACACTAAGATATCACGATATTCTCGTCTGTTCGAGACCATCTCTTGATATATCTCACATCTATTCACCATCTCCACCATGCACTTCAGTTGGAAGTTCGCTCTTGCCTCTCTGGCTATTCTCTCCGTCCTTGTAGGAGCTCTTGCAGCTCCTGCAAGTGACTCGGCTCTTGTTCTTGGGGGCAGCATCAATAAATGCTACAACCCCACCAACTGTGACCTGGGCGATGTCTGCATAAGTGGGAAGTGCATCCTTGGGTGCAATAGTGATAGTGACTGCATCCCCGCGCAGTCATGCAAGAACGGCCAATGTTGGATTGGCTCGAAGTCACAGTGTCTGAGATACCATAAGCCATGCAAGAACGACGACGAATGTTGCTCTGGCAAGTGTCAGAGAAGATGGCTTATCTTCAAGAAGGGGTGCAAGCACACCCCGTATCCGGACCGGTCTAGGAGACCCAAGGAGGAGGAGAAGAAGAAGGAGCCACCTAAGGAGGACGAGGAGGAGAAGGGAGAGCCTCCCAAGGAGAACGGGCAGGATTGCTAATTTCGAGGATGAAGATGTGGCTTGGCTTTATGTTCTTTGCATTTGTTTGTTGTCTGCTACTTTTTGGGAGGAGTTTGCTATTCAGTCATGTATGAGATGACACAAGCATGTTCAGCTAGATGAGCAAAATGAGCAATATAACTGACAATTATTGCTTTCCAAATATGATGTTAGTATGTAGATTCCACTGCAGAGTAGTGAGTAATATCGGAATTCTTGTCCGAGATGACGTAGTAACGAAATTTAGGGGGCCATATATTGAAATCGTCAGATAATATACTTAAGGTCTAGAATGTAGAGGAATCGATAAATAGATTCTATTACAATATCCACACGGCTAGAATTGGTAAAAATCTCCGTGCTGGGTTTCCAGCCTGTATGTTATCACAAGTCTCAAGATGTTATCGAGTGCAAGCCTCACGGTACATGTAATGGTGATGGTGTAGCCGATTGGGAATGCTAAACACACTCAGGTAAACATCTTGAATGTGACAAGCAGTTTTCATCAAATGAAGATAGCTGGAGGAGACTATTAAGTATGATATGACCTCGCATCGGGGGCACGAAGAACGCATATATCTATCTTGAGGCAAACCTAGAACGCCTCTGCCCTTGGCAAAAAATTATGATACAAACATATTGTGGCCATTCATCAACGACACCAACGCCTTGCTAGCTTATATCTGCACGACTACATTATGACATTAGAAGAACAGCTGAAACAGGAACGAGTAGGACAGATCATGTACTGCCCTCCCTTCTCGCCCGAACGTCTCTCATTAAAGCCTTGGCTTCTTCCACCTCTACGCCATCCTGACATAGCTCACCTGCCAATTGATCCGCACGCTCAAGGTCGCCATTACGCAGTGACCATCTGGCCAGCCACAGCCGCGCCTTTGACGTGGTAGCCGTCACGCCCGTTCCATGCCATGAATCCTCTTCATCCTCGTGGTTTCCGAACGTCGAAGAAGGTCGTGCCCGTCGCGAGCCACGGTGCGTGTCTGTCCCCGATTGATCCTCGTCATTGTCATTATCTGACTCCTCCGACTCCTCTTCCACGATCGGCTGGCCAGATTCCTGCTGCAGCGTGAGTTCCATATACGCCGCTGCTTCTTCCTCGTCGTCAAGGCGCTCGTAGAGCGTAGCAATCTGGTGGAGGGTCTCTGGATCGAGGATTTTACGGCCTGGTCCGCTGCCTCCCTGTTGCGAGATGTCTTCGGCGTAGTATGAGCCTGCCACAAGAGCCCGTTTGAGAGCCTTGATGCTTTGTTCAATGCGGCCCATTTTGGCGTAGCAGGATCCCACGGCCTGCCACATCTTGGGGTCGTAGGGTCGCAGCGCGGCGGCGCGTTGGTAGTAGAAAAGAGCGTAGAAGGACATGTCTAGGACTTCGTAGGCTTGGCCGAGACCGTACCAGGCGCGGTAATCCTTACGGTTCACGTCCACGGCTCGACGGTATGACTCGATAGCTGCGTGTGTGTTTTTCATTTCGATGTATTCGTGGCCCATGAGCGTCCAGGCGGAGAGAAAGTTACGATCGAGTGTTAGGGCGCGTCGGAAGTACATCACAGCTTTTTCATGCTCCGATTTCAAAGAGTAGTAGTTTCCTACTACACAGCATGTTTCGGGGCGGAATTTGTCTGTGGCTGTTGCGACCTGGGCAACGAATGCGAGCTTTGGACGTTCGCCCATGACGTATAAGATGTTCGAGTAATGGTCTAAGCTGTCAAGTCGATGGGGGGATGTGATGAGAATGTCTGTAAATATATGTGAGGCTTCCTCAAAATCTGATGGCGATAGTTAGTAGATCACTCAGCGCACGTCAGCTTGTCAAGTACAACAGTATACCTTTTGAGTGGTAGTAGAGAAGCGCCCTTTGCGTCTTGAGAAAAGCACTCGTAGGAAAGATGGTCTCAAGTTCTGACAGGGCCTGGTAGGTATCTTCGGTGGCTTGGTACAGCTCCTGGCTGCAGTGAGCATGAAATATGAGAGTCATGATGTTCTGGGGAAGAAGGTCGACGACTTGCTTTAACTATAGGTACAATTAGCGCGGTCTTGGAGAGCAAAAGAACCGCAACGGTCACGCACGTCTTCTGTGCTCGCGAGAAGGTCATTAAGTTCTTGCCAGGCACCCCAGTGGAAGGGGTTTAGATGAACACTCCGGATCAACCACTTCTTTGCCTCTTCTTCGTTTCGACCCTTGAGTAGGATAACGCCGTAGAGATATTCCAACCATCCCTGGTTGTGATCCTCGAGCCTCTTCTCCCGGCGCTCTGTGAACCACCCCTCTAAGCCTCGTGCCAAATCTGGCAGCTCCCGGTTCACCGTGGTACCTCCGTCAGCCGGACCAAGTACCATTTCGGTCTCCTCGTTTTTGCGCTTCTCCCCCGCTAGGTACTTCGAGTATAAAGCAAGAAACAACGACTTCTGGCTAATCTTCGGGTATGGGTTCCTCGTAAC
Organism: Aspergillus conjunctus; assembly: GCA_027569095.1. Lineage (NCBI taxonomy): Eukaryota > Fungi > Ascomycota > Eurotiomycetes > Eurotiales > Aspergillaceae > Aspergillus > Aspergillus conjunctus. Next base: position 238,575 of record JAPDEL010000004.1, on the reverse strand, counting down.
GCTATGATCCTTTACCCCAATGTACGGCGACGCTTTAGATTTGCCTTTTTGTGGGGTTAATGAGGATCTGGGTTTCGGGTTCGGTGATGCCGTCGACAGGGGCACTGGAGGTATCGTCGGGGGTAAGAATACAGAGGCACAGCGATCATATTCACGAGTATCAAAGTATGATTTGGCCAATAGATATTTATAGGATTCCTGGGATTCCAGAGCGGCCTCGAGCGGATCTTGGGTTCGGAGGTAGGGGTTTTGAGCGTTTGGGGCAGCATCTGAGATGTCCATGGGGGATTCTGGATCGGTATCATAATGATCGACTGGGACTACGGAGTCGAGCATTTCTGCTGCCCTGTAGAAAACTTCTATGTAAGTGTCATAGCTCAAGACTGATCGAACATTCAGTAAGGTTATCTGTTACCATTTGGCGGACTGATACAGACAGCGTTCGGAGCATTTTATTGCCGCATCTTCCAACCGGTGCTTAAGCTCCTTGATGTTATCTTCTGTGAAATTAACCGCCATGATATCTAGACCCTTGCTGCTAAGCAACAAGCACGCCGTCTAGGGCTGTTGGCGCTGTATGTAGCTGTGTCCCGATCAGTTCAGACGAGCGCCAGAAACATTGCCTCTCCGCACGGGAGCCTTCGCTGTGATGATATGAAACTGGGGCTAATGAGGGAAGGGAAAAGTGAGAAGATCAATTGATCAGACGGGGAGAAGGATAACGTGAGCAAAGGAAGACTGCATGCATCGGTGAGGAGGAAGAAGCCGAAATGCGAATAACAATCAACATTGAATGACAAGCTGCTGGCCAAAATAATGGCGGATTTCCTGTTTAGGCGACGCGCCCAAGAATCCCAAACAAACAGCGCAAACAGCGGGGCAGAAGAATTTCTCTATTTATTGTTTTGATGTTCAGGTTTACCACCTGGGGAGTATAGTATAGGTACCTTAGTCTAGGAAGAATAGTTATAGCCCCTAGGTCGTATCTGAGGAGCTGGCGTTAAAAAAAAATAGTCTCCTTTTATTGCCTCGATTCGAGTTACTCCGGCTTCCGTCCCCGAATAAACTTCGAGCTGGCCTCGCCTTGTAGGTACTAGTACTTCCTTACTTCCTATGGGTGTCTGTCCCTCCTCTTATTTAGCTCCCCTCCCCTCTCTTCCTCACCGTCTTTGTCTTTGTCTTCGTCCCTACCAGTTCCTCTCTCCTCATCGCCCTCAGTCACCCTTTCTGCCCCTCCAGGCTCAAGATATACCCTACAATGCCTGATCGTACAAGTCGCGAGGCCTTCGAGGCGGTCTTCCCCTCCCTGGCCCAGGATATGCTGGACCATGCGAAAAAGTCCAACCTCCCCGCTAATGCGATGCAATGGTTTGAAAAGGTATATCTCCCCCAATTGTCCCTCCCCCCAACATGGTTATCTTGTCTTTATGCTAATTATTTTCATTTTTCTGCCTAATTAGTCCCTCAACACCAATGTCCCCGGAGGAAAGCTTAATCGCGGTCTCTCCGTACCCGATACCGGTCTCGCCCTGCTGCAGAAACCCCTCACCGATGACCAATTCCAACAACTCGCCACACTGGGATGGTTGACTGAACTGCTCCAGGCCTTCTTCCTGGTCAGCGACGACCTCATGGATAGCTCAATTACCCGTCGCGGTCTGCCATGCTGGTATCGCCACCAGGGTGTCGGCCTGATCGCCATTAACGACGCTTTTCTCCTCGAGTCCGGCATCTACATCATCCTCAAGAAGTACTTCCGCTCCCACCCCGCCTACGTCGACTTCATCGAGCTCTTCCACGAGACGACCTGGCAAACCGAGCTCGGCCAGCTGTGCGACCTGATCACCGCCCCCGAAGACAAGGTTGACCTGGACAACTTCTCCCTGGAGAAGTACATGTTTATCGTAACCTACAAGACTGCTTACTACAGCTTCTACCTACCTGTCGCTCTCGCCTTGATGTATCTCGAGCTGGCCACCCCCGAGAACCTCAAGCAGGCGCATGACATCCTCATCCCTCTCGGTCAATACTTCCAGATCCAGGACGATTACCTTGATGCCTTCGGTGACCCCGAGGTCATTGGTAAGATTGGAACCGATATCCAGGATAACAAGTGCTCCTGGCTCGTAAACCAGGCTCTTAAGCGCTGCACGCCTGAGCAGCGCCAGATCCTGGATGCTTCCTACGGCCGCAAGGATAAGGAACTCGAGGCCAAGGTCAAGGCCATCTGGAAGGAATTGGATCTAGAGACTGTTTATAAGGAATACGAGGAGAAGGTTGTCGGTGAGCTCCGCGAGAAAATCGCCGCTGTTGATGAGTCAAGTGGCCTGAAGAAGGGTGTCTTCGAGGCCTTCCTGGGCAAGATCTACAAGCGAACAAAATAGACAAATACCAGGTACTAATTTAAGGGGAGAGCTAATTCTTATTTATTATTATATAGTCGGCAAGTGGTCAAACGATCATGTACTCTCTTGCGAGGCATAGATTAGAAATGATGAACATGATCTAATAGAATTCAACGAAGATCCCCTCCCGCATTGCTTTCTTTATTTCTCTTTGAAGGAAAACCCACACGAACACTTCATGAGTCCACCAACGACGACCGGATCGCCCATCTGCCCATCTCTTGCTTCACAACATCCTTTAAACCCATCTCCCCGGGCATCACATTTAACCGGAACTCTAAGGGCTATCTATCCGCTGTGCATTAGTATCATTCGCCGCATTTCACCGGCGTGTCGCCCTGCCAACCGCGATGAGCAGCCTCGGCGTTCCCAGGGAAGTAGGGAGTCGGCGCTCGACTCTTGACGGGTATCGTAACGTCATCAAAGTCGAAGGTCTCATGCACGAGGTACCCGACTGTAGACCCTCCACCGCCTCGCACTGGAAAGTCCCAATCCTAGCGGTCTGTAAAGTTTCCAGCCTGTGCTACTTTGGGAACACCAGCCAGATTCTGTGAAGTCTGAGGGTGAATTACCGAGTGCAAGCGGTGAATCTCTGCCCGGTGAGAATTTTGCAATCCAGTCACTACCTCTGTGCCAAATGCGAAATTCCCGTTTCTGAACCGTATGGGGGTACCCCGTAAGAAGGGTTAAAACTTGACATCATACTTCGGTGATAGAGCGGGTGCTTCGATGTCATCCAGCACTGGCTGTATTAAGAACACAAGTAGGAAAAGACCGTAATTCATACCATACAGCGAAACGTCCTCATTTGGGATCCATGTCTTTTGGGGGAAACTCCAGGGTGTTAGACGTATTTGAATAGCCCCATTTGAGGCACATATATGTTTTCTCTTATAGAATAGAAGGGCCATTGAAGTTCCCCCATTCGCCGATAGGTACCCTGGGTTCTTGTCCTTAATCCAAATATTGAATTCTGAGTCGGTTTGAGTGACACGGTAATCTTTCCCTGGCTGTAAGATTCATCGGTTTAAGATGTTGTAATTCACAGCTTCCCCGCAGAGACCGTGATTGTTTTCTTTGCCGAGCATTGTTGAGACCTCATTGTTGCTGGGGAATAGAATACAGTGTCTGTACAGGTTAAGAGGAAAAAGAGAGAGAGGGAGTTGTTGCAGGAGAGACAGTAAAAGGCACGTTGCACGTGCGCATTATGACTTATCCAGATGTCTTGTGTTTTCCTGTGGAGGTCGATGAAGACCACTTCTCCGTTCTTCAAACAATCGAAAGATCAATTCGACAGGGAATAATATTCAAATATCCCATTATTGTTGATGGGTCTGTCTCGCATAGCATCCAATGATCCATTTTGATGAACTGCCAAGAGCTCTTCGAAACTGGTATGATGCCATTTTACACCAGGCTCACGATTCGACTCCGTTATCCCATTCCAGCTGAAGGTCATTAGTGATTACGGGACAGCCGCATCAAGGTACGAACAAGGATACTTGAATTGAAGCCCAGGCGCACACTTCTCAGACTTGCTGCGTGCGGGTGTATCTGGAATGGGACAAACCGGAAAATGACACCTGAGGGGGACCCTTGATCTAATTCGGCCCGCTCCCTGTTTTTTAGCCTGTCGCCCTCACCACCCACCCCACTCCTGGCCAGCCATCATCAAATCGCAGGGGCAACAGAGCCAACTTCGCGAGCAAATATGTCAGAATAGTGTGCTTTCTTGCGGCTTTTCTACGACGAGGGTCTTGAGTTTGACAATGAAAGTTGCACTAAACCTGGAGAACACAAGTCGTTCGTCCTGGGCCAACCGTCCCCTCCTGGCTTGTAAGCATACCTGAGGCACTCGGACCCAACGCTAATTTGGAACAAGGGTGGACCTCGTGTTTCTGGAAAAACCAACAAGATGTGGCAGATAACACTGGTGGACCTTCTACGCTCCCCCTAAAAACCTGGAGTGAAGCGTAGATGAAGATCGTCTCGGCAAATCCTGAGGCAACTTTTCGTCTTCTTCCTCTTCCTTTGACGAGTTTCCCGTCGCTCTTTGGATGTTTGTTATGACCGCAAATTATCCCTAGCCTTCTCGCCCAACAGATGTCACTCGATCTCTAGCCAGTGAGCCTAACGACGATGTGGGAACGTCCATTTCTTCTCGCTCTAGCAGTTTTTCTCAACTCTGCTGGCGCCGATTACAGCCCCTATTTCCAGTCAAACGAGTATGACAAAGGTGAACTCGGATCATGGCCTACGGAGACATACCAGTCGACCTCGATCCTTGGCCCTGCCGTGAACTTCGTCAAGCATAATCCTCAATGCGATGACCCGCAATACACTCTCCTTGCGCTTCGAGGAGAGAGCGTCGAGAATCCCGGCCCAGTGATTCTTGACCGGCAAGGACATCTGGTGTGGACCAAGGGTTACGGACAAACATACAACGTGGATGTGCATAAATATCAAGATCAGGATTATCTTACCTTCTGGCAGGGTGATGATACCCTCGGTGGACACGGCGATGGGGCATACTACCTGGTACGAACCGTCCCTTTATTCTCCCCTCTGCTGAGAAGACAAGTCTAAACCCCAGTGAAGCTAGATTCGTCGTATAAGGAGGCCTACACGATTCGCGGTGCGAATAAGCTCCCCGCAGACCTCCACGAATTTCAAATTACCCGCGATGATACCGCCGTCTTCACGGTCTACGACGTAGCCGAGGTAGATCTTCAACCTGTCGGCGGCCCCGGGAAGGGCTGGATTTGGGATGGTACATTCCAGGAAGTCGAGGTCAAGACCGGAAATCTTCTTTTCCAGTGGAGCGCGTCGGAGCATCTCGATTTGACGGAAAGCTACCAGACTCCTAACGGGACGGGCGAGTCTCACACAGACCCATGGGATTTCTTCCACATCACGAGCGTGGACAAAGATAGCAAGGGAAATTTCCTGGTTTCTGCCAGTTACACAAATTCCCTCACCTACATCGATGGTCAAACCGGCGATATCCTGTGGAGGCTAGGAGGGAAATCTAGTGATTTCGAGGACCTCTCTAGTGGCGCAGCCTCGAACTTCACATGGCCACACCACGCGAGGTTCCAAGACAAAGATAAGGCCATAACACTCGTAGACTACGCCACTGGCGCCGCCCGCGGTCTCTACCTCGACCTAGATCAGACGAAAATGACGGTGAAAGTCCGCCACGAATACCAAACCTCCCACGATATCGCTACCCAGTCCTCCCAGGGCTCCGTTCAAATTGTTGGAAGCGGCAATGTGCTCGTCGGATATGGACTAGACGCCGCATGGACTGAGTTCTCTATCGACGGTAATGTTCTCTGCCAGGTCCACTTCGGACCAGAGTCCGGTTTTGGCAGCGGCGATGTCGCTTCCTACCGCGTCTTTAAACGCGACTGGGTCGGCCGTCCCCGATCTACGCCCGATTTCTCGCTCCGAGGCTACGAAGCCTCCGTGAGCTGGAACGGAGCCACAGAAGTCTCGATCTGGGTTCTCGAGGGTGCCAACGCCGCCATCCCGAACGAAAAGAACGAACCCTCCGACCATTTCACCTTCCTCACTGCCCTCCGCAAAGATGGGTTCGAGACCACCATTGAAATCCCCCGCACTGCTACCCAGGCCTACCTCCGTGCCCGTGCCGTCGATGCCTCGGGCAAGACACTAGGCACCACCGCCGTTCTCCCTTGGGATCCCAACCTCGATGAAACTGTCAGCTCCAGCCCCGGGGACGGAGACATCATCGACGACAACAACCATGGCCACCACCCTCTCATTGACCTGCGCTCTGTCCTCTTCTTCGTTATTGGCTTCTTCGTCGCCGTGATGGTCCTGGCCTCCGTGTGGGTCACGAGGTCTTTCTGCGCGTTCCGCGCCAGGCGTCGACGACTAGACCAGGAGCGCGGTGACTGGAAGGCCGTTTCAGAGCCGCTAGAAGAACACAGCGAGGAAAGTGATAGCGACGCGAGCGAGATTGAGTTCTCGCTGTTGAGTAACCCGCGGTTATCGCCTCGGCCGGATCAAGTGGACCCGGTTTATCGTGATCAGAGCGATATTGATGACGAGAAGAAGGATGATGGCAAGGATAAGCCCGTGGAGTGAAAGACATAGGAAGCCGCAGGCTGGCTTCTTAAGTTTTATATATGCTTTTTAATCATGGTTGATGTTTTCTCTTATTATGTCAAGTATATATCACCAGGTGATTTTAATCACTCTTCAGGAAGTAAATCTACGTTGAACTCAACACCGTTCACCCAATTGTATATATATCCTACGAAAGGAAATTTTGAATCTTTAGTTCAGGATATTCAATCTTGTTTCATTGCATCACTATCCGGTAAAGACCGCAAGCAAACTAAGCTAAGCTGTGTCAAGGGCTGTGAGCCTTCTTCGTGTGAAGGCCTTTCTGTTCATATCATTGCATGTCCAAATGACAGATCACGACATGCAAAAAACTATTGCAAGAAAAAAGAGATGGATAATACCGGCTTCAACCAATTTAAGCCGAGGCCACCTCCAGGCGTCTGAAGCCACCATTGGCAGCGATGTCCTTCTGCAAATCCGCCATGCGTTTCTGGTCACCCAGAGGGTCACTCGAATCCCCATCCAGACCCCAGGAGAGGTACTGGTTAGTGTAATTGGGGACGAAGCCGGCGTCAAGGATCCCGAGACGCTTTCCGTAGTTGGTGACCTTAGCCCAGTCACGCTGGACATTCTTGAGATCCCTGCTGAAGTAGGCAAAGGAGCGCTCGAAGATCTTCCGGTTGACTGGGGTCCCCATGATAGGCTTCACGTCGATGAATTCCTCGTAGGCGGCCGCCGGCTCGGCGAGCACGTAGTCCGTCGCGCGCTTGACGGCTCGCATGAACTTGGACACCTTGTCCGGGTTAGCGGCTAGGAAGGCATCGTTGGCGATGTAGAGGATGGAGCAGAAGCAGCAGCAGCCGAGCTCGGCGAGCTGGTCGATGCGGAGCATCTGGACGTCGTCGCGGGGCCGGTTCTGGGAGGCCAGCCACTCGGCCAGTTCGACCATTTGCACATTCTCGAGGCCGATGCCGGCGTCGATGTCGCCGCGGATGATGGCCTTGGTGACGTTCATGCCGCAGCGGACGGCCGTGTAGTCGTCTGCTGTCATACCGTAGTATTTGGTGAGTTCGTCGATTTGGATCTGGATGGCGAAGAGTATTGTTAGAGGTAGGAATTTATATGCTGGGTGGAAGGTACGAACCTTTCCAAACTCTCCGACGTATCCGATTCTCTTGCCCTTCAGGGTGCGGAAGTCCTCAGTGATTCCGCTGTCCTTGAGGTACACAACCCCGGTGAAAGGCTCATCGAGCAAGGAGCCGATCGAGGTTACGGGGAAGTTGCGAGCCTTGGCCTAGAGTCAAGTTAGCATACTGCCTACTAAGAGGTATGAGAGGTAGCGTTTGAACGTACTGCAAGAGTATGGATCATGGCCTTGAAGCCCATGTCCACTTTGCCGCTGCCAATAATCTCAGTGACATCGGAAGGGTCATTGGGCTCCAGCAGGGCAACCTTCAGGCCCTCATCTTTGAAGAAGCCCTTACTCTGGGCTAGGTAGAGGGGGGCGTGGTACGGGGTCGCGTGCCTTTACCACAAACACCACTTAGTAATGGTCCTTTATAAGAAGTTGGGGGAGGGAATATAATGGGCATGTTTGAGACAAATGGCACCCTTGCATACCAGTTGGTAAGAAAGGTAATCTTATCAGTAGACATTTTGGCACAAGCTCAGGTCAAGAATAGACTGGAAACTGTCAGCACGCAGAGACACCATGTCTCTTTCGTTCCCAGAAACAGAAGGGATTGGGGAGCAATCAATGCAACGCATGTCCTTTCGCTAGTATTATCTAGATCAAGTTATGACAGTATAATCTCAGAACGGCCGTGCTTCTGCCATCGTCCTTGCCAGATGAAATAAAACCTACTCAGAATTACCCCATGATTGTGTCCTACTGCCATTCATCTGTTAAGGAGCTTATCCTCTCCAGAGGAAGGAGTAGAGACCCACGAAGGGTTGAATAGACATCCGGCCAAGTAACGACCGCAGAAGCACAATCCGAACACCTGTCATGCGGAGGCAGTGACTATTATTATACAATGTACGATACCTTGACCCGGCTGAACCCCTAGCTGAAAAGACCCATAGATTGATTGCGTCTGATGTGCAGCCTCATCGTGGCCATACCAGATACTGGTGTTCACGGAAAACCGAGTTCAAGGAGATTGGCGGGGAATTTGTAAGGATGAGTTGACAGAAAGGTGACAGTTGAAAGAGGAAGAGGAAGAGGAAGATAAAATGTAGGAGAAGATGGAGGGGCAGCGAGGAAGTTTAAGTAGATCAGCAACCCCTCCTCCAGGACGTCCCCACAGTCAAGGACCAACCACCACGAATAACAACCACTGGGATATTTTTTTCCTTCTCACCGGAAGCACAAGGAACCACCTACGAAAACTATATTCGGATATTACTGGAGCATGAGGTAAGAATCGTGGGTAACCTTTCTCCCCGTGAAGTCCAAGCATGGGAAATTGGCCGGTCACTTTCTCTTGCTGCAAGACCCGCTGGAGCACGCCGGACGACTCCAATCCGAATCAATTAATATTATTATTAAGAGTCATGGATATTCATTTTCTCCTAGACGCGGGGGTTGAAGGGCGTCTTCTGAGATCGGATTAATTTCAAAAGACAGTGTGTCTTATTTGTCGGTGGTCATTACTAGGGACAAACAGAATCTATTCTCCATCCTGAATTGAAAAATTATGTGTACGCTATCTATGTTGTAGGGAAGCAAAATTCACTTTCTGAGGTAAATTGGCATCTCTCGTTCCTATTGTACTCAAAAAGAAGGGTCTCAAGTTGAACCAAAAGGAGTATCGTGGCTCGAAACGCAGCCGGATTTTAGAAAAATGAGATCATTTCGATGAGATAAACGAGAAAAAGAAACAATACTGGATCGATTGTATTAAGATGCTGGGCGCTAGAAGCAATCGACTCGAATCAATGGAAATTCATACTTATCGTTAAAGAACGGTCACCACCGGTGAAACAATCACTGAGGCAAGATTTGTCTCCAACAGCAGTATCAACAATCAGAGGAAGACTCAAGAGAAGCTGCTCAAGAGGTAATAGCTCAACACAAGGTAAAATAAAAAAAACAGATTAAGAAATGAAAGTGATGCAACATTTATAATGGCCCAAGTACTACAATATATACCCACTGGATCAATGCTCATCATCCCCGTTGACGGAGATCCGGTCTAACGGAGACGATGCTCGATCTGATGGCTTCTTGGTTCGGAGAGTAAGTGGGAAGAAGTGGTCATCCTGGTCATCCTCCTCGCTAGTGCTGTTTGTTTTCCAATAGTCAGAAAATCGATTGAATTCCAATCATAGTGCTACAGGAAGAGCGACTTACGGAAGTCGCCACGCGACATAATCCTCCGTACTCAGACCCTCCTTGCCTTCCTGAAGGGATGCGAAATCTCCCGGAGTCATCATGCCCGATCGGTCCCGTGGTGAGCCCGGCACAGACAGTGGGCGTGAAATCTTCTGCTCCGTACCACCGATGATGTCGAAGAAGTCTTCGTTGTTTTCAAACGATGCGGGATAGGCTAGCCATAACAATTAGTACAAGAACACGAGAGGGATATAGCGCAAAAGGGGAACATACCTCGCCTCAGGGCCAGCTGTCGAGCCTTGACATACTCCAGGCCCATGCGCTTCCAGTCAAGCAGATCGCTCAAACGCTCGGTGCGGTTTCGCTGGTTGATCCGCTGTCGTCGACTCTTCAGGGTAAAGTTATACATGAATTCAGTGAGCTGGTTGACGGAGTCATCCACGCCCTTCATACGACGGTCCACAATGTAGATTCCGTAGTCGGAAGAATTCTCAATTAGTTCCTCCATGTAGCAGCCAAATCCAGAAAGGTTGGTTGTGATGCTGGGAACCCCCATGACCGTGCACTCGGCCGGGGTGTATCCCCACGGTTCATAATAGGAAGGGAAAACTCCCAGATGCGTGCCACGAACAAAGTCATCGTAATCCAACGGGAGCACCGGATTGGATGAGTTCAGGAACTCTGGGTGGAACACAATCTTGACACGATCGGAGGATTGGTTGAACAGCTGGACACGGCGGATCTGGTTCAAAATCGGGTCTTCTGAGTCGTTGGCCATGTTGTGCGTAACAATAGGGGGAAGGGTATGTCGCTTCATCGCGAACAATCGGCGACGGAGAAGGACACGGTCTTGGCTAGTTATGAGGTCCTTCTCGTCCGGCATATTTTCACCTTCCTTCCACGCCAGGCACCTTTCGTACATTCTCTTGCCAATACCCTTCTCGATCATCTCGATTGTGTCCCGCAGAGATTTGACAACGGCCTGGCCCTTGAGCGACTCAACAGTTAGGGACGAGGTCTGAGCCGGCATGATGATGAATGCAACCACGGTTGTCTTGGACCCGCTGGCTTTCAGGCGGTGGTTAAGACGAGCCAACCCCTCAATGAACATGTCAACTCCCTTATTGCGGAACTCGTAACGGCCGGCAGTGAAAACGTAAAGCGTGTTGTCCAGGTCGAAGTCGTTATGACCATAGAAATGCCCGCGGACAAAGTCATTGATTTTCTCTTTTGACTGCGAGTGCAGGTTCTGGAATTCGTGCATGGCAGAGAACTTCTTGACATTCAGCCCGTTGGGCAGGACGCCGTCCGGTTTTCGTTTGAGCAGGTGTTCGCTCTCGAACGCAGTGATATGGGAGACAGTAGTGAACACATCGGCAGAATGCGCAGCAGCGCGTTCAATGCAGTAGCGGTGGTAAATCCCCCGTTTTCCAGCTTCTGAGTCAACATCAAAATGCTGCAGGTTGTTATAGAAGTCGACCGATCCGGCGCATAAATAGCGACCAAGCAGAGTGGCGTGCGTCGTAAAGATAGTCGTCAAATCCATATGCCGCTTCTTGGTAAGAGGAAGGGCCACTCCTGCTAGCCACTCATGGAAATGAGCAACGACAGCGCGGCGGCGTTCGTGTGCAATGAACTATTTTTCCAACAGTTAGCCGGGCTCCCGGAGCCATCGGTATGAGATTTTGGGAAGAATAGCGCATACTTCACCCAAAAACCAGGCCACCAGGTACCCGAAGACAATCGTCTCGTTTGTTTCCGTGTCCGCAGAAGGTGACGGGATACCAGCAGTATTCCATAGATCGCCTTTCCACTCGTCCAAGTATTTGTACCCAGTTCCGGTGTCGATCAGGAGGACACGGGGAGCGCCCTCGATGAGCCAGCGACCATAGACGATATCAATGCCTCGCTCCTTCATAGAATTGATCGTCTTGAGTATGTGGGGGTTAGAAGGGGTCAGCTCTTCGACCTCCACGGCGGCCGAGTTGCGATTCAATGGGCCGATCAGGGTATAGCGCTCGCCATACTCTGCGGTGGTGACAGGAGCTTTGGACTTGAGAACGGAGTAAATGCCACCGACGCGGTTGGCAACCTCAGTGGCGATCTCAAATAGTATATGATTGCGAACATCGCGGTGGGGGGGATCCTGGTCATTCCCCTCGCCAGCCATTGTAGTTGGTTGAAATCGAGAGCTTGCCGCGAGTGGAGAAAGCGGACTAAGGAACGAGAGAGCTGGAGAGGAGAAGAGGGGGGGAAGGAAGCTCGTCTAGGGAAAGCAGAGACGAAGTGCCTCTTCTTGTAGGATAAAGGGCAACGATTGTCACCGACAGTAGGCCACGCAGGCTCTTTTTGAGAGGAGAGAAGTGGTCCGGTGTGTGCGGGGGGGAAAGGAAAAGGTCGAAAACGGGTGGCGGGGAAATGAATCTTTCTCAACCAGGCGGGAAGTTTAGCTAGTCTCTCCGGTCCAGTTCAATAACCTTGGTCGCAGGGATGAGATAGGGACTAGTTTCTGTTTCTTTCTAGCCTACTGAGTCTGGGTTGCCGAAGCAATGTCTAATATATTAACCGTGGGAGGGTGTCATGAAGAGCTCCTCTTCGCTCGCACAGGGTTGGTTGCACGGACGCAACGCCCATCCTCTCCTATGGTCTACGATCGCTCCCAACCCTTCCAGCGAATGATGACCCCGCCCATCCCATAACCATTCCAAGATCACCCGACCAGAGACTGAGGTCAATCACCGTTACTCTTCAAGGGAAAGCTTTCCGCAAGAGCATTGATCCATGCTGTCGATTGTGAGACAGCTCGGCACCCCCCTACAGGGATCCGGCGAGTTTGCGGCATGCTCGCATCTTAGTTCGTAACACAAGGAGGCGAATCTCCGGACTTCATCACGGCAGGGCAGTTATCTATCTATCTCGTCGATATCCGATATCGTTGGTATTGACGTCGATATAGATCCTTGTGAATTGAGTTTCTCCTGATTCCTCCGGGAGATTGACCTGAACTCAGCAACTGAGAGCCAGATCTGGGGAAAGCTGCGTTGGACCAGATGGACGATTACGTCATTCTTGCCCAGTCCCACATCGAGCGGTTTCTTGTCAGTTGCATTATTTTAGTCTGTTTGTTGCCAATCATGCTCGACGACCATGTAGTTCAAGTTCAAGTTCAAGCTCCTTTGAAAACCGGAGGCAACCGTGAGGGAGCATTGGAAATCCAGCTCATGGGTGTGGTTCGGTGAGTGATCTTGGACACTTTGATATTGTGAAGTAAAGGTAAAACTAGCCTCTGCTCTCCGTTCTCGCAATTAATTTCCATCTTATCTAACTCAATTATTAATTTAAGAGACCAGAGCTAAGGGAAAATTTTTTATCCAAGGGAAAAAAAAATGGGGGGGAACAGAAATAGGGATCTCCCTGCTGCTTGAGAGTTGAGGGAAAAGAATTCTCCTCAGGGTCCAGGCCCTGGAGACAACTTTCTCTCTCAAACAGAGTTTATTCGGCTTTCAAACTCCTCTTTGGAGGTTAAATCTAAAACTCAGTCCGAAAATTAATGTCTCATTTCCCCGATCTCCTGGGTTGTATTGATTGCGGTGTGAGTAGATAAGGATTCGCATGGCTCACAATGGCACATTTTCAGCACTGGCCTTGAATACGAGCCGCTCTCCTAGTGGTTTGTCGCAAAGCAGACTTCAACTGAAGATGGAAAAGGCAAGGTGGCCATCATGAAAGGCATCAAAGTTTCTCTCTTTTCAGGTTTGCCTAAACACATCCAAAGTAATTATTTATGTGCAATTCCCAGTTGGCGTGACAGCCTTCTGAGAACAATCAATTTCATCTTCGTATTTCCACCTGACAACGCTCCTGATTTGCCTCATGTCAAAGGTGATGGAATCCCACCTTCTGTCCTTGCCAACAGAGCTCCAAGTCTTGATCTTCAAGCTTCTTCCCCCAATTGCTAAGCATGCTCTCTCTCTTTCGTGCCTCCACTTCTGGTCTACCTTCACTCCGTCCTGTCCCGAACTTGATCCGGTGCAAAGACACCGAGTTCGTACGCTTCTAGCACAAGATGCGTTCGCTTTCCGCAGCTGTTCTTACTGTAGCGGGTGTCGCTCTCTGCATCTTCTAATCCATTTCCCACCGGGTCAGTTGGATGTGCCTCCAGCCTTCCGAAAATGCACGTCTACGGTCAAGCAACTCTGGGTTAGTGCAGGCCACTTCTACAGCTTTCGTGAGCTGTCTCAATTAGGCCCCTCAGTTTCCCGAGGACACAGTCAGGAGTCTATCTTTGTGCGGCCGCTCGCTGGTTATGTAGCGCCGAATCCTTCTGTTGAACGCTGCCTGGAATATGTAGCCAAAAAAGTCGAGATAGAGCCAGAACAATACTACATACCCTCGCATTACGATATTATGACCTTTCCGGACTCGAAGACAATTACCCGAACCGAGATTCGCAAGATCCTCGATGGGTTTGATATACCCACATGTCCTCATATTCGCCTCAGCAACCCCGTCATTAAAAATAGCTATCAGCCTTCTATACTCTCCGTTTCGGAACCAGTTGAAGCTATTGAGCACTGGCTTCGCAATTGTCGAGATACTGGGGCACACGCGCAATGCGACTTTCCCGAGTGCAAAACAGTTTTCCGTTGGGTGACATATCTCAGTGATAAGAGATTCGGCTGGAAGACTCTATCTATTCAGGTCAGGCGGCATATAGGGAGCCTCAAAAGCCCCGTAGAGCCGATGTGGCTTGCGCAGCTTGCCAAGATACCCGATATTGACCGTCTCGATGCCCATTGGCGAGACTGCCACCAATGGAAAGATGTCAATATGGCCATTGAAGAGAAGAGGTATGAACGGGAGCTCTCAGGGGGAAACAGGGGGCTCAGGAGAGCGGAGGCTGTTGAATTGGAACAGCTACGAAGAGAAAACGACTACCTCCGCCATCCGTATCGAAGATGGAAGCAACCCGCCACGAGCGGTAAAGTTACAGTTCTCGGTTGTACTTCGAGCCTCCAAGATTCTCATGTCCCGGTGGATGACCTTCCCAGTACCGCACAACTCCTTTTGGGCGGTGCACATAGCAATAATTCCAATGGGGCGAGTGTCAACTATTCGTCTCTTGGAATGTCCTGCGATATTACCGATGATCCCAAAATCCCCGTGGACCCTGAGCGTGAAGCTAGAATGTGTGAACATAACCTTATAACTTGTCCGTCTGAGTCGGATCAAGATCTGCTGACGCCATTTTGGAGTCGCGAAAAGATGCTGCAGTACGGGCAACCGTCCGCAAAGTTCAAAAAGCTTTTCCATGATATAAGAGTGCTGGGGCCCTTTCAACGGAAAATTGAACTCATGTTCTGGGGTCAGTCAGATTGTATGTTCCCGGGTGGGAGCGGAATATTAGGCCAGCTGGCTTGGGCTGGTATTCCAATGCCGCGAAGAAGATTCTTCATTGACCAACTTTATCGTCTTCCTCGCTTCATGAAGAGGTATATAGGCGGTAAAGGAGACGGCCAGAATGCCGCTTAGTCGGCTAGAATCAGCAGCATGAAACTTGCTATTGTCTGAATACTCATATCCCAAGTTCACATATACCATTCACGTTTCCTACCTACCTTTACTGTCACCATTTAGCAATGTTAGCAGTAGCTTCCCAGTTTTTGTTTCCCTTTGTTCCCAAGTTTCCGGAAAGGAGTCCCTCGCAAAACATGTTCATTGGCTTTCCATGAGAATGCTGAATCGTCCTGCTCGAGCCTGACAATTAGACGCAGTTCTCGGATATCTTCAGCGGTCTTTTGACCGAAAAGATATGTTAACGGGGTATTCCACCCTCTCAAGACCAAGCAGCCAATAGGTACTTGGCCGTGTCTTACAATTCCTTGTCCACGAAGAGTAGATCCTTCAACATCCCATAAACACCTTTGTCTGGAATACGCTGCTCCCAAGACACTCACACGACAGTAGCCACAGCTGGAAAACAATATAAATACCATGTCTCGAAGCCAGCCATCCAGGAAACCTTCTTATCGTGTTGCCAGGCCCCTTCTTTTGAGCCACTCCCTCAATGAAACCCCCCCGACGCAGAAAGCGTCTACCTTGTCGCCTGCGCTCTCCAAAAAAGCTCCTCTCCAAATCAGTCCTTCTTCAGTCACCAAAGACCCTCTTCCAAAAATACTGGAAACCCACCCGCGTAGATCTCATACGATCCACGGAGTCTTCCCCGGCCCCGCCCTTTATCTCCATCAGAGCATCCCCGCGCATAGGCACCCCAGACTCCTGGTTTCTGAAATACGGAGCGGGGCCCATCTGGCCATCGTTATATGTTGTGAACCCCAGCCCAGAGTCCGAACCTGAGCGGCTTACTCCAGATCGCATAACGCCCGTGACTGTCGTTCCAGCCCTCAGAACGCAGTCTTCCTGTAACACCTTTTCTCAGGAGAGTGGAAGCAACGATAGGAGTATCGGCATCTGCTTGAGAGAGAGAGATGCCACCGCTGAGACTCAATCCGAATGTATTTGTCAACCCAACTCGATCGAGTTTGCGCCTGGGTTTCCGCCCCAGTTTCTTCCCCTGACGCCAGAAACACCAACGACACCGGCTAGCTGCGGTCGGGCCACGCAAGGCATGGATATCTCAGTCGAAGAAGACGTCTCTTTGCTGTCGCGGGTCGTTTTGATGGGGCTGGTTGCGCAGTATTCGCGGAATCGACTGCATGATTCGTTGCTGTGGTAGAATAGTTTAATCTTCCTGATATCGTTGCGATGAGGGGGATAAAATTGTGCGTGCCCAACGTGGTGAAGGAAAAAGGGAAATATCCCCTCGTCTAGGTATGAGGGATGATGATATGGAGTTGAAAGAATGTTCTGCATTTGCAGTCTGTGTTACTCAATATTCAATCAAGCCTTATTCAACTTGGAATGAGATAGAATCGCTTGATATTTGCAGTCCACCTAAGCTTCGTACAAAATAAGGAAACCCATATGAAAGAATTCCTGCCTCAGGAATCCGTACAGATGGATGCCCCTGGTAGTAAAAAAGCGGATAACACGCCGTAAACCTTTTCCCAAAGCAATGCAGGAAAAAGCTTCCCTCCCAATATAATCAAATACAACCAGCATGCAACCAGCCCCTGTAGTACCCGTTCCCCCCTTACTATAGATAGATAGAGAACGTGGGACGGTGTGACGTCGGTGAAGTCATACATGATGCCCATCCAACTTCCCCAATCCGGGATTCCCCACCATGACTTCACGATGCTGTCAGAGCATCCACCTGAATGGTATCATCACCGGTCGAGCAAGAGATATATAAGGGATACTTTGTTCAATTGGCATAGATATCGAGATTCAATTGTCGAAAGTAACTACTTTCTTCTATTCCTATACCTTGGTAAGTCTAGCGGCTACGCTCCTGCCCAACCACGATACATATTCTTTTACCATATCACTTCGGTATACGCCAGCAACAGTAACCAATATTCCGCAGCAATCTTTCTACCACATCCTAAACCCCAGCAAAAGACGATATAAACCATCATGCCTCGCGGAGCTGAATACGCCGACGGTTACATCCAGAGCGATAACCCAATTGAAGCCGATGAGACTAAGGTCCACGGTACCAACCCTGATGTATGATGTCCTGTCCTCCTCGTGCCTTCTCGCAGTGGGTTCTATTTGTTTTGTATTCAGCCTTGTGTGAGAGTGCGAGACACGAGACTGACAAATATAAATGTAGTATGACCACATCAACCGCGTGGATCGGACTGCGCCCATGCCGGAGGTTACTGGCTCGCACGAGATGCACAGCGGTGGTGGCAGCTGGGGACTTACACAGTCTGGCAGTGGGAAGGGGAATCATGACCCTAACACCCTGGGAGAGCGCAAGGGACTTGGTGTGCATAAGGGATAATTCAGTGCTTCCTTGTTAGCATTTCTGTTATCAGTTTCAGAGGTCTTTGAGGGTTGGTGTGCCCATTGTATTGTATGGGGCGATGAATCAGAAATCCTCAGATCAAATATTTTACTGGTGCGATTTGTATGAAGTAAACATGATATATCATGGAAATAACAGATCTATGTAAAATTATGATGGACGCTCCAACGGGCAACACAGACACTATTCGCAAAAAACACTATATATATGAAGATATCGCTAAGAAGGAAATTTGCTGTACAGGTGCCGTGACATGCGCATCCAGTGTTGACCAAATATGGATACAATAGAGAATTATTAATATTAATAAATCCTGACAGGAGACCATGAAGCCAAAGTAGACTGGCTTATTGACCCCCCTCCAGTGGCTTGGGCGAACCCTTTGACGAGGAAGACTCGCTGGCTGTTGCGTCCGTTGTGTCCGTGGCAATGATTTTCTTGTCTACCAGCTCCAGAAGCCGTTCGCCAAGGTCGCCAAAACCGTCTATCTTGCTCAGCTTCGTTTGAAAATACTCCGCGTCTCGTCGCAGCCTATACAAATCATGTCAGTATAATTATTTCACAGGAGCATGCTCCGGTAAGTCTCACCTCTGCTTCCCCGCTTCCGACTTGATATGGACCTCGTCAAAGGCCCTGGTCCACTGATCACGATAACTGCGGAAGACGGGATCCATAATCATCATGATTGTCATCTCTGGTAGATGTTTGCTAAGAACTCGATGTAGGGTTCCGGTCTCCTTGGTAAGCGTTTCCATGTACGAATTGATGTTGCTAGATCCAGATTCCCAGTCAACCTTCCTCATGGCGTTGGCATGCACCGATGATCGGGAGCCCATGATGTCGACAAGTTTCTCATGTATACCAGACTGGTGCTCCTGATACAGGCGTTTAACCTTATCAAAATCGCCCATCAGCGAGCTGGGCGGCGAGTGGCGGCGGACAAACTCTCTGATATATGGAACCAATGCGATGATGAAACTTAGGGCTTGCGAGGACAAGGAAAGATGCTTCGTGGTAATATTTTTCAACCCCGCGCTTCGTGTAGCCCCGGCTCCCAGGATTAGCTGAGAGGATCGAGAGTTGAACAGTTTCAATGACTCTAGGAGCCCAGACGAGATTTCTGGTATCATATTGGGAATATTGGTCATGTGGAATTGATATTCTTCGATGCTCTTCATCATTGCAATCGCAGACTCCGAGAGAATATATTTCTGCTCGTCGATCACTGCAGTCCGAACCCTCTCCTTAGTTGATCCATTAACGGATACAGCCTCAGTAGTTGGGATGCTCTGACTTTGATCTTGGGGTGACCAGATCTTGGCGACATCTGCCCACACTTCCACATCCCTGGTGCTTGAACTTAGAATACGGCTGAGAATAGAGTTCTCGTCTTCGCCAAAATCTTTCGCATCCCATCGGTCAGAGTCCATCACCTCAACTATACGGTGTCGCTGCTTGTCGCCAAAACGATTAATGTAGTCTCGGATCTGATTGCCCACGACCGTCTTCAAAGCGGTTCCGCTTCTCCCCGAAATTGCTTCGCACTCATCAGCAAAAAGACGATTCAAAGTAAAGTACTTGATGAAATCCTCTTTTTGTAGACCGGCAGTCTGTTCTGATCGTACTTTCAAAACCTTAGTGGCTTGGGAGTGAGCGATATCAACAGCCTGACCGAGCAAGCTGGACATATCTAAGACCTGGAGGATTTCATCCTGGGCCACGATATTGGCAGATAGCCTGGGGGACTTTGGGCCGTTCGGCGAGACATTGCCTAAGCCGCTAGCAATGTCGAGAAGTACTTTTACCTGGACGCTTAGTCTTCGCAATGTCTCACTAATACCGGCATAAACTCGGGCAAGCATGTTGTACGCATCATCCGCGTCCAAAGCACGAAGGTTACGAGCCAGAATTGAAGACTTCTCTTGTTGGTTAAGCTGACGAGATCGGTGTGTCGAGACCGATACCATCGATTCATTGTCATCGTCGCTAGAGCTTGGCATATGCTTGCGAATTAAACTCTTCATCTCCCGTAAAACAGCGGTTTTGAAGGCGGTCGCTGCGGGGGCAGTGTGGTGTACGCGTGCAAGTCCTGTGAGGTGGACATGTAATTGGGTTCGTAAATCATGATCAAGGGACATATATGCAGGGGGCTCCGTCATGCTAGAACGTTGTGCTCCCCGTTGCCGCTGGAACGAGAAGCCCCATCTCTGTAATGTTTTATCCAAAGGAACACTCTCAACGTGGCGCCGCAAGTCTCCGAGAAGCTCGTTCAGGAAGCGGTTCTCATACCCTGTACCAATCTGATACCTGAGATTACCGAGTTCATTAGAAGCACCCTCGAGAGCTTTGAGCCTGCGCAAGTCCACGGTCCGTCGTGGTTGCTCCTGCGGCTGGCTGCCATCTTTTGGTTTGTTCGGGGTGTATTCCCCTGCCATCAACTTCTCTACCTCGACAAGGCCATCTGCAGCTTCCTCAATCTTCCCATTTTCTACCAGTTCCTCACACCGAGTGACCGACTGGACAACATCTCGGAGTTGCGACACAGCATCGGAGAGCATGCGGACATTTTCCCGGCGCCTTCGTAAATTAACAATTTTGAGACCTCCTAATGCCATTTCACGGTCGATCTTCTGAAGATCCTTCCGCAAGACTTGAATCCGTCTAACGGAGTCGGCAGCTTCTGCGTGGAGTTCACGCAGTGACCCAAGCGCAGTAAAAAAGGACTTTGATGCGGTCGAAATGGAGGATATTAGATGAATTTCCACAGTATCCATGTACCATGACAGTTTCTCTTGCAATATAGCATTTGTGGCGAGAACTTTTCGGCCAGTTTGCACAGGCTCAGGTGCGCTGTCGGCTCTGTCGTCCTTGCTTGGTGCCTTGGGGGGAGTGACAACCTCAGACTTTTCTGATACGACATCGAAAGTCCGGGGGTTCTCAAGGTGGAAGTCATCCTCGAAGTAAACCGGTGGAATCGTAGACAAAGGCGTGACCGCATGGCCCCGGCCGCGGCCTGACGACCTTCTCCTACCCGGGGCACTGTATGGGGATGTGGCGCGGGAATTGGCAGATAAAGCGGATGGCCGTCGTTCGCGAGATCTCGATATTAAAGATTCATAATCATCAGGCTTGGGTGAGCCTTTCACTCCCCCCCGCGCCAATTGTGAATCCTGATCCCCTGCGCCTTCCTTTGCCTGCTGGAAAACCTCGTATAACGACCCAACCTGTGACAAATAGGGCTCGAACACTTTGCGGTCCACATGAGGGATGTTAGTCAAGGTGACGGGAGGAATATCGCGTGTACTGGGAGGTTTATAACCCGTAGCTGCGGTTGTGGTATGAGGTACAATGCCGGTGCGGACGATCGGAGGTTGAAGGAGGGTGGAAATAGCTATGAAAGTCAATTATTGTCAATTCAACTAGCTCGATATCAACATACCATTCTGACCCGACTCTGCTATCGACCCATGGCGATGTGAGGAGTCAAGAATCCCTCCAATGCTGACAATCGAGCTAGCAGTGGAGCCTCTCCTCAGGGGGTACCTTTGAGGGGGAACGCGGGGAGATTCGATCTGATTGAAAGAGTACTGGGATAACGACGGCGTAGATGCACCCGAAGCCAAGCTATCGATTGATTTCCGTGGGCTCACAGACGACATCTCGCTGATATCGAATTGGCAGCTCTCGCAGCCACCTTGCTCTTGTGATGGGCCTTACCTAACCATGACAAGTGGACAGTCGGGAGGTTGGACGGCAGCGGCGGTCTCTGGATACAGACCCTGCACAGCAAGGTGCGAATGTCTGCAGCAAAATGGCGGACGGCCAATAACACGGGAGCTCGAACAAGCTGCAAAGTCACGTATCCGAATCTTCAGCGTTTGGTCAGATCGATAATTCCGGGGATGATGCTCGCTTTTGGGAAGCCACAGCTCGGCCCAATCGGGAAAGGCCTCAGGCTCCAGCAAAGACAGGCACTAGTCCTAATTTAGTATATCCGGAATGAAAGAACCTCCGATCTCCGGTTCCTGATCTCCTGCCTCAGGCCAAAACCACTTAACGCGTGAAAACACGCGACGCGCGCCCCTCGCGTCAAGTGCAAAAGTTCCATTTCCCGGACATCTCCCTTGAGTAGTGATCACAGAACCCTTTCACACTGCTCCCTCACCACCACACTCACATTCTGTCCTCGCAATGGACAGGCGTACACCTTATACTTTGAGCGTCCTTGCTCCAAGCACTGATGGCGCTGAAGAATCTCGCACCCAGATCCAAGCTCGACTTCGAGAGTTCGTGTTAGAGTTCCAGTTGGACAATGCATTCATCTACCGGTAGGCGCCCTCGACATTGAGAGCAGCTCGTGGGGATGGAGATTAACTGGCATGATAGCGATCAACTGCGGCAGAATGTCCTCGTCAAACAGTACTACTGCGACATTGACATTGCCCACTTAATTTCTTACAATGAAGAGTTAGCGCACAAACTCACCACCGAACCTGCAGATCTCATTCCCCTTGTAAGTAGACCACGATCCATATCGCAATGAATTCTGACAGAAGCTTGAATTAACATTACTATAGTTCGAAGCCGCCTTGCAGCAATGCACCCAGCGAATCGTCTACCCCTCTCAAAGAGATATCGCTCTTCCTGCCCATCAACTCCTCCTCCATTCGTCCGCATCCCATATTTCCATTCGTGACTTGAACGCTACCAACATTTCAAATCTTGTTCGCATTCCGGGTATAGTTATTGGTGCTTCGACAATATCGTCCAAAGCAACCGTTATCCACATCCGCTGCAAAAGCTGTGACCATAGTCAGAACCTTCGTGTCGATGGTGGATTTTCAGGTTTATCACTACCCCGAACCTGTGGCCGTGAACAGCAGCCCGGGGAAGATAGCGAGAAATGCCCGCTCGATCCTTACGTTGTTGCTCACGAGAAGTGTCAGTTTGTTGATCAGCAGGTTCTGAAACTTCAAGAGGCACCTGATCAGGTACCCGTGGGTGAACTTCCCAGACATGTTCTCATCTCTGCAGATCGATATCTGGCCAATCGTGTTGTTCCTGGTTCTCGCTGCACGGTCATGGGTATCTTCTCCATCTATCAACAAGGCAAAGGAGGCAAGAAGGATGGTGCTGTGGCTATCCGCAACCCCTACCTACGGGCAGTGGGCATCAACACTGACCTCGACCATACCGCAAAGGGCGGTGCCATATTTTCGGAGGAAGAAGAACAGGAATTCCTAGAGCTGAGTCGTCGCCCGGACCTGTACGACGCGCTTGCCAGAAGCATTGCTCCGTCAATTTATGGCAACTTGGATATAAAAAAGTCCATTGTTTGCTTGCTTATGGGCGGCTCAAAGAAGATTCTCCCCGACGGCATGAAGCTTCGTGGAGACATCAACGTTTTGTTGCTCGGTGATCCCGGTACCGCCAAGTCCCAGCTGCTTAAATTCACAGAAAAGGTGTCCCCCATCGCCATTTACACGTCTGGTAAAGGTTCATCCGCAGCCGGTCTTACTGCGTCCGTGCAGCGAGATGCCGCAACGCGTGAATTTTACCTGGAAGGTGGTGCAATGGTGCTTGCCGACGGAGGTGTTGTCTGTATTGACGAGTTCGATAAGATGAGGGACGAGGATCGAGTCGCCATCCACGAAGCCATGGAGCAACAAACGATCTCCATCGCCAAAGCTGGTATCACTACGATTCTCAACTCGCGAACGTCCGTGTTGGCGGCTGCAAACCCCATCTTTGGCCGCTATGACGACTTGAAAACTCCTGGTGAAAACATCGATTTCCAAACCACCATTTTGTCTCGTTTCGATATGATCTTTGTCGTCCGTGATGACCACGAACGTAGCCGCGACGAAAGCATTGCACGACACGTCATGGGTGTGCATATGGGCGGCCGAGGTGTCGAGGAACAGGTCGAGGCGGAGGTTCCACTAGACAAGATGAAGCGTTATATCAGCTACTGCCGCAGGTATGTCTCTCGGCCTTAGACTTGTGCGATTGTGCAGAAGACTAACATAATATACCACAGCCGATGCGCGCCCCGTCTTTCCCCCGAAGCAGCAGAGAAACTCTCTTCACATTTTGTCTCCATCAGGAAGCAGGTTCACCGTGCTGAACTGGATGCCAATGCCCGATCATCTATTCCTATCACGGTCCGCCAACTCGAGGCTATTATCCGTATCACTGAGGCTCTGGCCAAACTGAGCCTGTCTCCGATTGCCACAGAAGCACACGTCGATGAAGCCATCCGCCTCTTCCTAGCATCTACCATGGATGCCATCACTCAGGGTGAGGGCCAGGGTAGCAAGGAAATGATGGAAGAAGTGTCCAAGATCGAAGACGAGCTAAAGCGTCGTCTCCCTATCGGCTGGAGCACCAGCCTTGCTACTTTACGTCGCGAATTCGTGGATGGAAGAGGCTACACAGAACAAGCCCTAAACCGAGCGGTCATCGTGCTGCAACGCAGAGGAACAATTCAGATCCGATCTGGAGGATCCCAAGTATACCGACATGGCGTATAAGCCGTGCTTCCTTGGCTTGTTCTTCTTTCATTTTTGATATGATGACTTGATGTTCAGATGTGGTACATATTTGCGATGGAGGTTAATGTATCCTTGCTTTTACATTCTTATTTTTCCCCGGGAGAGCATGTATCATCGGACAAAATATTTGTTCCTTTTCAAGTTGGCTTGGGCACAGCGGGTTTGAACTGGTCTATGGCGTATATTAGGTATTAGAAGGTCAAAATGGCCGTATAATGAGAATACATGAAATTGCACACGAATATTATTCTAGCATGAAACCTGCCTTTGAAAAGCTCTCTGAAAATCTCAAACTAAACCATGAATCGGAAGATCACGTTGCATCAGTTCACAATCTTCGTCGGCCATACTCCGTACTCCGTATACTTACTAGGTGGGAATCGTGCATATGACAACCACTAAACCGAAAAAGCAAGCAAGGGTCCACCGAACGGAGGATGGCCGCCATGACTCCAGTTCAGCTCTTTTCAACAACACGCCCCCTTTCAAGATTCTACATTAATTTCTCCCTCAAACCCACAGACAGTAGGTCTATCTTTGATTACATAGGCAATTGGCCGCGCTACACTCCCTCTACATCCACCATCACTCTAAACTCACTGCCCAAGTTTACATCTTACAACGTCATCGACCAACCCCCACCCCTCCCCCACCATGGCACCTATAATCCGCGTCATCGGCTCCCTCAACGCCGACATGGTATCAGTGACCCCGCGCTTCCCAGACGCCGGTGAGACCATCACCTCCTCCTCGTATTTCATCAGCGCAGGCGGGAAAGGAGCGAACCAAGCGGTTGCATGCGGGCGGCTCTCCAGGGCCCAGCTGTCGTCGACCTCATCGACGCCCCTGACAAGCCAGAGCCCCGTCAACGTCGAGATGGTGGGCGCGGTGGGTGCATTGGATGGACACTTCGGTGCGCTGCTGAAGCCGACACTGGAGAAATCGGGTGTGGACACGTCCCGGGTGCGGGTCATCGAGGACGCATACACGGGCGTGGCGGTCATCATCGTGGATTCGTCCGCGGGCGGCGAAAACCGCATCTTGTTTTCGCCGGGCGCGAATTACCAGGGGATGCAGCCGACGGGGGATGTCTTGGGGTTGGCGCTTGCGGCGCCGGTGCCGGATGTTATCGTGATGCAGGGCGAGATTCCCGTTGAGACGGTGATCGGGACGTTGAGGGAGATTGGGGCATGGAAGGCGAAGAACCGGGCAGAGGGGAAGCGAGGGATCGAGATTGGGCCGGATGTCATGTTTAACCCTGCGCCTGCGCCGCCGGGGGGTCTCCCAGAGGATGTGTATGCGGCGGTTGACCATCTGATTATGAATGAGACGGAGGCGGAGCTGATGACGCCGTCAGCGGAGCTGTTGCTCCAGGTTGTTCCCGACGCGGAGCGGTTGAGCGGGGATGAGAAGGTGGCGAGGTACTTCCACCAGCTGGGGGTGACTTATGTCCTGATCACGCTAGGCTCCAAGGGAGTCTGGTACAGTGCTACGGATGCTGGGTCGTCGTCGGGGCTGGCTGACGGGGTCAATCGGTTCACCAATCAGATCCCCGCCGCAAAGGTCACCAAGGTGCTTGACACGACAGCGGCGGGCGATACGTTCGTGGGTGCCTACGCGGTCGAGGTCGCGCGGTGGCGCGAACGGCGTCGGGTGGACGGCAAGGCCGGACATGAGCTGGCAGCCGAGGAGAAGGCTGTGCGGTTTAAGAAGGTCATGGATGAGGCCATGGGGCTGGCGACTCGAGCCTCCGCACGTTCTGTTGAACGACAGGGAGCGATGGATAGTATTCCGTGGGAAGATGAGATTTAGGATCGAGTTGTAGATATGAATGAATGAATGATGTATATACAATACTGGCATAGCCTAGGAAGGAGTTTCTATAGGATAGAGAACATGCCAACGATGAATTCGACCCAGCCATTCATGTGGCAAATTCATTGTTCATCTCCAGCAATCGGAATCTCTATAGTATCCCGATGACCCTGAAGGGTTCATTTGACGTGAAGAATGTCAAGAATAGCATGTGGAGATCGCATTCTTCATGCTACCCTGGGATCAAGATGAGGGACCCAGGGAGGCGCCGAGCATAGCGCCTTTCCCTCAAACAGGTATGCACAATGCCATTGAAGGTCTGAAAGCGCTTAGATGGCAGACAGAAGCACACGAGGACTGTGTCCAGCACGAAACCTTGATATGGGGATGATTGCGATCCCTGGCGCGTAAATCCTTCGCAAATACGGAGTACTCGTGGCAATCTCCCGACGTAGTCCTCGCTCTCGTTCTAGACTGGGTAGATCGCAGGTATCCTGGCGCTTTCTCTCGGTGGAATCTATAATTAACTCACGAACAAGAGGAGGGTTCGAGCCTTCGATTTAGGGGTAATCAAGTTATGCACGGAGCAAGTTCTTAGGCCGAGCATTGGAACCAGCATCGCTTACGGCTGATTGCGGTTTCAGCTGGAAAGTAGATCTGATGAAACATAGGCTAGGAAGCATGGTAGGAGGAGGGACAGGATAACTCTAATAATGACGATAGAGGATGGATTGGCACAGGCTCAGAACTGGGTAAAGCGAGGTTCAGGTCGCCCCTCCCCGCTTCCTTACTGGGGTGGGTTGAAACAATTGGGATGCGCTGAGATACGTGGTCCTGGTCAGTGAGATTTTGGAGGTGGGGGGGGGGAACGGGTGGGATGAGACGGGACGCGACGAGGCTATAATCTTGACATGTGCGATGACGCGTTGAAGGGGGTGCGATACTTTCGCAGTCACTGGGAGATGGTGGAGTATCACGGCGTGGGTGGAGGAAGTTGAAGGTGTTGAAGGTGAAGAATCTCGTCACGCCCGAAGGCTGAAAATACACGATGGAGGGGTAGTCGCGGAGCCTGATTGGCGGTGGGCCCCTGTTCGCGTAAATACCATAGAACAGCCAGGGCAGCACCATATAAAAGCCTAGGAAAACCGGCGTATCGCTGCGTATGAGGGACGACGCGCTCCTCGAAGTGAGGGGAAGCGCTGGATTTATTGGCGCTGAGGCGGCGATGCCTTGCATGCCGTGAGCTGCACATCTGGCTGATAATTATAACTCCAGTAATATTCAATATTTCCATTATTACCCATCTAGAGTATTAATTAATGGACCCCGTTCGGGCAAGCGAAAGAAACACGAACTTGACGCGCTCAAATGCGCTCGAGGAGCGTCGCATTCCATTTCCCTGTAGCTGAGCCGGTATACTCGAGGGGAGCTTATATAGGGAGGCAACAGTCCATTCCAGCATACTTCACCTCTTCTTTCGAATCCTGCATGTTTCGACTCCCCTCCATGAGGTGACGAAAGCTTAAAGACAATTCATTAAACGTTGATCGTGAATGAGATCCCCTTCCCGGCCCTCCATTTTCAGACATTCTCCATCTACCTGACCAGCCCTTACTTCTCATCTCCTTCGGGGTCGACTCTTTATAATACTCAAATACGCCTCTTGTCTCCTAGTTCTCTCTCAATCCTCCTCGTCTTCATCCCCTCCTTCCGCTCAGCCCAGTTCAACTCAACTGCGTCCTCTCCTTTCATCCTGTTCTTGTATACCACCTGTGTAGATTAGGCTCGTGGTCAACGCACGACCATAACCCTCCTTGCCTTTCACTCTTTTTCAGGCACTTTGCCTCTTATCTATAAAAGGTAGATCTCGTTGATCGCCGTTATCCATCCCACCATCTCTTCACCAGCTCCGAAGAGGTGTTCTGCAGTACATCCTATACTTAGATCGCAGACCGCCAATCAAGCGTCAACCCCACTCAGGCGCGACCAAAACAAATCCACTCCGCTCAACAACACGCCATCGCTTCTGGTTTGATTTCCTTTTTTGACGCACGCGTTTTCGACTCGCTTCCCTCCTTCCAAATACAAAAAGTCCTATCCTTACACCTTTCTATTCAACATGGCTGCTCTCACCATGACTCCTACCGCGATGCGG
This sequence comes from Aspergillus conjunctus, assembly GCA_027569095.1. Lineage (NCBI taxonomy): Eukaryota > Fungi > Ascomycota > Eurotiomycetes > Eurotiales > Aspergillaceae > Aspergillus > Aspergillus conjunctus. Next base: position 210,278 of record JAPDEL010000004.1, on the reverse strand, counting down.
CAGCCTTTTGCTAGTCTGGATGCCTCGCGGATGCGTTCCTTACTCCGCAGCAAGCTGAACCGACAGAATAAACCAAACGGTACAACCTCCCTCGAGGCAACTGTCCATCAATTGTTACTCGTGCAACCCCACTAACCTTTGGTTGCTACATCTAGGTCCCATCATGTCAGGCAAGAGACAACCCCTGTCCGAGGTAGACTCGGAGAACATCGACCCGACCATGCACACCCTTTCTACGAAGCGGAAGCGAGCTTTCGATGACGAGGAGGACCACGGACCGGTCAAGGGCTCCCCCAAGCCGATGAAGACTTCACGGATGGCTCTTACCGTCGTCGAGCCCCATTCCATCTCTTTCACGCCCTCGACACCACTCAAAACATCTTCCACATCGAAATCCACCCCTGCTCTCAAGCCCGCGGGACGCTCCCCACCGCCGAAATCCAGCAAGCCGTTCGCCCGTCGTTCAACTATTACCAAATCTCGCCCAGACTCTGGGAATCGCAAAAGTGTTAGCCGTCCCTTCTCACTTGTCGCCGCCTTGTCCAATGGAAAATCCAAGACCCAGTCCACCACCGCCCCCAAGGCCCCTGCCTCGTGGTCCTTCGAGATCTACGTAGACACTGAGCAAGAAGAAATGACGAATCTGATGCAACACTCTACCTGCGTGTTGGATATCAGCGATGATGAAGGCAAGCAGGAGACAGGCAACTCCCGTGGGAAGGAGAACGTCCCACCCGCTGAGTTAGGTATCTCCCTCCCCCGCTCTCGCCAGCAAGAGTCTCCTGCTGCTGCGGCTCGCAAGTCCGTCATGCAGGAGGAGTCTCGCTCCCCTCTAGGCGAGCTCAATGCTGCCGACTACTACGGCGAAGAGTGCCATGCCTTCTCCTATACTGTCGTCTACGACGACGACGAAACAGATACCACCCTCGAGCGGAAGAAAGCCGCCGCCTCCATTCCTCTACCTCGACCGACCCACCCTAGCCGGAGCAAGCTCTCTAGTGTTTCTTCCATCGCTTCTGTGCTAGAAGCCGCCAGTCCCGTTAGACCCACCGCCGAGCCCACAACTGAGCCGACCGAGGGTGCGATTGAGATCTGGGAAAGTGGAAGTACGACTGGAGAGGCCGAGGTCGAGGGTGACTCGTGAGCATACGAGTTTGTTCCTCTAACAATTAGTTTATATACCTTGATTTTGGAGTCGTTGGCGCACTCTTTTTTTCTTGTTTCTTTTGAATACTTACTGGCGTTGGGGCAAAAACATTATTATTCCTTGGAGGGTCCTGCAAATTTCTTCGTTTTGGATACCCGATATCATCTTGCTTCTTCCTCTTCCCTTCATTGCTTTGCCATATTTGTTCCCGCGTTCTTTGTTTTCTTCTTTTTTGGTCAAGTTTACTGTATCTTCATCCTGTGTCTTCATTGCTCCTCGCGACCCATACCTCCTAATTCCGCCGTTACCTGCATCCATTCTTTTTGTCGTCTTGCCTTTGCATACACATCTGCACGACAACCTGCATGTACCAACTAATGAGCTGAGAATGTGTCATGTCCTCTGATGCCCTTCACGATGTATATACTTTTCCTAATCCATTTTACTTCGCATCAATACCTGCTTCGCTCCAGTAAATCCAATTACATAAATTCTACCTTGTATTGTCATTGAAAGGGGGAAAAGCTCAATCTATTTCCGAATCGAGCCCTTCATCTTCCTCTCCCTGGTCGTTCCCTCCTTGATCGCCCTCCCCAACAGCCGCAATCACCGCATCGGCAATTTCCTCCTGTTCATTCTCCTCTTCTTCCCCCTCACTCTCCTCCCCTCCGCCCACGCCATCGTCAAACCGAGCCCTCCGGCCCATTCCCCCCTCCCCTTTCCTTCCAGCACCACCTCCACCATCCAAAGCCTCGCCATCCTCGCCATCCTCGCCGTGATCCCCCCTATCCAAACCAATCGCACTACCCCGACCACCAGCCGCGGCCTTTCTCCAAGTCGACGCCCCCTTAATATTCGACCGAATCTCCGTGGCCAGCTGCAACTCCCTTGTGGACGCCGTCACCGGATCGAACCAGAAAGCCGCCATGCTCCCATTCACAGAAACCCGGTCGGGGAGAGTAAGCACCTTCTCAAAGTCTGCATCGTTGGGGACCTTCTCCTCAAAGAGGGTCTGGATCTTCGCGCGCATGACCGCCTTCGCCTTGGCCAGGGTGCCGTTGCCGTACCACCCATCGCAGACGATGTCGCAGGTGGAGCGGAGGAAATCCGGCGGCTGGGGATCGGGGAAAAGGATGCGGCGCAGGAAGGGGTCGGTGATGTCGCAGAACATCCACATGCGGCCGTCGCGCGGGAGGGGCGGCTGGCCCGTGAAGAGGTGCGAGTCGGATTGGATGGTGGGATCTGGGGGTTGGATTTCGTGGGGGCGCGGGATAGTGTGTCGACGGCCGCCGCCGCCGTCGCGGGCGAGTTCGGCTTCGCGGGGCAGGATGCGGAACATGGTGGTTTGGTAGGGGTGGGAGGTAGGGTCGGTGCGGGGGTCGTGGCCGAAGCGGACGATTGCGTCGCGCCAGGGCCCCGAGCGGAATATGTAGCCTACGTAGGGGACGGCGTGGCGGAGGGCGTAGCGCTGCTCAATGGTTTTGAGGGAGTTGCGGAGCCCGCGGCGGGTCCAGGCTGGGCGGGTGGCGAAGAGGGCTTGGACGGCGGCGATGGTCTCCTGGAGGGTTGCGTCGAGGGTTTCGATAGGGGGGCAGTTGTCGCGGGGCTTGGAGGGGACAGTGGGGATGTCGTAGGGGATAAGGTGGGTGAGGATTTTGGCGGCTTGTTGGGTGTTGACGGTGGTGATGTTGCCGGAGGTGTCCACTGACTGGCGGACTGTGGGGTTTTGACGATACCTTTCAGATGTTAATAGTGGTAGGGGAGGGAGTGTGATATGTTGTGGTGGTTTGCCACGTACATGTAGTTGAATGGGACATCTCCATGGCTGAACGATGGGGGTGGAATAAGGTCCGCGTTTAATATTGTTCCTTTGCTCATGTCGAGGTCGAACTGCCTCAATTTGTCGTCTGTCGTATGGTTAGCAGCGGCGTAATTCTTGGGAACACAGGCATGCCCTCACAATCAAATGTCATGATCTGCTCTCGGAAGCGATTCGTGAATCTGCTGGCAGTTGTCGAGTAAACAAAGTCCGGCATTCCTATTGCGCATTAGTAAGTAAATGGGAGGAAAACGGTGTAAATTAGGATGGCTGCCTACCTCGAAATACATGCGTGCGATCAACCAGGCCAACAGGCTCGACATGGTATCTCCCCACGTTATCACGAAGACTCCGCAGGAGTTCCCGGGCAGGAGGCCGTTCTAGTCTTTCTATCGAGTCACCAGAGGAGAGGCCCTCGGTGAATGGCTCATCGGATCCTCTCTTACGCTTACGGCCTGTGCGCTTGGGCACAGTCACTTTGAGGAGGACGTTGTTTGAAGGAGAGCTGATTGACTGCACAGGTCTGGCCAGTACATCCTCCGGCCGCAGCACGAGATTGGCTGGCGTGTCCGCCTTTGGAGGGTTAAGAATCTGTATCAAGTTTAGACAGGGATCTCTAATGTCTTGCGGGAGGTTGACTCTCTTTCCCCTCACCTTGGATATTCCTGCATGGCCCTGTAGAGTGTCAATGGCCTTGTCGACATTTTTAACAATGGCGGGGTGTTCAACGCTGACGATATGACGGGAAGGGATGTCATAAAAAGGCGCAGTTCTGGATTGCTGATTGCGAGCCATTTCAACGAGCCATTTAGTAAATCGCTTGACTGTACAGCGGTTTGGGTATCAAGATTGCCAGTGCCGAATATGTTTCTACTCTGTATACAGGGTCAAGATGATGTAGGAGAACACGTGACCGACAACCAAAAACGAACCAGAGGCGAAACTTTAGTAGATTATAGACGACGCAAGCGTGAAGCAAATAACCCCGTAACAGTGGCCAGGATCATTGCCCTTTCATATGAAAACCTCGACTCCACGCCGCCTGTTCATTCAGATAAGGTCTGCTCGGATCCTTGGATGAGGAATTGAGATCATCGCGGGTGCAAACAGTAAAAACAGCATTGCACGTGACCGTGGTCCGATTCCATAGGCGGAAACTAAAGACAGAATTCAGCCCATGTTTCCCTTTTTGGCCTCACAGTACACCAGACTCCTGACGTCGATACAAGGTCCACTCGGGACTCGGTAATCATCTAGAAGGGAAAAGGGCATGCATAACCGTGCGTCTGCATATTGCTCTCAATTCCCGGAAAGCATTCTCGTCCTCACCGATTCGAGCCAGAGCTGGCAAGATCGTCAATGACGGGCATTGTACGGAGTATCTCTTGGCCCATTCAATCGTCAATTCTCCCATATAAGAGCGAGTCGGATAGAGGTACCCTTGATGAAATTTATCTCGGGCTTTCTTCGATTCAATAAACCTAATTTGGCCTTGGGTGCAACTCTTTCTGTCTAAGCCTTCAAGGCCACATGACGTTAATCTTGCAGTCTGGGAGCTTGCGACAGCGGCTACCACTCCTGAGAGATGATTAATTTCCTCCGGTAAAGGTCTTTTAGCAAACTTACAATCTCAATGAATCGGGAAGCTATGTATCGTATCGTGGGTCAGGAGACGCTGGTTTTCTCGCGGAATCTAGGTACGGAGTAAATGTTCGGAGGGATCATCGTTTGGGCTTCTTTTAACTTCACCTTGATCCACCCACCATCGAATGGCAGGATGAAGTACCCTATCATTCTGAGAAGAACTCGCCGTGAACACTCGAGATGCGTGAGAAAGTCGTTTCTATTGGTTGCGTAGGGTTATAATTTCCTGGTTTAAACACGGGAAAGAGGGCATCTTGTTTTTTGAGTCCCCGGATCACACCTTTAACCATAACCGCAACACGAACCATTCGACTGATTGTCCTATCTAGATGCTCCGTGTCTCTCTCTCAATTGCTCGGCTAGTTGATTCCTCGCAGCTTCGCTCAAATTAGGACACCCAAGAAGTACCCTCTGATGATTTCGCGGCGCCCAACTCTCCTATAGTAGTTTCCCGAAGGATTTTCCCACAGCCTTACCTTTTACCTGAATAGAAATATGACTTATCCTACTGATTCAGAAGTGGCAACTTGGGAGGTTTTCCCCCAATTTTGGGGTATAAAAAGCAGACCAGTTCCAACTCACACATCTTCCGTAGATAACCGAGCAAAAGGATTGTTTCCAGCTTTAGCAGTTCCAATCACTGTCCCATAATCAAGATATGCTTCGACAAATCACCACTGATATCGTCAATATGGCTGATCTCGAAGCACTCGGTGCATCAATTGCCGGTCTCTCCAAGGATCTGGCTGCCCAGCTTGAAGCTGTTAATCATCCCAGGCCTTACTTTGCGGCCGATTCCCCTCCAGAGTTTCCGCGTGATCCTGCAATTCAACAAACACGTATAGTCCTCCTTGAGACACTGAAAGAGATGCTCCATCTAGTCACGGGTGCAGTAGATTATCTTTTCTTCGAAGGATCTTTTGTGTGTTCTTCCCCCTGCATGACACCTCCCTGTCTGACCCAAGTTTTAGTCCACCAACTAACCACTCAACACCTAGTCCATGACGCGAATGTTCTCAACATCCTTAATAAATTCGAAATCTTCAGCAAGATACCTCTGGAAGGCTTCACAACCTACAAAAAGATAGCACAGGCATTCCGGAGGCCCTTATCCGACGTGTTCTACGATATGCCCTCGCGATGCATATTTTCGCGCCTGAGGAGCCGGGCTCTGATCAAATCGTGCATACCGCCATCTTCGCTCACGCCTCTCGTTCTCGCGCACTTCAAAGCCACATAGGGCACTCTATAGAGGATCCGGGGGGTGTATCAACGAAGACCGTAGAAGCAATTAGTCGATTCAGTGCCGGACGGGACGAACCCTCAGAGGAAATGAATGAGTCGGCGTTCTCGCTCTGGTGGCCACCAAATAAGGACGGGAAACGATTAACTTGCTGGGAAATTGCGGACGATAATCCAAAAGAAGCATGGAGAATTCAACGGTTCGCCGAAGTCATGTAGACTGTTCAGATAGCCAGTCGGGTGCAAATAGACCAGGTCATGGGTCAATTTGACTGGGGGGGACTAGGAAAGGCTACCGTTGTTGATGTGAGTTTCTTTACTACAATACACATTTTGCAAAAGCACCAACTAATGTCGGAACAGGTCGGCAGCTCTAACGGCGCCCTTGCAACTCTAGTCGCCTACAATCATCATAACCTGACCTTCGTTGTGCAAGATCGACCCCAAGTAGAGGCTAGCTTCAACGCATACATCCCCACAGAGGTGGCAGGTTGAGGCACATTCCAGGGTCGCAGCTTCTTCGAGCCGCAGACGCAACACGCGGACGTCTTCGTTCTCAAACATATCCTACACGACTGGCCGGGCCTTTATGTTATGCGGTAAAAATTCTGCGTAACGTTGTTGCGGCACTCAACCCCGGAGGTCGCAATGTGATCTGTGACGCCATTGTGCCTAGTCAGAAGGACGCAATGAGTCTACCACGCAGTATCCAAAAGGGGGTTACGGCCGTAGATCTTCAGATGTTAATTATGCTCAGCACCGTAGAGAGGACGCTAGATGATTGGCAAATTCTAGGCAAAAAGGCGGATGAGCGCCTCAAGTTGGCTAACGTGCATATGCTGCCCGGGGAGATATTGGGCTTATTGGACCTTGAGTTGGTAGATGGTCCTGCCGAGACGAATGGAGAGAACCACGCATATTAGCGGCAAGGCTTGATGTTATTTGCATCTTCCATTGCTGAGAACGTCCGAATCCGAGTTTCGGGTTGTGATCATTAGGTGGTAATGTTTACAACTTGATAGTTCAACATCTGCTTGTGGTTTCAAATATGAGACATTCCTGCTCTCGCTTTTTTTTAGATTCCTCATCTTAATCATTTAATAATTGATGCCCTCTCCAACCCATGGTTACCGAGTGATAATCTTTTCCGTTGATCCGATTTTATGGTCACTTGCAAAGACCAAAAATATATTTACCAAGGGAGTGTGGTAATTAGGTCTTGGCAACAGTTAGTTTGGTGCTCGGATCAATCAGGATAAGCATTTTTGGATTATATTTCGGGAAAATAAAACAATATGCAAATTAAAAATAATTGAGTAGATTCCGCAAATATCCAGACGTAATATTCCGAAGAGGACTTAATGAATTCTGGCGAGATTTCGAAACATCAGATCGATGGATACCCAGGTCACCTGACTCTGTCCACAAAAATACCACTGACAAAGCCCAAAAAGCTCAACCAATAAGTACTCACCGCAAATAGATACACAAGATGGTGGTTCCGCCCTTGTGAGTATTAATGAAATTAAATATTAAGTCATCGTCATAACAATCCATGGATACGTAGTCCGGCTCCAGGAGCGGCATGGGGGCTGCCCCTTACAGACCCTCTTTAAGATAAAACCTGTCTCATTCAGGGCAAAGAAATCCTTCAAGTTAGACTAAATCACCTATCATCGATATCACAAGAGTCGCACTTCCAGATCGCTTCTCTGCTTTTGAGTTGTTGATCTGTTGTCGTTGTGTCGGATTTCCCCAGTGAGGGACCCAGTCGCACTGGATGCTCTAAAGCAAGTTCCACGACTCCCACCACCACCACCACACGTCCGAGCGCTCCTCAGCCACAGGCCGTCAACCCTCCTCCTACCCTGATATCCGTCTCTCGACACCCAGGCCATCAGCATCATTGTGCCTCTCTGTCCTGTTTGATACTTCCAAAATAAGCGTCCTCGTATTTTGTGTGCTGCAGTCGTTCCGTAAGTTCAATTCCATACTTGGGGTCCTGCCACCCCGCCTCCCAAGTCAGCCGCTAAGCGACACGGAAGTCGATCGTCTCTAGCAAACCAGACCGACTTGCTAGCTGCTCCTGGACGGTTGTTCACGCGCCAAAAGCGAGAGAGACTGCGAAAGATTCATCCCTTCCTCCACCCTCCAACTGTTTTATCCTTCAGGTCTCTGGAGTAAGTCATCTCTCTTTAGGTTCCTGTCCCTGTCGCGCGTCGGATTCCGCTTCTGTTTGCCCCCCCTGGACACGTTTGCCCGCTCTTTGAGATTCGGCGTTCAATCTGCCACCCTCTCCTGGTGTTGCTTCAGGTGACACATTATCTTCTCTATATCATCAATCCCTTCCCCCAGTTGCTGTGAACCTCGCCTCTCCCGTGCATTCGATCTAAAATTATGCTGTCCTGTTCTGTGGTCGGAGATGCTCATGTGGTCAATTCCAGGCCGACAAACAGATCCCGCTCGACTGCCTCCGTACCCCCCAACCACCTCCCTCCTCCTGCTAGTGTGTGGCATTTCGCTGCACTGGCATCGAGAATCCCGACCGAGTACATGTGGCTGTTCGATTAGTTGTGACAATGAAGGGTTTTAGACAGAGAGTGGTGAGTTTGTTGCTATCTACCCACTGGCCTTCGCCTTGGGGGACCATGTCATCCTGCGTGCCAATAATCTCGACTAATTTTCTTAGCATGAGCAGTTGTCGAGAGCGAAAGATGCCAACAAATCCTCGAAGAAGAAAGACGCCTCCAACGCTTCCTCGCAGAATCAGGCTAGTCTCGGCATTCACCATGGCCAGCAGTCCTCCTCCCCCAACCAAGGTACCCCGACCTCGTCGACAACGTCCGTCAATGATACAAGAGGGAAGTCACCAGAAGATGGCCCACCGTCGGGAACATTCCCTCCTGGTCAGTATTACCCGCCCCAGGGCGGAGATGTCGATGGTCAACCTGTGAATAACGGAGGTCCAGGAACTCCCACCAAACAAGGACAGCCGATGGCCCCAAGTGTGATCATTAGCCCGAGCGCGCCGGTGAGTACTTCTCCCATAACCACTCGAAATGTGGTCTCAATTTGTGCTTTGGAGGCCCCCGAAATCCTGGCCATGCTTGCTGATTGTTGGCTTTTATCTAGCATGTTCCTCCGCCGGGTGCCGCGGAAACTATGCCCGGGGACTTAGCCCCTCCAAGGAAGTCTCATGTTTTCGATCGGCTTCAGACAACACCTAAAGACATGTCTGAAGGTATCCGAACCCCTAAACGCCAGCATTCGTCTCGATTTGATATCTCCGACCAGCGCCAAAGAGAGTTGGAGAAGCTCCCAGGCTTCCATGAGGTGCCGCCCAACCGCCGTCAAGAGCTATTCATGCAGAAAATCGACCAGTGCAACATTATCTTTGATTTCAACGACCCTACTGCGGACATGAAGTCGAAGGAGATCAAGAGACTGGCTCTCCACGAGCTCCTAGACTATATCGCGAACAATCGCTCGGTGATCACCGAACCTATGTACCCTCGAGTCGTCGAAATGTTTGCCAAGAACCTATTTCGACCAATCCCTCCCCCAATTACACCCCAGGGCGAGGCATTCGATCCAGAAGAAGATGAGCCGGTTTTGGAAGTAGCATGGCCTCACATCCAGGTTGTCTACGAGTTTTTCCTGAGGTTCATTGAAAGTCAGGACTTCAATACGAACATTGCGAAAGCATACATCGATCACCATTTTGTGCTACAGGTACTTACATTCTGCAGAGAACCACGGGCAGAACCGCAATACTGACGTTTCCAAAAGTTGCTAGAGCTGTTTGACTCTGAAGACCCTAGAGAACGCGATTTTTTGAAGACCACTTTGCATCGTATTTATGGAAAGTTTCTGAATTTGCGGTCATATATCCGCCGATCTATCAATAATGTTTTCTTCCAATTCACCTACGAGACTGAGCGATTCAATGGAATCGCGGAGCTGTTGGAAATTTTGGGGTCTATCATCAACGGCTTCGCCTTACCTCTCAAGGAAGAACACAAGCTCTTCTTGACGCGAGTCTTACTTCCGCTCCACAAAGTCAAGAGTCTCAGCATGTATCACCCACAGCTGGCTTATTGTATCGTCCAGTTCCTCGAAAAGGACTCGACATTAACGGAGGATGTATGTTGATTCATGATTCCCCACTCGTCCCTCCTTCGCTCCCTGAATTGTTTTCTAACTTGCCAACTTCAGGTTGTCCTCGGATTACTGCGATATTGGCCCAAGACCAATAGCACGAAGGAAGTTATGTATTTGAACGAAGTAGAAGATATTTTTGAGGTTATGGACCCCGCCGAATTCGCAAAGGTCCAGGAGCCGTTGTTTCAGCAGCTGGCTAAATCCGTTGCAAGCCCACATTTCCAGGTATGAAATACCCAGAGATCCTACGCACCCCGAGAAACATTGCCACTAATCTCGTTGTGCGGTTAGGTCGCGGAACGAGCTCTTTACTTTTGGAATAACGAATACTTCTGCAACCTGGTGAGCGACAATGTAGAGATCATTTTACCAATTATGTTTCCCCCGCTGTTTGAGAACTCTAAGGGCCATTGGAATAGGTTTGTGGTTCTTACCCCTGGACTAATCCGGGTTCGTATAACTGATTTGCGATCGCAGAACCATCCACAGCATGGTGTACAACGCGATGAAGATGTTCATGGAAATCAATCCACAGCTATTCGATGAATGCTCCCACGAATATAATGAGAGGCAGAATAGCGCAGACCACCGCGAAAAGGCTCGACAAAACAGATGGGAAAAGGTAGCCGAACAGGCCCATCAAAGACAGAATGGGGTCATCCCGCCTCTCCCTCCATCATCTGCTGATATTCCTCTACAACTGGATGATATCGATGCCGTCACTCAAGATAGCGAACAGCGCCTTCACTCCTTGAAGCTGGACGAAGCCGGTCCAACAAAGGGTGCAAGGCCACGAGAGGGCTCAATAACTTCGGTTAGTCCAACAAATTTCTGATTTGTTTCTGTGTGTGGTCGTGCTTCGTTCTTGGAAACTTCATGCCTTCGAAAGGAGTTGTCTATCCGTTTGCGTCTGTTGTCTTTTGCTAAGAATCCGTTTTGTTGTATGGACAGAAAGCGTGATTCTAACGTTGAAACGTCCGCTTCTCCAGAGACGGCGCCGCGGCTCCCTCGATGACACTCGAAGGAGAAGAAGCAATAGCGGTAGTGATATTCGACCGCGTGAACGACGGAGGTCGGTTGGGTCTGCTAATGTTACGATCTTGTCACGAAGCAACTCCACAAAGTAACAATCGGTTGGATTAGATCACCCTCCACACCGTGTTTGATGTGATGCATTTGTCTCTTCTTTTGCCTTGACGTTCGGCCAGCCCTCGACCCTGCTTTTCTTTTATTATTCCTCCATCTTTTTTCATATCTCCTTTTCTCTTATTTTCAAATTCCTCTTTTTGTGTACATGGCTTTCAATATTCTTCTTCACCCTCCGCGCGGCTCGCCGGGCCTGTGAGCCAGAGTGGACATTTGAGTTGGACTATTAGAACTGTGTTCGGGTCTGGAAAACGGGTGCAAATGGCGTTTCCCTTTATTCGACATCGATGTCGATGACCTCTCTGAACTTTTAAAACATGAAATTCTTATGGCATAGCCTTGAACCAGATTCAATACCATTATATCCATCGTTTTTTCGACTCATACGATGTTCCCCCCCAACTTGCATGTAGAAATAGCTGGCCACGTGCTCATAAGCCAAAACGTTCCTGGCCTGGATTTGGCACCCATTATTGGCTTTCTAGTCGCTCCTAGCGGGATACGCGCGCGTTAGTCGGACTGGAGTAACGAAATCCCGGAATTTCCTGTTATGGACTAGTGTTTCGTTCGGGGTCTCTGCGATGCCCGCGTTCTGCCTGCTAGGCTGGAAATGGAGGCGTGAATTTGCGCGAAGTCGACTTTCGACCTGTTGGTAATTCAATTCATCATTGTTTCCCCCCTTCTCTTCTCCAAAGTCGTTCTCTAATCCGTTCTCCCTCCTCCTTCTTTTTCTTTTTGTGTCCGACTTGACTTTTCTTTTATCTAGTAAAGAACATTTAATGACTTGACGATCACCCTTCCTCGCTCTCTGATGAGTACTCCCGTTCTCGAGTGAATATCGAGACTACCTTCGAGCGTCGCTTCTTCGCCTATGAATCCCACGGACAGACCAGACTGTGCTGGCCTCTAATTTGAGCCGGCCTTACGGCCTGGCAGTCGATTTTTTCCATTTTACTTTCTGCGAGCTCTCCTCTTGAGCAACTAATCCACCATGGAGCGAAATATTGATATCTACGCGAGCAAGCTGGGGGATGAGAAGCTTGGTACGTTTCGCTCCCATGCGACTGTAGCTCGCGACCACAGGTTACTGGGAGGTCGCTGCTAGCTTGGACGAAGCTTACCATAACTCCGACAGATATTAAACTTAGGGCCAACGTCGCGGTCGAGTTGCGGGATAATATAGAACCTCTTTGCTCCGGAGCAAGCTATCCAATCTTCCTTTCTAAGCTATGGCCGGTATTCAAGAACATTTTGAAAGGCGAACCGGTGTTTACAAATTTGTCCCTTGAGCAGGTGAGTTGCGGCATAGCTCTTTCTGAAATATTGGTGTCGGTGGACTGGGACTTATAACTTGTGAATTACGATAGAAACTGCGGAACTGCGTACTCGAGACACTTCACCGGTTACCGATGGGCTCTCCCGATGTTGAACCATATGCGGCGGATATGGTCGATCTGTTGATGGACTTGGTGCGGATCGAGAATGAGGAAAATGCGGTTCTCTGTATGAAAACTGTCATGGACCTGGAGCGGAATCAAGCGAAAGCAACAACTCAACAGGTGCAGCCTTTCCTCGAACTGATCCAGGAGATGTTTCAGACAATGGAGCAGGTTGTTCGCGACACATTTGACACACCCAGCCAAGCAACCCCCTCCGGGATGCCTTCGACGCCCAGTGCTTCAGCTTCCAACTTCCAATCCCCTCGACCGAGTTCGCCTGCCGCTTCTGTTCCAGACCTTGGACCCGACCAACAATCGGCAAGCAATGTCTTGCTCAAGGGTATGTACTCGTTCAAGGTCCTCGCAGAGTGTCCGATCATTGTTGTCTCTATTTTTCAAACCCATCGAAATTCCGTCTCCGCCAATGTTAAGCTCTTTGTCCCTCTGATTAAGAGTATTTTGCTTCTTCAAGCTAAGCCTCAAGAGAAAGCCCATGCGGAGGCAGCTGCACAAAAGACGATTTTCACCGGAGTGTGCAAGGACATCAAGAACAGAGCAGCGTTTGGAGAATTTATTACACTGCAGGTGAAGACTATGAGCTTCTTGGCGTATCTTCTTCGACTGCAGCCACATCAACTACAAGATTTCTTACCCACATTACCGTCGGTTGTTGTTCGGCTTTTGCAAGATTGCCCGAGGGAGAAATCCAGTGCAAGGAAGGAACTTTTGGTTGCGATTCGTCACATCATCAATTGCACCTATCGAAATATTTTCCTTGATAAAATCGACGAGCTTCTCGATGAGCGGACTTTAATTGGAGATGGCCTTACAGTTTATGAGACGATGAGACCTCTTGCTTATAGTATGCTTGCAGACTTGATTCACCATGTACGAGAGCATTTGACTCGTGACCAGATTAGGAGAACGATCGAAGTTTATACCAAGAATCTTCACGACGAGTTGCCGGGAACTAGTTTCCAAACCATGAGCGCTAAGCTGCTTCTGAACATGGCGGAAAAGATATCTAAGCTTGAAGATAAACGGGATGCCCGATACTTCTTGATAATGATCCTGGATGCGATTGGTGACAAATTGGCCTCAATGAATTATCAGTTCGACAATGTTGTGAAGCTGTCTAAAGCGTACAAAGCGAACAAGAAAGACATCGAGCCCGTTCCCGAAAAGTATCCCGCTGATAAAGATCATCCACCGGATTGGGATGAAATCGATATCTTTTCGGCGTCCCCTATAAAGACCTCGAATCCTCGAGATCGCGGAGGCGACCCCGTTGCCGAGAACATCTTTCTTTTCAAGAACTTGATCAATGGATTGAAGAACATTTTCCACCAGCTCAAAAATTGTAACCCGGACCATATTCAGATCGACCCTAATAATACACCTATCAATTGGTCTGAGGTTTCGTATGGTTACAATGCGGAAGAGGTTCGAGTGATCAAGAAGCTTTTCCACGAGGGTGCCCGTGTGTTTAGATATTATGGTGTGGATCAGCCACAGCCGGAAGTGAACTATTCTTCTCCCTTTGATTTCCTCGCCAGCCAGTATACCGCACCGATGTCGCGAGAGGAAAAGGAGCTTCTCGAGAGCTTTGGGACCGTTTTCCACTGCATCGACACTGCAACCTTCCACGAGGTCTTTTACTCGGAGATCCCCTACCTTCACGAGCTCATGTTCGAACACGGTGCTTTGCTCCATCTACCCCAGTTCTTCCTTGCAAGCGAGGCGACCTCCCCGGCATTTTCCGGAATGGTCTTGCAGTATCTCATGGACCGGATCCATGAAGTCGGAACTTCTGATATGACCAAGGCCAAGATTCTCCTGAGGATGTTTAAGCTGTCTTTCATGGCTGTAACGCTCTTTTCCGCCCAGAACGAGCAGGTCTTGCATCCCCATGTTACAAAGATCGTCACAAAGTGCATTGAGCTTTCAGTGACCGCGGACGAACCCATGAACTACTTCCTTCTCCTGCGGTCTCTCTTCCGAAGCATTGGCGGTGGTAGATTTGAGCTTTTGTACAAGGAAATTCTGCCTCTACTGGAAATGCTCCTGGAGACGTTCAATAACCTGTTGCTTGCTGCCCGGAAACCACAGGAACGTGATCTTTATGTGGAGCTTACTCTCACTGTTCCAGCTCGTCTTAGCCACCTCCTGCCTCATCTCAGTTATCTGATGCGACCAATAGTTGTTGCGCTTCGTGCAGAATCTGACCTTGTAGGACAGGGCTTGAGGACGCTGGAGCTTTGCGTTGATAACCTCACGGCTGATTATCTAGACCCAATTATGGCTCCTATAATGGATGAGTTGATGACAGCTCTCTGGGACCACCTCCGCCCTCATCCCTACAACCACTTCCACGCCCATACAACGATGAGGATATTGGGCAAACTCGGCGGTCGCAATCGGAAATTCTTAAATCACCCCCCGGATCTAACATTTGAGCAATACGCGGACGATGCGCCAAGCTTCGATATCAAGCTCATCGGACCCAGTGAAAAACGTCCTTTCCCGATTGAAATCGGCCTTGATCTGGCAATTGCGAAACTCATGGAGGTTCTTCCTAGCTCTGCTACCGACTCTAATAAATCCTCAGACGCGTACTACAAGCAGCAGGCTTTCCACATGATCTCATCCCAGCTGAAACTTTATATTGGACATGAGAATCTACCTGATGACATGGCAGCTCTTCTTCGTCTTCATGCCAATGATCTGTTTGAAAGCAAAACCACAGCAATGGCTGATATTCTAGAGAAGTCCGAACGTTCCAGTTCTATTCCGAAGAAACTGGCCCAGGAGGGCTCGTTGAAAAAGCTTCTGAAAGCATCCATATTTGCAACCACCCTTCCAGGCCTTCAGCAAAGCGCCACTGCCTTCGTTGCCGACGTTTGTAAACACTTCGCGGTTGTGGAAGTTGGACGAGCCCTTGCTCAAGCGAGACATACCCGACGGCCTTTTGACGTTACCTGTGGGGAAGGTTTGGTATATCTTGATTCGCGAGTTCTCGCTGAAGCTATTGTTGAATCTCTGTCCTCCGATAATCACGACGTCCGCGAGGGTGCCAAGGCAGCCATGCAGGTCATGAAGGACGCTGCGGGCATCATATTCGGAGCACCGGAACGAGTGACGAAGTTGCCCTTCTTCCAGCACCTTGGTCGCGTATTTTGTCATAGTTGCCATAGTGAGGAATGGTTTACTAAGGCCGGTGGGAGTCGGGGTATTCACCTCTTTGCAACCGAGCTCGACTTGGGTGATTCTTGGCTCTTCGACAAGCAAGCAGAGTTTGTTAGAGCTCTGATGTATGTAATCAAAGATACTCCAGCTGATCTGCCAGCAAGCACCCGGGCAAGAGCACAGGATACGCTTGACTTGATTCTTCGACGGTGCTGCAAAAACGTTTCCAAGGACGACCTGCAGAATGACAAGAGCCGTCTGTATTCTCTCTGTGGCTTCTTTGTCTACGAGCTTTCCCATATGAATAAGCAAGTTCGCGAGGCTTCTCGTCGCAGCTTCTCAACCGTCGCGGAGGTCCTGGGGTGCCAAGTGCATGAGCTCATTTTCCCAGTGAAAGATCGTCTCCTGCAGTCGATCTTCAACAAGCCGTTGCGCGCCCTGCCATTTGCTACCCAGATTGGCTTTATTCATGCCATTACATTCTGTCTCAGCCTTCACAACAACATTGTGACATTCAACGAACCACTGAACCGTTTGATGCTCGAATCGCTAGCGTTGGCGGATGCCGATGATGAATCTCTTGCAGCGAAGCCAAACGAGTTCAAGAATGCAGAGATGATCGTTAACCTGCGTGTGGCCTGCCTGCGGCTTTTGTCGATGGCAACGACTTTCCCGGAGTTTGGCAATGCGCCACAGAACACGAGTCGCGCTCGCATTATATCCGTCTTCTTCAAGTCTCTCTATGTTCGATCACCAGACGTTATCGATGCAGCGAATGCGGGATTGAGGGATGTCCTGACGCAGACCAACAAGCTTCCGAAAGATCTGCTACAGAATGGACTCCGGCCAATTTTGATGAACCTGCAAGACCCCAAGCGTTTGAGCGTGGCTGGCCTTGATGGGCTTGCGCGCCTTTTGACACTGCTCACAAATTACTTCAAAGTCGAGATCGGTGCACGTCTGTTGGACCACATGAAAGTCATTGCCGATGATGCAGTCCTGCAAAAGGTGTCATTTAGCCTCGTAGAACAGAGTCCTCAGATGAAGATCCTGGCTGCCATCTTCAACATATTTCACCTTCTCCCTACCGCTGCGACATCTTTCATGGAGCACCTTGTGAACAAGGTCTTGGACCTGGAAGAAAAGCTGCGTCGAACATCGAGTAGCCCCTTTAGAAAGCCCTTGGTCAAGTACCTCAATCGGTATCCGAAGGAGAGCCTTAATTTCTTCCTGGCTAGGTTCAAAGATGAACGATTTGGACGCTTTTTCGGCCAGGTTCTATCTGACCCTGAAAGCGACGCGTTACGAGCTGCCGTGGTGGCTGACACTGATGGCTTCATGACAGCCGCCTTTGGCCAAGAACAATCAGATGGTCGTAATACGGCGGCCATCAATGGTATTTATGCAGCACATGCCATCTCAACTCACGCAAGTACAAAGTCTTGGCTAGTCTCCCATGCTGATTTGCGGGCGAAAATCATCCTCTCTGCCAAAGACCTACAGAAAAAGCTACGTAATGATCAATTACCTCAGAATGAGCGTTTGAGAGTGGAACAAGCGCAAGATCATGTGATGGACATTTTCACCATTTACCTTTCGGAGTCGATACAGGATCTCGATTTCCTTTTTGAAGTGATGGATGGTCTGTCTGCGAATGAACTAAAACGTACGATTGCCTTCCCAAAATTTATCTTCCGTCACATTATCACAAATGAATCGATTGATTATCGGCGCTCCGTGATCATGCGCTGCTTGGACCTGTATGGTCAGCGTTCATGCTCGCAGAAAATGAAGACTTATGCATTCCGTCACCTGGTGAACCCTATCTTCGCAATGGATGTGCAGTCAACCTGGAATAGCTCTCCGGACTGCCCTAAGCTCATGGATAAGAGCATGACTGAGTTTATACAGAGTCGGTTGTGGAAGCCGCAGGTGACTGATATGAGTGACGAGTCAGCCCAGGCTGGCGTTGATCACTCGCGGATGGAACTCCTTCAACTATCGGCACTGTTGATCAAGTACCATCACGCAACGGTTCAAGATTCACGGAAGGACATCATTAAGTTTGCCTGGAATTATATTCGCTTGGAGGATATCATCAACAAGTACGGAGCCTACGTTCTCATCAGCTACTTCATTGCCCATTATGAGACACCGTTCAAGATTGTGGTGCAAGTTTATGTTGCACTTTTGAGAGCCCACCAGAACGAGGGCAAGGCGCTTGTGACCCAAGCTCTTGATGTTCTCGCCCCGGTTTTACCCACAAGAATCCTCGCGGCAACTGGCAACAATCAAACCCAGGATGCCCGGTATCCACTGTGGGCGAAGTGGCCCCGGCGTATTCTTGCCGAAGAAACTGCAAACCTCCAACAAGTCATGAGCATTTTCCAGTTTCTGGTGCGACAGCCTGACCTCTTCTATGAGTCGAGAGAGCATTTCGTACCGCTCATTGTCCCTTCATTGATAAAAATAGCCCCCCCTCCCAATAACCCTTCCCACGAGAGCAAGAAGCTGGCATTGAATCTTATCAACCTGATCTGGCACTGGGAAGAGAAGCGGGTGAAAAATATCCAGCCTGCTTTGACAAACGGAGTTCAAGAATCGCCAAATGCGAAGAAGCGCAAGCTTGACGAAACTCCTAACACGTCCACTCCTTCACCTGCTCTTGGACCACCTAGCTCGCGGGAGCGAAATGAGTATATGGTCCCCCAAGACTTGCGAGCGACTTTGACCAAATATCTCATTACATTTATCACCACATCTCCCGAAAGGTTCCAGGTCCCTGCTGCTCGATTTCGGGATCTGCAGTCCTCTAAGACACAGCCGCCTGTGCACACGGGTGAGATGATCAAGAAGGCTGTGGGCTTGCTCAGAAATCTTATGTCTCCCGAATATTGGGGTGACCTGAATATTGAGCTTTACCAAAAGGTCACGGAACCAATTCTCACCCAGGAGAGGGGTGATATGGCAGTCGACAAATATGTCACGAGAATTGTGAATGCTCTGCAGGTTGTGCGGGTTCTGGTGGCATCTAAGCCTGATGAATGGATCACGTCTCGCCTTTCGATTATTCAAAAGCTTTTTGAGAAGCCGTTACGCTCAGACAACCCTGAAGTCCAGGACTCTCTTCACGGCCTAGAGACCGACATGGATATCCATCCAAAGTTGCCACCCCCTGTGAGGCGAGCTCTTGACGCTCTCCCAGATGACCAACCGGAAGATGAGGATGCTATGGACGTTGAAAACTCACCATCTGAGTTTGTTACGTATCTATCTGCTATCGCGACTGAGACGTTGTCCGCCAATAACTATGTCTCGAGTCTGAACATTCTCTGGACACTTTCGAAGAATAGACCAGCGGAGATGGATACCCATATCCTCCAGGTCATGAAAGCCTTCTCGCAGAAATTGGCCAAAGAACATGTTGCAGGTTGCACGAACAACAATGGCCAGTTTCCTCCAGGTACCAAGCCCGCCGAGGGCGTGCCGGATCAACAGGAATACGAGATTGGGGTTGACTTGATCTTTAAGACCATTGAATTAATCTCTGTGCGCATGTCGCATCTAGGCGAACAGAGGCGACCCTTCCTCAGCGTTCTGGCGCAGCTGGTTGAGCGGTCCCAAGACACGACCCTGTGCACCAAAGTACTGGGCATGGTTGAGTCCTGGATCTTCCATTCTACTGAATCCTGGCCGACACTCAAGGAGAAGACGGCTGTGTTACACAAGATGCTGTTGTTTGAATCCCGACAGACACCCGCAATGCTGCACAAGTTCCTTGATCTTGTCATTCGAATCTACGAGGACTCAAAAATTACACGCACCGAATTAACAGTCAGGCTTGAGCACGCTTTCTTGATTGGTACTAGGGCAGAGGACGTGGAAATGCGTAATCGTTTCATGACCATCTTCGACCGGAGCTTGACCCGCCTTGCAAGCTCTCGACTCAGCTATGTGCTGACTTGCCAAAACTGGGATACCCTTGCGGATTCTTTCTGGCTTGCCCAGGCGTCGCATCTAATTCTTGGATGTGTTGACATGGCCGCTCCGGCACGACTGCATCAAGATGACTTCACCGTGTACCCCGTGTCTTTCCTTTTCAGCAACGCTGAAAAGGACCCAAGAAAGGCAGATGTCATGGTCGACTCCCAACTAGAGACGTTCATAGCTGATCGAAAGCGTTTCTTGGGAGAGATTGGTGATGTCAAAGCTCGTGATCTAGTAGAACCACTCTTGCAGCTCCAACACACCGATCCAAACACCGCTTACAGTCTATGGACTGCTCTGTTCCCAATACTTTGGTCGACACTTTCTCGGGAAGATCGTATTGATCTTGAGAAGGGAATGGTGAACCTGATCACTCGAGAATACCATCAGCGCCAGGTAGACAAGAGACCGAATGTCGTCCAGGCTCTTCTTGAGGGTGTTGTCCGTGCCCGGCCCCGCTTCAAGATCCCTCCACATGTCATGAAATACCTCAGCCGAACCTACGACGCGTGGTACACTGCTGCGACATACCTGGAAGAAACCTGTATTAGCCCCCTTATCGACACACCAACTGTCCGTGAAAGCAATCTGGATGCTCTGGTTGAGGTGTATGCGGGCCTTCAGGAGGACGACTTTTTCTACGGTACCTGGCGCCGTCGCTGCAAATTTGTGGAGACGAACGCTGCCATTTCGTACGAACAGCAAGGCATGTGGGATAAGTCGCAACAGCTCTATGAGAATGCCCAGATCAAGGCTCGTTCCGGAGCGATGCCCTTCTCTCAGGGCGAATATTACCTGTGGGAGGATCACTGGCTCATCTGCGCGCAGAAGCTTCAGCAATGGGAGATTCTCAGTGACTTTGCGAAGCACGAGAACTTGAACGACCTTCTTTTGGAGGCGGCTTGGAGGAATATTGAGAATTGGCAGAGCGAAGGGAATAGGGAACAGCTCGAGTCCCTCATCAAATCTGTGTCCGACGCGCCTACCCCGCGACGTACTTTCTTCCAGGCGTTTATGACTCTGCTTCAATATCATAACAAGAAGGAGAATGTCCAAGAATTCAACGGGGTTTGCGATGAGTCGATTCAGCTCTCGATCCGCAAATGGCTGCAGCTGCCAAAGAGAATCACGAATGCTCATATTCCGATCTTGGAGCACTTCCAGCTTTTGGTTGAGCTTCATGACGCGAGTCATATTTGCACTAGTCTGTCGCAGACAAACGAACGCAACCTTGATACTAAATCTGCCGAGCTTAAGCTGCTCTTGGGAACCTGGAGAGACCGTCTTCCGAACCTTTGGGATGACATCAATGCTTGGCAGGACCTGGTTACCTGGCGGCAGCACATCTTCCAGCTGATCAACGCCACGTATTTGAGCTTGTTGCCTCCACAGACGAACAATGTGGCCAGTAATTCCTATGCCTACCGTGGCTACCATGAGACAGCCTGGATCATCAACCGCTTCGCCCATGTTGCTCGGAAACACCAGATGCCGGAGGTCTGTATCAACCAGCTCAGTCGCATCTACACCCTCCCAAATATTGAGATCCAAGAAGCATTCCTCAAGCTACGGGAACAGGCCAAGTGCCACTACCAGAACCCCAAAGAACTCAACAGTGGGTTGGATGTGATCAATAATACGAATCTCAATTACTTTGGCTCGCAGCAGAAGGCAGAATTCTACACCCTCAAGGGAATGTTCCTTGCCAAATTGAACCATACCAACGAGGCGAACGAGGCATTCGGTGTTGCTCTCTACTACGATCTAAGACTGGCAAAGGCTTGGTCTGAATGGGGACAATACAGTGACCAACGTTTTAAGAGCGACCCAACCGACTACGAATTGGCCAGCAACGCTGTAAGCTGCTACCTGGAAGCTGCTGGTCTTTACAAGAGTGCCAAATCCCGGAAACTGCTTTCCCGTATCCTCTGGTTACTCAGCTTGGATAATGACGAGGGACGAGTTGCGGCTGCCTTTGAGAATTTCAAGGGCGATACCCCCGTTTGGTACTGGATTACGTTCATCCCCCAGTTGCTTACAAGCTTATCCCATCGTGAAGCGCGCCTCTGCAAAGCAGTGCTGGTCAAGATCGCCAAGCTGTACCCGCAGGCTCTCTTTTTCCTCCTTCGGACGAATAGAGAGGACATGCTCAACATCAAGAAACAGCATGACCAGAAGCAAGAGAAACTCAACCGTGCTCGGCAACAGGCTTCACCCCATACCAAAGCACCCCAACCAACTGCGGATGGTTCGGCTGGGCAGAACGTCAATGCAAGCCCTGCGACTCCAGCGCAGGCTGGAGTTGGTCAGCAGAACAACCAGCAGCCCGCGCAGCCTGCCACACAAGGACAACCTCAGAACCAGAGTCCGGCTCAAGTTAACGGCCAGAATTCTGCTCAGAAACCCGCTGCTCAGGGTCAGGCTCAAGCGAGTCCCGCAAGCCAGGGTCAGGGCAACCTTCAGGTTCCTGGACAAAATGGAACGCCTCAGCAGAATCAGAATTCTACCACCGAAACCGAAAAGGAGCCGCTTAAGAAGCCATGGGAATATTCCGATGAGATTATGTCTGGCTTAAAGACTGCCTTCCCCTTGCTTGCACTGTCTATGGAAACGATGGTTGATCAGATTCACAAGAACTTCAAGTGCCCTCCTGATGAGGATGCCTATCGTCTGATTGTTGCACTTCTGAATGACGGTTTGGCTTATGTTGGCCGCATGCCAGCTTCATATGCCCAAGACTTCAAGTTACCTAGTGCTACTGAAGCCAACATCACCCGCTTTGCCGAAACCATCCTTCCCGCACATATTCGCAAGTCCTTTGAAGCAGACTTTGTTGTTAGGAAGCCAACTATGTACGAGTATATCCAGAAGCTCCGCCGTTGGCGCGACAAGTTTGAAGAGAAGCTTGATAGACGGCCTCAGTCCCAGTTCTTAGAAAGCTACTCCCCGCATCTTAGCGAGTTCCGATTCCTCAAGTTCGATGAGGTTGAGGTTCCGGGACAATATCTCTTGCACAAGGACAAGAACCAGGACTTTGTGCGAATCGACCGTTTCCTGCCAGATATCGATCTGGTTCGCGGAATTGGGGTGTGCCACCGTCGTTTGAAGATTCGTGGGCATGATGGTAGCGTCCATCCCTTCGCCGTACAACACCCGGCTGCCCGCCACTGCCGACGCGAGGAACGCATCTTGCAGCTCTTCCGTATTTTCAACGGATTGCTTGGCAAGCGTAAGGAAAGCCGACGACGGAATCTGTATTTCCACCTTCCTCTCATGGTGCCGTTGGCTCCGCACATTCGTTTGGTCCGTGATGATACGTCGTATATCTCAATGCAGGGTATCTACGAGGACTATTGTCGGCGGGTTGGAATCAATAAGGATGAGCCTGTCCTATTTACGATGGAGAAGATGAGGTCACTAGCAGAGACCAAACAGAATGTGAGTGATTGCAATGCGCGTATATTATCTACTCAAACTAATGATTTGCAGCGCACACATGATCAGCAACAGGTTCTTCGAACCGAGATGTTGACGGCTATTCAAGAGAAGTGGGTGCCAAGCACCATGGTGCTGGACTACTTCCAGAAGACATATCCAACCTTTGCCGACTTTTGGCTTTTCCGTAGGCAGTTTGCTTATCAGTACGCTGCCATCGCATTTATGACCTACGTGATGCACATGGGCAATCGCTACCCCAACAAGATCATGATCTCTCGACAAACCGGTGACATCTGGGGCTCTGAGCTCATTCCTACGGTCAATCCAAGCAAGGCCTTCTTCTACAATCCGGAGCAGGTGCCTTTCCGCTTTACTCCCAACATCCAGACATTGATGGGACCTATTGCCACCGAGGGGCTCTTTGCTTGTGCGCTCATGGCCATTGCCCGATGCCTGACGGAGCCACGACACGAGCTCGAACAACAACTGAGCGTCTTTGTTCGGGATGAAATGATGTTCTGGGCTACAGCACACCACCGTGGCGTTCTGCCACCGCAGCAGCTCCGTGACCTGGTCTACAACAACAGCGACATCATTGTCAACAGGGCTGTCAGCCTCGCCAGTCCTCCTGAAGGCAATCTGCCGGCGAATCAAACCACCATTGATCTCATCTCGAAGGCTGTAAACCCACAGCACCTGGCTTCTTGCGATGCATTATGGATGCCATATCTGTGAATACAGTCTTCTCGACTCCCTGTATCCTCACATTTTATTCTTTCCGTTCTGGCGTTTTGTTTCATGGGTATTGGAAACTCGGCCGCTAGTTGCTGCTCCGCCGATAAGGAAGGCTTTTCAGTTTCCATTCTAGCGCGGCGCTCTTTTGGGGGGGGGGGAATCACGTTATGGGCGTGTTATGATCTCATTCAGCATTGCTTTCTATACCTTTCTCTGTTTTATTTCATTCTACTCTCTTCTACTGTCTTCTTCATGGTACGGGTTCTATGTACCATAATTATTGCTTATGCATGCTGTATTCAATATCAATGTTCTTAAAAATAATTTTGATCCTGTACGCCGGAAGTAGTCATGCTTGAGAAATCGCAATCAGTAACGCCGGTAAACCGATAAAAAAATGACGTCGTCTAAGTAGAAATTCATATAATTGAGAAGACGTCACACCAATGACGGCTTAGCCTTCTTCTTGATCCCCAGGCCATTAACCAGAGTCTTTTTGGGCTTCTTAACCCTCGCAAACGATGGCGGGGGCGGTGGCATTTCCTTGACTTCAGGTGCGCTTTCATCCTCGACAAGCCTCTTCACTTTTTCACCAGTCTCCGTCATAAACGCTCGGCGTGCCGCCTCGGCATCCTCCTTTTCCGCCTTGATGTACGCCTCATCCACCTGGTCTTGGACATGGGCAATCGCCGCCTCATCACCCCGAGACTCATTCCGCTCGATCCTAGCGTTCCGAGTCCGGATCTCATCCAAGGCATCCGCGATCGCCATTTCCCGTTTCGAATCGAGCATCTTCTCCTCCAACTCCGCCATCTTATCGCGCTCCAGCTGCTCCTGTTCCTCATTCTCCTCCCGCTCCAACCGGTCCAGAACCTCCTGCTCCGTCTCCTCCTGGTTATTCTCTGCCGTGGAGTCTCGCCACGGCTCAAAGTTCCGTTTCGCGCCCTTCTCCGCCTTGTAATCCATGTTCTTCGGGTCCGTTGTAAAGGTGATTTCGCCGCTGCATCGCGTGCAGCGGATGTAGAATCGGTATATGGGTATAGAGAAGTATTTCTCGTCGGTGGTCTCCTTGCGCGCGTTGAACTTGCGCCCCCGGTAGATGTATTCGCCGCATTGTGTGCATTTCATGGAAAATGGGGCCATCAATCGGACGGTGATGACCTTGGGGCCCTGCTGCCGGAGGTGTTTCGGCGTCCGGGCGATCGCAGACGGATCGAAGTCCGGGGGGTAGTACTTGGTCCTGTTTTAGAAGGGGCTTGTTAGGGAAGATGCAGGAACTTGGCTGATCAATGTGGCAGCGTCGGGAGGGGGATGTTGGGGGCATAGTGATATGTTCCGCGCCTGACGGAATCCTCGGGTCGTAGAAGTACTTACAATACTTTTCGCTCAGACATGGCTGCGAACTATGGACGGATGTGGGATGGTAGTGACGACTCGGAGAAGCAGATGCGATGCGAAATGCGAGATCTTGGGTCACGATTTCCCACCGATAAGAGTCACGTGGGGTTAGTCATCAGCGCCACTGATAGTTCACTAACTAGTTAGTTGCAGCAAGTTGAGAGCGAGATCAAGATATCGTTGCAAATTTACAGATTATAAAGGATTTTGGGCATACGAGCTGTTCATTAGCCGATTAACATATGTACCCCTGCTTTTACTATGAGCTCACTCCATATTTCGGTTCTTGATGGAGGAACGGCGCGAGACACCAAGTGCAGGAGTCACGTGAACGGCGCCTGCTTCGTTGCCGGAGAAAAGAAAAACAACCAAAAGAGGCGGCGACTGACTGGAGGTGACACTTTTGAGCTGCGAGCGGTATCTTGGTTCTGGAGAGGCTCCTTCCTTGCGCCCATTCTACTGGCAGACTCCATAGAGCCTCCACCGACGGTCCTGCCTTTCTCCCTTCCTCGATCGCAGTAATTTGCGCCAATCTCGGAGAGGGGCACAGTGTTTTTGTTTATCCTCCGACGCTCCTCATGCCGCTTCCCAACCACTCTCGACCTCGCCCCTCCCTCTGATCGGTTATGGAGAAGTTCCTGCGCTCCTGGCGGCAGGATGCGTTGAATCGCGGCCAACATGATGCAGCCATCTATATCGGGGACAAGGTGCTTGCATTGACTAGTGAGCTTATCCTGTCCGCGCGCGCGTCTGCCTTTAAACCCTCGAGTATGAATTAACATCGCCCCCCAACTCTCTAGACAGTGACTCCGACGCCTTCTGGCTGGCCCAGGTACACTTTTCCAACAATAACTATACACGAGCCCTTGCCCTCCTATCCCGAAAAGACCTTATTTCGCGAAGCACCGCGTGCCGCTATCTCGCCGCGCATTGCCACATCAAACAGAGCCAGTACGAGCAGGCGTTGCTGGTGCTGGGCGACCAGAATCCGACTCATCTGATCCGAAGTAATAACAGTCGTCGCAAGCTGCAGCATTTAAACGGGAAAAGCCATGTTACCCTGCGGAACGGCAAGACGGCCGCGTCTCGCATCGACCGATCGGAGGAGCGCGAGCGAGAGGACACAAACAATATTCGGTTTGAGGCCGCCATGTGCTACCTTCGTGGGCTCTGCTTTGCCAAACAGAATGCTTTCGATCGTGCTCGGGATTGCTACAAGGACGCCGTCCGTATTGACGTCCAATGTTTCGAGGCTTTTGACCAACTGATGAAGAACTCGCTCATGTCGCCCGCGGAGGAGCTCGAATTTCTGGAAACCCTGGATTTTGACTCCATCTCGGGGCCTGAGGCGTCGGTAGCCCAGGAGGCGGCACATTTTACGAAGATGCTCTACACTACGCGATTATCCAAATATTCCTCCCCCGCGGTCCTTGCAGACGCAACTGAAACGCTGTCCACCCATTATAACTTGGCGGAAAATCCTGATATCCTCCTCTCCCGGGCGGAAGCCTTATATACCCAATGCCGTTTCGCGGAAGCCCTGGAACTGACCTCATCCATTCTCTCGACGTCCCAATCCGCTGCTGCATCCACACACCTGACGTCCGCGGCCCAGAGCCACCTGGGTCACGCTCCGGCCGTGTATCCACTCCACCTTGCCTGTCTCTATGAAACCGGCGCAACGAATGCGCTGTTTCTCATCTCTCACACCCTTGCAGACCATGCGCCCGAGGAGCCCTATACCTATTTAGCTATCGGAGTATACTACCTGTCCGTCTCGAAGGTCGCAGAAGCACGTCGCTTCTTCTCCAAGGCCTCGCTATTAGATCCGCATTCCGCCCCGGCCTGGATTGGGTTTGCTCATACTTTTGCCGCAGAGGGTGAGCATGACCAAGCGATCGCTGCATACAGTACGGCCGCAAGGCTGTTCCAGGGTAGTCACCTACCTCAGCTTTTCCTTGGGATGCAGCACCTAGCGCTTAACAACATGTCGTTGGCCCAGGAATATCTATGTGCAGCATATGCCATGTCCACGGGAGCGGCGTCGGGCACCGTCCCCTCCATCCCTGCCAACCCGTCTTCTGAGCTTTCTCCTTTGGGAGGGGACCCCCTCGTTCTCAATGAGCTGGGAGTCGTCCTATATCATCAGAACCACCTCGAGGGCGCAGCAGAGCTTTTCCGGCAATCGCTTGGATTAGCCACTTCGCTCCAATGCGAGCCGGGCGCCTGGGTAGCTACGCGTACAAACCTAGGCCATGCCTTCCGGCGGCTAGGCCGGTTCACCGAGGCGTTGCGCGAGTTTGACGAATGCCTCCGGATTGGGGCAGGGGGCGCGAGCTTTGGATACAGCCCGTTTCTTGGCGGAAGCGGTGGGAATGGCTCTGCAGTTGCATCATCGGGCGTGGGAGGCTACGAGGATCGTGGCCTGATCGGATCCCTCCACACGGCGCGTGGGCTCGTTTTATTGGAGCTGAACCGCACGATGGACGCCGTCACCGCGCTGCACGAGGCGGTCCGTGTTCTAGGAGCGAGCGGGGGTGGCGATGCGGCTGGTGGAGCGGGCATTGCTGGCACACTACTCTCACGGGCCTTGGAGATCTGGGCGTTGGAAAGCCATGAGACGGAGTCCCTGCTGTCAGAGGATGGGAGTCGAAGCACCGCGCATCGGAGCTCCACCCGCTCGTCGCGCGATAAGGGGAAAGAGAAGTTCGCTCGGCGGCGGGTGATCGCGGACGAGTCCTTCGCGGAGGAGTGGACGGACGAAGTTGCGCAGGTGGAAGGGGATGCACCTGTCACGGTGGACGAAACGATTGAAATGGAACTGGACCAGGACGCAGACAGGTTGCTCCGCGAGTCGATGGGCCACGTTCGCGGGAGTCGGGGCCGGGGCCGACGGCGTGCAGGGGCCAGTCCTGAGATGGAGATGCACGACACTCCCACGACAACATCCACAACGGCGCGCAATCGAGGGGGGAGAGTCGTGCGGAGCGGCCAGACAACGCGGTCGTAATTATTTTATTTTATTTTTAATTTTTTCCTACTCTATATTCTTTTTGGGAGGAAAGCATTGCGAAAGGGGGGCGTTTAGGACCACAACTCAACATGAACTAATGCATGATTGAATGGCGTAATTTCTGCACCTCGTCTTCTCTTTTCTTCACAAATAGGCGAGAAATCACGATCGGGTGACTCGTGTCGACGACCCTGAAAGGATTCAAAGAAAGTATTTTGGGTTCTCACCCTCTTGATTCCTCCTAGGTATTAAGGGTTTTCCCCAACATTCTCCTTATCTTGTCAGATCTTTTTTTTTTTTTTTTTTTTTTTTCTTGCTTCCTTTTTTAAGTAATTTCATGGAGACCCGACGATCGTGGTTCGGCACCTGGCCGGTGGACACTAGAGACTAGGCTGTTCGGCTCTTCCACGACCACTAGACCTCGAAAAGAAGAATCGGGAGGGTTTAATGAGTCGCGTATAATTAGATGAGGCTAAGGCATGCCTGGCACGGGAGTCGCGGAAATATATTCAGTGGCTTGTGAGCCAAGGTCTCTCGATTCCTGAGAACAAACCACGAGGAAATCGAGTGATCTCTTTCCTCATTGTCTTGTGGATACAGAGATTAATTCTAGCCTTCCGTGAAGGGCGGAATTGCCCTCGTCTGCAGGGCTTGTTTGGTTGGGTCTGCTGGAGACTTAGGTTCCGTCTCCTCTTTTCGTTCCAGGGCTTCGTCGAGGAACCGAATCTCTCTCTTCTCCCCAGGTACTTCAGTAGACTCTCAAAGGAACGGGCACTTTTCAATGCTGGATCCTCGTCCTCGTCCCCGTCCCCGCCACCTCCCGTAGCTCGTCGAACAGGGTCACCGCCAATTCCACCTCGCTTGTCCCATCGCTCCTAATTTCCTGTCAGTTCAGGATGCAGTGGCGCCACGCCGAATACGAGCCAGGGCTGGTCCTTTTTAGCGACCTGAGAATAGGGACTCCGTAATGGACAGCACCGAGGCACCCCACTCCATCCCTTGGGCCCATTAGCAAGGCTGATTCACTTGAGCCTCGACCTAAGCCGCCCTCTGAAGTGGCTAAGCCTCAGCTGGCAGAAGACTTGGAGGACCGGCTAACTGGCCTCATGCCACTGGGCAGCCGGCAAAGGATTGCAGTTGAGAATCCGCGATGGCTGGTGATTATTGGCACACAAAGGAACCGCATCGTCATGGCCTTCCAGGGTCCAATTTCGAGCGCCTCCCCACGGACGAATCGTGAATCGATGGGCGGGGACTGAGGAGGAAACAGATCATCCTGAGTCGGGCGGAGATCGTCGCGTCCGTCATTTCCTGCGCCCCCCCTGGGATTATTGGAGTTTGCTCCCCTTCGAAGGACTGGATCTGGTCGATTCGGGGGACACGAAAATTCCTCTTGCTTTCTTGTTTCCTGGCTTTGGCTTTGGCTTGCTGCCCCCTCTGTCGCTCCCTTCTCCATCGATCATCATCGTCCCCTCCTTCCTTCTATTTTATTTTTATTTTTATTGGATTTTTTTATTTCTCTTTTCCTTGTCTCTCTCTCTCTCTCTCTCTCTCTCTCTCTCTCTCTCTCCCTTGCTCAAATACAATAATCAATCACTCCTTGGTGTCATTTCCGGTTTCCTTGCCTTCCTTTTTTTTTTTTTTTTTTGTCTCGTCATCGGCCGTGGAAAATACTGCTTGCACACCACACCTACCCCTACGGTTGCAACTCACCCCCGTGTATACCCTGGATAGCTTGACTCACTGAGCAACCGTTCCGAATGGTTGTAAAGACGAAACAATAATAAGAATAATGCTCCGATGGCGGCTTCGAAATAGCTTGCTGCTAACCTTGCTCTCCATCCTTGGCGTCCTGAGCTTCGCGGGCGGCGTCCTCCTCTGGTATGGAGTCAACTCCGACCGAGACTTCTTCCATCCGATCCTGACTCAGTTGATCCCCGCCGGTCACTGTGCCTGTCAGACCGCCACCACCTTCCAATGTACGACCTGTCTCACCTGTCCGCATGAGACGCCTCTCTCCTCGCCCGCGTCTCCCTCGCCGGCCGTCCCCTGGGAATTCGAGTACGCCCGGGATGGGAACCATGCTGGGCTCGATCGCGGCCAGTGCGAGGCTGCGTTCCCGGGGCTGTTCGAGGATGTCGCACGGGCGGGCACATACTGGAAGAAACAAGGGGGCCTCTCCTCGGCCGAGCTGGACGCGATCCCATTAGAACCAGGCATGGTACGGGCTCGCATCTCGCGGGGAGAATTATACGTGATATCCGTCCGCGCCGGCGGCGAGGACCATCGTCGGAAGATCGTGGCCGTGTTGAGCGCGATGCATCGGGCCCTGGTGGCCGACCCGCTGCGCAACACGCGATCGGAGGTGGAGTTTGTGTTCTCGATCGAGGATAAGGTGCAGGACGTGATGAGCCCGGAACACCCCGTGTGGGTGCTCGCCCGCGCGGGCGACGAGGAGGCCGTGTGGTTGATGCCGGACTTTGGGTTCTGGGCGTGGGACAATCTGCAGAACGCGATCGGACCGTACGACCAGGTGGTCGAGAAGGCGGCGGAATACGACAGCGTGCCGTGGCAGGAGAAACGACGTCAACTGGTGTGGCGGGGGAAGCCCAGTTTCGCTCCGAAGCTGCGCCGGGCCCTGATGGATGCGACGCGCGATCAGCCATGGGCGGACGTGAAGCCGGTGGATTGGCACGACCCGAAGAACGTGCTGCAGATGGAGGACCACTGCCAGTACATGTTTATTGCACATGTGGAGGGTAAGCTCTGTCGATCGGGTTGAGTGGTGGTTGGACCGCGGCTGACCAAAAAAAAAACAGGACGATCGTATTCGGCGTCACTCAAGTACCGACAAGCCTGTCGATCGGTCATTGTGGCCCATCAGCTGCAGTACATCCAGCACCACCATTATCTTCTGGTCGCCGAGGGGCCGCAGCAGAATTACGTTGAGGTGGCGCGCGATTTCAGCGATCTGGCCGAGCGGCTGGAGCCGCTGCTTGACGATCCCGCCGCGGCCGAACGGATCGCAGAGAACAGCGTGCGAACATTCCGTGAGCGATATTTAACGCCGGCGGCTGAAGCCTGCTACTGGCGTAGGCTCTGGGATGGCTACGGACGCGCGTGGAATCAGACGACGACGACGACGACGACGACGGAAAAACCCGCCCAACGAGGCCTCCGATATGAATCGTTCATCTTGCAAGGAAGCGACCAGATGTTCAGCTTTAATTCTTAATTGTGGCATTGCATTCTGCCTTTTCTTTTTTTTTTTTTAAATTATTATTTTAGTTTGGGGCAGGCCTTGGTTTTTGTTGGATATAGACCCTTCAGCATACGGAGTTACTCTCCCGGCGTCAAGCATTATTCAAATCTCAGACCTACGCAGTCTTAATATCATAAATTATTTCACCCCTTCCCCGACGGAGTGTGTTCTTATTCGTCTCGTTCCTCTTCCATCCATCAATAGTCGCGGCAGCAGCCGCATTAGCGTAGGCCAGACAGCCTGTCAAATGTCACGCAAACCGAGCTTCATGACGCGGGGTTTTTCGCGCATTCCAAATCGTCGCTGACCGACTGGCAATCCATCGATCAGAAATCCTGCAGAATCACCTTCCCAGCCCGCCCCTTCGTCAAGCGAGGTCCACTGCCAGCCCTTCATTCGACCCCAAGGGCACGCAAGGACGCGGACGAACCCATGATCTGTGCGACGATCCCTTGGCCTGCACCAACCGCGAGCCAGTAGCGGAGATTCAAAGGAAATCAAACCCACCGCGCTATCGAGGGCCAGCTGGGCTCTGCAGCATCTGCCTGCGCGAGGCCGGGCGAATCACGCCGATGCCATTCATCAGTCTGGCATGTTTTAAACCTGTCTTGTCTCCCCCGGCCGACATGGGCTGGCTGGCTGGCTGCTCTTCTTCTTTCTGCTGGTGCAATATCGAGACTGCAACTGACACTGCGAGTTTGATTGCGAAAAAAAAAAGAATGCCGTCTCCTATCCCCCAACCCAAGGGTCTGCCTGTGGTGGGCAATTTGTTTGATCTGGACTCGAAGAACCCCTGGGGGTCTTTTAATCGGTTGGCGACGAAACACCGTATTTTTTTTTCCCCTTTTCTTTTCCTTTCCTTTCGTTTCCTATTTTTTTTTTTTTTTTTTTTTTTTTTTTATTTGGATCGCTTTGTTTGTCGACAGAAGCTCCTCGAACTTGGGGTTTAAAACCAAAGCTAATAAATATAATTGGTAGGCCCCATCTTCAAAATCAACGTCGTCGGCCATGAAATCGTCTTCGTCACCGGCGCCGCCCTGCTCGAGGAAATCTGCGATGAGACGCGTTTCCGCAAAGCCGTGAACGGACCGATCCAGGAGATTCGCGCCGCCGTGCACGACAGTCTGTTTACAGCGCTGCCCACCGAGATGGAGGCGTGGGGCATCGCGCATCGCATCATGGCGCCGCTCGTGTCGCCGCAGGCCGTCGAGCAGGTCTTCAGCGACATCCGCGACACGACCGACGAGCTGGTCCGCAAGTGGACGGCCAGCCCGCGGCAGCGCGTCAACATCACCAACGACCTCGACCGCGCCAACCACGCCGCCAACATGGCCGCCTTCTTCCACCAGCGCGTGCCGTGCCTCGACGGGCCCGAACCGCCCGTCCTCAAGGCCATGGACAGCGCCACGACCGAGTCCCTGCGCCGCGCCAGCCGGCCCAAGTTCCTCACCTGGCTGCTGCACCAGCGCAAATACGACGCCGCCATCAAGGTCATGCGCGACTACGGCGCCGAGATCGTCGCCAAGCGCCGCAACAGCGCCACCCCGGACGAGCCCAAGGACCTGCTCCACGCGCTCCTGCACGGCACGGACCCGGAGACGGGCACCGCGCTGACCGAGTCGCAGGTCCTCGACGAGATCATCAACATCTTCATCGGCAGCGCCACGGCGCCCAACCTCGTCTCCTTCGGCCTGTACTACCTGCTGAAAAACCCGGCCGAGATCGCCACGGCCCGCGCGGAAATCGCCGCCGTCGTCGGCGCCAACCCGGCCACTGGCCCGATCGAGCACGCCCACCTCGCCCAGCTGCCGTACTGCGAAGCCATCCTCCGCGAAACCCTGCGCCTCTCCGCCACCGCCCCGGGGTTCAACATCGAGCCGCTCCCGTCCCCGGGCAACGAGCCCGTCCTGCTCGCCGGCGGCGAGTACCAGATCGCGCGCACGCAGCCGCTCATCGCCCTCCTGACCGCCGTGAACCGCGACCCGGCCGTCTTCGAGAACCCGGCGGCCTTCCAGCCGTCGCGCATGGTGGGCGAGAAGTACGCCGCGCTGCCGGCCGGGGTGAAGAAGGGGTTCGGGAACGGCAAGCGGGCGTGCTTCGGGACGCGCTATGCGTGGGAGTGGTCGCTGCTGGCGCTGGTGCGGATCATCCGCGAGGTGGACCTGGAGCTGGCGGACGCCGGGTACACGGTTGCGAACGAGGGGGAGAATTACAACGGGGCGTTTAGTACGAGGCCGCAGGGGTTTTTTGCTGTAGCGGGGCCGGTGTCTACGTAGTTGAGATTTATTTCCGTTTTTTTTTTTTTTTTTTTTTTTATTTACTTTTGTATTTCGGAGCATGATTTGTTACTCGGTAGTTTATGTTAGTATTAAGAACGATAATAGTCAGGTAGGTCGGTAGGTAGTTAGTTAGTTAAACGGGGGTGTGTATAATCTATATATCCCTTCCATGCCAACAGCCAAATAAAAGTAAAGTAAAAATCATTGAAAACTCAATATACAAAAGCGAAAGTTTTGAAGTCCCTCCCCAACCCCCCCCCCTGGGGCCTGGCCAAGAACCAACCCAGAACCAAATAAAGTATAAATAAAAGCCCTTAAAAGGGTAACGAATGTAAAAACAAAAAAAAAAAAATTAAAAATAAAAAAAAATAGAAGAAAAGTAAAATTATACGGTAGGCCACCCATCCCCATCCCACCTCAACACATTCCACCCAAACTGATACTTATCCTTACTCAACCCGATATCCTTCGCTACATAGTGATAATACAGCACCAGGCCGCGCACCTGATCCTCAAAGACGCCCTGGCCGCCGGGGGCGTAGACATTGCCGTGCGAGGCGAGGAGCAGCGACCCGCCGCTCTGCAGACAGGGGGTGCCATGTTTATCGACCTGCCCAGCAAATACCACAAATTAGTACAACCACACCATCACCATCACCATAGATTAAAAAAAAAAAAAAAAAAAAATCAGAAAAGGGGAGGGGGGGTTCAAGAAAATATTAGGGGAAAACGTACAAACCCATCCACCCCACTCCTCGACCGACAAACCATAATCTTATACTCCTCCCCCTCCGCCGGCAACTGCGTATCATACCCCCCCGCCACCCCCGACGAGAACGTCAAATAGTACCACCCGCGCTGATAAAACACAAACGGTGCCTCGATGGCATGATGGCCCGAGGCGTTGTACGCGATATTCTCAAACGACGGGTTCTCAACCAGCGCCTTGGGGCCCGCAAGACGCACCTGGTAGAGGCCCGACCAGTAGGAGCCGAAATTCAGGTACGCGCCGTCGCCGCCGACGTGGAGGTAGTTGGCGTCGATGGCGTTGTAGGGGGAGTCCGGGGTGGATTTGAGGAGGGCGCCGTGGTCGGTCCAGGAGCCCGGCTGGAGGGAGGGCGAGGAGGCGACGCCGATGATGCTGTTTTGGGAGCCGAGCGTGGAGGAGGCGTAGTAGAGGTAGTAGAGGGAGGAAGGGGGGTCGTAGTGGATATCGGGGGCCTTTTATTCATCCCATTCATGTATCAATTAGTATTCTAGGATGTATGTAGCGAGTAAGTGGAGGGAAAGGGTCAGGACACACCCATAAATTCGTCCGGCCTGGATTATCTACAATCGCCCCCCCCGGCAAGGCCTGGCCGACGGCCTCCCACGGCCCCAGCAGCGAGTCCGCCGCGTGGATGCGGATGCCATCGCCGGTGGAAAAGCGAAAGTAGCGGCCGTCCGACTTGCGCTGGTAGAAGCCCGGGTCGTGGGCCCAGCAGTCGCCAAGACAGGGGCCTGGCGGCGCATACGCCGTGGATAGGGCGAGGAGGGAATTGAGGGCGAGCGTGAGCGAGTACATCTTCATCTTTTCCAACGTTCAACGTTCAACGTTCAACTTCAACTTTCAACTTGGGAGTACGGTGGTCAGGAGTTGAAAGTTGGAGTGAAGAAACGGGGAAAAGAAAAAGAATGGAAGGGCAGAAGAATAACAACATCTTGGTTGGAATGTAGGAATGCATATCTTATAGTTGTTGTGGAGGACAGGGCCGGGGGCTCAAGTCACGCAAGGGAGAATAGATAGTGGGGAGTTTTGTCGGCATCCACACTGTCTGTCCAGTGTACACACGATGCAAAGGAAGTAGGGAAAGCAGATGGAAAGGTAAAGCTAAAGCGAGGTAAAAGAGAAAAAAAAAAAAAGGCAGTATGTAATGACGTGTCACACGCGACCTGCAGCCTCGACGGCCGAAGGGCGCGGTGATCATGGGATGGCTTGGATGGAGTGGAGAGCACTTCTGGCGGGTTTTCTCCTCGCATGGACTCCAGTCTAGCCCGGTGGATCGGGTGACAGTCAAACTAGCAGCAAGGTCAAAAGGCAGTCGATACGCGAGGAGGGTTCACTGGCGAGGACGCTGATCGTGTCAATCATTGATTCTGCTCGGATTCTGGTTGTTTCAGGGCGATGTTGTTCGGAAGAATCAGAGTATGACAAGTATGAGCGAAATGCAGCGCTGAATCTCCGATGTGACAGCGCACGTCAGGCACAACACACAAGCATTCACTCCGCCGATTACTTACGGTCCGGTATATCCTCACTTCAAATCCTAGCCTACCCTGGAGTCTAGGGAGTGAGTCGAGAGTATCCCCATCGATGAATGCGCTAGATGATCCTACGGCAACCAAGCAAACGCTAATCCCTTAGTCCTGCTTCTTCTTTGTACTTCGCCTCCAAACCGAGTCTCGGCGTGCGGCTTTTTCACACGACAACTGTCGCTACCCGATGTCCTTGCCATCTACCCAAGGACGGCCTCCAGGGAGCACTAATTAGTGGACTAAATCATTCAGGCGACCTTCTCCTCTTCCCAGGCCGGATCTGGTGCCAGACCGACTGACTAGGGCCGTGCGCTGAGTTCTGTAATTCCTAGTAACTAACAAGCGTAGATTAGACTAGCATACTAAGATCACCATGTCTCAGATCCATCGAGGATCATTCTATTCAAGATCTATATTGTGAATAACTGTCCATAGTATTCTTGTACAATATCTTCACGACGTAGTTTGTAGAAATTACCTGGAGAATAAAGAGAATTAACAACCACATGCAACCACCCACAACTCCACACTCGGGGAAACCCGTCGAATAAGCACGCCATAACAGGAAACAACACTACAAGCAAACTAATATCAAGCAGGTCGAAAATACAAAATCTAACTGGCGGGGGAGATTCTCCGACGTTGAATCTACCTCCTCCTCCGCATGTGCCAGCCCCATGCTATGCCTGTCCCTCATCCTGGAGCACCAACCAACCCAAGAAAAAAGAATCCATGTCAGCTGGTAGGATCAGGCATAGGGATCATTTCCTTTTTTTTTTTTTTTTTTTTTCTTTTTTCCCTCTCCTCTTTCCTAAATGGCGGTAACGAAAAGTAGAGTTAAATCCTGCGCAACGCCTCAGCCGGACTCTTATTTGGTGGAAGACAACCCTAAAGAGGCGCGTGGCTGCGGGGTAGACGAGATAGACTTTGGTCACACACACATCATTTCCCCACGATGCTGGCCTTGACTTTTTTTTTTTTTTTTACCCCCAGTGAAGATGAAGGGAACTTGTGAGTTGCCCTGTTTTAGTGGGAGAGAATAGGCCTATAGAGTGGGTAGGGTTTGGGGGGAGTTGCTGCATGATGTCATTTTGATGGATGCGCGTGATTTGATTTTGGTGATTCAAGACGCTGCACGAGAGTCGAAAGGGAAAATAGAGAGAGAGAGAGAGAGAGAGAGAGAGAGTCAACTAAGGTAATCTAAAGAATCTAAAGTAGACTATAGAGTCGTTGATGATATCATTTTACGGGTATTGTGGAGAGGGTGGAATCTGGTAAAACTTGGTAGACTTCGCTTCGACCGAGTACTCTGAGTATGTTTTCCAGATATAGGCCAGGTTCATTATCCCCTTCCACGAGGTAGAGAATCATCATTGATTATTCTGCGCTTCTGCATAAACCCTGCATCGAAGTGTCCAGAATCTTACCTCTATCGACAACCGAACTCCCTAGGTAGTAGTTTCTGTCAGCGGTCAAGATTACGCCAATCAGGTTGATTTCGATCTACTACTCGCGTGATCCCAGTCAGGCTTCCACTCATCATTCTATTGAGGAGATAATCTTCAATAGCCTCAAAGTCTGTCGGATACACAGATACTAGCTCGACTAGCCTTGTACTCTAATGACTGCTAACATCCCGAATCCAGTTAGGATCATCCGGCCGCTATATCTCCATTAGATATCGTCTATCTCTACATAGAATATAAGAATGAACTATAATAGCTCAATCCCCTCCAGGTGATTTTCATTGATTCAGAATTCAGTAAAAGGGACTCTCACCTTAGGCTAATTTATTTCCTACTTGCAGTCTAGCTTTAATATCCTTTTCTTTGTTAGAAATCCAGCCACCCGGTTTTTCAAATTATATATCCAATTCATTCAACAAAGGCTCTTTCATAGACCGTAACAGACACTAAAATATTATACCTATTACTTGGTATATTCAGAGCCGCTTTGAACGTAGAACGCAGAGATAACCCCATCTCTTTCAGAATAACTAAATATTAGTATTTGTAGACTAGCCCTTAATCCACCTTGGAAACAACAAAGACAAATCACTCCTAACAGGAAATAAGGAACTCCTAGTGGGGTGGGTCAGTTAACCCCATCCTTGACCTTTGCTTCTTCTTTGCGGATGTTAATAAGGATAAACCCCGGCCTCTCGAAATTACCGTCTAACGAGCTGGATATATATCAGAGTGCCATGCTACCTAGAGCCAGAAATCTAAGGAGTAGATTAGTCTGAGCCTCGTATTGTAGACATTTAAGATTATCTATAATCCAGTTTAATACCTAGTAGGAGTGCACGCCCGTAATACGCGTACCCACCTACCACAAAGCCATCTTGGGCTGCAGGCAAATTTTGTTGGATCAAGACTATACAGAACCCAAGTAACCACCCCTTACATTTCACCATACACAGCGCGATAGATGTAGCTTCATATAATGAAGAGAGTTCTTTTAAGTTCGAATAAACTCACAACCCCTGACTGAACCACCGGGTCCAGGGGTATCCTGCCAAACTCAAAACGTTTGTACCCCAGCACCAACCTTGGTACAGCAGTGGAGATTAGAAAGAGGCACAACATACTGTTCGGACTCTTATGGTGGCAAATTATGCTACGGAGTGATATCACATCGCTTTGGAACTCGTCCACCCAACCAGCGACCAGGGATATATCTCCCTCCCTCCCTCCCATGGGAGGGGAGAGCCCAGGCTCCGCGGCGTCTATCTAGGAAACAAAGGGAAGGTATTTGATCTGATCTCCGAGGTGTCTTTCTTACATCATACAGTACGTATTTGTATTTGTATTTGTATTCGGATTTGTACAATGCAGGTACATACGGAGGATGTACGTCCTGTGTCGGAGGGGACGCAGGAACCGGAGAGTTTATGCAAGGGGGAGAGCGGAGCGGAGGGAGGGAGAGGACAAGGTTTTGAGCCTGGTTAAGGTAAAGGTACCTTCTTATCGTTACATCATAAGTGATATCACATCCAAAGTGCTGGTTCGAGGGATGGCCAGACGAGATGAGTACATTTTTGGGGGTTGATTTTGATAGGGCCGGATGTTTGTTGCTTCTCTGAGGAGAGTGGGTTGCGAGTAAAACGTCTGATGATAATGGCAGAGCTTTTCCTTGGATATTGTTTGAAGCTCGACGAAATCCTGTATGAAGGGGGTTTGTAGATTTTACCGGTGATTCTGGTCGCCTGTGAAAGTGATGATGTGTCCAATGAAGATGAATAGGTACCGGATGGCATTGTAGGGGCATAATGGTGCTGGAATACTTTATGCAACTAACAGTAGTGTTTCAACGGAATGAATATGCTAGATTTGATGGCTTGGATTCATTAATATGAATTATTCTATGTAGAGATAGCGTAAGTTTGTTGATGTTGTCGTCGCTCTAGGGCTGGGGCTGATGGAGCCAGGCTTCACTCAGTTGGCCTAGCCATGAGCCTTGCCTGCACCCTGAGTAGCATCACACGACTCCGATATGCAAATAATCCATTACGCATGCAAGCTAAGCCCACTAGACCCGGTGTCTTGACATGAAACCCCGAAGATGATGAAGTGTCGGCAGTCTAAGCATGTTCTCGTTATTTCTAGGTCATGACACAAAAATATCTACGTACATATATATCCTCCCATGATGGGCAAAAGCAAGAATCTAATCATAGGATAATCCTGTCACCAGCTCCTTTTTCACCCAAATTCAATCGATATTTCCACTTCATACGGCTCTTTCGCATCGCCCGCTGCGTTCGCTCTAGGGGGTAATTGATGGGCGACTCCCCTCCCGTGAAAATCATGAAATCGTACAGGAGGCCCCCAAAGAGGCTCCCGCTAATCGCACCAGCCCATGGACCATAGAACCAGTACGGATTTGTGAACAGCTGGCGGTCGTAGCCCAGAGCGAGAAGGGCGAGCCGTGGACCAAAGTCACGACTAGGATTAAATGCGGCACCAGTCTGGTAGCCAAGTGTCATGCTTAGGCAGGTGATGACCAGGCCGATGATGAGCGAGTTCATACCGGCTCCAGGTGGCGCATTCTGATCATCACCTAGGGCGAGAATAGTGGCGCCAAGCAGAGCACTTCCTAGGAATTCGTTGAAAAAGGCAGTTGCCGGCCCAACCCACGGCTGCCGTTGGCTGGTCACAAAGCTGGTAATAATGCCGCCGTTCGAATCAGTGAGGAGATAATGTTGGATCGAGTCGTAGTAAACACCGTACGCAACGAGGGCGGCGCAGAAAGCACCGATGAACTGCGCTGCAAGGTACTCGGGCATTTTTCGTTGGGGGAACCCGCGATAGAACCAGAGCAAGATGCTGATGACTGGATTGAGGTGGGCACCGGACACACCACCGGATATGTAAATGGCTATCATGGTAGCCAAGCCCCAGGCCCAATCGGTAGTGTTAGGGTTTCCTGCTTTGGCCAGTGTGACCCCAAGGTCTGCACAAAAGCCGATTGTGAGCTGGATAAAAACCGCTAGCGACTCGGCCAGGGCTTCCCGGTGGTGGGTGCGGATGACAGACCAGGTGGTGTGGTTGTTATGTATTTCGTCTTCAACGAGCTCCTGTACAAGCGGATGCAGATCCTCTGGGTAAGCAGACTCTTTTAATGCAAGAATGTCCAGGGAAGCGGTGTCAACCCCTTCATCCACATCTGCTTCTTCTGGAACGGGGCGAAGGGGCTCGTCACTTAAGCTGGGGTGATTCTCGTCATATAGTTCTTCACTGTGCTCCGGTTGGTGCTCATCTTCCGACAACGTCGATAATTGATCATCTAACGGTGGACCCCAAGCGGAAGGACGGCGTCTACGCCCAGAAGAAGTATGACTGAGGCCTGACATGGTGGGTGCAACACCTCCGCTCAGGACTTTGTTCATGAAATTGGTTTCTCGCTGCAAGCGGGCATCCTCCACCTGCGCCGCCATGACTCGTGGGTCGGCGGCTTTGGCAATCTGACCCTGCTCTAGATGGTTGGGGTCAACTTCTAGCCCCAGTTTCTGCGAGTTCTCCGCCGGTAGCTGGGCATTGGCACGGTTCTGCAGAAGCTCGTCTTTGGTAGGGACCATGCCCGATCGCACCACACGTGGTAGCGGTTTCGCCAAACTCCATACCGGTTTGGCATTGGTCGCTTGGTTGTAAGAAGGGTTCAGGTCTGTATAGCCGGGATGGACGAAGGGTTCGTGGGCGAGACGCATCTGAGGTGTTTCATCTGGACCGGCCAGAGTGAACTTGCCCTGCGTCCTCTCCGCAAGTGTAGTACGCCGAGTAAGGCTGGGTATGCCGCTCCCGCTTCTCCTTGAAGCGATGGAGCTGAGCCGCCGCATGCCCGGACTCCCATCGCGTTCAGAGTGGTCCGTAACTGTGGCTCTTCGAGGCGAAGCAAACTCGCGGTCGCCATCTCCCACCCGGGTACTTCGATTGCGGGATATGAAAGGCGACCGTCTCGTATCGTCTCTCGTTCCGGTCGCTTCGGACTAGTATTGAGACCGGATTTAGTGCACTGGCGGAGTCTGGAGCAGTGTTAACTCACCCTCGCCCTCGGCCGTCGAGGATTATTCCCGTCATCCATTATTCCAGATATGCTCTGCCCAGGGGAGACTCGACATTCCAAGCTCAAAGACGGCGGATACGCTCGAATTTAAGCAAGGAAGGAGCGATCGACAGAGACCAAAACCTGAAAACCCTTCTCCACTAACCATCGGAGCTTTGGCAACGAAGGATTGTCCAAAAACCGACGCAATTGTGCATTTGGCGGCGGGGTTTATCACCACCCTGTGATGGAATTGTGGGCATCTGGCGTAATCGGTGGAGCCACTATTTGGGATATCGGCAGCGGTCAATCAATGAAGTTCGGATACCCGTTTTGGTTCATCCGGGAGTTCCTGGAGTATGGCTTTCTCGACGAATCACTGTCCAAGTTGTCTTGGTTTTCTCTCGTCTGCCATGGATGATAAGGTGATTGACCCGTGGTAGGTCCACATCTCGACGACAGAAATGGCTGAATGGCTGTAGATATCCGCGTTGGCCGATCCGTAGGCCATTATTGGACGGGGAATGTGACTAGCTTGGGCAGGGTGGTTGATGCTGAGGGGTAGTCCTTGGATAGTTGATATTCCTTGGAGATATGATATGGTCGATACCTCTGGGATTGATGAAATTGAATGACGCGATCGATTGTGTGATGGAAGGA
Organism: Aspergillus conjunctus; assembly: GCA_027569095.1. Lineage (NCBI taxonomy): Eukaryota > Fungi > Ascomycota > Eurotiomycetes > Eurotiales > Aspergillaceae > Aspergillus > Aspergillus conjunctus. The sequence goes on along the minus strand of JAPDEL010000004.1, from coordinate 167,883 downwards.
AAATTGGGAGAAAGAAGGGGAAGAAGGGGCTAAAAACCATATGACGGGCACCCGACATCATTGTCCACTGAGCGACTTTCGCCCTCGCGAGTACTGTCCACCACTTAGATTGTACCTCAGGTACATTTATTTGCCTATGGAGCTACCTTATTATAGGGCGATGTGACGACAGCTATAACGGTTTGTGTCTCAAGGCAGTATTTACAATCCCACCCTCTCGCAACTAGAATACCTGAGCGGACTCCATGGTGCGTCGTTGAGTTCTTTTCCGTTCAATAATGTATCAAACGATGACCCCTCACTCTCCAAGTGTATATGAAACACATTATCAAAGTGTCTCGCCATTCAGATCCAAAGCAGAAGCTTGATTAAACTAAGAAGCGGGATGCAGCCCATCGCCTCAGACTAAAAACGCCTTTAACTAGCTCCTCCTTCTAATTCTTTCTTGTTTCGATAAGACTGGCTTTACTATACTAATTAGGAAAGGAAAATGCTAGCCTTGGAAAAGGACAAAATTTCGGCCAGCTCATTCGCATAGTCAATGTAATACTTCTGGTTTAATCTCTCCTGAGAAGGATGGAGTACGACTAGCGTAATTGATATCAACGAATGTGCTTAAATCCTCAAGCAAAATGAAACATAAATACACGAAAGAATGACAAGATGGTTCGACCATGACCTCCTCGAGACAGATTCAACTCACCACATGTGAACATTGAACATCTCAGATATCATATCCGTGGCCGAATAGGTTCAGCACGGAGATCCTGTAGTCAGGATACGCTTCGCCTCCTGGGCATAAGTGCATCCATTGTTCACATTCGCGTCCGAAAAGCCGGCGGACCACATCATGACGCCACCAAAGGCCGAATTGTCCTTATGCTCGGCAACCACCGAAGCCAGCTTACTGGGCTCCAGATAGTACTGTGCACCAGTTTCGGTACCCGTAGCCCCGAGCGGGGATGCAGGCACACCTAGGAAAATCTTCGCGTTGGACGAGGGAGTGCCAGCCACGTTAGTCACCCAGTCATCGAAGTTGATATTGCCGGTAATTGAGCAGCTGGGGTTGTTATAGAACTGGACCCAGAGGTAGTCGAATTCAGCATTGGTAAACAGGACCTGCATATAGGGCTCCGGGATGGGACACTGCGGTGCACCGCTGATATAGTACGTGTTGGACGGATCGGATGCGAAATTTGACCGCAGCTGCCGGATCAAATACTGGTAGTTCTCATTACCTGCCGCACTCTCAATATCAAAGTCCCACCCGTTAACGAAAGTGCTCCCAAATGGGCGGGGGATATTGCCATTGCCCGAAGTGCTACCATACGAATCCCACAGGTTCTGGCCGATTGTTTCCGCCTCTTGCTGCGAGGAGAGGGAGTATGCGCCAACTGCGCCGCCGAGGGAGAGAATCACTTTCACTCCGTTGGTCTGACAGGTTTGGATGGCTGCGGCGAGCTCATCACAGTTTTGTCCCTCTCCTGCTGGAGAAATATAGCAAGACTGGCCAATGACTCCGGAGGCGATAGTGTTTCCATTGCCGTATTGGTACAGAAAGGCCAGGACGATGATGTCGATTCCAGAGGTGGAAGTGCAGTAAGTGGCCAGGTCATTATTTTCGAGAGTATTGCCCCCGTTCTGGCCCCAGTAGACAACATTTTGAGCGCCAGAGGCTCTTCCAGAGAGCCTATGAGGCATTGCTGAGACAGCAGCGGCCAAAAGAGTGAGAGTGGTAATGGCCTTGATGAACTGCATGTCGATTGATTTTGAAGGAGTGACTTTTTCGATAAAAAGGAGTGTGAGTTGGGTAAGAGGGAAGGACTGACCAGACAAGAGCCCTAAATGGATCAAGATCAGGGAGTGAGTGCTCTTTCCCCGGTGACTTGGAGGATAAAACCGACAGAGCCCGTGGACTTTCTATATTTATGTCTCTGCAGACCTGAAACATCTCCAAATGGGTTCCATTGGCACATCGGAGAGTGCATGTAAAGGACCATTTGCCCGATTACAGTGGCATCTAAGCTGCACTTCTCTATGGCACCGCAACAGCGAGAAAGCGACATCAACGGTCTCTCGAGTGTTGCAGTTTCATTTCTTTGTCATAAGACCAGCTTCTTATCAACTGACTCGATACTCCGCGCTCCTGCGGCGGCCCAGAGACATCAACAGTGCTAGTAGCGTGAAGTATCTAACTCTCTCCACACGATCCAATGATGCGCTCATGTAACCGCATGTTGATCGTCTCGATGCCCTGTGCGGGTAGTTCGGCGCTAGACTACGGCCGGTGTTGACTGATACTACCTTGTAATCTCCATCACCGTAGGGATTGGCTCTAGGCCTTGGACCTGCAAGGGTCAGTTGGAAGCTGATTGGTTGCAGTGAAATCAAGACTTGGATACAATAACGACGAGCGAATCTCCGAAACCGTCGACGGAGGCATCTCCCAGTCTTCCGCCAATCAGCCGTACACTGTATCTACATATAACCAAGGGATCTGCGTTTGGTGGTTTTATATCCTGGCTGGTATGTGTTACATCGTCTAGAATACCAGCATTGTGTTGGCTGCTTCTTTGGACTAAATCTCGAGTATCGAACCCCCTTGTTAAATCTCGAAGCAGATAATACTACAGTAACAAGATGATGGCCAGCTGAAAGTCAACTGCAACCGGGTCCCTACCCCAGTATAGCGTCTCCTCCGATCTTACTACAATAGAAAAGCATTTCGGGGTGGGCGATAGCATGGGAGTATCAGATAGGGTCTCATCGCCATTATGGCTGGCGGTAGGTACAGAGCGGGCTTTAACATAAAAATCTAGCATTAAATATTGTGATAATAATTCATTCATAGCAGTATCTTGTTTCATGTACTATTACATGCACAAATATACATCAAGGACCTAGCTGCTGAATAGTTTCGTCCTTGCGGGGTTCATCGAATACTTGGGGCTCACTGGGGCAGGTAAAACGGTAAGTTATGCAACACCTCTCATTCATCAATGGATCCGTAATTTCAAAAGATCAAAGTGGAATTAGTCCTGCGGTAGACCTGATACCAACTCCCATGGGATTGGTGTTGAAGAGTTTCATGAACACAGCTCTGATCACTCCTCGACGAAGCATCCCCTCTGTTGAGAGAACTACGCGACTCTGTGATCGAATGGCAAATTCAACATGGTCAGCGCCGATGAGTCGGGGAAAATCGCTTGGAATTATGCTTCGAGGGTTGAAAGATTTCCACAGGAGCGCGTGGTAACCGATTTTCATATCATGAATGGGAATATCAGAATCCGACTTGTTGGTAGCTGGGCTAGCGTGCAAGTAACTGAAAAGTCATCATCACGACTCGGGCGACCAGATCCGGTGGCAACTTCTAGCCACGTCCTCCGGATATACACATGGAGAATTCTAGAACTGATAGAAAAGCCCTAAAAAAGTCAAGGTACTAGCCTGATCGATCAATCTGAGGACTGTCAGTGTCTTGGTAGAGTGAATAAATGTAATTCACTGCTTTCGTACCTTATCGGGACATTCCCTATATGTAGTTACCCAACTAATATTGATAAACAAACAATTCAAGCTATTTCTATTAGCAGAGGGCACAGGAACCACATAAGGCACGAAGGATATGCCGACTACGAGGGCTACAAGGACTATGAGGGATACGAGGGCTACGATGGGCATGAAAGGAGGGAAAAGAAGAAAGACGAGGACAAATAAATGTGCAAAGGTACAGAATGGGCAACTGGTGCAAGAAAATATATATGGGCACCTAAAAAGCTTCACGGGAAGGTTGGCGGCCGCTGGCGACCCTGTAGGAGTCTCCGTGGGAGACTAAATTAGGGTATAATGCAATAATCAATCAATCAATCAATCATATTGCTATTAGCAAACACGGTAGGCAAGGGGTTTGATTTCTACGTTTTGATAACTCCTAGTATGAGTCAGGACAATAGATGCCGTTTAGGCAATTATCGTCAAGAAATATGAGATAGAGCAATGAGGTATATAAGTAAGATGAAGAACTACATCTGCAGAGGGGTCAGAGACCTCTAGATGAAATCCCCGGACAAAGAACGCACTCTACCACCAGAGTCTTCCACATAGTTCCAGTAGCCGATTGCAGAAAGGGTCAGAGCCTTTAGGACAAGAATTGGTAATTTTTAAATTTGGCACGAATATGCTGGAAAAGCTACGGCTTTGAGCTTGGAATACATGATACAGCCCTATTACTTCATTCTTCCCTGCCTCGCTCGTTTCATTGTTTCCTCAAACAGTCTCGGAGTACCGCGCTGTTAAAACGGGACTCTGTCCAGCATTATCCTTCTCCTTATTCTGTGTCCTGTAAAACGATCCATGATAAACTTTCCCGGTAGTTGACTCCGCCATCACCTAGCGGTCTTGAATCTAGTCCCAATTGTGCTACAACCGCGCCTTCTCTGCTGATGTACAGACCGGTTGACCGCATGTATACTGTGGTTGCCAATCTCAGATGCCTACCATAAAATCGTCATTTTGGCGGAAATGTTGACTAGGGAAGGAACTGGTCAAATGAGCGTGTCTGGGGCACTGGATAGGAAAATCCCTGTCTCGATATCGAATGCTGTGAGTTTTTCATAATTATTCTAACTATCTATTCGCTCTCTTCTTCAATTGCGCTCTCGTTATCACAGATATATCGATATTTTTACCATCTCAATTAGCTAGATCCTACATGTCGCAGCCGTGGAAGAGCACTCTAAGTGAACGGCTCCTCAAAAGGGACGCTATTGACCATGGCTCCTCACTGGAAAATTTCCCCGCCGCCGTCCGATATGCGATCACGGCGACGCCCTTTGGAGTTCTTATATTCGTAGGCAGTCTGCTCTATATCCAAAGCTACTCTCCCCTTCTTAGCACCCTAGGGCTAATGATTCTCGTCAACTATTCTGTCGCCATCACGCAAAGGGAATTAGCCACTGCTCTACCACACCCTGGGGGCCAGTACTACTGGGTCGCTCAATTAGCGACCAGGAGATGGGCGACGGGTTTATGCTATTGGACTGCCGCTTTTTCTTTACTGGGTGCCAATTTAATTGGGGCCTCTATGTCGATGTGTACCACATTGGTCTTGTTCGATGCAGTCCGCCTGATGAAACCGGGTTTTGTGGCCAGCTACCTATTGGTACACGTAGGATACCAGATCATCAGTAACCTCTGCTACTCCATCAGCGCCTATCCATCGCAATGGATTGCCGAACGCTTTTTCCGGCCACTCTTCATACTTCAAACGATGATCATGACTCTTCCCATCGCCCCCTCCTCCGACTTTTGGTCCTCCGAGAGCATTGGTACACTCGATATCGACTACTGGCCAAAGCTGATGGTGGTTTTCATATTTACCCTATTCATCGCCCGAGGGGTGGGATCTCTGGCCATCGTGAGCTCGCTGGGCACCGAGCTCTCCGAAGCGAGATCACATATTTTCCATGTTATCAGATACACGGTCACCGAGGGTAACTCAAACATGCTGACATTGGCTCTATGCCTGTTGGAGAACTTGAAGAAAAATCCAACTGAAATTGCGAGAGGTGGAGTCGTTGGACTTTCTCGTCTGATTTCGAATATGTTTCACGGCCGGGGAAGAATTTTGCTTCAACTACTCCTTTTGGCCAGCTGTTTAGGGTTGACCGTGGGAATACAGATCTGGCAGTCTTGCCTTTCTCGTGAGCTCTCGAGAACCGGTATTTTCTCGCCTGGTGTGGGAAGTATAAGAGGCTTTATATGGAGTTCTGTACTTGGGTTACTCTATGTATACTCTCCGACTGGGTTCCATTCGCTCACAGCTTGTGGAATGATTCTCCAGTGCTTCAGCTACAGTATCCCACTTCTCCTTGTGATGAGACTCCATTATAGGAGAGTAAAATACAAGAAGCTTCGGCATGCGCCGTCTTTATTCACCCTGTTTTACCTGGTGATATGCTTCATCACCGTGTGTTGGTCTGCAGTCGTACTCGCTGGCTTTTTGCTTGCTCATTTCACGTCGACCCTCCCGGATGATCTTCGATATGTGCCACTTTGGCTGGCTGGCTTGGTTGTGGGTATTTGGTTATACTGGAATGGTTATGCAAAGAGAAACTTTCGATTGCCTCGGTGGGAGGACATGGGATCTCGCGAGAACCCAATTAAGCTTGATTGATCGGGTTCACTGTACAATCGCCTAGATATATTTTTACATAGAAATTAAAAGTAAACTGAATCCCCAAATGCTACTTAGGCCTTCCATCACATATCACACGGCTCGGCAGCGGTATGGATATGGACATGCAAATGCAAATGCATAATTTGCATAACAGGTTATGCCAGTATAGAGTGGTGGCATGACATCGATTTAAACATCTAGGCTTTCGCTACCTGAGGTGCTATTCTCGAGCTGACATCAATACTTTCGCATACACCACCAGAGAACATGGACGACTTTCCACATGTTTAGAATGCATACAAAGATATCGATTGGCTGGAAAGTTGTCCGAATCGAGATTCTCGTACGATCTCTTGTGGGTTGGGTGGTGACGTCAGAGATCGTGGCCGGGTACCTAGGTATACTGCAAGGCAATCAACAAAAACTGAGGTACTGTACTGCGTAGGTCGTAAGTACCTGTTCTACCTATATTGAATTCGTACTGTCGGAGATATCAAGTTCGATACTGCCTGTTATTAGTTCCTACATGTAGAAATACGCTATTTTATACGAATGGCCCTAGTCCAAGTCAAGAAAAATCCAATAGTACTAGGTAGACACCTCCGACGTCGTTTGTTGTGTTTCCGCATTTAAGCTCGGATGGTACCTCTGGGTGCTCCTGCGAAGAAACGGACGCTGGTGATTCGACGGGTTCAGCGGCCGGGATCAACAACGTTGTGGAGACGTACTAAGGGAAGCGTAGTCTCTTCAGGCTTCTTACTCGCCGCCAGGCCGATTCCAAATGCGATGTTTCGAGTCTAGCGCTGGGTTTCAGGTTTTATCTCCACGAGGAGAAGCAGATCAATAAATGCCTTGTTTATGTTCCGGAATATAGGGAGAAGTTGACTTTTTTCTTTTTTAAACTCCCATCTGCAGTTTGCATCAAGGCGCTACTACTTACTAAGGTACTAGTACCTGCTATCAGGTAGGGGTGGTTTTATCCTGTTTGTGTCAGGGTGATGACAACATTGCCCCCCGCAGCCCAGAGCCGGTCGAACACGTTCGAGAACATCCTGAGCTTGTTCCTTGGAAATGGCTGCTATGGTTTTTAAGATCCCGCTGGGCCATCCCCGTGCCTGGATGTATTTTCTTTTTCTTCTTTCCCTCTTGTCACTTGTGAGTTGAACTAGGCACTGTAAACACCGTGCCAGCAATTGCAATGATATGATATGATATTTTCAATCTCATCCTTATCGGTCCGGCTATATCTGGACGTCGACGTCTAGGCCCCCAATTCGGAATTCGGATCGCAGTCTAGTTGAGGAAGCCGCGCTGGATATCATTCTCACCTAGAGCCTGCCATACTTCTCAGCTACTACTCGTAGTAGGTACCTTACCCAGGTGCCCTCCGGAAGATCATTCCGCGCACTTACGATCATATCCCATCAGTCTTTTGTCAGGTCGTGTGTCCTACACCATGTCTAAATCTACGTCCGCGGCGACGTATACGCAAACCACCCTCGATCAGACGGACATCGATTCGGCCCTGGTGGTTCCCTGCGTCGCCTCACCGGCTCTACTATCCAGCGACGATAGCTTCAGTACGGTGGGCTGTGTGGCCCCGGCCCTCCTTGACAAAACGACCCCTAGTCCCAACATACTTAATAATAATAACAACGATAACAATCCCAATCCGTCCCTGCTGTGGGCACCATTTCCACCTCGCACCAAGACGAAGATCCCCCTCCCTCTAGACGAAAACACAGGAGACCCCCGCTCGTTCACACTGCCGAGCGGCTACCCAGATAATAACGCCCTTTTTGATTTCATCCTCTCGTCCTTATCCACCCGCAGCAGCCAGTCGTCCAGCACCGAGCAGGCCCTCGGCATGGAGTACAGCTTCCCGTCAGCATCAGCCGCCCTCAACTCGATCCCGCAATTCCGACCCGACTGGGAGGCGGAGGAGACCGAAACGACCCGAACCAAATCCATATCCTCGACAGAACACAGCTCCACGGCAGACGCAGATGAAGAAATATTAAAACGCCAGCGCCATCTCGAGCGGAACCGGGCCGCAGCGAAGAAATGCCGATCGAAGAAGAAAGAACAGACGGAGCGGTTGCAGAGCCGGTACGAGGAGGAATCAGCGCGGAAGAAAGCCCTCGAGGAGACGGTGCGCGTGCTTCGGAGCGAGCTGGTGATTCTGAAGAACCATGTCCTGGATCATTCGGAGTGCGATGATCCGGCGATCAGGCTTTATATTCAGCGGATGGTGCAGGATGTGAAGAACCCGGACCCAATGATGAACGCGTGGGCGTCGGTGGAGAGTCCTCAGCTGGCGAAATCGGACGTGGATGGTTATGCGGGATTATCGGGGGTTGATGAGGTTGATAAGGTCAAGATGGAGGACGACGTGTTGGGACCAGAGCCTGAGGTGAATGTGTTTTTAACAGTACCGGAGAATGGCATGCCGTGAGTCAAGGATTCTTATCATTGCAGAAACCAGGAAGGGGAGGTTGCACCCTGTAGATATGCTCGTCAGGTGATACACACAGCTACAAGCAAAACTCTAATATTGATCTTTCAAAACACTTTATATGAAGAAAGAGTAACTCCAATAGAATCTGGAATGGAAGGTAAATATCCCCTTTGGGACTCGACGCGAATCTCCAATTATAAGACCAGACACTCTCCAACATTTTATTCCTACTCCAATCCAAACAGCTTTCTTAAACTCGACTCTTACCTAACTTAGGTCATCTCATGGACTCTTGGACATCGGCAAGAATCGGAGGCAAGCCCGAGACCTACCTTGGAGAAACCGAGTTGGAGATTGCCCCACCACCGTCGTCGCGGGGTAGCTTTGTCGCGCATTCGCTTTGATTTTGGTCCAGCAACACCAGCAAAACACCCCCCTCTACGACTCCCCTTTCGAGTATCGAATAGTTACGAATAGCATAGCAGTAGCAGCCATCCCTATCTTTTCAAAAATAGGGAGTTTTATCTTGAAAAACGGTCCTGGAGGATCAAGTTATAGTACATGGCAAGAAGCACCGAGGCTCTCGGCACTTCCCACTCTCTAAAATCACGGTATTCCCCCCGATCACATCACAGTCTATCCATGGGGCAGGGACATCCAGGCTTGAGAAAAAAAAAAAAACCTTGGTAAGGTAGATACCTATCAGCCATCCATGGAGGGGAAGTCGGATCCTTTACCTAGTATTATTATTATTATATATTGAACCCCTCACCTCGTTCTCCCTCCATCATCACTCCCCTAGTACTGGTCCTGGTCCTCCTAGTTTCCATACCTTAGGTACACATAGAAGAAGGTGCACACATAAACACACTCAAAACGCCAGGGTTTGACAGCAGAATGCCGTTCCCAGTCAGCCTCAACAACCCGGCCCTTCTCGACTCTCGTGGCCTCGTCGCGGGCCAGTGGAAGGAAGCAGCCGGCAACAAGACTTTCCCTGTCTATGAGCCTTCGACGGGGGAGGTCCTGGCCGAATGCTCCGATTTCGCACGGGAGGATTTCGTCGCCGCCATCGAGAGCGCGCATACCGGGTACAAGGAGTTCTATGAGAATACGACGGCCAAGGAGCGCGGGGCGATACTGCGGAAATGGAATGATTTGATTCTGGAGAATATTGATGATCGTACGTTTCCACAAATAATCTACGTTTTTGACCTTGCTGAAGGAGATTTGGAGAAGGGGGCCAAGGGATGCTAATATATGATGAGGACAGTGACAAACATCCTCTCCCTGGAAAACGGCAAAACCTATGCTGAAGCCAAAGGCGAAGTCATCTACTCGGCGTCCTTTGTCTCGTGGTTCGCCGAAGAGGCCACCCGCTCGTACGGCGACTACATCCCCTCCTCGTACAAGAACACCATGGTCTTCACCATGAAGGAGCCCGTCGGCGTCTGCGGCATCATCACACCCTGGAACTTCCCGGCGGCCATGATCACCCGCAAAATCGCGCCTGCGTTCGCGGCGGGCTGCTCCGTTGTCATCAAGCCGCCCAGCGAGACTCCCTTCAGTGCGATTGCGCTGGCCAAGTTGGCCCTCGACGCGGGCGTCCCCGGTGCGTGTATCCATGTTGTCCCGACGAAGGACCGTACGGCGTCGTTGGAATTAGCGGAGAACCCGCTCGTCAAGAAGATTAGTTTCACGGGGTCGACGGGTGTCGGGAAGATGCTGACCAAGGTGGCGGCGGGGACGATGAAGAAGGTTAGCATGGAGCTCGGAGGAAATGCACCGTTTATTGTCTTTGAGGATGCGGATCTGGACAAGGCGGTTGATGGGGCTTTGATTTGCAAGTTTAGGTCTGCGGGTCAGACCTGTGTTGTACGTCCCTTCCCTGGAAAGAAAAAAAAAATCTTGCTTTCATTTCGATTTGGTGACTGATTGATGAGATAGTGCGCAAACCGTCTCCTTGTTCATGAAAAGGTCCTCGACGCCTTCACGGCTAAACTGGTCGCTAAGGTCCGCGCCCTTAAACTTGGCCGTGGTATCGACAAAGACACCACACAGGGTCCTCTTGTCAACGCATCCGCCGTCAAGAAAGTCGCAGAACATGTCGCAGACGCCTTAGCTAAAGGTGGAGTCCTTCAGACCGGTGGAGCGCCGCCCGAGCGCCCCGGTTTCTTCTTCGAACCTACCGTCATCACGGGTGTCACGAAAGATATGCAGGTCGCCACGGACGAGACATTTGGCCCGTTGGCTCCTATTTTCTCATTCTCAGACGACAAAGAGGCGCTAGAGCTGGCGAATTCCACCGAGTTTGGTCTGGCTGGGTACTTCTTCAGTCGAGATATCTCGAGGGTGATGAGGGCCGCGCGAGCACTGGAGGTCGGTATGGTCGGTGTGAATACCGGCTTGATCAGTGCGAGCGAGACACCCTTTGGAGGAATCAAGGAGAGTGGAGTGGGCAGGGAGGGTAGTAAGTATGGATTGGCCGAGTATCAGAACATCAAGTCTGTGACCATCGGAAATTTGTAACTGTTACGAGATTGGATCGAAAACGTGTCTTATCATGATAAATAAATAAGGAAGATAGTTCCATGCAAAGGATGCTTCAGCAGCATAAATCTGCATCGCAGGCAGTTTCGCTATCTGTGCCCACATTTCCTCTTGTTGCTTTTTGCGCCTTTCAATCAGGTCAAATGGTATCTGCAAAGCACCGGTTGCCTCAAGACTGGGGTCTTTCCAGTGACTAGGATGGTTGAAATATCTAAGAGGAACATTCCCTTTGAGGTGGATGGTCCGAATGAGATCAAGAGAATTCTGAGGGGTCTTGCTGGCCATTTTGGTGGATCGATTGCTTCATTTGAATGCATGGTGGAGGATGGGTGTGCTGCGCGGTGGTAGAGTGAGAGGAAAAATGAATTCTGCCTATATAGACATCTCATTATGGTATATAGGTCGCGCGCCAGAGCAAAATGGTTGAGTGACTCTTGGAAACAGGATAACACCCATTGTGGTCATTCCAAGAGCCCCACTGTTAGGCAATGTTTTTATTAGCCATCCAGAGTCGGCGGTTCGAAACGTCTCCGTCGCAGTTATTTTTGCCACCCAGCTCTTTTATCCCTCTCTCTATTTTTCGATTGTCAATTCCCTCATGCCGCTCTTAACTGTTGTTCTGGATTCCTCATTATCTATTCCATGCTGACCAGTTTTAAGCGTAGCCTAACTCAGACAGTATCAAATGCGACTACCTGATCCCCCACAACCCAACCCCTTTAACCTGCTGTACGCCCCAGGGGCGCGAGTATTCGACTACGGAGAAGACACTACTTTACGGTGTTTGTACGAATCTCAATTGTTTATCTAAATTTTCCCCCACCAAATGGCTCTATATAGACCCTATGGCGCTTGAGCATCGTCACTGAAAGACCCGATCCTCTATCCTTCAATTCCAAGCTGGGTGTGATATAAAATTGTAGTGTTTTAATTCTAGTGTAATCATAATGGCATGTTCACCATAATATGTCCCTATAGCCGGCTAAAGACTGCACGGCGACGTGGCCCAGGTTGCTCAGGAAAGCTTGGAGGGTCGACCGTAGCTTGTTTCCATTCTTTTACTCAGAGTTTCTGGGCTTGAGAGGAAGTGGGCGGGCTTTTGGTGTCTCATATTAACACACAGCTGTGATCTTCCTTCCTGACCGAAACGCTCGGGTGTCTGAGAATAGACCTTCGATTGATTGATTGATTAATGTATTATGCCCTAATTTAGCCTTCCTTGAAGAAGGCTCCTCAGGGTCGTCATCGGCCGTCAGAGCCTCTTTGAAGCGTTTGTTGCGCCTTGTAATTACACTGATAGCTCACGCTAATATTTTCAGTCTAGAAATGTGTCTTATGGAAAGGAATATAGGGAATCCAGGGCTAGTTCTCCCGTGGTGATGGGCCCTTGAACAACCTTCCGAGATCACCCCGGAAGAGAAACATAAGATCCTCGAATGGGCGTCCCCTGACCAGGTAAAAGAAAATATCCAGGAATACCTTCCTGGTAGGACATTCGAGAGTCTCATTCACCTCGCGGCCACAGACAGGGACTCTCTCACGTATCCAGAGTTTGTGATGCTTAACGACGGGTTCCATATCCTCTCGCCATTGGATCGAACGGGCCGGGATGCTATGAAATCAGCCGCGCGGGATCACGTGGAGTTACACGCAAAAAGAGAGCGGGCCTTTCAGGCTGTTTTAACACCCGAAGAATTACAAGCCGTCGACAATGTTGATGACTCGGACTTTGAGGAAGCTGAAGAGCAGGCGGCATTAGATCAGATGAAAAAGGAGCTCGCACTCACCCCCGCTCTGGGTAAATAGGATCTTGGAACGTGAGGATAAGGCGTGGGGGTATACAATTTACTGTGCATCAAACGCAAACGAGGATACTGCGAACACCACAAAGTCCTGGCAAGATTTTCAATCAATGTTCCGGGAAAAGGCCGCTGGACACCCCTTTGGGAAGGAGGTACTTGGCTTCAAGCGTGGGGTAACCATGGGCGCAGACCCAATCCGGCCTACCAAAGTCATGGATTTTGTTGATTTCAAAGCGGATTGGAGGGATATCAACTCTTGTCGCGAGTGAGTGTAGTATTTCAGATATAACATGAGGCACCTTCACTAAATGACCCAGGGACTTTCGAAGGCGTCGTGATCAGGCCCTTCTCAAGCCAGGAGTGCTGGAGAATGTCTTGGTTTTCGTGACGGTTGAGTCCCGAGACTCATTCCAGGGCCTGAGTTACGCCTGGCTGTGGGCAGTCGATCCAGACTGGACGCTCAGCGGCCCAGACGAGGGTGGGTACGATGGGCGGGTCCCAGTGGTCTGGGCTCCCTTATTCACCAAAATTTACAACTTCATATCAACCAACCAGTTTACCATGAGGGAGATTTGGCAGGACTATAAGGGATGGGGTCAAACCCTCGACGAGCCAGGTTGGCTTCAGACAAAGCTGGACGCACTACGGTGGCCAGATGCATAGTTAATCCGGCCCCTTGCGTCACTAGCATGGGTGGTTGTTCTCGAGGAGAGGAATTTGTGATTGATTTGCCTATAGTTAAAGAGGTGAGCATGGTACCTTTAGATGAGCTCCGGGTCGACAAGTAGCTATCTCCTCCCCTACATGCTCTAACGAGTGGTAGAGAAAACTGCCTATAGGACGACAAACAGCGATGTATCAAAGTACCGTATTAACGTACGGCGTCTCAGAAGGCAAAGCTTGACACAGGAAATCTAACGAATCCACAGGTCCCCATATTATTCACTCCCAAATCTCAATAGATCTTTGTTATACTCTGATATGAAACCTAGGTCTAACAGCACAGCTTGTTCCTTTCCCCAGGATAATTCAGCCAGACCCTCCACACCAACGCCCGCGAGAAAGTGAGCCGATGCAGAGTGCCAGTCAATGACAAGTGCTTACTCTACGTTGCAATCTATATCCCACTGGAATACTCGGTGGTCTTCCATTGGCTCGACTGGCGATAGGAAAAACGCAGGCCTAGTCTCCATGTGCCTCCAGTCGGACTCTTTAAGACATCGCAGACCCCAATCAAATGCCAGGTTTTCACTATCTGTTCGGACTCGCCGTACTACAGAAGGGCTATTATTATATCGCCAATGCAGAACTTCGGTGGCCGAATTGAATGTCGGCTGTATATTACATTTTCTTCCTTGGTTCTGACCAGATAACGCATCTCATCTATGTATATCCCGTTCAAGACTCATGGCTCTTCATATGGTCCCTTTCGAAACCAGAACCTTTCTTCACAATACCTCCAGCGTTATCCCATATCTTGATTTTGGCACGCATCAAGACAGAACGCTGACTTCAACATTGGCCATGGTGCAATGGCCGGTCGACGCAGTCTGACTACGCCAATCTACCCTATAAATAATCTGTACCCGAACCTACCAATGCCGAAACAGCTCGTATCGCTCGAAGCACCGCTGCCAGTCCTTAAGTGCATGAACCACGAGTTTATAAGTTGGTTGATGTCATACATCAAGATTGCATGCCGCGTATATTCCCTGCACCTGCACAGGATGGCCTCAAAGGGATCAGTCTAACCCTACCGATGCAACTTCACTTAGTCTGTCGTCAAAAAGATGTACACTACATACATCTGCATTGGCTTAGTATTTGAGACCCTGCTTAGTATTGTATTCACGAGTTGTAATAGCTTGGCTGTGCCTACGCCCTCAAACGTTTCTACTCTTTTTCTGAATGTCCACGGTAGTCGTGGCCGCGATGTCTCAGAAGCAGCATACTTAATATACAGCTTTCGATGGAGATGGGATGACTCCTATAACTAATCCATTCAGTATAAGAGCACGCATATATATCTCCTACAGCATACGGCTTACCAAGTAGTAGCATAGTGGTCGTCTGAGCGGGGTTGAAGTTTATAATACAAGAAAACCGTACACACGAAAAAGTCAACATACACATCCACCTCCACACCTCCAACAAGCCTGTAGCCGAGTGAGATTGATACTAGTAGAATCTATATCGAAAGACGCCCCGACAGAACAAGCCCATACACAATCGTCGCCACCAACGCAATCGCGTTCAAGTGAATCGACATGGCATGATTTCTCGAGAACTTCCGCTTCGCATTCAGAACCTTATCCTCCGACGGCGGATTCGAGTTATTCTTGTCATTGGCGCTTTCTACACTCACTCCATATCAGCTGCTCCAAACATCCACTGCCACACACATAGTGAAAAGGATATAGAAAATATAAGAGAAAAGGGTAAAAAAAAAAAAAAAAAAAAAGGCTTACCCTGCAACGCCCTCCGCACAAACCCCGCCGTCGTCGTCCTCGGTCCATATACAAATAAATTCAACACACCGGTCAACCCGACCAGGACCAACGGCACCGTCTCCCACGGGCTCCGGGCCAGAGATACGACACTCGTCGGTGGCCGGGTGAGGCCCTTGAGGAGAACGAGCCCGACTTGGCAGCGGAAGTAGGCCGGGAAGAGCTGTTTCTGGAGTAATAGGAATTCGCGGGCAGGGAGTGCTTGGTAGCAGATTTTGGTGTTTATGAAGGACTACTGCTCATAGCTCTGTGTTAGTCCATTTTGGCAAGGATGAAGGTGGGGAGGGTTGTTTATTTGGAAGGAGGGAGGGGGAACCTGGTATAGCTCTGTGCCCAGAAGGGTACCGTAGGAGAGGAGGTGGTAGGGGAGGGGGTTGGAGAGGGTGGTTAGAATTGCCATTTTTTTTCGAGCCCGTTCTGGTATGGGATTGAGGCTATACAAGGTGTCTGGATGGGAGAAGAGGTTGGGAGAATTAATAATAGCAGTGTCGAATGTGGCTGCCTGGCAGGATTAGCCCTGGTTTTCACCTCTGATGCCATCGGAAACGGGGTTATACCATTGACCAGGACAGTCTAGCAGAAGCGCAGTATATAGATAACCGCTGATTGGCACAGTGCTGTCGCCTAAATAATCAGACAAGTGCAGAGGATACGCATCAGACCGACCGGCCACGCCTTTCCCCCACCGTGGAGATATGTGAATTCGTAGTTGTACAGTCCAAAGTACCCCCCTGAGTGCACCATCCAATAACTCCCGTCCCCCGCAAAGACGTCCAGACAAGAATCTATTTCCAGGCAAGATCCCGGAGTTGAACCCGTCGAATCGGAATGCTGTCGTCTCTCGTAATGCTCCATCCTAGTCTACTGGTGGGGTTTATAAGATAGTGCCTCACTTGTGAGGTAAAGCCGTTTATCACTCTCGTCTACCATATCTATCCATTATCAAGCATATCCCACCTACCCTCTATTACATCGTCAAGGAAAGAAACCAAAAGAATGCCCTCCAAATCCTCCCTAGAGACAAAACAAGACCTTACGGAACGAAGACGGCTCCAGAATCGTCTCTCCCAAAGAAACCACCGTACGTTCGTTCCCCTTCATTTTTCCTCATCATATTAAGCTACTATCACTAAATAAAATAATAAAAAACCCATCTATAGGCCGCAAAATCCGTGACCGCATCGCCAAACTCCAAGAACGTGTTATCGCCAGCGAACTCCGCGCCGCAGCAACCCTCCACGGATGGCACTCGGCACCGTGTATTCCGTACGAAGTGCAACCATCTCCTTCATCATCATCATCATCTTCTTCTGCTTATTCTGCTTCTGTTTCTTCGTCTCCTTCTCATTTATGTGTTTCCTCCTCCTCTTCGTCTTCGTCATCTTCCCCCATCGCCCCAACGCCAACTACTACCTCCGCTTCCTCCCCTGCTATGACCGACATACCGTACCCTATCTCAACCACGCCGAGCACCGCAGGCCCAGCAGGAATATGCTCATCCTGTAGCTCTATAACGCCACTACCCACTCTCAGCGAATACAACCCAACCCCGCCCATCTCAAATATATGCCCGGTGCCCGTGAATCAGAGCAGCAGCAACCCAAATAACAACAACCCCAGCACTGAGTTCGCGCAGTATGCCACAACCGAGCCTTCCCTCGTCATGGAGCCGAGCGTATCTGCACAGATGTACGCACAGTGGGGGTTTCGTGGTAGTCTTTATGTTGCTACCGGTATGTATCCCCTTCCCCCCCTCCCCCCTTCCTCCCCTTTTTCTCCTCCTAGGGGGATCGTTCTTGCGGGGTCCCGGATCGGGATCGGTGGTTGATGAATGACGATTAGAAACGTCCTTTCCGCAGATTATGCAGGCCGTAGGCCCGACTGCGAACGTGATCGTTCTGGTTCCTCGTGGGGATCCGGGATTTGAGTATGGTGCGCAGCAGCAGCAGCGGGAGGTTGCTGATGTGGATATGGGGATGGGGGTGGGGATAGGAATTGGAATGGGGATGGGCTTTAATGGGGATGTTCAGTGCCAGGGTCAGTATCAGGAATTTGGGTGGGTGGGTTGTCCGGTGCATGCTATGGGGTATAGTTGAGGTCTATCAGAAGGGTTCTAGTTTCTTGAAAGGGGCGGTTCATGTTGGATGGATACAATTACGACCTTAGGACTGGGAGGTTACGAATGGGAAAAAATATATATACCTCTGATAGCGAGGGGAATTTCATGGTACTTATGGGCCGGGCCACTGTCGGATCCACTAGACCGGAAGGAAGAGGCCTAACTACGAAATCTGGAATTAAGAGAGGGGCGCCTTTTATGACGATATGTGAGAAAATATAGGACATATAGACAATCTTCCTTGCGTTTTCAAGGTATAAGCAAACACATAGGCCTTCCATGGAGAAAAATGTTCCCACGGCTACCATTCACAGTATTCCCACGGGCATCCCGTCCGGGTGCCCAGTCAGACTTTGATGTGTATGAAAATCGCCTCCTAGGAGTTTCAAGACCGGCCGCTAGTATTCTTAGCCTGTGGCCAAAAGAGAAATATAGCCTCGCAAGCCAGAAACTACGTCCTCATGAGGCCCGGGGACCGTGACACAGTTGACACAAGAAAGAGCTTTCCCGCAGTTGGTCTGGGTGTCGCCGCTTCCTGCTACCAGACATTCGATCAGAAGCCCCGAAGACAGTTCTCAGGTGGACATACCTTTCCGTCAAATCAAGAGGATATGACCGGTCAGTACTCCCGTGAGATGGCGCATACCGCTGCCCCACCCATATGCCCAGCTGATACTCTTGCAGAGGCCAACCAGGTGCTGCAAGACCAATCCTGAACCAGAATTCGGTGGTGTAGAGATCTTTTTCAAGGGACACCCTGTAAGATCATTCGCACTGACACTGGCTTACCTACCTGCTCCCAGATGATTGACATGATAACATGGTCTCGTGCCCCTGTTGGACCGATCAAGTTTTATCCCATTGTTCTGGATGGCTTAAAGCATGTTCATGTCGGAGATGCCCACAAGGACCACAGTCCGGCTCGATATCGAGATACCTGAAGTAGTCCCCTGTCGAGTGGAGATAGGCTTATCAATCAGTGGCTGCCAGAAGAATGTTGGAATATGAGGGGCATTCAAATCAACTTAACTGCTATCCCTCGTATCATGGCCGTTTTAGGCATCAGCGGACAGTGATATGAATTTATAGGCCTTCCTCTCCAATTAATAGTCTCAATGCGTCAATTTAATCAATCTCCTTCATGCTAACTGATTTGAAGCCCTGTAGACGTGCTGGCTTTGATGACTGGACTTGTGAAACTTTATGGCCTGGATGGGAATACGCAGTTGGTCCAGACATGCATCAAATGCTGTCATCATCACAACTAAATCGTATGTAATTGTTGTGCCGCCTGTTGGCAGGTAGCTAGCGATTTGGCAGCACAAGACCAATCAGGCCGTGGGTTGGATACCAGTATCAGAATGACCTCCCCGCTACAGACCTCTCTACCATAGGTTAGACGAGACAGGTTTTGCTGACACGAAATGCCGGAGCACCCACCCTGCAGCTACCAGCTATAGGCGGCCAGTAATAGCGAACAACACCTTGGTGGCCTGTTGTTATCAGCCAAGGACAGAGCCTTTGTATATTTGGCTGGCCAGATGCGACAGGCCCTGGTGTCAAGAGGCATCTTCACAGCTCCTTGTCCCCCAGACAACCACGGGAAGAGCGCGGTCTAATAAATTCCTCTTGCGTATTATCGGTGGAAGCGATCATAGGTAGCAACTCTTTAGCACATGCTGCGGCACTTGCTGCACTATATGGCTGCCAGAGGTTAGAATTGCTCAAATCCACATAACCACATATAATGCGAATGGCAGGGCACGGAAAGGAACTCGCTATTCCTACAGCCTCCATTCCAAAAAAAAAAAAGGAATCCCCCAACCCTGGGTTCTTTACGAAGTTTGTCTCTCGTAATTCCGTCTCTTACAACCTAATTTCCGGGCTCAAGAAAGCTAGAGGGGCATTGTGAAATCCGGCTTGCACAAGCCCATTAGGTGTAGTCTTCTAGAATTATACTGAACCAATCCCTCGCCCGTGTCACTTGTCCGGATGACTTATGACAACATCGCCAATGCGAATATTGTTGTTGCTCGAGACACCATCTCCAATCCCCATATCAAAACAAACTATATTAACTTGAACGTTAGCTGTATCTATGACATATCGCTGCAGCTGAGCTTGTTTCCGTCTGACCAGCTGATAGTGAATCGATAATGATGTTGTGTTCTCCGATACGAATTGGTTTGGGTGGATTTGAGTGCCGTGTTCCTCATTAAATACCCTCGTAGAGCGTTTTATTCCAGCGAGGCCGACACGCATCGAGTAAGGACCGCACGGATGTATGATTATCGGCGATTTTCCGAGAGGATGTCATTGCTGAGGTACTAGAGATGGGATCGAGAAGCTAGCTTGAGTGAGTGGGGAAAGAGGGGCCTCTTCTGGCTTGAGCTTCACGGCTTCGTCCCAATCGGGTAAGTCACGCCTAACTGAGCCTATTTCCGCTCTGGTGCCTAGAAATCCTTCCTTGTCAACCTGAGATCTACACAAAGCGTCATGGCGCCGTTTTAAAGTCTGGTGGTAATTTTGCGTTGACATTCCTTTTATCTTCAACTCTACCCACTCCTCCCCGATTTCCCCATCAATCAATCACGAGTAACCTTAACCGCCCGAATGAAACCTCTACCTGCCGAGATTTGGCGCCTTATCGGCGATTCTCTTCGTCCGAAGGACAGGCTGAAACTACCCCAGGTCTGCCGTGAATGGAGGTCTTTATTCCTCCGATTAGCTTACCAGGATGTCAAGCTTGACGGAGATGGCATTGGCCCACTGGTGTGTGCGATCCAGCTGAACCCAGTCATCGGATCAGCCATTCAGGCTCTGGAAATAAACACGTGGGATGTTTCAAAAAGCGACAATGTCCGGGGATACTATAAGCCCCACCTGGTCAAGGAGCTGATAGAGAATTTAAGCCAGACTTCAGAAGAACAGGGGGAGTGGGGAGATGCTTTGAAGGAAGAGAACCAAGATGCGTGGTTTGGCATCCTTCTCGCGTCTCTGGAAAATCTTGTCAGCTTAAGCATGTACCATCCTGGCTGGGGAGAGGCGATCTACGTCCCGAAAGCCATCATGCGAGCAGGGGTGAAAGAACAAAAGCCCTTGACGGCATTACAGCGTCTCGAATCGGTTCACGTCTACAATGATGATGGCAAGTCATACATAAGTACCTTTGAACTGTTCCCATTCTTCTATCTACCATCAATTCGAAGCATAAATGCAGAATGCGTCGTGGAATCACACCTCAATCCTTTGGAGTCGGACCCGGAACAACTGCCACCAGCACCCGCACCGGGTATATCACCACTTGAGAGTCTTCTGATTTATGGCAATGGCAGAATGGGAATGGCCAACTACCTCAGATCCTGTGCCAATCTCAAGATCTTTATTTACCAGCATACAAACCAGGAAATCTGGGGGGAGTCTTACGTCGGATTTCGACCCAAAGCTATCTACAACGCTATTTCATCCCAGAAGCATAGCCTGGAGACTCTTCACCTAAACGATACGGGTGAAGCCGATGACACGCGCTTTGACCATGAGGCAGATAGTCCGGATTACGAGGATCCAGGCGGCTGGTTCGGGCCTTTGGCGGAATTCTCAAAGCTGTCAGACTTGCGGATTCGAGTTTCAAATGCGCTAGATCTCGTGGCAGATGGAAGTAGGCTTCGGTCGTCGACAGCTGCGACGCTGCCGGAAAGCTTAGAAACTCTATCCTTCGCCGATTGCGATGAAGTGCACCTATCGCCTCTTTCCTCAGCGATCAGTGAGATTGTTTCGGAGAGCAAGACTCGCTTCCCTAAGCTCAAAAAAATCGCGATACTCCCGAGCTATCAAATGCAAGAGACTTATTATCCGCGGACCATCATAACCAAGCCGATTTTCTACGAGACATTCTCGCCCTGGAAGAAGGTCTGCCAAGAGGCAGGGATTGAACTATTACTAGGGGAAAATGAATAACCTTGTCGCTTCTCCAGCAACAGGACATGATTTTCTCACGAATCGACAATTCAAGATGAATATCGGGGGGGTTAGCCATATTGGAAAGGGTATATAAAATGTAAAACAATATTTTCCACAGATAAGAACGCCAGTCGCATCGCCATACATGGTCATACAGAAACACCATCACCAACCTAGACCCAGAAAGACAAAATTAACTCCAAAGTGGAGGGTGGATGTACTCCGCCGCGCGATCCAGGATATTCGGGATCGTCCATTCGCCACTCGTGGAGCTCTCTGGCGTTGGGGGTGGCAGAGAACCGACACTAGGCGTCATAGCTGATGGCACTTGGGGTATTATGGGATTTAGGGCACCCGTATTTGCAGGGTGGAGATAGGCTGGCGACCCACTTGTGATTGAAGATGGACGAGGATTGCCGCCAAATGCCATTTCCAATTTGTCTAAGGCACGAAGTGTTTTAGTTAGAGGTTTGGCCCATTGTGTTTGTGTGTCCGCTGCTACAGCAGCTGCAGCAGCCGGTGAGCTAAGGGAATTTTGAGGGGAGTTGGTATTGGGCCCGGCTCCGAGCAGGGTGGTGAAGGATGGGCTACGGGCTATAGGAGGAGCGGTTGTGTCTGTAGAGCCGTAGTCATACTCGGCGTTTGCGCGTTCAGCAATAATAGCCTTGAGGTGCCGTAGAAGAGACCAAAATTGCGCATTAGCTTTGGATTCCTCCGTGACCGCTAGTAAGAATACGGAACTGATAGCTCGTTGAAGAGTGATCCAGGACCGCGAGGCATGCGAGCTCACGGCGTGCATTTCCACGTAAGCCTCCACAGTCGTCATCAGGTTCTCAAGACAGTCTGCTCGCATGCTGGCGGTAGCTGGGTCGCGAGGGTCAGCTGAGGTTTTGAGCGCTGGCCGGCAGAGCTCCGAAGAAAAGTAGGAAGCGTGGAGCTTGAGCACTGCCCTTTCAAGGTGTTCCGTAGATGTGGTGCAGTATTTGCGATCCCTTAGATAAGGACGTGCTTCGATCATGATTTTTTGGATCCTTTCCTTGTATGTCTGGATAGTTTTGGGGTTCATTTGAGAGTGGGGGCTAAGCATGCGGCTCCGGACGACTTCCAGTGCCAGCGAGATGATACGGCACAGTGATTCAAAATACGATATGTCTCCTGGTTTCGAACCTTCCCGGTATGCAATTTCCGGCTGACTGACCGCTGTAGTTGAGGGGCGGTCGTAAGATAATGAAAAATGACTGTCCTGCCAGGCCATTGACCACCTACGAAAGTTAGTGACGTTGTCCGCCATACGTCTTCCAAGAAACATACCAAACATGGCGTCTTCGGTACCGTTCAGTGGCCGAAAAGTGACTCGATTCAACGTGCAAACCAAGTGCCAGCCCCATACGCAGTGTCATGCCAAGCAAGACATAGGAGATACCGGGGTTCATGTTATATGAGAGCACATTTCCAATCACGAGTAGGGTTTGGATGGCTTCTATTGTTGGTTGGGAGAGGAAGTTGGTCATTCGGAGGCATTGATAAGAGCAGCATACTATATCCAGTAAGCATGATGCACGTTTCAAACAGAACGAGATATACATACCATAAACCTGTGAAGTAAGTTCACGCTCCTTGCTCGGTAAATCGGATGACTGACACCCAGAGGCAAGTACAGCAAATAACAACCCCAGGTAAGCAATAGAAACACCAAACGGTCTTTGAGTTTGGTCATTATCCGCGCGATATACTCCACCCATCGAGAGCCGATTCCGCAGTAGAAGTTCAAGGTTCATTTCGAACTGCGGAACGTCTTCAAGCACGGGGTAGATAGCGCCAGCTATATCACGATAGCAGAGAAAAAACCTAGAGCAAACACAAATAAGTGACAAACGTCTTTGGCGTGATTCTGTCCATCCGAAATGATCACTTACTCCTTGCATTGCTGGTCATTCGGAAGAGCGCAGCAGACTGCACTTATATCAAAGGTAGACATGTCAGACGACCACAGGTCGACAAACGGATAGGTGGCAGATTCGTTATCAAGACCCAGCTTCGGCAATATCCCACCCTCCAGAAGAGCCTGTAATTGATCCGACCCGGATTTGTTGTTCAAAATATAAGCCAACACAGATCTCGAGCCTAGGTGGACAGTACCCTCGCCCAGCGTGTTCGGGGCATGAATTCCTTCCCGCTCAGGAGAAACGCCCTTCGACCGGCTACTTGCATCCGCACTCTGTACACTTCCCGTCTCCAGCGTCGATGCCGGTCCATCCTCTGCCTTCTCCAACCCCGCCCGCATATGCGCAATGGTCTGCTCCATTTCCTTCAGCCTCGTACGAACATTATCCCAGTCTTCTCGCGCGATTGAAACCCTGCCACTTCCTCCCCCTCCCACCAGAGGGCTTGCCCTACTTGTCCCCGGCTCCGTTTTCGGGTAAATGGGCATATGCGCATCACCAGACGGCCCGACGATATTCTCGGCTCCACCACCACCCACTGACGTCCTCCCCGTCGGGCTATCTGCATACGCCTGAGAGGTCCCAAATTCAACCATGGGGCGTTTCTTCGATGGCCGTTCGTACGAGCAGAGCTCCGCATGGTCGCGCTTCACACACCCATCGCAGGGGAGGTTTCGGTCGCACTTGACCTTACGCGCATGACACGGGTAGCATGCTTTGGGTTCGCGGGCCTTTCGTTTTGCGCGAATAATCGCATCGACTTGGGCTTGAGGGAGGTCGGAGATGGGCTTTGAGGAGGGTGTGGCCGCAACCCCCATGTCAGGGCCGGGAACCGACGGAGGAAATGACATGGGCGGCTGGTTCGGAGATGTCATGGAGGGAACCTTTGGAAAATTGGATTGTCGGTTCTGAATTTGTATTTTGGTTCGATCAAGCGATGGACTATGCGTGTACTTTCTCCTACTTCTGTTATGTAGGGGCGTTAGAATCTCGCGCCCATATCATGCAAGGTGCCGTGGGCAACCGGGTCCCGTGGGAATTGGGAAGACAAGGGCGCCACGGTAGTTGAGGTGGAAAGGTGAAGCCACAAGTGTCAGTCCATCAATTCCAGGGGGTGCTAGTTGTCAGCCTATCGAAATGGGGGTGGATAGGAATTGTCAAGAGGAATTCCGGTCAAAAGACAGCATATAAGCAATCAGCGGTGGTTGTAATTGAAGTTCATCGACTCAAATCAATATAACGCTAAAATCGCACCTTCGAAGCAAAGCTGACTCAGCATTACTAGCTCATCACATGATATAGTTATGAACAATGATGTCATCGCCCAACTTGAAGAAATTCTAAAGCCTGAGGCACCAAATATGGTACTCTCACGTGACTGATAAGCAATCGCGATAAGCCGGAAGCAGACTAGCGCGGGGCTGGATCCCACCCGGCCTCAGAAAGAAATCATGAATTTTCGACCCCCAGAGGGAAGAGCAGCGGATCTCAACGCCTCTCGCTGAACGTTCCCCCCTATCAGTCGAATCTCGCTCGTGAAGGTGTGTCGTGGGACACCTCTCAGTAGAGGGCTCGATTGATTCTCAGTTGCTTGAATCTAACTGCACTCCTTCACCTCTCGACCCATCCTCCCCGCCACTTTTGAGTCATTCGATTGCACTCTTGCAGCTTCATAATGGCATCCGATACTACATATCTATCCATTCCAGGCACTGTAGCCTTCTCCCACTCTCGTGGTAATGCAGTTGCTGCTTCCATCGGAGCCCAGGATGTCCGCGCCCAATGGATTCACTATGTGCACGCCTCTCAGCCTTTGAACGAGCCTCAGCAGGATGTCTTGGAACAGCTTCTTCACTACGGAGATATTACCGACATTCCCCCTACATTTAGTGCCGAGGATGGTCAATTCGATGTGTTCTATGTTTTCCCCCGAACCGGAACTATCTCCCCGTGGAGCTCCCAAGCCACTGGTATCTCCCATGTCTGTGGCTTGAACAAATACGTGAAGCGTATTGAGCGTGGAATGAAGATCTCCTGCCTCCGTGCAGAGACCGGAGACTACAAGCAAGGATTCAAAGACATTCTTCATGACCGTATGACCCAGATCATTGGCGAGAATGAGCCTGACTTGCACCTGATGTTCTCGGAACATAGCCCTCTTCCCCTTGAGACAGTTCCCCTCAGTGGCAGCAATAAGTCTCCGAAGGAGGTTCTTCAGGAAGCAAACAAGAGAATGGGTCTGGCGTTGGAGGAATCTGAGATTGAATATCTTGCTGAGGCTTACGGTCCGAATGGCCCTCTCGCCCGCGATCCCACTGATGTCGAACTGTTCATGTTCGCCCAGGTCAACTCAGAACACTGTCGCCATAAGCAGTTCAATGCTTCATGGACCATTGATGGAATGGCAATGCCTAATAGCCTGTTTTCTATGATCCGCAACACTCACAGGAAAAATCCCGAATATACCGTTAGCGCTTACAGCGACAATGCCGCCGTACTTCAAGGGGAAGCCGGGGCCTTCTGGTCTCCCGATCCTGTGACCGGCGAGTGGAATCATACTAAGGAAATCGTTCATTTCCTAGCCAAGGTTGAGACCCATAACCACCCCACTGCTGTGTCCCCTTACCCTGGTGCCGCAACCGGCTCGGGTGGAGAGATTCGTGATGAAGGTGCTGTCGGTCGAGGGTCGAAACCGAAGGCTGGTCTTTCAGGCTACTGTGTCTCTGATCTCCTCATCCCTGGATTGAGACAACCTTGGGAACTTGATGTTGGTAAACCAAACCACATTGCCAGCAGCTTGGATATTATGCTTGAAGCACCCATTGGAAGTGCTGCTTTCAATAACGAATTCGGTCGACCCTGTATCTCCGGTTACTTCCGTACCCTGTTGACAGAGATCGATGTTGGTAACGGCCAGAAGGAAGTCCGAGGATATCACAAGCCCATCATGATCGCCGGCGGTGTTGGAACAGTCCGACCTCAGCACGCCATCAAGAAGCCGGACGCTGTCAAGCCTGGCGCCTTCCTCGTTGTTTTGGGTGGCCCTGCCATGCTTATTGGTTTAGGTGGTGGTGCTGCCTCCAGTATCACCTCCGGCGAAGGCTCTGTCGACCTCGACTTTGCCAGTGTGCAGAGAGGCAACGCCGAGGTACAAAGGAGAGCTCAAGAAGTCATTAACGCCTGTGTTGCTATGGGGGACAACAACCCGATCAAATTCATTCACGACGTCGGTGCCGGTGGTCTTTCAAACGCGCTGCCAGAGCTGATCCATGACTCAGGTCTGGGTGCCACTTTTGAACTCCGTGAAATCGACAATGCCGACAGAAGCATGAGTCCGATGCAAATCTGGTGTTGCGAAGCCCAGGAACGATACGTTCTGGCGGTTGGTGAAGAAGGCATGAACAAATTCACTGCTATTGCCCACCGTGAGCGTTGTGGATTCTCTGTAGTTGGTCGCGGAGCAGGTGGATCCTTGGAGGAAGAGAAGAAACTCATTCTCCTTGACAGAGAGTCTCAGGAGCATCCGGCAGTCATTGACCTTCCCCTTTCAGTTCTTTTCGGAAAGCCTCCAAGAATGACCCGCATCGTTGACTCCCGCAAGCTCACACTGCCCACAGTGGACACAAGTCTTGCTTCGTACCTTCCTTCTCTTGCATCTAACCGCTTGGAACTTATCAGTGAGGCTGCTAACAGAGTTCTCTCCCTCCCTGCTGTTGGCTCTAAGTCCTTCCTCATCACCATCGGCGACAGGACTGTTGGTGGTCTTACTGCCCGCGATCAGATGGTTGGCCGATGGCAGACTCCAGTGTCCGATGTTGCCGTGACTGCAGCGGCCTTGGTCCAGGGCCTTAAGACTGGTGAAGCCATGGCTATGGGTGAGAAGCCTACGCTCGCTCTTATCTCGCCCGCCGCATCGGCGCGGATGGCTGTTGCGGAGTCGCTTATGAACCTGGCCGCTGCTGATCTCTTTGACCGCCTGAGCCGTGTCAAGCTGTCTGCAAACTGGATGTCTGCTAGCAGTCATCCAGGAGAAGGCGCTGCCATTTATGAGGCAGTGGAGGCCATCGGAATGGATCTCTGCCCTAAGCTCGGAATTAGTATTCCTGTCGGGAAAGACTCCATGTCCATGAAGATGAAGTGGAAGGACGAGTCTTCTGGCGACGCCAAAGAAGTTACCGCCCCTCTATCCCTGGTGATCTCTGCCTTCGCTCCTGTTCAGAACTACCGCAAGACCTGGACCCCGGCTCTTCGTCATCCCGAAGATGTCGGTGATACCGTCCTCATGTTTGTCGATCTCTCATTCGGACGGAGAGCTATGGGCGGCTCTGCCCTCGCTCAAGTCTTTAAGCAGGTCGGCGCTGACTGCCCTGATATTCGCGACGTTGAGATTTTCAAGGACTTCTTCGATGCCACCCAGCAACTACAAGAGGCAGGCATCGTCTTGGCTTACCACGATCGATCCGACGGTGGTCTTTTCACCACTCTCGCCGAAATGATGTTCGCTGGACGCTGTGGCGTGGAGGTCATGATCGATAACATCTGCCCTGGCCTCGACACTGGCAGCATGGTGGAAACCCTCTTTAACGAGGAACTCGGAGCCGTGTTCCAGGTTCGTAAGGAGCATGAAATGCAATTCCGTTCGTGCTTCGCAACCTGCGGGCCCCCTGCCGGCTTGATCCATAAGATTGGACGCGTCTCTGAGCGGCCCAAGCAGAACCTCGCCATCTACTACAAGGCTAGCCTAGTATACCGCAACACCCGTGCAAACCTCCAGCAGACCTGGACCAGCACCTCCTACAATATGCAAAAGATGCGTGACAACGCCGCATGCGCCGACCAGGAGTTTGCCAACATCCTCGACGACGCCGATCCTGGTCTATCGTGGAACCCAACCTTCGACCCCAATGACCGCGGGCTCCCCATCCTTACCAGTCTCACTCAGATGTCCCCATTCAGCAACAAGCCCCGTGTCGCCATTCTCCGCGAACAGGGCGTAAACAGCCAAGCCGAGATGGCCTTCGCCTTCAACATGGCCGGATTTTCCGCTGTCGACGTCCACATGACGGACATCATCTCCGGTCGCGTGTCCCTCTCCAGCTTTGTCGGTCTTGCGGCCTGCGGTGGCTTCTCTTACGGCGACGTCCTCGGCGCGGGCCAGGGCTGGTCGAAGTCCGTCCTTCTGCACGAAAACACCCGCACCGACTTCCAAAACTTCTTCCAGCGCCCCGACACCTTCGCTCTCGGTGTCTGCAACGGCTGCCAATTCCTCTCCCGTCTGCAGGAACTCATCCCCGGCGCTCAGAACTGGCCTACCTTCGAGCGTAACGCCAGCGAGCAGTACGAAGGCCGTGTTTGCATGGTCCGCGTCTCGGACCCTGACCCGTCCCACCCCAGCGTCTTCTTCCACGACATGCATGGCTCCTCGTTCCCCATCGCCGTCGCACACGGAGAGGGCCGTGCCTCCTTCGTCACCTCAAATGCTACCCCCGATGCCTTCGTCCGACAGGGCCTCGCCGCCGTCCAGTACGTCGATAACGCCACCCTCAAGCCGACCATGAAGTACCCATTCAACCCTAACGGTAGTCCCGAGGGTATTGCCGGTGTTCGCAACGACAATGGCCGTGTATTGGCCATCATGCCTCATCCCGAGCGAACCGTTATGAATGGCATTGCTAGTTGGCTACCCACAAAGGCGGAGAACTGGGGTGATATCGGTCCTTGGGGCCGCATCTTCTTCAGTGCTAGAAGATGGGTGGGTTAAAGTTTTGGAAAAGAAAAAAGGAGAAAAAGAAAGAGGGTCTCGAGCTAGATTGAATCATTCGCTTAGTTCTTTCTTTGCCTTCTCCGCATATTAATTGGGATTGTACATTTTTTTGCTATTTATATCAGCTTAGCTACATAAGACTCAACGCGAACCAGGGCAGAAAAGAGATCGATACTGATAGGTGGACACGAAGATATGTCGAAAAAAGAATTTCTTAGTTTTATAATCCTAGATGCCGCATTTTAGTTAAATATTAGCATTTTCAATTGTTATTCTCTTATCATTAAGATAACATCATACATCCTTCGTCATTATCGTTATTCCCAGCCAAATGTCTCATCGTAACACTCATAACTCTTATCCTGTATCACAAAATGCCATAAATAAGATCCCTAACGTCCACAAAGCGAGAACCCGAAACTAGGAACACCGGTCTAGAGCTGACGACTCTGTCCCTCCTTCCTCCATTCCAGCTTCTCAGCCAGCATTTCCCAACTAGTCTGACCATCGACACGTCCCACGCCTTTCAAACCAGCCGACAAAAACGTTATCAGTCGGTTGAACTGGTCCTTGATATCTTTCAATCGTTGAACATATTGAATTTCGTGAAACGATGAAGCTCTAGATCGGCCACTGTGTAACTCATCGTCATCGATATCGTCACCCTCTTCATCATCCGTTGAATCCTCATCGCCGTATGAATATTCGTATCGTGTTTTCCGTGGGGTCATGCTGACGCTGAGCGGTTTCGCATTCTTCCTTGGAGTTTTGGTTGGATCAAATCGATTCTCTTTGTATCGGGAGGCCTGTAATTGCGCGAAGCTGACACAGAGATCGAGGAGTGTGATTGTTGTTTGGTGGAGAGGGTGCAAGTTCTCGGAGAGAAGACACTGTTCTTCAAGGGAGGCCATGTAGGCGCGATGGGCTACAATCATAGCATCCACATCTTTTGCAGTAGAGAGGGCCTTTCGGAGGGAATTGGTGGCGGATGATATGACGAAATCAGTGAAATGACTATAGAGAACGTTGAGGAACCAGATCATGTTGTGTCGAAGGGCGTAGCTGAGCGTGTTACCCTTATCATCGCCTAGTTTGTCAGATTGGTGGGCGTACTGCAGGCGTTGTTTGACAATGACGTATTTTGCTCGGCGCATTTGCATCAAAAAGGTGGAGATGCGCTGGTAGCTGAGGATACCGTTCTTGGTGATGATATTGGCAACAGGCCAGGGTAGAATGTAGTCGAAGGAAAGCGTATTGAGGATCTCCACAGATCGGCCGTCACCATGTGGGTTGGGATGTGCATCCGGGGAGGATCGGACGATCAGCCGAGAGGGGTCAATAAAAGGCATTACGCTGAAAGCACTCTGTGCGAGATCTGTGAGTAAAAATCGATCATTCCATGCACCCCTTCGGTCCATCAAGTCGAATATCTTGGCATCGATAGGCCCGGATAAACTCATGTCTTTGCAGAGATAGATGTATTCTAAAGCCTGTAGCGACATCCACAGCCTACACTGTTCATCCAGCTCTTTTCGCAGAAGAGATGATGTCAATGCGTGGTTCTCGTGGACTATTCTGCCAAAAGCGGATTCTAGTAAAGAATAAAAAGGAAGGCAGAGCGAAGGAGAGGAATCAGCTGGGAAAACATCTTCGAATTTCAACGAGAATGGTCTTGACAGCTCCAATTGCTCTGGTACATTGAGGTGTCGTAAGAAGACCATGCTTTTGCCCGTAATGAAAATCTTCTCGGCAAAGAGTTTAATAAATTTCGGCGCATTGAGAAGTTGGGGCGGCTTCTCGAGAGTATACCAATCGTGCCACAGTGTCCTGAGGTCGCTGTTATCCGAGTTCTCTGAAATAAAAAATGCTCCCGCGGAATCATCCAGCTCTCCCGTTCCTATCCAACGGTGGATCGGTTTGGAATAGGTTTCGAAGCAAGAGAAGAAAATTTTCGCAAGAGGCATGAATTCGCTATCGTCACCCATTGCCTGCGTCATACACACTGAATCATACAGCAGGTCTAGGCAATGGGTAGGAGCCGCATTTTTAGTTTGATTCAGATTTGAGACGAGGTCAGCAAGCAGTAAAGGGAGCTTCGACTCGCGTTGGACTTCGTCCGACAATCGAAGGAGGCTGACACAGACGGTGGAGGTTGGTAAGAGGTATTGGGATTGAGTTGTAGATAGGAAAGTGTCAAACTCGGACAGGCAACCCTCGATACAACGATGAAAGGTCTGTAAATATGAAACCGACCGTGGGGTTTTCGTAAACTGCCTCAAAACATCGATTTTGGTTCCGCAGGCGCTGAACGACCGGAGGAGTGATGAGAGTGCTTCATAAGACAAGTGCGAAAGCATATACCTTCGGTCTATTTCGATGGCTCCGTCAAGGCGCCAGTATAAAGAAGTAGTAAGGCCTTGAAGCATAAATAGTGTTTCTCTCAGGATTTGAAGCTCGGTTATGACGCGCGAGCCGGGCTTTTCGGCCTTGCTGGAGTTCAGAGCGATCTCATCTCTCCAAAATTGGACGTCTTTGATAGAGGCCACCAGGTCTTCATCTTCACCGGAAGAAAATAGCTCGTCAGGGACCACATACTCATCCTCCAAAGCTATGAATGGTTGTGGAAGGCTACGAGCGGGTTGGGAATCAGTAGAGACTGACGAAATGTCATCGTCAGAGGATTCAACTCCAAAATCTACCTTCTCCCAGATATCTTCATCGCCAAATGCGACCTCAGAATCATCAAATTCGGGCCAGGTTAGGGAATTGACTGATTCCTCTGGCTTGAATCTCTGGATCCGATCAACGCTTGACAGCTGGGCTGGCCGGTCTGCCAGCTGTAAAAACAGAGAGAGGACCTCTGGAAACCAGGAACTACGATGCTCATTGAGCTCATTCAGTCGAACCCGCAGGGCATCCGCTAAGTCATCTTTACCCAGGACCTGGAATTTTTCCTGAAGCCCTTCAAGTTGTTTGGCGACAGCAAACTGGTCAGTGCGTGCATATGAAGATGACTTCAAAGTCTCATCAACGCGGTTCTTCAAGGCCTTAAATTGGCGTGTATCCTGTGGGGATATATGAGTGGGAAGTTCTTTTCAAACCCTATCAAGTATAAGTGGGCGCAAATAGCTACCTTGCTTGTCTTCGCGATAACCGCGATAAGGTCTTCCGTGAGGGTTACAATCGTGCCAGGGGTGGCCATGACGGGGAACAGTGGTGAGCGAGCACGGATAAGAGCGAGCCCATCGTCGAGGAACAGGATTCGGCGAAGGTGAAGGGACGCGCGTTGTCACTCCGGGATGAATGAATGAATAATAAGTTGATGAGCGAGAGTTGACGTGTTTCCCGATTTGTGAGTTAAGCAACGGTAGTTGCCACACTAAGCCCAAACAGGCCAAGGCGGCGTTCTTGCGAAAGACCGGTCTCCTGTGGCAAAAAAGAGGTCGAGATAAACTGTCTTCGAGACTTTTATCGCAGCATTCCCAGCCCCTACGCTTTTCCGGCTATTTGTCTCTTCTGACAGCCAAGATGGCCGTCGCAAGACCCATTCGCATGCTGGCTGCGGCTTGCGTGCTGCTGGTAATCTTCCTCGTTTTCCAGATCAACAAGGAGCCATCTTCCTTTGGTCAGGGGTCGGTGTACAATGGCATCAAGTACGACCCTCTAAAAGAGCGTATGTTTTCCCCCACCCGTCTCATTTTCATTTCTGCGCACTATCCAGTGCTTCTACTTGCGTATCAGACTCAGGCTGACCATGCGCCCGTTATTCAATAGCAACCGGCGAACCCGACGGTCATTTGTGGCGTGCTGATGACAACGACTATGCTCCCGACAGCGCCAACTCCGCCCGGACCAGCGCGGCGATTATCTCCCTCGTGCGGAACGAAGAACTGAACGAGCTTATTCCGACGATTCGTGACCTGGAGAGAACCTGGAACAACAAATTCAATTATCCCTGGATCTTCTTCAACGACAAGCCGTTCACAGAGGAGTTCAAGAAGCGCACACAGGCAGAGATCAAGGCCAAGTGCTCTTATGGTATGTCAAGGCTTACATTCTTTTGGCTGTACCTTCGTCGACTAACGCTTGTGTGTAGAGCTGATTCCCAAGGAGCACTGGGGCGTGCCGGATTGGATTGACATGGACTTATTCCGCGAATCTGCTCAAATTCTGAAGGAGAAGGGCATTCAGTACAGTGACATGATCTCTTATCACCAGATGTGCCGATGGAATAGCGGTATGTTCTATAAGCATAAGGCGCTTGAGAACTACCGATACTACTGGCGGGTGGAGCCCAAGGTCCAGTTCTTCTGTGACGTGGATTACGATGTGTTCCGTTATGTGGAGGACAACAACATCACCTACGGGTTTACCATCAACCTATTCGACGCCCCCGAGAGTATCCCTACGCTCTGGCCAACGACCCAAGAGTTCATCGCCGCAAACCCTACCTACATCTCCGATCAAAATATGATGGACTGGTTGACGGACGACAAAACTCGACCCGAGCACACTCGAGACGCCAGCGGATACTCTACTTGCCACTTCTGGTCCAACTTTGAGATCGGCGATATGGAATTCTTCCGAGGGACCAAGTACTCTGCGTACTTTGACCATTTAGATAAGGCTGGTGGCTTCTTCTACGAAAGATGGGGTGACGCTCCAGTCCATTCGATTGGTGTAGGGCTGTTCGCGGACAAGGCCAATGTTCATTGGTATGCTTCTGACTCCATCAAGAAAAATGTTGGCTTTATCCACGCTAACCTAATTTTTTTACTCCGCAGGTTCCGGGACATCGGATATCGCCATATTCCCTACTTCAATTGCCCCAACTCTCCCAAGTGCTCCGGCTGCACACCCGCGAAATTCTACGACGGCGAGCCCTTTCTAGCCAAGGAGGACTGCCGCCCGAGCTATTTCAAACATGTTGGAACCCATTAAACTCTATAGATTTTCTCTACCGTTCTACCAGAACAAAACGAACCCATACATTCCAGGTGTCGGAGGTGAACTCGATCCTGAATGGACATAACTCTTTTTTCTTGTCAACCAGGCGTCCTTTGTCATGGCTTGGATTGTCGCGATGATTAAATCGGTTCTCATATTTGCATCCACATGATTGACGATCATGCATGTTTTAAAAACTACTTACACTTACAAAAAATTTCGGCGGCGTTTTTGAGCTTTGGCTTGTTTTCCAACATATCCGGCTTCCTTTTTCCCTTCTTTGTTTTTTTCCCTTGTGGCTTCACCATTCTCTAATTCTTGTGGTATCAGCTCGTGTTTTACTATCCCTGGGGGTAGACTTTTTTTAATGTATCTATATTATAGTTCTACACTTTCTAATATCCTTCTTCCAAATTGAATCTAACAATTTGTATAAATTCGATATTACCATAACCCATAGCTGAACAAATCTTCGATTTATAATAGAGAACCCCCGAAAATATATATGCAATAGAAGAAACAACCTCTTTATTTTTCGCACTTTCTCCAATAATACAAAGTACAATCAGCTGCTCACGAAATTTATAGTAGTAGCACTGGTATAGAAAAGCACGTTTGCACCTCCATTCTGCCCGGGGTCAGATCATCATCCAACTGCATTCTAGAGTATGTATACAGCTTTCCTATCTTATCACAAATAAAGAAAACAACCCAACCTATGTCCAACGTATAAGCGTGAGACACGTTTATTCCTCACCAGGGTACAGTTCCTCTCGGAGAGCAACGCCCAGCTCCTGGCGGAGACCCTCGAGGGCCTCGAGGTATTGCTTGTACTGGTCCTTATTCTCAACCTTGGCCTTGATACCTATTGTGAATAAGGAGTGTGAGTATATGCAGGTACATTGTGAAAAGGATTGAGAGTTAAGCGCACCTTCAAAGACTCGGACAGCGGTGGGGAAGTCGTTCACGCGGCGAGCAGCCTTAAGAGCGGCGGAGAGGACCTCGACGGAGGGGACGAGATCGTAGGCGAAGCAGTTGTTGAGATTCCGCTACAGAAGGAAGATTGTGTTAGCCACCTTGTGTCTTTTTTTTTATTTTTGTTGATTGGTGTTCGGTGTGATCTGCCAATGACAGGCATGCTGATTATCTCATGCCACGCGAGTCGGTAAGAGAGACATCGTGTTGGTGTGTGTGGAATGGGCAGCCGGTGCTTACCTGGAGCTCGAAAACATCCTGAACACCATCGAATTCCTTCTCGAATCTGTTATCGACCAAGAGTCAGCGGGATTGAGATCGGCGGTTAAGGCGGAAACCCGATATCAGGAGAGAGTCCTCGTTCGGGTAGAGGAATTGTTCCTCCCTACGACCCGGGAGTCGTCGCGGAGCTCAAACCAGGCTCAATGGCTCACGGATAGCAATGGCATACCTGGCAGAGAACTCCTCGTATGTCTCATCCTCGTGGTGACCGGAGCGGAGCTTCATGGAAGTGCTGAAAGCAGGGCGACCGAAGGTCAGAGCAGCGGGAGTCTGCACCCGGGTTCGGGGCAATTGGGAAGCTCTGAAGAGGCCGGAAGGGCGGACGGCGCGGGTCGCGACACGGAAGATGGAGATCGAAGGCATGGCGAAAGGGTGTGGATGAGGGAGGTGGACGAATTGACGTGCGGAGGGGAGAGAAAGACGGGGCAGGTTGTTGACGAAGTTCAAGTCAGAGGTCTGAGCCGGCTGCGCTAGGTTTTTTGCGGGTGGTGTGAGGTTGTGGATGCCTCAGGTTTCGGCTTGGCTGTCATTGACCCATCGCGTTTTGGGCCTTAGCCTTTTGCGGGTTCCCGTCCACGCCCGAGAGCATCTGCGCCTGAGGCATCGGCTTTGTCATCTCCCGCATCCGCCGCACCGGATTTCTATTTACTGTTGCTGATTGGTTCCTGCATCGTCATCTAAATGTCCCAGGGCGATTGGTTGGAGATCGATGGTCACGGGACGAACTATTCCAACTTGGAAGGGCAGCCGACGATCCATCCATGATGATCTAGGATCTTTGTCCAGGTTCGTCGAGGCGATGAGAGGAATGATCAGATCTTACGACCGTCTATAACTTCAAAGTTCATTCCTCTAGAAGGTGTGGTAGGACTAAACCTCCTGCTATGCTTCGTGATACCAACACTCAGCATGATTATCACAAGCCACGATAGAGAAACAATGAACAATCAAAGCCTATGCAAGTATTGATTATGAGAGCCATATTGTGTGACTTTTTGGTAATTATATCAAGAACAACTTCACTTTGAAGTCATGGTTGTGTCTCATACTCGGTCTTTTGCAGACCTGTTCTACAGCCTGAACTTCAAGGTTGTCGAGCAACTTCTGAGAGCCGCAGACCTTAAGAACTATAACCTCGAAATGAGTTCAGGGGTCTTTAATAAGCCATGGATATTGTAATTGGCCCTTTTCAAACTACATCTCAGAAATGCCAAACTCAAAATGGTAAAAGGAGGGTCTCTTGGAGATGTCACGGGTACCAGTTGCATGTGAAAATGAGGATATCTGACCAAGTTCTGAACGAATTGGAGGTATTAATTTCCTGGTAAAATGAGAGAGATGTTGGAGATCTGCAGGCCCACATATATTACTGAGAATGATGTTGCAGGTACGAGCTGAATCGCAATTGCCTGAGAGATCCTGCATGGCATTCCAACACCTCTGCTATGGAAGAAAGGCGAGATAACTTCAAGGAAAGATCTCAACGCAGGAGCCTAGCGGGAGTATCGGATAGGCCTGATCCACAGACTGTGCTCAAATACGGAGTAATACCGGACAACATCAATGATCAGACTAATAATAATCCAGCAAATCAGCGCTGGAGAAATACTAAGGAACATGTTGAACAAGACCCCATACAAAAAAGAAAAGTCAAACAAAATCAAGCCCCTTTTGCAGTCCCGAGGCTGCGCTAAACCCGACTGGGTGACTGCGGACGCGCCGGAGACCCAGGGAAAAGACACGCGGATCGACAGTAGGCTTTTTTCCTCATCCTCTCCCTCAACCTTCTCTCTCTCTCTTTCCCTCAACCATTTGCCTCCTTCCTTTCCCCGGACGGTTGTCGTCTTTTCTATTTTTTCTTGTTCTTTCCTTCCAGTTTTTGTTTTTTTAACTTCTCTTCTTTCATTTTCCTCACATCACGCTCCCTGAGTCTGTCAGCGACCCTCAGCTGGAAACAAAAAGTCCTCCTAGCTTATCCAGCTCGGTGCTCGGTCTATGTGCTTGCACCGTTCATCGCAATCTTTTCAGCCATAATCAGTAGCCATGGAGTTTCTTCAGAACCTTCCCCGGCCGACAATCGACCGTCCGTTTGGCATTCACCTATGGCCCCTCTTCGACAAGGCCTTCGAGGCTGTGGTCGGCTATCCTGCCAATGATTTCAAGTTTACTCAGGGTGTGACACCCATGTCCACTCTCAAGGAAACCTCGATCATGCTGGTCGCCTACTATGTGATCGTGTTTGGTGGTCGCGAGTTCATGAGAAACCGCCCTGCCTTCAAGCTCAACGCGCTGTTTATGATCCACAATTTCTACCTGACCGCGATCAGTGCCACCCTTTTGGCGCTGTTCATTGAACAGCTCCTGCCTACTGTTTACAGACATGGTATTTTCTTCTCCATTTGCGAGCATGAAGGTGGCTGGACGCAACCCCTGATTGTTCTGTACTACGTGAGTCGTCCCGGCGCCCCAGAAAGTCTGCCTGGGAAAGGCATCCAACTGACCTCTCTGTAGCTTAATTACCTTACCAAGTACCTCGAACTCCTCGACACCGTCTTCCTGTTCCTTAAGAAGAAGCCTCTGACCTTCCTCCACACCTACCACCACGGAGCCACCGCTCTCTTGTGCTACACCCAGCTGATTGGTTTGACTGCTGTCCAATGGGTCGTTATCGACATCAACCTTTTGGTGCACGTGGTCATGTACTGGTACTATTTCCAGAGCGCCCGCGGCATTCGCATCTGGTGGAAGGAATGGATCACTCGTCTCCAAATCATTCAGTTCGTCATTGATCTCGGTAAGTAATATCGACCACTTCTAGTATCCTAGTTAAGCCGCCTAACCATCTTCCCAGGATTCGTCTACTTCGCTTCTTACACCTACTTTACTTCCACCTACTTCCCCTGGGCACCAAACATGGGCAAGTGTGCTGGAGAGGAGTTCGCCGCTTTCTCCGGAATGGCCATCCTCAGCTCTTACCTCTTCCTTTTCATCTCCTTCTACATCGCTACATACAACAAGACCTCCAAGGGTGGACGGCCCCGCCGCAACACCGGCAAGCAAGCAGTCATTGATATGGCTAAATTTGAGGTTGCCCCTCCCGCCAATGGCACCGCCAAGTCAAACGGCACCGCTGTGTCTACCGGCCGGTCCAATGGACCTGTCACACGGTCCCGAAAGGCGTAAATACTCGGGTCTCCGTCTTGAACTTGTCACATGCTGAACAAGCTCGGTGAAATGCTTATTTCACATGAAGACAAGCAATAAACAGCAACCTTCAACGGCCAAACGCTCAGTCTACTGCGACACTAATCCTTGGTGGTCGATCTTGGCACACACTTGGCTTCATAGACCACTGGGTGATGCGATGATTTCCTCTTTTGTTCTAAGACTTTCTCATGGTGCTCAAGTATCTTATCACTGTTTAATGAATGACCTTAACGACGCTGGTCGCCTCTGCTTATCGACCAGCTGATGCATGTCGCCGCACCGCTTTGTAGCATCTCAGGTTGCAAAGCCCGGTCCAGATGTTATGTACGAGGGGTAGAGGGTTTTTCTTACTGGGGAGCAGGTCGAGGAGTGTAACCACACCTCGTCTGCTCTCTATATTCTTAACTCTTTTTTTATTTCCTTTTCTCCTTTATTTTTTTTAATTCTCTTTTGGGGGTTCTTCCCAAGCTGCTGGTCGCAGATTCTTCTTGTATTCTTTATTATATTGACCTTTCCCATCATCAACGTATTTATAGATGTCAGACAAACATAAATGTAATACCATGGCAAGCATGTGTTTGAGTTTTCGATGTATATATATGCCTTAACATTGTGTGTGAAAATACCTTCGATTACGATAGAATTTATTAGTGTTGATTTTGTTTAGTATTCGATATGTAACGCGTTTTCTGGTGATGTAGTGATCATTCGATCGGATATTATCCAACATATATATACCCAGAGTCTACGGACCATCCAACCGAAAGCATAGTAACACCAAGCCAAATTAGAAGAGCAGTGGGCACAAATTCCCATAATTTGAAAGGAATAGATATCTGGGCCTTTTTATTCGAGTTTTCAATTCATTCTACTACAATCGGTGATCAAGAGACCCTCGCCTACGAAGAAAACCCACCGAAGCGACTCCCAAAACCAGAAATAACAGTATACATATATTACCACGCAAAACAAAATCTCAGGTGTAAGCCCAACTCTACCAGATGGAAGTCTAACATGTTACCGTCCATCATAGACATTCCTCCAACCCCTTCAAAAAGAAGGGGGGAGCTGAAGTATCCTTGATGGATATCACCCGAACCTCGGTCGTGACACTCTCCTCGTCTGAATTAGATTAGATATCTACGGATAGAACCGGAGCGCCTGTTGAGATGAGCTGTGTTAGATAACTTGTTTTTGCTTCTCGGGGGGAGGAATGAGTCTATATTTCCATCTGGTGGTGGTATTTGGAGTCTTGAGTTGCGCTTGGCCGTGTAAAGTGATTTGTGCCGATCTGGAGATGGGGGATATATACACAAGACATAAGGTAGTTGAGCGATATGGGGGGGCTGTCACTTGCTAAATGTAGATCTCTCTATCTATGTTCTAGGGAGATTTTTGATGACTAGTCATAGGTACAGACTGCTGGGTATGAGTTGATATTAGTTAAGGCATACTGATATACCTAGATAATCTATAGCTACCTAGGTGGGTACCTAGGTAGGTAAAGGGGATAGGCCCTATTCATATCACATGCCTTCATTAGGCAACTTTGGTAGCTTACCTCTAGACCTTCGATGAATCAAAGGCGTATTGCTGGTAATGACTTCAGCCTGGTATATATTCACGTTATATCATTTCCACGACGAGCAACAGGGATAGACCTCCTTGAGCATGCGAGTGCTCCGTATATACTGATATCGATCAGCTAGTTCACAAGTACCTCTCTATATATAGTTAGGATGTAAGTAACTTGAAAACGTAAAGCTAGTAAGCGCGATGTGAAACTAAACCAAACCAAACCAACGCAATGCAATGCAATGTAATGCGTAGAATAACGCCTTGCCTTGGAAGACATCTTCTCACGAGACACCAAGATACGGTGTATGGTCGGACAGCATGTGCCTTGATATTCGATCCGATTGAGAACAGTGAACGGTGCGTTACCGGTCGACCGTCCTTGGTTACTCGACTGATGCACATACTCATTACTCACAGTAGTGTACCCACGACGATGACCCGGATGGTGCGCTTCAGGGGGACCTTGATTCATGGAACGTTTTCCTGTCTGGTGTGTGACGGGAATCCTCGAGTCTTTTCTTTGTGTGATGGTCTGGCCTGCCCGGTCTGGTATCTAACGTGCCGGTGGGTTGGCGGATGACTGCATACTGGCTGATTTGTGCGGTATTAGTCCTTGACATGTAGATATCTAGGGAAAACCGTTTTTTTTAGCTCTGTTTCAGGGTATATAAAACCTTTTCTCTTTCTCTTTGGCTTCCTTACTTTCTTTTCTTTCTTTTTTTTTTTCTCTCGCTATTCATGAATAAGCAAAGTTGGAGGGAGAAAGCAGGGAAGTGGATAAGCTCACGCTGTTGGTACTGCGTGCATGGATGTGGACTCTACGAGCGTAAAAATAGATCAGTGACAGGATCATACATAGAGAAGACGGAGGCCCTTATATTTCTCTAGATGATAAAAGTACAAGAGTGCAAAGGTCCTCATTAGACAACCCTCGAAATGAACTCCGAGTCAAGCCGCGCCTTAGTCGATCCACCAGTATAATCAATCCAGATTCTAGAGTCAAGCATGTCGTACGCATGTTTCTCCCTCAAACGGCCAGCGTGAATCAAGACTGCAGCGAGTCAGTTAGTTCATGTTTGTTTTAGGACTAGGTGTG
The DNA here is from genome assembly GCA_027569095.1 of Aspergillus conjunctus. NCBI lineage: Eukaryota > Fungi > Ascomycota > Eurotiomycetes > Eurotiales > Aspergillaceae > Aspergillus > Aspergillus conjunctus. The sequence continues at coordinate 126,517 of JAPDEL010000004.1, read as the reverse complement.
ATATTCGAGTGTGAAATAGATGCCGGGCCGACTCAGCGCTCTATATTAGTCTCATTTGTGCCACGGGTCTAGGTCGGCGTCTGGTCTGGGCCGGCGATGGGGTTGCGTAACCTTTTCCCCTCTTTCTAGATTGTTTTTTCGGTTTCTTTCCTTTTCTGAAATTTATTTATTTATTTATTTTAAGCAGAAGCCATCCTATCCTGCGAGGTTGATTCTGAGGTCGAAGGATTCTCATTTCTGTCAGCGTCTCAGGCGGCTCCTAAAGCGAGCAGGATAAAACAAACCAGAGCTGTGATCGACAAGATATTGACGGGAGAACTATGCACTATTGGGGGTTGAAACCAATCATTTTCTTCTAGAATGTGGAATCAAGGAAGGGACGGGAGAGCAATCAATAACAATAAAATCAACATGTTGGCATACTCCGAAGGAAGATGAAAAGGAAAAGGAATTGGTTTGTTATTGATTGATGATGGACCTGATATGGCCTCGTAATATCGTAGGTTACAAGCCGAAAGCCTGCTATTGCCTTATAGGGAAAAACGTCGTTTCTCCACCCGTGTGAAGATCATCGTCTCATCCTGAAGATTATTTTATCCCCGTAGCGCGTTGTCTGCGGCACACATCCTAAAACGATCAGTCGTTTCCTCATCGGCTGATCCTACTGGAGGTTGTGGGGACTGTAGCGCGGAGGAGAAGATTGAGTGAAAGAGTCGGTCAAAGAAAGATCATGATAGATCATACCATAACGGTTGAACATGAACTGAGGGTTTTCTTCCGATCATCCATGGCCCATCTTTTCTTTTCTCTCAGGGCCAAGCCGGAGCCATGTTTCATACTGTTATTTGACAGTGGAACGGGAGGGGAAAGGCGTGGATTCTCCGAGCATGGTAGAGAGTTTGCTTCACCTGCAATTCCCTTCATTCAGAGGGGCTCCTGAATGTTCCTATCCTCCGTCTCCCTCTGTAGGAGGAAAGCTCAGCTCGAGTGAGTTGTGGGTGAGTTGGCCTCTACGATGATGAAGAAGGGATGTTAATCCCTGTCATTCCCTCAGTTCGGCAGCGAATCCGGGATCAACCCTTGTCTATCGCCCTTCTAAGGCCAACCTGGGAGAGTCCATCGTCATTCTTCACGGTTAATCGCACCCCTCATTCCGGCCCTTCATTCAGGAGACCTGTCATCCTGTCATGACTAGTTTGGGCACCACCACAGCTCCTGTGATTTCCTCTCCTGCATATCCAGGGACAGAGACACGCCCACATCCCCATACCGCTGCAATGAATGGATAAAAGGTGACCGGGGTGCAGGCGCCCTTCTGCAATCACTTATATAGCCTGTGATGTGGCGTGAAAATGCCACCTTCGGCGCTAAACCGTTGGGGATGACAGAGGGGGAATTTTCGCCCTTCCAGAATAGGCTAATTACTCGTTTTCAATTATTTATTTGGATCTGAGGTCAGATAGAGTCGCCCAAATTTGCCGATAGACTCGCGATATAGGTAGAAGCGGAATAATGAGGGGATTAGCGTTGCAGTTCGTAAAAGTTTGTTTCTACTGGGGAAGGTGAAGAGAAGGGGGACAAATACTACCTTGAGGGAAGCGCTGGCAAGGAATGATTTGACCAGGGAAGGGGGGGGGAGAAGGTTCAAGTTTGCAGGTAGTATGTATGATGTCCTTTGACAAAGTGATGGCGAGGCCATCCTTCGCCTCGTTCCCATACAAAGCACACCTACCATTGTAATTACGGATGTCTTAGATCCAGGGAAGAGATTTGATTCCGGTCGCTGTCTGGGGAAGTCTATCTTCGCTCAAGGTGGGAGGTTGGGCACGATAAGACTTCGTGGTAGTGGGATGGGATGCAGATGGATCGCCCAACTGTAGGCGTCATTTGCTATATTTAACGCCATGGGAAAGTCAAAATACCCGCTTTGACTCGATATCTGGGGGAAATTGAGCTTCTCTTTGGAAGAGTTGACGCTTGAAGGGAGTCTGGGGATTGAAATCGGTTGGCTGGGCGTGGGAGGGCCAATGAAGAAAGAAGAAGCTCAAGCAAGGAGTGAGACACTAGAGCCAAAAATATAGTTCTGGGTGATGCTATGTAGGTATCTGTCTGTATCTATGCGTGTATAAGAGATTGGACGAGGTATTATTATGCAGAGTGCATCCAGGACAAGACAATGCCAATATTCCCAGCCACCAGCAAAAGCCCACTTTGATCCCAGAGAGGGGAAAACGAGATGTAACTAAGTGATATTGGCTCAACTGAATGGAGAATACTCCATGTTTCACACTGCAGCTGCGGCGGCGTTCCTGCAGCTTAATGGGCGAACCTGCCGCCTGTTTTTCTCCTTGTTATGCCTTCGCTCCCAGGATGAATAATCCGCAGAAATAAAGAATCAGAATAAGTTATGAGTCTTATGACAATCAAAGAGAGTTGCAGTCTGGCTTTGATTGCCATGAGATGAGGGCAGAATCCTCTCCAATTTAAGATTAACGTCTGGTGATCTGCACTGCCAGCCTCCCCAAGCCGGTATTCAACTCGGTAGAAACCGTGCGTTTTCTTGCTCCCCGCCAATTTTAATCTATAGAAGTTATTAGAATACAGGGAATGGAGTACCCGGGGTCCGGAAATCCGTCATGAAGTCGCGGGAGGATTAATATAGGTAATATAATAATCTTTCCCGGGCTCTCCGTAGCTCAGTTGCTAATGATGATGCTACTCGCATATGAAACTTCCATTCCGAGCCCTCGATCCAAATCTGCGACGGGAAGGAATCGAGTCATGGTTGTCTGCAAGGATACAACTCTGCGGCAGGGGGGAGGCGTCTATCTGTAGCAGATATGGGCGGAGGAATTCTCCTATTCGCTGGACAAGGGGTCATCGGACATTTCTCGATCCTCGCGGTCGAGAACGCAGTGGCTGTTAAGATCGAGAGAGCTCTCTCTTAGGACCTAGGGCGACATCAGCGGTCTAATATTGAAAATAAGAGTTACGTAGTGAGTCGTGGAAGATAAGAGAATAATAGGGGGAAGAGAGAAAAGCGAGAAACGCCATGGCTTGGATGGGCGAGGTCGACAATAAGAGGAACTGTGGTTGGGAAAATGGTTCCTGAAGATGGTGTGTTTGAGTTAAACCAGGATCCACACCAGGACTGACTTGGCATCACTCAAGAGTATACTGAGTCGGTACGTCGTATACCTACACCTAGGTACCTATGCAGGATTGCAATAATAATTCAAACTCTTATTATTCTGCCTGTATGGCAATGCAGAAATATGAGCTGGGATCGATGTGTATTATTCTTTTCTTTCGTCTTCTTTCCCGGATTGCTGCACTCACCCTGGAGAGTACGGTGGCTTCGAGAAACTTTGGAGGCTTCTTTTTTCCCGCGTTGTTACTCTACACACCCACCTATTACTCAATAATTTAATAAGAACCCCGAAAAATAGAGTGGACAATAAATCCACAATTATTAATCGTTGAGGCGATGGGGAAAAATCAAGAGTAGAGAGAGAAAAAAATAATAAAAGAAAAAAAAAATCGTTAGTGGGTTGCCAACACACCTTGTTGCACTACTTTTGCCTTGACCTTGACACCTGAATCAGGCATCGTCACTTCTCCTCCTCCCCATCCTTCTCCCCTCATCATTCAGTCAATCACAACGCCAGGATGATTATACCCACGCAATATTAATCGATCAAGCACTAGCCCTGCCTCCCACATAGCCTATAGCGTAGAGGTCCTAGTTCTCTTGGCGAATCTCCTCGGATCTAAATGCGATCCGGTTTGCCTGCTTGCCGCTTGAGGTTGGAGCTGCAGTCAAGCTGCTACCGCCAAAACCTAGTAGGTAGTAGGTCGCTGCACTGACCTCCCACCAACGACAGCTCACGTTGATACGTCGAATCAACTCTCTCTCAGTTACCTAGTAGTGGGTTGTTCCTACCTCGATAGTCCTAACTCCTGTCCCATGGCGCGCTCCCACCAGCCCCTCCCCTCCCGGAAGGACAACCGGATTAACGCACCCTCCATTCACTGTGACGATGCAGGGTTTTAGTCAGGAACCAGACCATGCAAGGGTGTTGCTGCACCTGAAGCACTGGTCCACTCCTTGTGCTGCATGAGTGCGCAGGCAAGGATGGCTAGCGAAGACGTAAGCCTGACCGTACTCGACTTTTTCGAGTCCCTCTGGTCGAGATAGCACACCAGCCTGATGAGCATTCCCACCCCTGATTCGATGCACGTGTTTGCGGGATTTGGCTCAGGAAATTCTCGACCTTTCTGAGGGAGTTACTTGCTTCAGTTAGATTTTATCGGAGTGGATCTCCCCTAAGCTCGGCGGTTGTTGTGATCTGATGGCATTCACCCATATTATTGTCCATATCGCTGGTGGCGTCCTGCAAAGACATCCTCCAGGGTCGGGTCCACTCAGGGAAAGCATGCCAGCCCGGGTGGGACAACCAATATATCCTTGGTGTATCCGGTATATTTGATGTCCTATTCACTTCCTTTTTCCTCTCTTGGGTCTTTCTTGCATCCCCTGGCATCAATTCCTCTCACGTTCGTTTGCCCTCTTCAGTCATTTTTCGGCCACTTTCATTATTTTTCCCCAGTTCCGTGCTCCATTTCCTTGTTTATCATTCACCTATTATTGCTACCCTCGTTGATTCCCGTCGACACTCCCCTCCACGCTCCTCGGGATAGTGGCCCTCCTATCCTACCGCTTTTTTTTTTTTTTTTCGGCGAATCCTGGTTTCTCCTATATTGATTTATTTCCTATATCTTCCTTGGGGCCATTAATTAAAAAAACCCGCAATCTTCTGTAGACGGAAGATGTATGACACAGCAACGCCGCTCGACCTCAATTACATGAACCAGCAACATCTGCCACACCGTTACGATTCAGAGGAGGAAGAAATTTCAGAGTCGGAGCTTGGAGGACAAGACCACGCTTTTTCGCCCCTCAACACATCCACGGTCACTGGAATCTTGTACTCGGATATGGATTTCGACATGAACGACCGAGACATGGACATATCTACCTTCCCCCGTTTACTCTCACCGTTCCCCTCTACGGGGAAGGCGTCACGGCCTGTGTCTATGGATACAGTCAAACGCAGTAGCGGCGCCACATTTGTGACGGATTCCTACATTTTCGACCGTGACGACGATGACATGATCATTGAACTGCCGTCCCCTAACTCAACGACACCTCTCCAATCGCCCATCTACCTGCAGCCGGCAGTATATGTGCCGTCTGAATCACTTTCATCACCTAGGAACATCTCATCGCGGTCTCCCTCTCCTTCGTCAGTCTATACCGACGATGAGAGCGATATATTCGTGGCCGAGCAGGTTACTTACGTTGAACCTATTGCTAGACCTAATCTAATTCTCATCAGCACTCCCACAGAGCAGTCATCCCCAGTGGAAGAACCGGTGTCTCCGGAATCGTCCAATGGATCGGTGTACTCGCTTGAACAGGCTGCGAAGTCTCAACCCCTGTTGAGTGAGACAAGCATGGATCGAGGCGGCTCTCGGTACCATGCCCGGCTCGCACGTGGCTCATTACATACGGATCTTGGTGCACTAGAGACGACCAGATATCACTCACAGCGGACGCAGATATCCGAACCTTACAGTGCCTCCGCCGCAGAGATGCGCCAGTCCATATCTCTGCGCTCTAACTCCATGTCATTCTCCCGCCCTCAGACGGCTTTTGCTGAAAGTAGCCCATCTCTCGTGACAACTCGATCGCGGCTACAGAGCGATCAATCCCGGCGCCCACCGTCAGTGCAGAGCACCGCAACCTTTTCACTTTTCCCGTCAGCCCAAAGCCGCACATACTACGCAGATGAGTCTCGCAGCAGGTCAATTTCCTGCTCGCACTCTGTTGCTAGCTCAGAGTACTCGTTATCCTCCCAAACGAGTCAGACTCCGTCTCGGACACCAAGCCCTACTCCATATTACTCACACGCTTTCAATCGGAGCCGCTCCAGCTCCATCTACGGCGCCTCTAGCACCTCTGCCTCTCATCCGAAACGCCCGCCCATGCCATATCGAGGCTCCGTGATAAAAGGGTCCAACACGCTCAATGGCTATTCTTCCAGCAGTCTGCGTTCTGAGATTGAACATCCTCAGCCGCCACCTGAACCGGATACTAAGCTCAAGAGCCGCCGAAAGAAGAGTCTGAGACACATCAGAACCAGCTACTCTAGTAAGGTGGAGAACCCCGAAGTATCGACGGCGAAAAGCCTCGTGGGATTCATGTTACGAGGGAAGCGAAAGTCGATAATCAAAACCTCTAATGCTTAATAAGATATCTCTACTCCGCGACGAACACGGAACGATTAACAATAATTCCCAGTACTCTTTATGAACCGTGTTAAATTTTTGTTTTTCATATTCGAAGTGTCAGTTCTTCTTCCCGTTGTTCCGCAAAGGTGCTATTGAATCGCTCATACTAGGTCTTGTTTTTTTTTCTACTTGTTATTTATTCCTTTCCCCTTTTGTTCCAAGTTCTTTGACCTCCTTTTTCAGAGTTTTCTTTAGCGTCTGGTTCAATGGTCCTGTGGGGCGGCTTTTTGCGTTTTTATTATTCCGACTCAATTGTATTGAGTGACCCTGTTTCGCGATCTGGGAGGGGTCATTGTGCCGGTTGTACTATATGTTTATTGGATAGTTTGATATTTTTCGATACCTGCTGGAGTGGGTATTCATGTTGCAACCTTTGAATAATGGAAACCATCATCAGTTCTCTTCCCCTATCTCGCGAAGCGCTCCGTGCCTTCCACCAGCTTCGAGAGCTCTGGTGCATCTCTTCGCTGTTTGAGATACAGTAAGACAGATTGCGACCCACCATCAGACCATCGGGGTTTTTATGAGAGGGGCGCCACAGGGCCCTGTTTGACTTTGTAACGAGCTTCCGATATTAGTTTCGCACCAAGTCCCAACTCCCAAGAAAAGCGGCTCTTGGGGGGCTTCCTACCGCAAATCGAACCACAAAGGTACTAGGGGCCAACCACGGTTCAGGGTGTGCAGGCAGGCTCCTTGATCGACAGATGAACCAGTGGTTTCCACAACTTATCTCTGCCTTTCCTCACGGGTTTGAGAATTTAGGTATTGTTGCTCCGGACCCGAGGAGTCGCCGCGAATACTTGACTCGTCTTATCTGCCTCTAAAAATTAACCTATCTTAGATAATGAGAACTCAGTTTACCAGTCTGACAGGGGCTGGCTAACTCACCCGGTGAGCCTGAAGGATGCAGCCTGAAACCAGGCATTTATTTTACACTGTCGGGCTTCGGAGTAGTTCATCCCAAAATAATCGGACAACACAGCGCCACCTGGTGAAACACGATAGGAAACAGCAAAGCGTTCAATCCTTGTAAGTCTCCTGCATCAGGAGGGGTTCCAGAGGAACCGCCCGGGTCAAGGGATGGTTCACACAGGACACTCCCTGCCCCCCCTGACCATTAAGACAAGACCCCAAGTTACGGTGCGATAGGTACTTCTTCCTCCCCGGATCTCAGATTATTATAACATAGCAAGTAAAATGCCGCGAACCATGTGCATAGAACCGGCGAACTGCAGGATCAGAGACAACCTGGAAAAGATGACGTGATCCATTGAGCGAGAGCGAGTCGGGAACTAGGCGCTAGCTAGCCTTGGGAACTGCCGAGGCCGTTAGGAACGAAGTACGAGGCACCGACCCATGGATCGCTTTGTTTATACTGACTGTGCACCGACAAACATTTGTTGATGTTGATTCTGTAGTGGTAGTTGTTTTGTCTACGTCAGATGTGCAAGGGTTAGTGTGTGATAAGACCGAGTCATGAGACTGGAGCAGTTTGTGGGCGATGGATGATATCGAAGAGAGGGGGCAAAGGAACCCAGTCCGCCATGGGAACGATTCTCGAAGGAATTGCGAATGTTTGAGCTTTGAAGTCGTATCTACTATCCACTCCACAGGATAAAAATAGAGTCGAACTCGAACTGGTTCTTCAGGGAAGGCTCCATCCCATGGCTTTAGTGTGTTCGGTACCATGGAGCGAACTCGAGCCAGAGTTAGATCTTCGAACTGGTGAAACAGGGGAAAATCTAAATGAAGATTGTGGATCTTATACTACCAGTATTCAGACTCAGTGGCTCTCGCTCTGCTGGTGTATATTCCTCATCATTTTCCTTTGTTTCCCGATTTACCGCGCTGTCACTCCAGACAATATGTAAGTTCCTTCTCCCCTCAGCCACCCACTCAGCAAGATGTCATCAAAGATTTTCAATATATGTGATTTTGTTTTTGTTTTTCATACTCGATACCCTTGCTGGACTGGAATGACCTCAAGTGTCCCAGCAACCTTGAGGTATACGCGGTGGGCAATTGCTTAACCTTGAGAAGTCGTAACCGCCCGAAGTTGTTCTCTACCTATGCCTCTCAGTCTTTAACTTCAAATGCCTGTCTACCATACGTCTACTTTGGATAATGGGTGAAATATAACAGAACACTTATCTGCCAGTTTGTCCTGAGGTTACCTTCTAGTTCTTCGTGCTCAAACCAACCCGAGTATACCTTTACGACGTGAACTTACTTGAAATTTATTCTACGGCCAAAGCACGTATGGTACACGGGGCTAATCTTCGGGGGGTTTTACTTGATGGTGAGTACACAAGGGTGTAGGAGAGTCTCCAACGTTAATCTAAGGGTGCAAGCAAGCTATTTTTGCTTGAGGATAAGCATTGCAAGTACTTCAGGGAGTCATCAATCCAACACCGAACTCGTCGTAGAAGCCCACTCTCACGGGCTCATCGCCCAAATCATTGGCGACAGGAAATTCTTTGACCCTCCATCCTTCCTAGAGGGGAACGAGTATCAAATGGAATTATTATTCACCTCCGGGGATATCAAGGCCAGCAACCTATCTACCGAGGTCTGTCGAGATAGACACAGTGGCATGTGTTAATTGTTCACTATAGTCACGGCGGACTGCATCTTGGTGTGTGGCCCAAAGCCCTTCCGATCCGTGAAGTACATATCTAAATAAATAAATAGGTGTTGATTAATAAAGGGTCTTTAAAATACTACTAACAGTGAGTGTCAAGCGAAATTGATTTCCCGTATATTGCAGGAGGCTCCTGCAAGCACAAGTGGAGAAGGAAGGGGAGATAAACTTATGAAGCCTGATAGGGTCTTATCCAACCTAATTCAACACTCATTCAACCTAGTCTTAAACTCATCTCATGCATTAAGGTTGTGGCCTTGCGTAGTTTCCACTTTGATAGGTAGGTACTTTGTCCGCCTCGGTTTGTTGATCTCATCAACAAAGGATTGGCAAATAATGCCAGGGATTCAGACTGTCCCAGAGAGCCCCTATAAAATGATAGATTGCACATGATAATAACCAACCAACAGATGGCAATATACCCATAATCTTAACTAAATCCCACCTTATGATAGCAGCCCTGAGATATGCAGCTCTCATTTATACCCGTCAAGGAGTTAGTGAAGGTATAGAGGCTCCTGCTCTGACCGTGCCTATCACATGCTTAATACTGATAAAGGTCTTTAATATGGACTTCAGCGAGAGTGATAAATTTGTATGTGCATGCGTTCCCTATAAAAAGAACAATATCTCATTCAGTCACTTCTGAGTTTCATGCTCTTCTTTAGTAAGTTCCAGCTATATACCTACCTTTTATCTTGCTTTATGTGCTTATCATTACTCTAGCTAGCTTTGGCGGGGCCAGAGCTGCGGACGGACTGGAATTTAATCTGTTATATAAATGATTATTTAAGAAGACTATTAATATTAATTATGGTGACTTCAAGATAATCTCTGTGTATAACTATTTAGGAATCCCATTTACTGCATTACTGCCTGTGTAATTTCTGTCACCAAGTGATCCCACTCCCTGGAATATAATGCCTAATGCAATTATATTCAAGGCAGCATGTATCTAATCAGTTCCTGGTCAGCATTATTCTAATGTGCTGAGCCTAACTTAGGCGAAACGAAGGCTAATATTTAAAATTTTAGACAATTTCTTCGCTGACGTCTTGAACTGAGATCATCTGATGGAGAGTGAAGATTGTTTTTACTTGAATGTCTTTGCACCAGTGAAGTTATCTGAGAATGGGAACCTGCCTGTGATGTTTTAGATCTACAGTGGTAATCTACAGTTGGGGTCAGCGACTCCGCAGTATAATGCATCCACCCTGGCAGGGAATGAGGATATGATTATAATAATCCTAAATTATAGGATAAATGGCATATCTATATTCAGCTAATTATTGGCAGAGCTTAGAACCTCAGCTAACCTGGGTATTCTAGTATTTGGATTCCCTAATGCACCAGGGTTGAACTCTAGCGAGGAAAACCCAGGGTTCCTCGACCAGAGGAAAAAGCCTTATCGTGGACGGTTGACAACATCGCAGCATTTGGAGGCGATCCATCTCAGATTACGATTTTCGGTCAATCTGCAGGTGGATATTCCGTGAAACAACTTGTACTATTTTAGAGCTGTTTTCCCAAATACTCAGCACTTTGAGGGTGCGGGAGCATATCACACCTCCAAAATCCCTGAGATCTTTGGGAACTATCCCAGACAAGGGAAGACAAACCAAGAGATTAAACTTTCAACGTGCATGATGATAGCGTGGGCATCCTTTGTGAAAAATCCTTTTTCTGGACCAGGCTGGACGAAATACTCATCTCTCACGCCTATTTTGGAGGAACTTGAAGGAAGCTTGAATCTAAATGGAGGGGCACCAATTCTGTTATCACTTGTTAATGTATCTTGCGCAGTTGTTATCCTAATTCTCCAAGTTATTGAATATTTATAAGTGGATTAAGTGGTTTCCTGGCAAATAGTAAGATGTGTCCACAAAAAGATCTCTTTCAATACGCTTTTGAAATTTAAAAATCCAGAAAAAAGCTGATATCAGTGGTAACAATTGTTGTGTGTGTCTTGTTGTGATAAGTAGTGAATACAGTCTCTTCTTTTAAACAGTAAGTAGTTTGTAGTCATTAATTCTATCTTCACTGGGGTCATGAATATACAGGACTAATGACCCACACCTCCCACTTTGAAATATAAAGAGAGAGCTCTAAAAATTACAAAGTATAAATGATCAAAGAGCTCTCCCATAAGATGGGTCATGTAGGTTTGCTGAATATGATAACATAATATTCTATCTCCCTTATGAAGCATTAATGTCCAGGGGGGGCAAAATAGAAGGTTGGTAAGCCTGAGCAATGATGAATGTAGCGCGAACGTTTTAAACACTAGCATTGACTTGGTTTGGGTAGCCTGGGCGCCATTCTCTATCAATATATATGAATGTCTGCAACATATTCATTGCTACATATTATTTATAGGTCCACACCTGGTAAGATAAGTCTATATAATCTCGAGGAATAGGAAAAGCCTCTCGGATTACAAACTGTGCTAAGGAAGCTCGGTAGCCGAGAGGCTACGTTGCAGATTATTTGTTTCGCGCTCAATAGGAGTAGTGTCTTCTCCTCTCTGCGATTGCAATAATCAGTATCTCAGCGATTTTGCCTTCTAAATCCGTAGGGACACTAACGCTCGCAAATTTACTCCAGGCTCGAATTTTTGGTCCATATGCAACCAATACCCAGGGAACTGCTGTCAATAAGATACCCTATGCAAGGTTAGTCAAGGGACACGATTAAGTAAAGATGTACGTACGATGCCACCCAGAAGACTTGAAGCCGGGGCGTAACCAAGATCGGTGAACATAGTATTGGTAACAAGGGGGAAAACGCCACCAAGAACGTTGCGGCCTGTGCACATGGTATCAGCCGCCTGTAATTGACTTGTTACGTATGAGGCACAGTGCAAAGAGAGAAGTTTACAAAAGGATTGAGCGGCAATCGCTGAGCTTGCAAACTCATTGTAAGCGTCGGCCAGGAAATTGAATGTTGCCAAATAGATTGAGAAGATCCCAATTATTGAACATCCCACACCGAGGGTTGGCAGAATCCAAGGAATCGATTGTCGTGCTGTCCATCCAAACCAGAAAAGCCCAACTGGGAGCAGTATCGACTCAACACACGCGAAGTAAAGCCGTGCTTCCGGAGCAGTGCCAAGCTTATGATACTTGATCGCAAGCTTCTCTTGGTAGATGCTAAGTACAGTAGCTAGAATCGAGCTAACCGCAATGACTGGAAGATCGTCAACACTATTTTGAGGGAGTAATGTCGGGGGAAGAAGGATTGAGGTACCCGTGAAAACCGCGCCGGTTTGCTCGAGGGAGAAGTGGTAGGTCGTGGAAAACACCAGCGGGATGGAGCCAAAATTCAAGTAAAGTACAGCCCAGCTGAAAGCTACCCAGAGAGAGAAAGAAAACACCACTGGTTCAGTGAATAGGAAATCTAACCAGTATTAGCCGCTTCCTCTGACAAAACTAGAGGGATATTGGGTGAGCTCTCGGTATGGCGTACAAAACGGCCGTGAACACGACAGAATCAACTTGGCGGATAGTGACATTGGTGTGCCTTTGGTCTCACATCGGTATCGGATTCGCACAAGCTGATGCTCGGTACCGACAAACACGCCGAAAAACCCGGCCTGTTCCATTTTGTCAAAGTAGGCGTTAAGGGCGTCTGCCTTCTGGGCGAGCAAGACAGCATGTCGGGTCTCCGTCATAAAGAAATAGAGCAGGACTACAAAAATGGCGCTTGCAATGCCCTGTGAATAGTAGATCCACCTCCATGCTGTCCTAGACGCGATAACGCTGCCGATTAACGGGCCGATACCAGTGCCGAAAAGGGTCGCCCCGGAAAAGAGAGCCATCGGGGTATTCCTGTCCTCTGCCTGATAGATATCGCTGATAACACCCCCTACAATTGAAGAAAATGAAGCTAAGGGAGCAAACGGATTAGTATTCTTTATCCAGGGTTCTCTCATATCCGATTCAGGAAGGACGCACACCCTGCGATACCGAGAAACAGCCGTCCAACTAGTAAACCGGACAGCGAATTCGCAGCTCCACATCCGGCCAGGCAAACTGATGCGACCCTAGATTCAGCATTCTTGATCTCGAAATGGATGAGACATCTCTTTAAAGAGCATAATTTGTCTTACCAGTAAAAAGTACCCCGCTGGCCAAGAATATGGGTCTTCGCCCCCATGATTCAGAAAATGGTGCCAGAATCATTGGGGTAAAGGCAAAGCCCAAAGTAAATAAAGTTGTTGTTAGGTTGTAAGGGACTCTGCTCACACCCCAATCTTCCTGGAGTTGAGTAAAGGCTGGTGCAGACTCACCAGCCGCGTAGGCAGCCATAGCAGTTACGCTACAGGCAATCACCGTGGTGGTTGTCTTGCGATTAGGCGACCATAGATAGGGGGAGGTATATCTCCCAACATCTGGAATTGACACTTCCGATCTACTCCTGTGTGATTGCTTTTCCATACATCTTTCTGGGATCTGAATGGTACAATGGAGACTCGGATGAATGTACTTAATCGGGCTGTTTTTATCGCAGGGCGTGACTTGCTCTAGTAGAGGCTCGAGGCGTTCAGAAGGCGACCCCTGGTCGGCAGGGCAGTGGTTGGGTTTTTCTCTCATGGCGAAGTTCAAACTCCTGTCTCTCAGGAGGAACTACACTTCTGAAGGCGCGAAACACCCTGAAAATAAATGGGGAGAGAGATCAAGATGTAGGAGCATACGAAGAGAGTATATATGAGCAAAGGGAACACAACCTCATGAAAAACGATGATCATCAGAAAAGTCAAAGTTGAGACCGTGAGGCAGCAAACAGGATAATAAACGAATGTTGAGTCTGCTCTGCTTCGGACTGAGGAGCTGCCTCTCTACTGGTTCGATTGATTAATCTTGGAGATCTTAGCACTTCCATAGCAGATGCATTTCGGAGAAGGACCTTCCCTCCCCGCGAGCTTCCAGCACTTCCCATGGACTGCGGGCCGCTCTCCGTCTTCCCAAGAATCCCAATCGTGCTAGTTTCTTTCCTTCTTTCATTTTTTTTTATTTTTTTTTTATAAAAAAGAGCAGCCAATACTGAGCGAAAGCAGTTCTGGGATATTAGTTGTCGGAAGGGCCGCGCGCGGGCACGGGAACGTATGATCAGACCTTAGCTACATCAGCGAAATCGCCACCACAAAACTGACCTTTATACGGCCATTTTTAGGTCGAAATTAGTCATTGTAAAAGTATACAAATATCGTCATTTTAGTACTTGATTGGGAATTCAGACTTTGTTCCTTCTGTTATTCTGCACCATACATTTTACTAGGCGATACGAACGCTGGTTGTTGACGAAATTAGTTATATGGTGTTCGGTTTTTCGCTCTCCATACATATTGAATTCACCAGGAACGGAATCTAAGATATAGATATGTATGACTGACTATTCTATACAGAGACGACGAGGGTCTAACTGGCTTAGCCAAGAATGGGCGAGTCTCTTGATAAGCCTCTGTCGATAGTCTCCAATAAGAGTTGTCTTTTTGATCCCGACGGAAAAATTCTTCAGATGTTCTCTTTGTGCAGAGAACGGCCGGCCAGATTATCGTTCTCCAATAAGTCTCCCTTTTTGATCGCTTCAGGATCCAGAGCCCTCTCATTGCGAGCTTCAAACACCTCCTCGATGGTCTCCAGAGTTTTTCCGTAGGTCTCGGGGAAAAAGAGGTAGAAGAGCACAATCTCCACAAGCAACCACGCCACGTAGACTAAATAGTACTTCCACCCCAGGTTATCCATGCCAATTGGGTTGACAAACTGATTGAAGAAGAGTGCCGCTTTGTTCGTAAAGATCATGATACTCATACCCGTGGATCGGAGGCGGAATGGCAGAATCTCCGAGGGGTATAAAAACAACGTTGGGTTCAGCGCAAAGTTGAAAGCGGTGTAGTAAATGAAAATGAATCCCAAAGCTGCTTTCCCGGCTGCAGCAAGATGCAGCTCGTTGTAGACTGCAATGCCGATAGTAAGAGCACTAAAGCTGACCCACATGGCGACGCTACCACCGACAAAGAGCCACCGGCGACCAACCCTGGCCGCCGTCACAGCGGCTAGAATAGAAGTAGCATAATTGGTGCAAGTGATGGCGCCGTTGATTTTCAACTGCTCTCGTGATTCGACGATTCCGATGGTCTGTAGAATCTTTGCCAAGTAATATGAAACTAGCCCGTTGCCAGACCATTGCCCTGCAACCGCTAGGATGATGAGGATCAGAAGTCGGTGGCGGTTTCCTGGAGAAGTAACGAAAAGCTTCAATCCAGTCCCTTCAAGTTCCCTTTCGGAACCGAAGGCCTGACGAATCTCGTAAAATTCCGCGGTGGCCAGCTCATCCTCGGGACCCTCAGTGCCATGATATTGAATAAGAATATCCAAGGCCTCCTGCTCACGGCCCTTGTACAAAAGCCAACGCGGCGATTCCGGGAGGACCCAGATAAACGCCACTTGGAATAGTGCAGGGAATGCCTGCAAAACGGTGGGAATTCGCCACGACCATGTACTGTCCATGTGAAATGTGCCATAGACGATCCAAGCGCAGACCAATGACCCCAGGTAAAGGGTGGTGTTGTAGAGGGCTGTGAAAAAGACGCGATGGCTCGGATGGGCCAACTCCGTAATGAGGACTGGCCCGGCTGTCAATGCTAACGTAATTCCAAAGCCAACGATAGCTCGTGACACAATGAAGGGAGCGAGACTGTTGGAGGCCGTCTGGATGGCCACGCCAATGATCATGATTACACTTCCCACGAAGATGGAGCACCGGCGACCATATCGATCGGCAATATGGGCAGAAATCGGGGTGGACAGAATAGCCCCTAGCGGATAGGATGCGGATATGATGCCCAGTACGGCACCTTTGGGGTAGTTGAAAAAATCTTCCCAGTTCGGAACTAGACGACAAAACAGAAGTTAGTGGTGCCAGGCTTTGTGTTCAAACCTGCGCCAATAACGCAGGCGGGATGTGTCCAGACATACCGGCTTGCAGGCCGTTGAGCAATGAGCTGTCATATCCATTGGTGACACACACCATCAAACAGGCAGGGATGAGAGTGCAGTATAAGCGGACGAGGGCCGGGTGCAGTTGCCAACCCTGTCCCTTGCGTGCTCCCAGGATCTCAACGACAGATCGAGTCGGTCGAGTGCCGGCTAAGGGGCTCATGTTGCGGCACGGGGGATCGCAGACCACGAAGGAAAAAGGTAGGAAGTCGAGTCGAGAGAAGGTGTATTCAACCAAACTGAGAGATTGCTCCTGCGCGTCTGTAGCATCCGGGCCAGGACAACGTGAAATTTAAATACTCCGCACATCCGCAGAACAAGCGGATTATGGGGATGAACTATCCCGGAGAAAGTTCTGGGGTAGGGTTAGATGCGAAACCACCAAGCCGAAAACTGAACTTAGAACCTGGTGACCCAGTGGTCCAGCCCTACTACTGGCAATTTGGCCCATTACCATATGTGCCATTTCCAGGTTAGCGGCGCGGAGATACGGACTTGGCCCCGGTTCTCGCGTGGTAGGAGGTGGCGGATCCTGGCAGCCCGCCGCGGAGTCGAGTCCGCGCGGGCGGGGCTTAGTATATACACCAGGCCAGAAGTCGGAGGACGATGGGTTCTGCTGTGACGCATTCTAACCTTCACATGGGGATATTCTATCACGAGGCCAGAAAGGACACATTTAAAGGTGTGGCGGCCAACACCTTTCCTCTATTCGGCACTATTTCCATGCTCTACCCTGCTCTTGTTCGGCTTCTTACACTCTTTTCAAGATGACCACAGACACTAGTGACGCTGTCGCAGGCATGACCGCCACCGAGTATGCGAACCAGATCCTCGCCCAGTTGACGCTGGAAGAGAAGGTTAAACTCCTCGCTGGTGCTGACATGTGGCGTACCAATGCGATTTCCCGTGTTGGGGTGTCGCAAATGAAGTTCTCAGACGGACCCGTCGGTGTACGCGGCGGCCAATTCACCGATGGGGTAACGGCTGCATCGTTACCATCCGGGTATGGATGACTAGAAAGGTCCCATCGATCGAATATGTTGGCTGACTGGTCTTTATCAGAGTCTCGCTAGCAAGCACATGGGATTTCAAGATGATTGACGAGATTAGCACCATTTTGGTTGCCGAATGCCGCAGCAAGGGCATCGATGTCTTGCTTGGCCCAACAGGTATGGCCATGTGCCTTCTCTAGTAACCAGAGTAGATGGCTAACCATATCGCTCTCTCGTCTGCAGTGTGTATCCCGCGAACGCCTCTCGGTGGTCGGAACTTTGAAGCATATAGTGAAGACCCATTCCTGAGTGGCAAGCTCGCCGCTAGATACATCGACAAAATACAATCTGCAGGCATCGGTACCTGTATCAAACATTTCGCGGCCAACGATCAAGAAACTCGCCGCTTTTTCGTTGATGCTGCAATCTCGGAGCGAGCGCTTCGGGAGATCCACGCCCAGCCCTTTGAGATCGCCATGCGGGAAAGCAACCCGTGGTCCCTGATGACCGCCTATAACAAGGTAAACGGGACATACTGTTCCGCAAACACAAACCTACTCCACGATATCCTGCGAAAGGAATGGGGTTGGGAAGGTATTGCAATGAGTGACTGGTTCGGAACCAACACGGTGGTTCCCTCCGTCAACGCTGGGTATGTTTCGTCGTTAATTCCCTACCCCCAACAACATCTTCCTTACCTATGTTATCTCGATTTCCTACCCTCTGGCCCACCATAACAATGTAAAATCGCGATACTGATATGAATTGCCGACGCTAGTTTGGATCTTGAGATGCCAGGTCCAGTACGCAGACGAGGAGAGCATTTAATTGAAGCTCACCGACAAGGACTGATTGAGGAGTCATATATCGACGCATGTGCAAGTCGAGTCCTTCAATTATTACACAAGACGGGGAAAAGCGCGGACCCCGCTTGGAAAGAGCCTGAAGAAACGGCAGTTGACCTTCCCGAGCATAGGGAAATCATGCGTCGCTGCGCTGCAGAGGGTTCGTCACCCCTCTCCCCTCCCCCCTAAGACATCGTGCAAGCTCACGCTAAACCCTCATAGGGATTGTGCTTCTGAAAAATGAATCGAATACCCTCCCTCTAAAACCATGCAAGGGAATGCGGATCGCTGTTATCGGGCCAAATGCTGGACGTGCCGTACAGAGCGGAGGCGGAAGCTCAGATCTTGCGCCGCATTATCAAACGGTGCCCTATGATGCCATCAAGAAAACTATCGAGGAGTTCGGTCTCAATATAGAGGTCGATCATGCCCCAGGCATGCAAGCGCACAGATATATTCCTCTGATGAAGCCGTCCGTCATGGAAAACCCCGTCACCGGCGAGTCTGGATGGTCACTTTCCTTCTGGACAAACCAGCAGCATGACGGAGAGCCCGTCCACTTAGAGCACAGGAAAAGCTCCATTCTTGTTTGTTACGATACCCTTCCGGATTGTTTAATGACGGGTGAGAGGTATTCATACCGTGGCCGCACTATCCTGACTCCCAAGACGACAGGGAACCATTGGTTCTCCCTATCGTCTTGCGGGCCTGGCAAGCTTTTGCTAGATGGAAAATTGATTCTTGACATCGAACGACGCTGGTGGTCTCCTAAGTCGCCCCTCTTTATGAGCTATGGCTCACCAGAAGAGCGTGTTCAGGTCTATCTTCAAGCAGGGAACCGCTACGAATTAGTGTTGGAGTCAGTGAGCCGGGAGCCAGAGCCTTACGAGTTTTCATATACCGGTGATCTGCTACGAGAAGAGATCCAGGATGGTGGACGAGTTGGCTTTATGGAAGAAAACACCAAGGATCTCATGCGGGAGGCTATTGACCTGGCGGCCAACAGCGATGTAGTTATTCTGGTGGTTGGTAAAGATCGCGAATGGGAGTCGGAGACCAGTGATATGGTTTCCATGAACCTTCCCAAGGAGACTGATGACTTGATATCCAAGGTCTCACAAGCTAACGTGAATACCATTCTCGTCAATCAGACTGGCTCTCCGATTGCAATGCCTTGGTTGGATCAGGTTCGGGCCGTGGTTCAGGTTAGTTTCTCCCGCTGTCTATCTTTGGAGGCTCTCAACCAGCTAAATAATCCTTCCAGGCCTGGTATCAAGGACAAGAGCACGCCAATGCCATGACCGATGTGCTCTTCGGCCGCACAAACCCCTGTGGCAAACTGCCCATTACGTTCCCACGGATCTACGAGCAGAACCCGTCATATCTCGACTACCCAGGTCACAACGACCGTGTTGTGTATGGCGAGGGAGTCTTCGCCGGGTATCGGTGGTATGATCGATTGCAAATCGAACCTCTATTTCCCTTCGGATTTGGCCTATCATACAGTACATTTGAGTATTCGAACGCCCGGTTAAGCTGCACAGAGTTACGCTTTTCCGAGGATGGCTCCGGGAAAATCGAAGTGCAGGTCGATGTGACAAACACTGGAACTGTAGCAGGAAAGGAAGTCGTCCAGTTTTACGTTTCGCCCAAGACGATCCCGCGTCTCAGCCGCCCCATTCGCGAGCTTAAAGGCTGGGAAAAGGTTATGGTGGAGCCGGGACAAACGGTGACAGCCTCGACAAGTATCGATTGGGTCAGTATCGCTTATTGGGATGACAAGCGACACAAGTGGGTTGTTGAGGGAGGCGCCTCGTTTGAGGTCATTGCCGCCCAGCACTCTCGGGACCTGGGGATGGCGGCCACATTTGTCGTTGAAACTCCGGCTGCGGACCTGAAGGCGCCCCAATTCACTGTGTTGGCACCATGACCATCAATACGACTCACGAGGCAGCGATCATGAGATAAATCGCGGTGCGAAGAACAAACCTACCTGAAATAGAATATATGAAACTGAAGTTAGACGTATAGCAAAAGAAACGCAAGACGTGCTATCGCCACTGTCGTCTAGGGCTTGCTTCATCTACCATCATAGGCCTTGTATACTGGTGTATAGGCACTGCTAAAACGCGACTGGATAAACGGAATTATCAACGTAGTATCTCATCTAATTTTCTCAAAATCTTCATATCTTCGGATACCGTTGGGCCTAAATGACTTGCTTCCCTCTCGATGCGGTCTTGGATCAAATAGCTGATTTCCCAGTCCACCGGGAGGAGCCACTTCAAATCCGGCCTCTTACACACCAATCTCAGCAAGATCGCGCCAGCAAAAAAACTAGGATGCGTATTAGCTGTAGCCCAAATAAATAATTTTTTCTTTTCTTGTCTTTTTTTTTCGCTGATTCAAATAGGATACGGTGTCACAGTAAAATAGAAAGGCCCAGCGTGTGGTTATTTAGCACGGCATGGCAATCTGATCAGTTCTGGTGTCGTGTACGCTAGACAAGACAAGAGTAAGACAAACGGAGGATGCGGGTGGAGAAAACCAACCATCTGCAAGGATTCAGTGGCATTTGGATAGATCGCAGACCGTCCCTCAGAAGACCTTGATGAAGAGGAGCTTGGAGAACTGCTGAGAGACACTGTTTGGCGCCCTCACGGTCTCTTTCCGATAAGTGGTCCTGCGGTCCCGAGTTCAGCAAGCGATAGAGAAAGGGCCTGAGTATAATTGACTTCGCCGCACAGTAGCGGGCCTTTAGAAACCCTAAAGTCTTTTCATAAGACGAAGCTGCGCGACGGGTGGTTAAATCCTCATTCTGCCATGGAGACATTCCGTCGAGTCTTGAAAAGGCTAGTTCTTGAGGTAGGTGATTTCTCCAGCTTTCCAGTTGGTGGTCTAGCTCTTCAACTATTGATAATGAAGGGGAAAAGCCGGTTGAAAGATTTGAAGATGCAGCCAGTCCGGATATAAAATCATCATTAATCCTTTCATGCCGGATTTGCGGATCCTCTATTTGTCATGAACATCAGCCGGTCATCGTTCAATAAAAATCTTGTCTTCAGTGTTGGCTACCGTGGTTGTATATATTTGAATGGATTCGATTGAGCAGCTTCCGCAGCGCGAGATGAGCAAGAAAGCTCATTCGGCGCTCCTTCCCACTTTCACCCACATCGTAACCGTCACTGAAAGGAAATGGCAACAGATCTTCGTAGCGGCTGATGCCGCTTGGAGGAAACTCAAATTCTGCGAGGAGTTGACTAAGACGGCATGGAAGTATTTCGTGACAAATAAAGATGGGTAGAATATAGTTACCTTTCATGAAAATATGCCACCCAGTAAATCTGAATCTCACTTGGCTTGGGGTGCGACGTGCTAAATGGGCGAAGGAGTCAATGAGAATGAAACCCTGACACGAAAGAAAAGCTTTTCAATGCATAGCAAAATTCACCTAATCAGAGTCATAATTACTGTGCAGGCCTTATGTACTGCCTGCCAATGCTGCAGTACGTTCACTTTCTGGGAGTAATAAAGCCTATCAAAGAATCAGTCGCACTTCTCATTACGAGAGTACCAGGTGCATGGTTCTCATACCCTACCAAGAGAAGCGCTTGAGCGGATCGCCAAGAAATCTCGTTATTGGATTGAATGAGGGAGCATATATTAGAGAGCTGCGAGTTTGACTCCTCTGGGTCCAGGAAAAGATGTGATTCGTCCAAGGAATCCCGTGGGAAGGGAGATTCTCCTTGGTCTGCTAGCGTAGTTGCACCAAGCAGGAGGACCAAGGAAACAATATCTCTATTCACCTCCGCATCCAATGAGCCAGCGATAACTGGCGCAAGTATATTCCCGGTAAACTCTGCTTCTGAGAGAATGGGAGAATAAACGGGAAAATTGGTGAAATACGCTTGCGTAAGGCATTTGACTTGGGAAAGGGTTAAGCTGCTTAAAATGTTATCTCGTACAGGTATACTTTCTCTGAAAACCGGACGATTATTGATGATTCGCTCATTGTGTCGAATAACCTCGCCTCGCAAGCCGTACACACTGTCCATAATTGGAAGGCTGGCTTGAAGGCAAGGCCATAGAAGGATGTTTTGTGGCGCCGTACTATGAGTCACTGAAGGGGACGATAAGGGATGGTTGCTTTGTTTTTGTGACAACCGAGCAAAGCCTGCTATGGGACCACTCTTGGATGCCGGCAATGTGCTTCTCGGAGACTCTGGTACCTTTGACATTTGTGTGCATCCATCAAATGGTTCCGGACAAGTATCTCTGCTGTTGATAAGAATCTTTGATATGTTATCCACCCTGGATTCAAGACGTTGCAGTGAGGTCAAAATCTGGACCAAGACGGGGTCTTTCCTGGAGAGCAAGTTTAGTTTAAGTGTATTCAAAATCATTAAGAGCACACACAGACCTTGCGGATGTTTCCCTATAATGACATGAGAGACGAAGCCGAGCGCATCGCTCACACTGTGGCTGTGCTTCATCACATTTCACCTTTCGTTGTCGACAAGCATCACATGCCTTTTAAGAAGTCTTGGATGTTAGAATATAATACTATTAAGATAGGTTCTAAGAGTACTGTACATTGAGTGCTAGCCGCCTTGTTACGACCGCTCCATCTGGTTGGCTATGGTTGCCGCGATGGTCTGTATTTCCTGTGGACATAGTGTTGGAATCGCGAAATCTAATGAAGAATAGAAGACATTCAGAGTCAAGTGATGGCTTGTATTCACATAGCCGAAGTTTGTTGACGATCGGAGAGGACTAACAATAGTCCATTATCACGTGATTTATCCGTAAACATTACATTATAGCTAATTTAGGCAGGCGGTATTTAACGGCAGGTCCAATTGTGGCCTGTAATGCTTATACTGAGGCTATGTATTGTGGCGGTAACAGGACGCCACTTGGCCGGCACTCTTAAAACAGCAAGGAGAATCAAGTTCAGCCTCCTGACTAATTATAGTGATTTATTTTCTCATACAATCAATAATATACACCTGGTATTATGTGGGGATTCTGGAACTAGCTGTGGCGTGAAGGATAGACAGTGCCCTGGCTAACCCACCCTGATCACCCAGCGGCGAGAGTTCAGGGCGGCACTGCTCACCTGATTGAGAAGGGCAATGGATTTGGCGTCTGTAGTTTTCTGCAAGGTAGGTACTTTTTAGAGAGTCTAGACCCGGTACTTCCTGTTTCTCAAGTTTTCTTCACTAATTGTGATGTCTGGCGTGACTGCACTACTTGTGGATTCATGAATGTCACCCACATTTCTCCTGCTTGCAAACCAGACTCTAGACCTTATATTGAGTATTGGAATCTTTTCTTTACCTACTAGACGTTTATTGGTTTATTACTTCAGCATAATATACTCAGGTAGAATCATGGAGGTAAATAAAGGCATTCCCAAGATTGAAGTAAAGTCGGCCTCAGGCCGTAAAACATCCCCCTCTATCAACACCCCTCAATACCCTCATTTATCCTCATAGCATCTAAGCCTCTCACTCTGTCTCAAAAAGAAAAGAATATCAACTCATGGAGAGGAACATGTATGATCGTGTCAGTATAAGTAGCCATATACTGTTGCACCAGAGAAAATACATCATCATGGGCTACAATAGTTAAATCGCCTGTGCTTTTGCACGTGAGAACAACTTCAAATCTTTCAGTAAAACACCCTGATGAAGATTAACCCACTTAGTCTCCATCTATTTCATACGTAGGAACATATTGAAAAGACGTCGAGTCGATTGTAGACGTGTCCACAAGCAAGAATGGGCATTAGTTAATACGCGACACTTAGGTAAAATTCTTTATCATTTAGAGTCTCTTCCAGAGCTAGGGTAATGAGTAACGAATCGCAATAAGAGCTTCGAGTTTCGCACTGAGTGTTGCCGATCCTGTCTGGTTGGGATACATTGCCTTCCAGGGAGGATCAACATAAGGAATGCACATGTCTCTTGTACTCTACTCGTAGGAAATAGGGAGCTAATGTTAACGAAGCGGATGATATTCCATTTCCTACTTTGGAGATGATACTTCGTTCGCATCTCCTTTCCCTCCTATAAGAAAGAGAAAGAAGATGGCTAAGAATTCCCTTCAAAGTCGCTTGAAAAGACGTCCAAGATCGCTGGGCAAACTTTTCCAAGTAGCAATTCAGGAGCCTTCTTCGGTGTAGCTAAGCGAAAGCTTCCCGGTCGTCGTTTTACGTATATTTCTCTCCATTCCGATTTATAACCAAAGCGTTCTAAGTATGGCGCCAGAGAGCCTCTTGGGCTGTTCTCGCAAACATGACGTCCGCTTGTGCTGTTGAAGAGAGAAAAAAATCATTATTAAAGCTCTAAAGAATTATCGAATCACACTAAATAGTTATGTGTACATTCAAGAGACGTATACGCAGATTGAGGGATAAGTGTTCAAATTATAGCGGTCCGCTCTTCATTCACTGGATGCTGGTTGGAACTATACAGTCCACTGGGTTGAAGATGACGGACCATGGGACTCTCTCGAATAGTCGAAGAACGCCGGTCGCTCCATCAGGTATAGAAATCTGAATTAAATTAAAATCATCCCTTCGCATTCTTCTGTTGCTGTTTCCTGCATTTGAATCACGGTCAATTATCATCCGCTATCTCCATCTTATTTGGTGCAATGACATCTCATTCCAAGTGAGAACGCCATCCCCTTTAGAAAGGATTCTCCAGTATAAATAGAAAATCCACCAAGATCAGTTCCTTAAATTTTGTTCCTTCATTGCTGTGACGAACCCTTCAGGATGTAAATCGCCCGATGTATTTCGACTCCCCAAGCACGAGCGACGATCAGATGACCACGACAGGAAACGAGACGTGTAAATCATCTCCTCTAGTCGAGGACACAGAACTTTTCTTCTTCTCCTTCATTTAACCTGGTGAAAAAAAAAAAAGATCCCACGCTATTAATATCTCACACCCACCACCCATCTATCTTAACCTATTTCTCAAAGACGCAATAAACCAGCTCGATATTTCCTCCCCCACTCCGCCCGCCCGCCCTTTTCATATTTTCATACCCCTCACAATGGACCCAAAGACAAGAAGACTCGACCTCCTCATCGAAAAACAAAAACTCGAGATCACAAAACACGAGCTCTCGAAGGATCTCACCTCAAGCGAGATCCAGCGGAAAGAACTCGAAATAGGACTAAAGGAGAAAAAGCTCGAGCTTCTGGAACTTGGAAACGAGGTACGTCCCCAACCAGGCCCCCCTCTCCCTCCCTCTGTCTCTCTCTCCGCCACCCCCACCCGTCAATGAGCAAGAGCTAAATAGGAGAAAAAATAAAAATCTTCCCAAAACAGAATTCGGACGAGTTGATCGAGCTGAACAAACAAGAAATAGAACTGGATAAACAAGAGCTGCAGCTACTAAAGGAGGAGGTTTCCTTGCATGATCGGAGCCTGGGAACTAGGAATGCGGAGCTGGATATTTTGCTGAGGGAGAGGAGGACTTTGGCGGAGAAAGGATCGGAGTGAGCACCCGTTTTATTTTGGAATGTGAGATCGAGAATTGGAACTGGGGGGCTGAAAGCCGCAGTGCTTTATCCAATGGCTTAGACCGAACCTATATATATAAAATCAAACTAGCTGAGGCTTGAGGGGAGGAAAAGTTCGAAAGCGATTACGTCGTTTTAAGGGTTGGTTGGAGAAGGTTCAAAAGACGTTGTCATTTACAAAAATGTGGATTTTTTTTTTCCATCTCACTCGAGTGACATCTGATTACCTCAACACACTCTCCAACCTTCGAGTATCGATCGAGATATGTGCAAGAAATGCAGCAGGAAACAGGGAAATGAAGAAAGCATTCTGTAAAACTACGTTCGAAACGACCTATACCTTAATATCTATACCGGGTAAGGCGGACCACCTATTTACGGGCCTCAAGGCTTGCTTTGATAGCTGGCGACACTGTTAGTATCGTTCAACCCAAAAGAAAATCGGCAGACTCACCATCACATGAGGTCTTCGCGTCTCCGAACAGCATCCTCGTTCCGGGCATGTAGAACATCGGGTTCGGCACATCAGCTGAAATCATAACATTATTAGCAAGCCGTCCCGGTTGAAAAGATTGGGGAAGTAAACTCACCGTATCCACTCGACATGCCGCGCTTCATGACAATAACTTCCTTACTCTTCCATGCTTGCAGGACAGGCATACCGGAGATAGGCGAGTCTGGTTCCAGGGCGATGGGATTTACTGTGTCATTGGCGCCGATGACGAGAGTAACGTCCGTGTCCGCAAAGTCGTCGTTGATTTCGTCCATTTCAAGCACGACTTAAGCTATATGAGTCCCGTATCTCTATGTAAAGAATAGGCGAGAAGTAGCGACTTACTATCATACGGCACAGAGGCTTCCGCGAGAAGTACGTTGCATTGGCCCGGCATACGTCCTGCGACAGGGTGGATGGCGAATCGGACTTTTACGCCTCGAGAGCGCAGCATGTGGGTGATCTCAGCGAGGGCGTACTGCGCTTTCGCCACTGCCATACCGTAGCCGACAATCTATAGAAAAATTTAACAAAGCGTCCCAGCAGAGGGATAAGGAGACATACGATAATGACGTTTTCAGCGTTAGAAAGGGTTTCAACCGTGTCGTCAACAGTCGTTTGCGTCACTTCTCCTTCGATCTTCTTTTGGACTTGTTGGGGCGATGAAATGCCGCCGAATAGTACGTTCACGAGAGATCGGTTCATGGCAACACACTACCTCTTGTTAGTTACGAGCTTATAGGAAGGGTTGGTGCGCTCTTACCATAATGTATGACAGAATTGAACCGCTCACACCGATCAGGGACCCGATACTGGTGAGAAGGGGGTTGTTAAGCATGAAACCTTCGGCGACCAAGGCAAATCCGGAATAGGCGTTCAGAACCGTAATCACGACGGCTACGAACTGTTAGCTTTTAGCATGTTGGGGTTGGATTCGATACGTACGCATGTCCGCTCCTCCGATTGCGGCTGTTGTAGTGTAGCCCTTCACGAAGCTAAGCAGGGTGCTTGCTCCTAAGCACGTAGCAGCAATCACTGGGTTTGCCGGAGCCATGGTAACGAATGCCCCCATGGTGGCGATATTAGTTCCCAGGAGAGTCGAGTTAATGACGTGGCGTCCAGGGAGAGCAAGGGGCCTCGATGACATGCGGCCCGCGAGTTTCATAAAGGCGACAATCGAGCCAGTGAAGGTGACACCACCTAATCACTGTTAGCAAGTTTATCGTTATTGAGCGCCGGGATACCTACCAATCAGCACACCAAGATAGGCGGACACCATGTGTAACATGGTGATATGGCTAACATCGGCCATAACGCTTCCAATACTGGTGAGCACCGCCGCAAGCCCGACCACAGAGTGAAGAGCAGCGACGGTTTGGGGAAGGCCGGTTGGCGTGATACGTCGCCCGATCAATGCTCCAACAACGGAGCCTAGACCGGCGACACCGGCGAATTGAGCCAGCACTTCAGGCGAGAAGCCCACAGCGGCGAGGGACGCGAGAATTCCGGCACCAACACCGAGGATGCCAAATATGTTTCCTCGGCGGGCAGTTTGCTGCGAAGCAAGGCCGGAAATTGAGCCTTCACGGCCGTTAGTCTAGAGGACAGAACATATAAAGAGGCCACGTACTAATACAGAGCAGACTGCTAACGAGGTAACCAGCCTGCACCAATCCAGCCATTCCAGTGCTTGCTGCAGCCAAGAATCCACCACCAAACACAACGGCCGGGATCGCATACAGCCAGGGGTACTCAGGGGGGTCGGTTTTTCCTGGAGCAGGTATAAGCGCGGGTATTACAACAAGAGCAAGGGTAGCTGACGTTTAAACATGTCCAGCATGCGCTTAGTCACTACAAAGCCTCCAGATACATTCACAAAGGCCAGCAGGACCGAAACCGCACCAAGAGCCTCTGGAATCGTCGTGGGCAGATATCCTCCGCCCATGATGAAGAATCCACCAATGCCCACCATACCTAAAGAGCCAAATATGAGTATCAGATAGGCTTTACAGGAAGGATATGAGCCCACCAGAGATCGCGTTCGTGACACTCATCAAGGGGGAGTGAAGCGCTGGAGCAACTCCCCACACGGCACGATAACCGACGAGACCAGCCAAGCCAAATGTCAGCATGTTGCTCATGAAAACTGGACCTGTAGCTTTGCCGAGCGCGAGAGCCGTTCCCATACCCGCAGTGGTTGTTGCAACTTCACGCGAAACCTTCTGCCAGGGAGTCAAAGCAAGTTTCGCCTGTTCAGCTGCCGGGGTTGCTGCAGCTTCGATTTTAGGAGTAGGTGGCGGTGCCGGCCGCGGAGCCGGGGGGAGAATCTCGCCCTTCAGAGTGACAATTGAGCCGCGGACGACCTCATCGGACAAATCAACGCCAAAGGACTTTTCCTGGGGTGCCATGGACAACAAGTACTTGGTGATATTGTTCGAGTACAGTGTTGATGACTGAGTTGGCAAGCGAGAGGGGAAATCCGTATATCCTAAGATACGTTAGTCTTACTATTCTACGACTTTCTCGGCCTTCACTCAAGTACCAATAACAGTGACATCCTTGTAGTTGGTCAGTTGCCCAGGTACAGTCGCTTCGCAGTTACCACCAGCTTCAGCCGCAAGATCGACAATGACGGATCCGGGTTTCATTGCAGCGACCATCTTATGATCATTAGAGATCATCTAAGAGTTTTGATTTGTTGAATCAGCTCTCACCTCCTTTGTGATTAGTTTTGGTGCGGGCTTCCCTGGGATCAAAGCAGTCGTGATGACGATGTCCACTTCGCGGCATTGCTCCAAGAAGAGCTTCATCTCGGCTTCAATGAATTCCTTGGACATTTCCTTGGCATATCCACCTTGGCCTGCACCATCTTCCTGAATATCGACTTCGATAAATTCGGCGCCGAGAGACTGAACCTGTTCACGGACAGCTGGTCGAGTATCAAATCCACGAACAATAGCGCCCATGCGACGGGCCTATACAAGGTTACTTTAGCCATATCAGAATGGCTATCTCTGGAGACATACCGTGGCAATTGCGCTCAAACCAGCTACACCAGCACCAATGACCAAGACCTTACTTGGGGGAATCTAATCACTCCATTAGCGATCGGCCATCCCACCTCGGATGAAAAACAACCTTTCTAATAAGCTGTCAGCAGCGAGTTTTATGGCAGAAGGAAGCCGGGGTATTCGTACCCAGCAGCAGTCACTTGTCCGGTCAAGAATCGACCGAAATGGTTGGACGCTTCCAAAACAGCTTTGTACCCAGCAATGTTGGCCATGGAACTACGAATACGCGTCAGCTCCGTCGCCAACCAGATTTCAGGAACTAGTACCTAAGGGCATCAAACACCTGCGCACGGGAAATTCTCGGGACCATATCCATAGCGAAAGCCGTGACACCGCGGGAGGCAAGATCCTTCACGAGTTGCTTGTTCTGAGCCGGATACAGGAACGAAATAACAGTGCTATCTTTACCCAAGGCTCCAACTTCGTTGAAGGAGCCATCCTGTTGTGGACCGCGGACTTTAAGGACAATATTACTTTCAGACCATACAGTAGCTTGATCAACCAATGTCGCTCCGGCTTTTTCGTAAGCTTCGTCGAGCAGCTGGGCGCCTTCTCCAGCGCCACGCTCAACTAGCACGCGCGAAAAACCTTTCTTAAGCAGGAGAGCCACATTCTGAGGGGTGAGAGCGACACGATATTCGTCGGGGAATATTTCACGGGGTACTCCGATGGTCAACGAGGAATAAGGGACGACGGGGACCGGCGGCGGAGGCGTTGAGCTGGTTGCATATCGTCGAGTTATCTGGAGCCATGACGGAAGAGACGGGATCGAAGCACCGCGACACTGAGAAACCGGGTAAGGGGTCAAGTGGAGTTGGGCAACTACAGGTATGAGTCCAGTCATATTAGCAACTATCTCAACAACAATCCCATAAACTCAGGATGATGTGGTACTCACGCGAACGCTTAACAGAGGAGTGTAATCTCCCTGGGTAGGTGCTGGAGACCGCGCGACAGGGCCCCAGAGCCGACCGCAGGGACAACGGTGCACTCATCGTTGCATTCAAAGCCAGACGATTGAGAATATACGATCGATCATAGATCTACTGGCGACAGGCGTCATGCCAATAGATCAGGTGTGGTTGAACAGTAGGGAGAGGGAGTATTGACTGCCCATCAAACCCGAGGGTGGTGTAGGAGAACTAGAAAGGGGGGCAATTAGAGGGGGGAGGGGTCACATAGGACGAGGAAACAGTCGATCTAAAAGAAGGAAGAGAGAAATTAGCTCACAGTAGCTCTGATCCCCAAGTTGGGCGCTGACAGTCGACTGTCTGTGGGAGAGAGGGGAATGGGTGTACGGAGAGATCACCGTTACGACAGCAAGGGATAAATAGAAATCATTCTTCCACGAGTCTGCGGCAACG
This sequence comes from Aspergillus conjunctus, assembly GCA_027569095.1. Lineage (NCBI taxonomy): Eukaryota > Fungi > Ascomycota > Eurotiomycetes > Eurotiales > Aspergillaceae > Aspergillus > Aspergillus conjunctus. Next base: position 96,219 of record JAPDEL010000004.1, on the reverse strand, counting down.
AGTAGCCATAGCCGGATCATCGGGATTATTCTCCATCCGTTCGATCGATGAAACAGTGCCGTCAATAATACGACCAAGGATCAAAGGCTGCGAAACGAGGGGAAACCCGTGCGTGGGGATCCGTCAAAGGAGGAGTAAGTAGTTAGTTCAACCAACTACGTCTCCAGGAGCAGGCTGAGCGACCATCAATTGCTGTGATCGTAACCTTGGCACTGGGCGAGATTTTCTCCACCTGGGTCGGGAATCTCTGAATAATGGATTTCGTGGCCGGTGGAAGCCGTCCGGTCACTCGGTAGGAATAGGAAGAGGGAGGATATCAACGGGATAGATCGCCCTGCATGGAAGGCCTGCAAGTTGGATGACTCTCCAAATCACGACTTGTGTTTTTATCCCACGGGCCGATCAGGTGATGCCTTGGCCTCCGCATTTCAATCCCACATTAAAGTAACACAGTCCTGGCTCAGATATCTACATCATGCTTGAATCTCAATCACCTTCATGGCTTCTGGAAAGGTGACTCTCATGTGAAGGCTCCGCGGATCCACTACCTTGTCCATGGTTTTCTTAAAGATAGCCTTAAACATGTAATTTATGGAGCGACATGTTCAAAATCCACTCTTTAAGACCGATCGAGTCTAGATTGCCCTCGGGGTTGGAGCTCAACTCCGGAGAGACTAAGGACATGGATTTTAAGATCATCTTTGACAGGGAATTATCTGGACACTCAGTTTTTTATACAACGCATGTTGTCGTCAATTACTGTCAATTGGAAGTGAGAACCAATTATTCCTATCACCCTCAGTCTTTTTCGGCACCAAAATAAACAACACGCACCAAGAAACGATATGATGTCATCAGCTCATCCGTCATTCCCAGCAAGTTTTGATCCACAACCTATTTTCTTCCAGAAAGAAGGTAAACAAAAAGTAAACAAAAAGCCACAAAGAGGGAGGGAAATACGTACTGAAAATTTTGTTATTCTTACCTGCCTCCTACCCCGGCGGTAATTGTAGACACCCCTCCCCCAATCAACAGCCTGATCACAGACTACACATTGCGCATTGACGACGGACAAAGTGGCGTGTGACTCTCGAGGTTGACTGGTGTGATATAGGAATAGAGCCAACCACCCATTATAAAATATATTTTGCTCCGATTTGGAACTGATATTGAAGGCTGCATCCGATTTTCGGCAGTTACATCAAAAAACTCGACACGATATCAACTTCCGGGATCTTGAGCAGGCGACATCGTGCGTCTTACCCCAGGCTTTTCGTGTGCTGTGTAACGTGGCGGTAAAACTCTATAGAGCCAAGAAGAACTTGAATGCGGCATTGACGGCGACTGGAGAGAACTTCGACCCTTTGAAGTTCGAGTTGATTGACTCAAAGAGTCTCTCAAATTGTCAGGTGTTCAAGATGAGAGTTGATGCCTTGGTGCCTCAGGCATTAGTTCAGGACTCACTGTGAATTCAAAATCTAAATGAGTAATAATGAGATCAGACGATTGATCCATCGAGCCCATCCATTATTGGATTGCTATGATATTAAATAACCCACTTTTCTACATTGAATCTCTCAGTCTTATCAAATAATGATCCTCACGAGAACTGCGCTGGTGATGGTCAGAATTTTTCCCATCAACTCCACTGCGGGGCGACTCAACCAACTTGTTGCTGATGCTCTTGAGTCCTTCCTGCAGTTCCCGGAATGTTTGCTGTTCAGATTTCAGACACCGAACTCCTTGTCGAAGGCATCGAGAGCAAGGGGATTCAGTAGCCTTGCTCGTACGGATTCTCGGCTCTGCACAACTTCTTAAAGCGAAATTAGTGAAGCTTCCAACAGTTGCCTTGTGATGCCCCCAAAGTTACTATGTAGGTCACCACTAATCCCCTTAGTGGCTCTCTCATAAGCTCCCGGGATGACCCACGGGGAGCCATCCCATCTCTTCGCATTATTTGATTGGAAATTCCACCCATTTGGCTCAGAAGTGGATGGCAAATCCTCCTGGCAGCCCTGCGGAACAATCATCTCCGGTCAACTGAACCTTCAATGACCAACCGCTTCAGGTACGAAGGCTAATTTCTCGTCTTCATCCAACCTGCAGAGCTTCAGGAGGTCCTGGCGCGAGCATCTTGAAATTGCTCCTGGTCAACCGGCTTTTTTGCTTTTTTTACCTTTTTTTTTTTTCCTTAGTGTCTCACTAGGAGTTCTATGGTGGGGTTGATTTTATCAGTGAAAACTTGATCACGACAAGGTCAAATTTCTGAAAGTGTCACTTGTGTTTTCTTTTCAACCTCTTTCTCAACGTCGGCTTGCAGGTCATAATATCTCTTGCAAGCGCATCCCTGCCTAAACCTTCCGTGGCCGATTTTTTTCTTTTTTTTTCTTTTTCTATACGGAAACCATGGCTCCACGGCCTCGGCAACACGGACAGCTCATTGAGCAGGATCCTCTCCAGGGAGAAGAAACTAGGAGTCAAACAGAATCTCAAGATGATGCTGCTTTACTGGTATGCGTGAAATAGACCCTGAATCTAGCACTCCTAAGTAAAGATTCTTTAACGAGCTCATACTGACCTACATCTATAGAGGACGATGGGCTATAAGCCAGTGAGTGCGATAAAACTGTGTACTCCGGCTGCCTTACACTAATGCATAAATCAAGGTCCTTCATCGGACGTATTCTTTCTTTGAGAATTTTGCAACCACATTCGGTAGGATATCCACCATCTCGGCAAAGCTACATGTTCAGCCCTAACATCCTGATAAACAGCCGCTCTATACTTCATCGGAGGCGTCCGAGTCACATTCAGCACGGGCATCGCAGCTGGCGGAAATCTAGCCTACTGGTAAGCGTCACTGGACCCACTGTATCTATCGCTGGAATACTAAGAAATGAATAGGACGAGTTACCTGGTGACCGTAGTGTTCACTTTTATCACGGCCGCAGTCATCGCAGAAGTATGCTCCGCTTCTCCTTCCGCAGGCTCAATTTACCTCTGGGCCGCTGAAGCCGGCGGCCCCCGATTTGGTCGGCTCCTGGGCTTCATCGTTGCTTGGTGGAGTACTACTGCCTGGACGACCTTTTGCGCCAGCAACACTCAGGCGGCAGTGAACTATATGCTATCGGTAAGTGACGAGTCTATTGATGATCGTTCCTAGCTTCTAGCCAATGCCAGAACTATGTATTCTAACCACTAGCCCTACAGGAGCTCACCGTATTCAATGTTGATTTCCCCACAGACACATCCGATGTCAAGTTCCGCGCAGTTCAATGGATTTGCACTGAAGTCCTACTTGCCTTGGCCGCCCTACTGAATTTCCTTCCACGTAGGAAACATCTATCCCCAGTATTCTTTCTCACTGTGGCTTACCTCTAACCTTTCGCGCAACAGCCAAGTACTTCAGATTCATCTTCTACTTATCGTCCCTGGTTGTCATGCTGGATTTCTTTCTGAACCTCATCTGGCTACCAATCGGAGTCGTCAACTCTTGGGGATTCCGAACCGCCGAGGAAGCCTTCATGACGACCTACAATGGCACTGGCGCACCCGCTGGATGGAACTGGTGTCTCTCATATCTGGCCACGGCAGGCATCCTGATTGGTTTCGATGCCTCTGGTCACGTCGCCGAGGAGACAAAGCATGCCTCCGTCACAGCAGCCCGCGGTATCTTCTGGAGTACCGTCGCGTCTGGAATCGGGGGTCTCTTTACGATTATCCTCTTCCTCTTCTGCGCAGTATGTTTCCATCTGCCCCCCTTACTCTAAGACAAATAATCTGGAGAACTATTCATCTAACAATCCACCAGCCGGACCCCGAAACCCTATTCAGCTTCGGCTCTCCCCAGCCCTTCGTCCCCCTCTACGCCGTCGTCCTAGGTAAAGGAGGCCACATCTTCATGAACATAATCTGCATCTTCGCTCTCTGGCTCGTATGTTTCCAATCCCAATGCCCTTTCTCCGTTTACCCCCTCCATCTTCAACTTTACTAATTTGATCGCCCCAGAACACCGCCATCGCCATCGTCGCCGCCTCCCGCCTCGTCTTCGCCGTCGCCCGCGACGGAGTCCTCCCATTCTCCTCCTGGGTCTCCAAAGTCCACGCCGGCCAGCCCCGCAACGCCGTCATCGTCGTCTGGACCGTCGCAGCCATCGTCACGTGCACCATCCTCCCCTCCGACGTAGCCTTCACCTCTCTCGTCTCGGCCGCCGGTGTCCCCAGCGCTGCCGCCTATGGCCTAATTTGCCTTGCCCGCCTGCTGTGCACTCCGAAACGGTTCCCCAAACCCGCTTGGAGTCTAGGGAAGCTCAGTAAGCCGTTCCAGCTCATCGGTGTGTTTTGGAATGGTTGGGTTGTGGCGATTTTGTTTTCGCCGTATGCGTTCCCGGTTACAGGGGCGAATTTGAACTGTGAGTTCTTTCCTTTCCTTTTCTGTTTTTATGTTTTACTTGTTATGTGGAAGTTTTTTCTTTTGAACAGGGAGACGAGGGCTGACATTTTTTTTTTCTTTGAAGACGCTCCTATTATTATGAGTGCGGTGACGATTTTCGCCCTCATCTCGTACTTCATTATGCCGGAGGAGGCTTGGTTACCTAGGGATCGCATCCTGGGATTTATCGATAGCAAAGGTGCTGTGGAATCGACAGGAGAGGAGGTCCGTGGTCAGCGACCAACACAGGAGGCGGAGGGTAGCGGAAGGACGCACATAACCCTACATTAGGTGGTATACAAGAAAATTGGGTGTGAGGATTTAATACGAAGAAAAAAATGCATGAGCAATACTATAATAATGTCTTTTTGAATAGAGCTAAGTAATCAGGATAGTCTAAGTAGAATGTAGCCAATGCTACGTTGTATATTCCCAACATGTTCTTCAAAATATACAACAGAAAAGTCGGTATCCACGTCTTTTTCTTTCTTTGTTTGTGGATAGGGCGTAAGTCATCAATGCCCAAGATAACCGTATATCCAAGGTCAACATCAAATAGCTTGTTGTGCTCAATGGTAGCATGAATGAATTGGAGCTGTTTCAAAATTATAAAATCGTATGAGCGTATATGTGACTCAAAATCGTATGTATAAGGGCACAGCCCAGAAAACCGTTGCTTTTATTCCCTGCCTTGAAAAACGCCGGTTTTAATGAGTCGCTAGTAAAGTGAAACTGTATCAATAGTAATGTCTCCTTGACCTCAGGGATAAAGCGAATGAATATGTAGTAGTTTTTGTCTATACCGCAGTTCTGTAGGTTTAATCCGGTTTACCCGAGCGACAGCGGGGAAGGGGGATGAAATTTATTATGGAAGGAGGATAGAAGATCGGAGGTCATCCATGGTATCAACCCAGCCTTCAGGAAAAGCACGCTGCTTGAACCAAACCTTTTCCAGTTCTTCAAGCGCCTTTTCCACATTCTGCGATACAAATTAGCGGTGACATTGATAAATGCTTCGGGTGTTCCGGGAATACCTTGAATCCATAGATTTGGAGATCGATCATTGTCTGTCGAACCGCCTTTTGTTCGACTTCATCTCGAGTCTCCCGTCCGGCAATGAATAGAGGCCACAACACCGCTAACCGACCAACATCTTTCGCCAGTTTCCCAATCAAGTCAAGAATTCGAGTCGAAAGCGGTACAAACAAAGATTTCTGTGCCTGGAGATCGGGTCGGTCCACCGCAACAACCTTGTGCAAGAAGATGTTGGTTGCCTTTTCATACGCTTCGATGCACCCCGCGTATTCAAGTACCTCAGGATATTGATATTGTGCCAGGCTATCCACATCCAACATGACAAGCTTTTGAAGGCAATCAGGCGCATCAGCCCGCCACTGCACCAGTCTCTCCAGTAACCCCTGATAGACTAGATCTTGTTGAGCATGTGCCATCCACCCCTGTTGTTTTGCCTTGCCGAATGCGCTAATGGCAGACTGGATTTCCATCATAATAGACCAGCATTGTCGGAGCTCAACGAGGAGGTAGTTGTCTGATTCAGATTCTGAGAGGAGACTCGGAATTCCTAGGTTGTATTCCCAGCCGCCACCCAGAGTTCTCCAGTAACTCCCTTCGACAACGGTTCCATTGCTGGTAGCACATGCGCCGGCGACATCGAGGTAGGAAAGAAGAGAAACGAGAAATTGTCGGAGTGGATGGTTCATTTCGGCCACGCGTTTGGCTTCTCTGGTTGGGTCATTGATTGGAGTAAATAGAAGGCCATATATCTCCCGGGCGCCTTGAAGATGGATGGCCCAGTTGTGGTGTTGTGAATCCATCATCTATTCAGGTTAACAACAAGTCATTAAAGCTGACGAAAATGAGGGAGGCTTACCTCGAACAGAGACAGTAATAAGCACGTAGCAAAATCGGCGAGCCTAGGTTGCTGGTCCGGCTGTCTGCAGCTGGTTCTGAAAGACTTCACTACCTCTCCGTATTTACCCATGGCATGCTGGAAATGGGCATTTCGTTGTTGTCCGCCGGAGGTGTTGGCGAGATGAAGCGCCCCTAGAGCTTCCATGGCGCTGGCCATAGAGGGCGACGAATGAGAAAGTTCGGGAAAACAAGCCCGAAAAGGATTGACATTCATGGAATTATCGTAAATCAGTAATAGTGTGGCCACTTGGTCAACAAAGTGGGTATAGTAACGGCCCTCGAGGCAGTCTAACGAAACGAGCGACATCGGCTGTTGTGAACCGTCCCCTGAATTTTTTGAGTTATTCATGGTAGGGACCAGAACCATCTCTGACCCATCCATATCCTTTTCCTGCTTCGCTTTCTTACCGTCGATTGTCGTAAACCCAACCGATGAAATCGGGTCTTCAAATCGATATTTCACAGGGCCGATGCCAGAGACGGTGGTAGGAGAAACTACTAACCCTTCACACAAGCCATCTTCATCCCTTTCATGTTTCTGGAGCGGCTTGCGGTCTGGTTCTGATGGTGTAAGAGAGTCTATTGATAGCTTGGATTCACTTTTTTTCGAAGCAGCGGAGGATGGTTGCAGTGTTGGTTGCGGGGGTCCGTAGACCTTGAACGTCATGCGGCCTTGGTTGCCATCACACTCAAGCCCCAATCGAGTACAATTCTTACATGACGGGGAGGCTTCATCACAGCGAACATGGCGGCGGCGACATGTGGAGCAGCCAGTAAAGCCTCGGTGATGCCATCTGCGAACGCGTTTCCGCTTTTCAGGTGCAGCACCTGTTGGAGGGGCAGACACTTGAGTTTCAGCGCTCGAGGTGGGAGGCTGCGTCGGAGAGCAGATCACCGTACGTATCTCCATAAGGAGATAGGTTCATTCCTGAGCAAAAAGACGGCTGGTGGTGATACCGATGACATGAAGCTGTGTGATTCGGGGAGAAGGGAAAGGGGGCGGGTTGAAGAGAGCTTAAAAACGAAAACGACAGACTTAAATCCTTGACATCACGAATTAGAGAGGTAAATCTCCGTGGCCCAGAGATCACAGGAAAAACAAAAGCCAGGCAGCCAGAATGATGGAGCGAGGGAAGTAGAAAGAACTTAAGCTTCAGCCAGACTGGGAGGCGAAGACTGGAGCCAGTGGTGGAGATTCGCTTGTCCAGGGTCGGGGAACCGGGACCCTTTTCACTAAACACCCACAACCCACGGAGCCTAAGGAGGTAGCCTCCTTCCACCCCCCCCCCCCCCAGTATGGAACCAGTGTTGACAGGCCGCCGATACCTCTCTGCTGGGTCAAATTCTATTGCCGCGGTTCACCTGATAAAGTTCAGTTGACGGCTCCCAACGTGCCCACTGCCCACCCTGTGCCCAGCACACGGATGGATGCACTCTTCATCCTGATGGCTGTATGTATGCTGCAGTGGCCGCGCTTGCCGGTCGACCCTAGTGGTTGATCAAGACTTTTCTCTGCTTGCCTCAATCTAGCGCTCCCTCTAGTAGTAGAATAGCCTTTTTCATTCTGCGGGAAAATCCCGCACAATTGCAATTCGAGTGGCAGGTCTGTCATTGCTCCAGGCTGCTACAGCCAGAACCGCCTCCAAAGCTCCACTGGATCCACAGTTAGCCAGCCGGGAAAATGGTGAAAAAAAGAAATTTCCAGCCCTGTTTTTTCTACCATGCTCCATCTAGTTATTCAAGATACTGATAGTAGTGGTTGAGTATAACAGTGACATCGGGCGAATTCGACCCTCACGGACCCCTTTCGGGTCGTGCCGCGAAAGATTCGCTCCTATAGGCTTCATCGAGCTGTCCTCACTACTCCGTATCTTGACGCCAAGCGCACTTCGCGAGCCACTCGCGCCCACATGTCGCAGTGCCCATTCTAGGAATGGTAGCTCTGTGACGGGCTTGGAATTCTGACTTCATGCTGTTGTCATTCGCCGATGTATTTGCTTATTATTGGATAGCCGTCCTCGCCCCCATCCATGCATGGGCCAGTGCTAGGCCGTATGGTTCATACAATTATGTCTCGATTGGCAAAGAGGGTGAGACACTGTACCTACTCCCTCAACCAAAGACCAGTACGCTCGAGCCGAGGGTGGCCTTCCCCTATCCTGGAGACTCATGGTTGAGATAGGGCAGACTCATTGGCTTGATTTGTTTGAACTTTGCACGTATACTGTGAAAGGCTCATCAACCAGGGCCTAGGCTGTCGATTCGTTTTTCCTTTCTATGGGTATCAGTTATCTCAAGGAACTTAGCCAGGGAGCTCTGGTAACTCATCTGTTAACTTAGGTTTACAATGCCTGAGTCCAGTTAAGTTGGCTTTCACACTTGAAAATTTAAAATCCAACATCGTCCAATAGCAACCGCGATCTTTAATCGAAGATGGCTGCCATCGTCATATCCCAAGGTTAACCAAGCCTCAAACATCTCAAAGTTTACATCTAGAAACTTCATGGAATCAAGCTCTTCGTTTGGGCTAAACTTTAATGTTTTTTTCGCCCCTGCAACGGATAACACCACACTTTTCGCTGACGCGGGCCACAGTTGGAGTAAAAGGGACCACCCTGTTAGTTAGTAGCCACAGATCACGCCTCATCTGTTGTCAGTCTCCAACCACCACGAAAATGGTCGGTTTTCGCCATCATATGTTATTCTTGGGTACGGTCGATCATGCCGTAAGGCTGGTTATCAACTGACATAAGCACGCGAGGACCTGTTGTTCCTCGGTGAGTAATCCGCTGGTTCCAGCACCTCCGGATCCAGAATAGGTAATTTTTCTAACCCATCTAGGTTTTCTTTTGACTGTAATTTCCGAATCGTCCATTACTATAGGTAGTAGTTCCTTTTCACGGCCCTGGCATGTAATTCTCTGGAAGGGGATAGTAAGGACGGCAATAACGATGATGCTGTTTGAAATTCTGTCCTTGCAGATGCCGAGTAATCCTGTAAGCATTATATAAGTTGCTAAAGGTTATGAAACCCACCCACTAGCCCCTTAGTAGTAATGTATGAGAAACCTGGCAAAGCATTGTCATGGGTCGCCCGTCTTGGGAGGATTCACTTAGAGACAAGAGATCGAAAAAGCGCCCCATGCCAATGATTTTCGTGCCCGAGAAATCAAATCCTCATTGAGTCTTTTCATTTTGTCTATTATGAATGCGTCAGTTTCATGGATGGAAAATCTCACTATGAGAGTGGTGCCATTTCGGGTACCTACTTTGGTAATGGTCTCACTTTTGATCCGCTGAGCGCCACTGCCTCTCTTTTCCCCATTTCGTTTCTCCCGATCTGCTTATGGAGTGAGAGATCAAACATCATCGACATATACTAAATCCAACCAAATCACTGAGTTCATCATTCACTGGTGTTTTGGTACTTCATCTCATTCTCCTGGTTGACACTTTGGTCCTTGGAAGGTTCAACTCCTGATCTACTCCGGACGCCAAAAGCTGATAGTTAGCTCTTGATTCCATAGGCACTCTTCAACCGATATAAAACACGCATAAATCAACAGTCAATACTGAGCGAGGTTGCATCGATAGTACCCTGAAATCCGTCTCGTGCTGCCGATCGATATGCAGCTACCTTTGCCGTTCCACGCACGCTGCAGCTCGGTTGAACCTTCATGATATCCGCGTCCACCTCGAAAAGGGGAACTTGACCATGGTAGTTTGCTTAGGAGCACAACCATGGATATGCCAGTGTAATACCAACTTCACTCCTTTAGGACCTTTCGCTGAGCAAATCATCCTATAATCAAGGACCCGAGCTCAAGTCGACAACCACAGCTGAGGGAGCGGCAGAGTATGAGAGAGGATATGAGTGATCCAGCTTGAGTACAAATAAGGAGCTTAGATCCTTCCTGGGTTTTATTAGTCGTGTTTGAGGAGGCTGTTATATGACAAGCTCTCTCGTGTATCAACCAGATCTCGATCATAGCGCGACCCCTGTCAATCCTCGTCAATGCTCACCTTTAACTGCACATCCCTTGACACCTGGTCTTGCTCTCTTCTTCGGCTCCTTCTTGAATATCTCCGTTCCCGAAACCGTTATTAAAATGGCGAAATTTTACGTCAATTCCAGCAATCTATTTGTCCATCATAAGGGGTACTGGGGCGAGCAAGAAATCTCAAGAAGATGACGTTTAAGACACGGGAGGCTTTCAGTTTGGGCACAAACATATGGGTCAATCTCACCGGTCCTTGTTTTTAAAAACCTCACTCGAACCCAAGATTGATCGTTCATCGCTTCAATGACAACTATGAGCAGCTGTTAAACCGGCATTCTGCGCATAATGACCTCCTCCAATTTCCCCCTTCGACAAGACACAACCTCAAGAGGTAGGGATAATGATAAGGATACTTCCATACGGAACTGGAACATCGCTAGCCAGTCACTGTACACCTCCGCGACGACTATTTCCCCTGATGTTGGTTTATTATTGCCTCATCAGTCGTCGTGGGCTCATCAATACAGGCTGTGGGTTAACCAACCGGCGATATAATCCCAGATCGCGAAGTGTCAACATAACCAAAGGCGCATGCTTTGGAGATTTAGAGGGAGTTTCTTCTTCACATTCAACGTTTCCAATATGCGAAAAGGCGTCTTGATCGTGTTGCAAGTTCTCGGATTTTATTTTAAATAGTCGCGCTTAACAGTGAGTTTAACCCTCAGCCCTGTTGTTTACCCTAATTAGCTGCTAACCTAGTGGCAGTGGGTCATTATAATAGTGGCTCAGACCAAGCATGCTTACCAACAATAGACCATAGGGCATTCGATAGAGAGGCCTAATCAAAGAATACCTACTTAAACAAGCTATTACCGAGACCGTCTGCGTCACAATGCTCGGAGTTATTCATGTACGGCGCAACCGCATTTCTCACCAAGCTCTCTCTCTCTTCTAGGGATCATGACCAGGGTGTTTCGCTCCGACGAGACCCATCATCTACAGTCAATATCATCATCGGCTTGATGCTTATCGATTAGTTACGTACCAACTGCCATAATTGTCAAGATCTGCATCTGCAGACTGGTCTTGGGGTTCTGGACCCCAAATCATCCTCTTAGGCTTAGTTATTGGTGTCGTCAGCGACCTGGTCCTTCTGATTCCGCCCCTCGCATTGACCTCTCGTCTTCAACTACTGATGAAGAAAAAGGTAAGTGTCATAGGCCTTCGAGGCGCAGGCGGCGTGGTCGTCGCATCTTGTATTGTCCGATTGTTCCAACGCTTTTATGCAAATTTCATTTGTTTGGGTACGATTGTTTCGCAAGTTTTATAATTTGTTGCTCCTGCTTTGTCAAGTATCCGAAAACCTAACAGTGGGCCAAAAACTCCGAGGTCGCGATCGGCGTCATCTGTGCTTGTCTCCCACCCCTCGTGTACATCATGAGTACTCAAGCAACTCCACGACGAAATCATCCCATCTCATCTCGTTTGTGTAGGGTAATGATACCTCTTGAGACTTGCCGAACATGAAATCCCTGTAGATAATGTACAGAGCGAGTCAAATATCGAAATGGTCCCGGCTGTCAGCAGAATACGAACCAAATCGATGTTACTCCGTATTTTTGAAGACAGGCGGTGCGGAGGCGCATGTGCATCTCGCAGAAACTCTTAGTCGTCCTTTTCTCCTATTCATGAGAAATAAAACACATTCCAACACCCAAAAGCGCAAGGCGTCCCGACTCACGTTTCATTGCCGATCCTCACAATTCTCTGAAGCGAAATGGCCCCGAAATACCAGAGCATGGGGCTTTGTTGGCTCAGTGGTTAGCCCCAACATTAAGGTGACAGCTGATAAGCTGATAGGGAACCCAAGGCGGGCATCTTGCCTAATATACTATGGATATAACTATGTGGAGAAGGATGCAGTACTACTTCACTACATAGCCTAGGTTTGCTCCAACCATAAGGTTAGGTGAAGCAAAAGACAAAGCCACGCCATTCTAGCACCCACATTCAGCCCCAAGATCTCAAGAAGCACCTTCTTCTAAAACGAAACGTCATTCGAGCTTCTAAGTTCAGTATTCTCATGTACAGCCCCCAGGTCACATCTCCAAGAAAAAATCCCCCACAAAATAAGGCCCCTAACTTCCTACTCGCAAGCCTGTCTACTAATGCCAACACACACTGGCTACTAAGAAAAGCTAAGGGAAGATCTGCGGAGGCTGTGTCATATAACGTGGTATAGGGTTGCATTAAATTTACTCTGAGCCCTGCCAAGGCTTTGGGGGCTGAAACTATAGCAGCGTGGATAATATCTTACAGTGTTGTTAAGATCAGATATAAGAAGTGAAGATGGTTACTGGCATTTCCAGATGCGACAGAATCAATCTCATACCATTCATATTTTTTTGTATCTTTCTTACCCAGTCTCTCCGGTAGCATCATGATGAAACTTGTGTCTCTCGCTCCTTTCCTTGTTGCCCTCACTCAGGCAGCGGACTTGGACAAGCCAGCCCTAACATCCGACCTGGACTATCTTCTTCCAGGAAACACCCAAAACTTGCCATCAACCCAGGCCTCCTGGGAGCAATGGGGTGCGGGTTATATCCCAGCCGATTGCAAGAGCCTTGCGGAGGGCCAGAGTCTTAACCCTAGTGACTTTGAGGTGTACAATGTCTTCTATTCCGATGTGGGTTCACAACATCCCAACCTAGTCGTGCTATCAGTCACTATATCCTAGTTACTAACAAATGACCTTATAGTGTGGGGACCCATGGGTTTTCTGCCGACACAAAGACTCCTCAGATGATCTCGGGACCATGGTCAACACCTTCTCGAAAGTCCCCGTCAGGATGCGCAATTGGGTACGAAGAACGTGCTTGCCCCTGCAAAGAATAATATCAGCTAACGAATTTCAAAAACTTAGGTCCGTCACGTCCTGACCATCCCAGGAAACAACTGGGCCTTCAATTCGAACGGAAACATTGCCTTCTCTGGTACCACCAGCCAAAATGTCGACGTCGCCCTCCACGAAACGGCCCACAGCACTGACCTTCTCGGTGCATTCGGGGGGGCAGCCTTGTCCTGTATGTTTTCTCACTCTCTTCTTTTCTCGCTGTTTACTGATCCATGAAACAGCTAGCCAAGAGTGGCTCGATGCCTACAACAAAGACTCCAATGTGCCTGATAATTACGCACAGAGCAACCAAGTCGAGGTACGTCAAGTCCCGTTAGATTCAATCCTGTCACCTTTTTTTTTTTAATATATACCCATATATCTAACCAAATTTTACCCCTTTAGAATGTCGCCCAAAACACCGTCGTTGCTGTCTACGACAAGAACAACCCTGGCGGTTTCCCCGGCATCCAACCTGGCTACCAGGGGATCATAAACCAGTACTCGCTCGTCGAGCAGAAGGCCAGCGACATCCTCCAGCCCGGTGGAGCCTGCGATCGCAAGCTAGCGAACTCCGAGACCGTGACCCTCCCTGGGGCCGCCCGGTCCCGCTCTACTGTGCGCAGGGTATACAAGCCGGATACTTCCTTCAAGGGATCGTATAGCGGCATCGTGAAGGACTTTACCCCGTTCAGCACCGAGGGTAACTGCAATCTGTGTCATTCTTAGAGCGTGAATTTGTTGTATATGCATTTGTTTCGGGGTTGAGTTTGGGGTTTGAGTGGGTCTTTGGATAGACTGTGAATACTGCTTTTGTCCTGTGTCTGGTTAAATAAGCAGAGGAAGTAGTTTTCTTTCATTATGCCAGATTGATATTATTTTGATTCTTTTTTTCTTCTCCTCTTCTAAATAAACATTCTCATATAACACGGCCGCTCAGTAGGCCCTACACGGAGATATCCCGAGAGACGAATCAACACCCCACAATACATGCCAGACAACCATCATTATTATGACTTTCGATACCTGTTAATGAACATAATATGTCCCCAGTGCTGCTCCTAGTCAACCTCTTGATCACAGGAACAGCAGAAAAAAATCCCCATCCCCAATCTTCATACCCCACACCTGGTGGTCACAGGAATAAGCAGCCTTCAACCCCGAACTCAAATCAAATAATGCCATTTTCTTTTTCCCTTCTCCAGTCACCAAGTCACAATACGTAATTGGTTGAAAAAAAAAAAAGGAAAAAGAAAACAGAACTCCAACTCGGTGTTTGTTCCGTGGTTACCTCAGTTCCCTGTCTACATTCCCCTCTCCTCCTCGGATAATCCCCAGACCTGCCCCACCCTCTCTTCAAGCCGGCTACTTATATTTAAGTTGGGGTAACGAACGAAGAGATACAACACTTGTCGTTAACTGAGCTTTGCTTTTTTTCTTATATTTATATTTACATTGAATCTTGACACACCTTCGCCTCCTCATTCTAACTCTCATAATACAACTTAACCCCAGACCAAGAAACAAGACAGCCAAAATGCCCCCCCAAGGATCCCGTCTACAAGGCAAAGTCGCCATCGTCACCGGTTCGTCTTCCCCTTCATCTGAAATCGAGTTTTTCACCCCCTCTTTACTAACATATATCCGGTATCTTTGGGAAAATAAAGGTGGCGGATCAGGTTTCGGCGCTGCCATCGTCCGCCGATTCAGCGAGGAAGGCGCCAAGGTCGTCGTGGCTGATATCAACGCCGAAGGAGGGGAGAAAGTCGCGGCGCAGAACCCCTCTAGTCTCGTCTTCCAGCAGATGGATGTGACGAAGGTGAGCGATTGGAATGCAGCGATTGAGGTGGCGGTTGCGAAGTTTGGGAGGGTGGATATTTTGGTGAACAATGCGGGCACTACGTATCGGAATAAGGTGAGATTAACCTCATTATTTTATTTAATCTTTTTTTTTCAATATATAAAGAGGGGGGCTAATTTGATTGATCTGGTCCAGCCGACGTTGGAGGTAACAGAGGCGGAATGGGAGCGTGTCTTTAATGTCAACGTTAAGGGAATTTTCCATGGTTCTCAGGCTGTAATTGCGAAATGGCTTGAGCAGGGCGGTGGTGGGTCGATGATTAATATTTCCTCGACGGGGGCGTCGAGGCCACGGCCTGGTCTGGTTTGGTATAATGCGTCCAAGGGGGCAGTCTCGAATGTGAGCTTATTGTCTACCTCAGTGCTGGTTTCCCTCCTGCACAGATGGAACTAACAAGAATATAGGCTACCAAGGGTCTCGCTGCGGAATACGGCCCACACAATATCCGTGTCAATACTGTATCTCCTCTACTCTCGGGAACTGGTCTGTTCTCTATGTTCACGGGGATGGAGGATACGCCGGAGAACAGAGAGAAGTTTATCGGAAATGTCCCGTTGGGAAGGCTGACGGATCCCGATGATGTTGCGAACATGTGTGTGTACTTGGCCAGTGATGAGGGGAGCTTCGTGAACGGAACGGAGATGATCGTCGACGGTGGCAAGTGTATCTAATGTTGGACATCGGGTGGGATGTTTTGAGAGTCTCTAGGGAATTAAAGACGAATTAGCTAATCTTTCCTGGTCATCTGTGTGCGGTCGTACTCACCTAGTGTTACATTAATGCCGAAGGATCAAACAGCGATAGATCCTCCTCCAGCAAGCCCATCATATATTGGTTCCCGGAAAACCAGTTCCCCAGTTGCGTCATATGGGACATCCCTGGTGCGGCGGCGAGGTTTTGAGCTTCCGGTCCGTATCTCATATCCCCGAGGATCGGACCGCCCAGAACAGGTGCAGGAGGAGCATTACCCCAGCGGGCGTCTCCGTCATCAAACGAAGCGGGAGCTAACCCGAGAGCACTCAAATAAGTATCGAACTCCTGTCCTACGGACGCGAGTGCGTGGTTTTCCTGGGCGTGAGCCTGTGTCTTTGCTTCAATATACAGTCGCGCAACGCTACTGAGAACTTGGCAAAGTTTGTGGAGCTTTTCAATTGCTTCGGAGAGAGAGCGATTGGGTTCAAGGGAGGCAACGAAGTCGTCTAGGCGGTTCAGGTCCTCCCAGGATAGAACCTCGATTATATGGCAGAATAGAACTATAAATGGGACGAATGGTGCGTAGAGGATTGACCTGAGGAGAGGTTAGATTGCTTTCTTTTGTATTCCGGAAGGCACCCTAACTTACCAATGCAGGTACGAGGCCTTCATAGCTTCATTCCCTTGAGTCAAATAAGCCATGCTGATTTTGTGTGATTCCAGAGCGGTCCGCGCAGTTTCAATACACTCGTTGAGGAACGTGCCCGGGGCACCCTCTGGTGGTGGGATGGCTCGGTAGATCAAGGTCACAACCGAAAGACGGCAAACCTCGTCGGATTTCATGTATAGGTCTTCAATGGCAGTTGTATTCCTCATACTAGCTCTGACTCGCTACTAGATTTTAGAAATGACAAAATATAGAAACAAGGGAGAGTCCAATTTACCTTGAAGGGCTCCATCACGGTCGACTGCATTTCAGCAGCTAAGTGGCGGGCTCGAGAGACTCTCTCAGTCTCGGACCGCCGTAAAGCAGCAGGGCTGTAAAGCATCTCATAGACGTCACCCTGGATCTTGGCCAGACGAATCCACAGGAGGTAGGCAGTTTTCCAAGGCTCTCCAAGATGAAGCCCGGAGAAGTCCAATGATAATGATATATCGTAGTCTGGAATGGTTGCCGCACGTCCAAGCCGCATCGAAAGAGCCCGGTCTAGACAATAAATAGACCAAAATAGACGGAGCTTATCTTCTTGCACTTGGGGGCTGTCGTGCTCCATCGATGACGCTTGGTGGTAGCCTAAAGCCTGGCAGAGACGGGATGCGGCAGATGTCAATGTCAACGCAAAGGAGGGTTTCGAGATTTCGATAGCATGCGACGCCTGGTATTGTCAATACAATTGGTTCGACTAAGCTAGAATTGGAGGTAACAACTACCCACTCCTAAGGCAAGGGCCTCGATGGACTCGGCATTCGCGGGTATTAGAAGGCGCAAGTTCGTCAGTGCAATCTCGAGGTTATATCGGCAAATCTGCACGTATCCTTGGTATTCCTTCTTGCTCTCGGGGTCCTCAAGCATAAAGCTATATGCTATGAATAATTGATATAGACCCCCGTTCACCACGATAAACGCGGCATCAGAATAGTTTTCAGTGGCAAAGTATACCTCGCGGCATTTCGTCATGAGCCGGTCGGCTGTAATAAAAGGACAGAAAGTTTGCAAGACTGATGAAAATGACTCTGTTGGTCAATTTAGTAACGAGACCCGGAGCCCAGCACGTGTGCATTTATGGTAAGAGGTACCTTTGGCCCTGCGCAACAAAGGTAACACGACTTCTACCGGGGGTAAAGTCAGCTCCCGCAGATTAGCGACAGTATTCTCCTTCTGGATCGAGAATCCGATATCACGGGCGGAAGAAGAACCCTGATTATCTTGCATATTCACCATCTGCTTCAGCGTGGAGAGCGCCGTGCTAATCTTGGACGCCGACATCTGGAGCGCGCTACGAGAGACTGCCGTTTCTAGGAAATCACTTGCGTACGCAGAATGAGAAGCCAGGAGGGAGCTTCCCTCGAAGGCGTTTTTAGACTCCTGCTGATCCATCGCCGCAGCGGTGTTGGGGGTATATCCCGCCGGGGCCGCTGGGCTCGTTTGGGTAGACACGGGCGTAGCATGGTGGCAGGTTTGAGGGGCTGGGTTGGTCGAAAGGCTATTTTTTAACTCATAGAGCACCTGCTCTATACTTCCCAGACGTTCCTCGATCTGGTCGATCTTTTTCTCGCTGAATCTCTTTGTTAGCGCGCTGTGGCACGCAGTCCTGTCCCTTATGTTGAAAGAACATACTATTCGTTGGAAATTAACACGCGTTTCCGCGGCTCCCGAGGTTTCTGTCCGAGCCCGGTGGAGCGGCAGACAACTTTCGAGCTGCGACAGTTCGAGCATGGAGTGCGTTTGTCACAGCGTATCTAGGCATCTTGGGGTCAACTCGTGCATCCAAGGGATGAAAGACGAAACGCTCATTGGTTTGCTAATGAATATCAAATCCCATACCTTTCTCAAGCGGCATTGGTCACACTAGTATTAATACATTAGAGTTAGAAAAGAATGCCGCAGGGGCAAGGCTGAACTTGTTGCTTTTTCAGAGCGGGACTGGGCCAAACAAGACTCTATACTTACTGCACGTCGAACGAGCGACTCCTTACTGTCGCTATCGGCACTTTCGGTATCCATTGATAAAAATAAAGAGCTATCACTAATTGAGGGGAAGGGGGGCACGGGAGATCTCCTGGTTCTGCGCGGAAGCGAGTGCTGGTGTTGGAAGATTCGAGGAATGCAGGAGAGTCAATCTGATGTTGAGACGGTCGGGGTCCGCGGACTCCGCCGGCTCCGGGAAGGTGGATCTGGAGATGGCTTCGGCCGCACTCCTGTGTACGACCCGATTCGAAGACACGAAAACCCAGAGTACGAGAAAACTACAGCTTAGAAGAACGAGTGTTGGTCTATTGAGGTAATATGCAATTCTTTTTATCTGGGGGATATATCCCTGGGGTATATCCCAAAACCATCTATCATCCCCACCATCCCAAGATTCTTTTTGCTGTTACCATTCAGGTCATCCATGGTCATCATAATTCATGTGCTCGCTCGTGAAGTCTCGGGATGAGACCAAGGTAGTAGAAGCCTGTTTGGGATTCAGAGGAGCGGTCGCCAACACTCTCGTCCACATACGAGCAACAAGCCTCAAGCTGTGTCGAAGTGACTCGGGCAAATCCGTGTAAATCAACAGCGGTTGAGAAATCATTTCTTGATTCCGATCACAGCCAAGTTTCGAGGGCTTTCACTGTACTCAAAGACAGGCTCAACCCAGCACTCCTTGACTGAGTCGTGTTCACGCAGGAATTGCCATCGGTCGACGACAATCATAGCCTCAACCAAAGCAGAGCTGAAAGACATGAGTGTCCATGTTACGCTGAGGTTTTTCCTCGCCGCCGAGTATTCCGTCGTATAATGTTCCAATTCTTCGTCGGTAATACCGGCCATTTCTTCTCTGATCTTGTCCCCTAAGACAGGGTCACGGCTCAGTTTTGTCGTTGCTGCGCGGGTGTACGCTGCGAACGAAGCAAAGGCCGCCTTTCTCATCGATCCGACAACAAGAGCGCTGCCACTCACTGCTTCCAGGTCAGAGGGATCTTCGCCATAAAGGTCCTTCGGAATACTAGGCTTTGGGATTATTTTCCTATCCATTAGCACACGCTGGAGCAGAGCCCGGTAATAGTGACGAGTAAAGAACTCATCGCTGTCATCCCTACCCCAGTTGTAGGGAGCCTGGAGGGACATTGATCTGGCAGTGATGTTCAGCTTCACTCCCGTCCCACTGTTATGCTCATAGGTTTCCAGGCGTTTGGACATCGGAAACCCATGGGGGTCGTAAGCGACAGCATCCCTGGATAAACGAGGATGCATCGTTCGTAAGATTGGGAGCTTGTACGTCGCAGGCCCTAGTCGTTCGGTCACCAGGTTATAGCAGCAGCCAATCATGGCGATAGCCTTGACCGAGGGGTTCAAAACTAAGGCGCGAACACCGTGGTGCAGGAGGTTGCCGCACGAGTGCAACGAGACCACCATGACGTTTGCATCTGCAGGTTTCTGAGCTGTCTCCGTTGTCTCCACAACGCTCTCCGGAGGTACTGGAGACGCGACAACATCTTTAATAATTGGCTCCAGGTAGCCATCCTTGATCTCATGCTCAATGTAGTCCATTGTCCCTCGATGTCCTTCCGGTTGGGCTGGCATCTGCACGACATCGTTGTGCGCAGGCTTAAAGCCAATGTCACCCGGCGCGAGGCTGATGTCGCGAAAGATGTTAATCTCCGTAACTTCTTCCTCATCACCCTCGGCAGCAGTCTCTGCATATTCGTCGCCCACGTTCCCATTCTCTGGCTCCTCCTTGGTGATCTGATCCGAGCCTTCCGTCTCGGCAGCCTCGGGTGCTTCACACACCTTACACTTATGTAGTTTTTTGTTGCGCATTATGATCGTCTTCTTCGTCAACTGGGCATAGTGATCCATCCCCTTGGCCCCGTTAACTAGGTGGTGCTTCCGCTCGATTGCAACAATGTGCCTGTTGTAGGGAGGACTAGCCAACGTCCGTCCCAGGTAGCTCTGGCCAGACCCGAAATCCACAATATGCGTGATGTCCTCACCGCGAGCCTCCTGGACCGTACCGCAGAGCGAATCAACATACTTGGAGAAATGAGCCACCTCATGGTACTTCTTCACTTTCATTCCCACAGCGATCCTCTTCGGTATTGATGGCGTACCCGGCTGCTGAGGTGAGAATTCTCTGCCTAAGCTCAGGCGTCGAATTTGATGAGTGTATTCCAGGAGGCTCAGCGGCGGGAATAACCCCTCCCTCCACTGCAGTCCTGTGACATTTCCCTGTTTATGTGTCGTTAAGAGTGGCACAAGGTCCTCTCTCAGAAGTAGATCTATAATGTCTTGGATATCATGCCTGTCGAAAAACGCTATCCAATCCTCTGGTAGTAATGAGGTATAAAGATCGGGGTCTCGAGTCATGAAATCCAACACATGGACCCCACCGCACAGATGCCTAAACAGGTCAGATGAGGTAGCAAACGACAACAGGGCCTCGACGTAGGCATCTGGATCAGTCCACTCCCCAGAGAGTGGGAGAAGAGTGTGTGGCGGCATGCGACCTTCTTCCCTTTCGCTTTAGTCCTTTTCTTTTCTTTTTCTTTTTCTTTTTCTTTTTTTTTCTTTTCGCGTTCGGGTAGAGCTGCAGAAGCAATGCCGAACCGAATCCACCAAGAGCTGGGCGTTTGATATTGAAAAGAGAACGGGGGTAGGAGAAAATGAAAAGAATAAAACTTTTCAGATCAACGAATCATGCTCTATCAAGAGACCGTGGGGTTGTTCAGGTGGACAAGTTTGCTTTGTCCAGAAGAAAAAAAAATTCTGGAGGACCCAAACGGGTTAGGCTGCGGTGGGGGTCTTGGGAGTCTGGGGATTTGACTTGTATTTTACTCGTACGATTGGCCTGAGGGACAAGAGTCGAGAACAACTGTGGGGATGGCGCTGCTTCTTCATCGCTTCATCAACGGAAGCTCGGTCGGTGCCTGACTCTTCAGAACAGCCAATTATCGGTGCCACAATCGAACCTAAGAAGAAACCCAAACTGCTCGGAACCGGTTCCTAGTCGTATGACGTTACTGGAAGTGGTCCCCTTATCACAACTGTCGCTAGTCGGGCCATACTATTGGACCCCGCGTAAATAGCGGTAGAAAAAGGCGGTGCTGATCTCCCTCCAGGCCATTCACAGGGATTACATGTGTCTCCTATCAGGGTTTTCTCATGTGTGACCTGGGCTCTCCGAGATGGGACCTCAGGAGACGCCTCGAACCCGCAGGCAACCTGCCACCTCACAAATCAAGGCTGGGTCGGGTCACTTGATGCCATGGCACGTTATCTTATACTTCGGACAGGAAAAGCAGATACGTCAGAAGAAGGCCATAGGTGGTACTACGGGGTAGTAGTCAGGTACCTCCAGGATATAAGCTAGGGGTCAGGACACCCAGTCATCTCAGAGGGATTGCGGTCTCCCCGCCCTGCGTCATGCATAGTCCGCCTCTCGGTGCGCAGCACTGCAGCCAAGAGCAAAGAGGGTTACTTTGCCAACACGCGTCACACCGTCTATACTTCATACCATTCAATAGGGGTTTATATCCCTTGCTGCCAGGGGAAGCGAAGCTGCGCAACTTTTTTCAGACATCCTTCAAGAGCTGTCACATTGTATCTTCCGATTTCTATCCAAAACTATAACGAGAGCTTTGTACCGAGTATAGGGTGAGAGGGAATATCAACACCGTGAGAAGGCGATCTTCAGCTGACTTTGACAGCTGAAGAGCAATACCATCAAAGATCATGAAGCAATGGGCGCTACCCTTCGGGGTCACCGCGGATGTTCTCTTCCAGATCATTATCAACAGCGATACAACAACCGTCTTGAACCTCTGCCTACTAAACAAGGCCACGTACGAAATCATTAAGCTCCTGGAGCCGCATATTTTCAGGTGGTTCATGCGCCTACATGGCATCAACGCATTCGACCCCGTTCTCACCCTCAACCCGTGGACGGGTAAACAAAGCACACAAACGGTGCACGCCCTAGTGAGGTTCCTGCAGCGCCACGACATCGCGGAGCGTCTATCCTATCAGATCGTTCCGTCGGTATGGGGCCCATTCTACGAGGATGGTAACCCGGAAATGAATTTCGAGGCAGAAATCGAACTATCCAAACGGTTAAAACGCGGGCTGTTTGTGCTATTCCACATGGCAGACATTGCCCGCGATACAGAACGAATACGACAACAAAGAAAGTCCTTAGCCCCGGTGGTCACGGGACGCTTGGTCGTTCTCACCAAGATGCTCAACGAGTACGATGAGCTCCCACAGGACAAGCAGCAACTAATGTCCTTTGAAAAGTACACCAAGCACGTCTATACCATTTTGAAATGGGGTTACGGGGAGGCGGATATCGGACGAAGACGGCTAGAGTTCAGGAGCTACTTAGACGATCAAACAGAGATCGATTTCCACACCACCGTGCGAATGTTGCGAGAACTGCTGGAACGAATGCTTCTCCGGCACGGACCCAAGGACTGGCATCGGGATGCGAGAAACGAGTACAGCGTGATTTCCTGGTTTCTCTTAAAGCAGCCGCCACGAATCCTGGCGAAGCTCTTCCTGAGCCCCCCAAACGAGTGCTGCCATCTCGACGCGAAATCGGGCTTTGGAGCGGATAAGTGCCGTTTCTCCGATCCTCTCGACACCTACTGGAAGGCGTGGAAGAATATCCCGGCCCTGGGGTGCTACGACTGCGACTGCAAGAGACGGGTGCGAAGTTGGAGCGTGAAGCCGGCCCTCATTGATGCCCGAGGACGAGAGTTCAACCGTGCTGCAGAGCGATATCTAAGAGAGATGTGGGGACAGAGGCATGTTGGTCTCCATCGTGCATTCACACTGGGCTATTTTGCCACAGTGCTTTGATGAATCTTGGTGATATAAGTGGTAGGGAAGTAATAGGGCTAAACACAGATAAAGGACACCAGATAGACTGTGAATAATATAATAACTTGATTGTGAAAAGTGACAAAACATCCGGACCTAGGAAAGCTCCGCCCCTTCCCAAGCTGTGATACACCGCTCTTATCACCGCCTACCATGTAATCTTGTGGAGATGCCGACCGATCATCTAAGTACCTAGCAACACTATTTCCTTTCCCCAAGAGCTCAACTCTCTTTCTCTTTCACCTCGTCAACTCCTTGATATGATTCCTTTGTAGTAAAATATACCCAAAGCTCTATCAACCATGGAAAACGCCGACCCCTTCCTCCAAGTCCAATCGTGAGCCCAGCCCCATTTTCCCCCCTTATCAGCAACAAAACAAAGACAAGACTGACTAAAGGCATCCGAAATCATCCAGGGAGGTCCTCTCAACATTAGGAACCAGTAGACCTCTATTCTCCTCCTATCTCCGCATCCGCTCCCTGGCAAAGTCACCCTCGAACCCCGAACTCCAGCAAGCCCGCTCCGAACTCGAGACCACCCTCACCGATCTCAGCGCCGACCTAGACGATCTCGTCGAGAGCGTTCGCGCCGTGGAGCAAGACCCCTATCGGTATGGTCTCGAGCTCGAAGAGGTCCAGCGCCGGCGAAATCTGGTCGATGATGTGGGCGATGAGATTGAGAATATGCGGCAGGAGCTGCAGAAGGTGATCACCACCTCGGAGGCGACGACCCTGCCGAACCCGGCGGATTTCGACAGTGATATGTCGCCCGGTGCGGAGGAGCGAGGAGATGATTATTATGCGTCGCTGGAGCAGCAGCGGCAGATGGAGCTCATGCATGAGCAGGATGAGCAGCTGGATGGAGTGTTCCGGACTGTGGGGAATCTGCGACAGCAGGCTGATGACATGGGCCGTGAGTTAGAAGAGCAGGCTGTCATGATCGGTGAGGTTGATACGTTGGCCGATCGGGTGGGCGGGAAGTTGCAGAATGGGATGTCGAAACTGAAGTATATCATCCGGAAGAATGAAGGTAGGTATACCCTTGGTGGTGAAACCTGGAAGACGGAAGATACTTTTTTCATTTTCTTTGCTGCCACCCAAATGATTTTTTTTAACCAAAAGCTAATAAATAATTACAGATTCCATGTCCTCCTTCTGCATCGGGATCCTCATCTTCGTCCTCGTCATGTTATTAATTCTCGTTATCGCCTTGTGAATACCCTTTTAGACCGTTTGGTCCTGCAACCGACAATGTGGGTTTTGTTGTACGAAGAATGAATACGAATATCTGACAGGCTTAAACCTTGGTCTTCTTGCGGGGACGAGAATCCTCGTCTTCGTCTTTAACGTCATCAGAGCCCTCGTCATCGTCATCCTCTTCGTCGTCTTCGAAATCATCCTCGTCAAACTCCGGGCCCTGCTGGAACGATTGGACTAGAGGCGCAGAATTAAATACTGTTCTCCACAGCAGCTGGTGGAGCTGGGGGGAAACTTACCATAGTATTTCAGGGCGTTGGGCCAGAGATCTTCAGCAAACGCAATCGCCAGCTCCTCCCCATTCGGGAAGATCTCAATCTCATCGAAATCATCATCAACCTCGTCATCTTCATCATCGTCGTCTTCCTCCTCTTCTTCGACATCCTCGCCTTTGAGGAGCTTGGCGAACTTCTCATCCTGTTCCTTTGTTACTGCGGCCGACTGTTCCGCGGTAGCATCGCTTCCGCGATAGCCGAAGAAGTTGAAGAAGCTTTTACTAGGAGAGGTCTCTCCGTACATGGCGTACTCATCTTCCTCATCGTCTTCAGCCTCTGCATTTTCCACCGCGGCAATCTTTTCAATCAGCTTCTGGTACTCGGGAAGCTCCTTGCGATCACCTCCACCTTGCTTCTTTTCAGCATCGGCCAGGTCACAGGCGGCGTCAAGGAGACCGCTGGTGATATCCTGATCCTTCTTCCAGTTGATGCGAACAGGTTCCGAGACCAACCCCTCCCAGGTCCTCTTCTTACCACTAGCGGTGGTAAACACCTGCTTACGCCAATAGAGTTCCTTGACCAACTTGTCATTCGTGAAGAAAGGGTTTACGGCGGGATCGTTGTTGAATTCGAATGTGATTCGGATGCTTCGTGGCTCTCCTTCGCCTTTCTCGTTGAGCTCGAACCTCTCCACCTTGATGCCGATCACGGTGGTCCCCAGGATGGCCGCATCGGCAGAGATGATAGACTGGTCGATCTCACCGGGGGCATTAGACAGAACGCGAACCCAAAACCCACTCATTTGGGGGTTCTCAAGAAGTTTCAACAGCTGGTCAAAGAGCGACTTCTGGGCAAGAGTGTTCTGCCGGACTTTTTGAGGTCAGAAACAGTACACAGCGGGCGCCGAGAAACATCAAAAAAAAAATCATTCACAAGTGATTCCCATACAAAGTGGAGGAGAAAGCTACATGTGGCGAACAACTTCGGATTCTGCACTCAAGGAGAGGGGCGAGAGGACAGATCGTGAAACAACAGGAATCGCAAACTTACGTTGCTCGATCTCGCCACGGATGAATTGCTGTTCAAGAACCGCGATCTCTTTTGCGAGCTCCTTGGGGATAGTCGGCAGAGAGATGCGGTCCTCGAGAGCCTGCTGTTCAGCCATGATGATGAAAGCCCGGATAAGGGGGAGGGTGTTTGCGAAAAGTGAGGAGAGAAGGAGAAAAGTCGGGGGTAATTGGAGGCGCAGTGAGGCCAATTAAATGGACGAAATACCCGGGATAAAATATCAAAGCACGATAATCGACCGATGAAATAGGGGTGAGAGCGAGGTGAAGAGAAAAACAAGACCAGCAGGAGAAGAAAATTCAAAAACTAGAAACTTTGCTCCGTGCAGACGGGAAATCGTCATTAGCTGCAATGTTACTAAGGACGTCAGCTCGGCGGTGCCGCTTTCGACCAAGCTTGGCCCGGTAGCCAATCAGGTCAATCACGGGGCAGAGCTCAGGAACACTGAGCTCTCCTCCCTTTACTATCTTACTGAAGGTAGGTAGAGATAGTGTTAGAACCGTGAGGTGTCTATCGAAATACTCCACTCTGTTCTCTCTATCGGTATATATCTCGTCTCTTCATAACCCTCATCCTGCAGCTTGAATATATTCTACCGACTCGGTAGTCGCCACAGAAATGAAGATCATCCAACCAACACAAGCCCCGATTTTAGCACCATCATATTCCATTCTCCAGTGCAGGCTATAAGACATAACACAGCTACCTCTCCCGATCAGTACAATAAAACACATTGTCATCATACCTCCGTATCAATTAACACAAGCTTCCCAACACCTAGTCTCGTTACTTTGATCGCATAAACGCCGCAAGTACACATGCATAGACCGGATTAGACCCGAGTAAGCCTGAAATGTCAACTTTGTTTGTTCTCGTCCACGAATTGGTCGGTTCATCAGGATATATTATCCAGCTACTATCCACTTCCTATAAATGTATAGGATACAAAATATCATCGAATCTTTAATAGACGCATTTCTTCCCAAACTTACTTTACCCAGACAAGTACATAATCCAAATCAATATCCAATGTCCTCAGAGTAACCAAGAACAAGCAACACACCAGCAACAAACCATAAATATGACTCCAGGATACAGTACTTACTATTTAGAAATAAGCACTAACCAAGGTATCCCCCCTCGTTGCGAAAAGTACTTAAGCACATTCCCAAAACGCCACCAGACGACGATCAAAGCGCGAGCATCCCATCCCCTCTCCCTCTCCCTGCCTCCCCAAACCCATTTCGCCCTAAAAAAATTTTTTTTAAAAAAAAAAAAAAAAAAAAAAGCAAATATACGTTCCCGCATCGACTACCTTTCTACTTTCAACTAAACATACTTAGTAAACGGTAAACACCCTAATGGCGATAAGACCCTTTTTTTTTTAACCTTTTCCAAGTCTTTTTTATAAGGACCCTCAAGAGATGAATTGCGGGGCTGGGGGTCCATCATCTGGTACCTTACATCGTTCGTCCTATGTATATAGAAGGTACCTCGATGATATATGTGTATAAAAATTTTAAAGTGGTGAATGGCCCACTTGTGTTGAGCTTGGTTGTGTGTTTATTTTGACTTCATGTGTTAACTACCGTAGGTACCTTAAGGTAGGTAGGTAGAGAAATCGAATATTGAATATCTTAGATTTGTGGGCTTTGGGGTAAAGGACCTAAATAGTAGAAGAATGGGAGATTTCATTACCTATAGAGCACCTACCTATAGGTAGGTAGGTAGGTAGGTACCTCTATTTCGAATATCAAATCAAACTTGCTCCGAGCTGTTCCTGTTCCTGCTCCTGCTCCTACTCCTACTCCTACTCCTACTCCGACTCCTACTCCTACTCCTACTCCTACTCCTACTCCTACTCCTACTCCTAATCCTAATCTTACTCTGAATTCTAGCCCCGTACACCTTGTTCCATGAATAGAGAGAGAGAAATAAAGGAGAATTTAAAAGGGAAAGGGGGGGAAAAGGTAGATAAATTAAGAAGAAGGAAAAAGTCACATCATCAAACAGCCGCCGGTGTGGTTCATAACACACTGCGTAGGTATAGAGAAAAGCAAGGCAAGGTAAGGTAATCGAGCATGATAAAGAAAAACAAACCTGCCAACAGTTTTGAAACAGGAAGAAAAAAAGAGAAAGGAATAGAAAAGAAGAGAGGACTTTTTCTTCATGTCTGCAAAAAACAAAAATTCGTAACGTGCGTTTCAACCATCCATCCTTGATTCCTTTCTCCCCCACATTATCAGACCATTAACATAAACTTTTTTAGATTTTTAAGGTGGATATTCCGTCTCTTTTTCCGGTGGGAGAAAGAGAGAGGGGTTGACTCGACTCCTCTCGGCAAGGAAATGATGATAAAAAAAACCAATGATTTCTCTTTTAATTCGCTCCAAAGATAAGACCCAGGCCCAAATTCGCCAGTAATGCATGAAGGATTGCGCGATTTAAAGTGTTGTTTGTGTCAGACGGCGAGTGCGTGCAACCGGAGGTGGACAGGAAAAAGAAGAAAGAAAAGAAGGAAGGAAGGAGGGGAAGATAATGTCTGCGGGAGAGTATCGGGATCATGGTGCAATCTCCCTATCGGGCCAATCGCGCACAACGGCTCATATCAGACCACTGATAAAGGGCATGTCCTTGGGGCTCACCGACTGAACGTGCTGCACCTCGTCCTCCTCCCCCCCCTTTTTTTTTCTCAGGAACAGTCCCATTCACTGCTGGAGATGGAGATGAAAAAAAATATTGCTATCCCCACCTCAACATTACAGCATCCAGTCGAGGCCGTTCGCCTCCTCTTCCACCGGGAACACTTCGCGCGCGTACTCTTCCATGTCCCGCCAGCCCTGCCATAACTTCCGGGCTTCGTCCGTTACACGCTGTGAGATGACTCCTCCGGGACCTTGCATCATTCCGGCACCCGCGCCCTTGCCATTGGCTGGGCCTAATCCCTTAGGAGATCCTGCGGCAGGTCGGGAAAATTCGGGAAGTGGGAAGTAAGGCGCGTCGTGCTGTCCGAACACCACCTCGAGGGCTTCTAGTTGCTCCCGGTATCCGGTTGGAATATTGACTTTGATTTCCACCTTGGGCACACGGACGTATTTGCACGGACGATTTAGTGCGCGGGAGAAAGCCGCACAGACCTGGTTGGGGGACAGTGTCTCAAATGTAAGGGCAATCCTAGAAAACAAGGTTAGAGTCACATTAGTCCCGACGCTATCTTGGGAAGGGGATGAAAGGAAGAAAGGATTGGTGTCTTACCGATGGCCGTTCCACTTCTTGGGGCCGTCCTTGAAAATCTGGAGGAGTGCGGGGCCAACATCATGCTCCGCATCCAACCAGGGCAGTGGGATGTCGGGGTCAAAGGGTGCGTGCCACTCAAAGCCGCCATCCGGCATCAATTCCATCTGGAAGAGGGGATATGGTAGACTTGTGAAGTTGTTGTTGTAAATTCCTGTGTAGACGAAGGTAGCGGGGAGACCGAGTTGTCGAACATAGTTCTCCACAGTGAATTTGGGAGCCCACAGGGGCACTGGGGGATATGGGCCGTAAACAGAATGATCCGGCATGCTGCTATAGATGTAGTGCTGGATCGTGCCCGCACGCTTCGCAGCATCAGCAAGTGCGCGACCAATGGCGACTTCGTCACCCGATTGCGATGTGGTATTGATAAAGGCGATATTCGCCCCCTTGAAGAGGGTATCCATCAGAGAGACATTGTTGAGAAGAGGACCCTGGAAGAGGGTGACATTGGGAAGATCTTGAAGTTCCTCGGCGATAACGCCCTTGAGCGAATGGATCTGAGCGCGCACTGAATGTCCGACGGCGGAGGCGACGCGGATGAGGGACGCCGCCTGTCGTCCTGTCGCGTTGACGACGGCGATCGTCTTCTTCTGTTGTGTCATTCGGGTGGGTAGATCTGTAGATCACAAGCCGGCAAATAAGACCGTTGCCCTGATTTTATTATAT
The DNA here is from genome assembly GCA_027569095.1 of Aspergillus conjunctus. Lineage (NCBI taxonomy): Eukaryota > Fungi > Ascomycota > Eurotiomycetes > Eurotiales > Aspergillaceae > Aspergillus > Aspergillus conjunctus. Next base: position 66,324 of record JAPDEL010000004.1, on the reverse strand, counting down.
TTCTTTTCTTAAATTAAGCTTGCGCGCGGTTGTTGTGTGTGTGTGTGGGCGCAGGTGGAAAGAAAAGGGCAGTGGGTGGTGGTTGGAGAGATAAGAGAGGGAAAAAAAAATTGATAAAAAAAAGCGGATGCGGGGTAGAAAAGGGAAAAAGCACCAGGAGTCTTCGACACAAGTGCTTGGCCCAGCAAGACCGAAGAAGAGCTCCGATCGAATCTGGAGAAAGTCAGGTGGAATCCGAAGAGGATGAACAATGGGAAGGGTTGGTTAGTGGGCAATAATAATGGGTCTGCGCAAGAATAGGGATGGAAAAATCAATCGCGCAAAAAATCACGGACGGTGGTGGGGAAGCTGACGGCGGCGGAGGAGCAAAAGGTAGCGATAGCGATCCAGATAAGTAACGTACCTAGGCTTATATGTTAGGGGGGCGATAGTGGCCAGAAGTATGTATACACAGGCGATGATTTGATAATGCCGCAATTGTAGAAGTCGATGGTGCAAGAGGGATAGGAATAAGAAAGTATGGGTGATGTGATCGTTGACAGCGAGGCAGATGCGATGAGGTTCTTCTTCTTATTCTTATTTCAGGATGATGGTTTGCAGGCGGACTCAGCCGGGCTGCTCCCAAGGTCAATGAGAGGGTTTTTGTTAGTCAAGGTCGCTGGATATGAATAATAGCAGGATCCAGCAAGGCCGGAAAGTGGGCTCTGCCAGCCAGTCTGGCTCCAGTCGACGAGGAATAAATAAAATAAAAAATAAAATATCGCGAGCGAAATATTCTTGTTGGGGAAAAAATATGGAAATAATAATAATTGTTATCGAAAAAAATTCAAAAAGACAAAAAAAGAAAAGGGCGTGGATCACGTTGAAGCCTTGGTTCCGAGATTCGCACCCACTAGGACCCTAATCAACCGTAGGTCTGGAGCGGAAAAGGAGTAGATCAGGTGGTACAGGTGAAATTTGAGGGAGCTGGGTCCCGATATGGGAATACCCAGACTCAGAAGTGGCGGTGGGAGTATTTGGAGAGGGGATAGAGAGTCCTTCCTTTGCGATGAGGATAAGGAGGAGGAGGAGTACGAGCAGTAGTGGGAGGCGAGGGAGATGAGGGCGAAGCGGAGGTTCAACTAAGGTATGTATACTCCAACAAGTAGGAAGATGGATCTTTTGGGGCAGCAAACAAGGAGAGGATGATCTGGGGTTGGCAAGGGCAAATTTGGCTTAACTCTAGGTGAGAAAGGCGCATTATTGGAGTTCAAGCCATTAACATTAGCTGTTTCTTATGGATAAATGAAGAGATGACAGCAGGTGATCAGAAGACTGCCTCCATCAAAAAGAAGGGCTTCCGATCTGGTTTCCGGCCTGGAAAAGATCGAGTAATGGGAAACAGTCATAGAATAAAATGCAGGCATCAATTGCAGAACCGGGAATCAGCCTGGGAGCTGGCAAGCTCGGGAGCATCCTCTTCTGTCCCTCTTCCTTTGCGTCTTTCCTTCCATTGCTCCTCCCCTTGCTCCTCCTCCTGGTGTGATTAAATTGCGTCTTGCAATTCGCGATATCTGCCACCTCAAGATGCAAGAGATGACGACAGAAGGAATAAGCAGGAGACTCGGACTCCAGGTCCACATAACAAGGCACACCCGGGTCTCCAGTATCCAGTCAGGTCCAGACCCGGTGATCTGAAGGAAAAAACGACAGAAGTATCCATGTTCCCATCGAAGTCTGCCGGCCATTAACCTTCTTTCCTTTACGTAACTCGGGATATGTTCATGGGGAGGGACACCCGGAATGAGGGAAACTAGTTCGGTCCACGTCGAGGATCAGGGGACATACTTTCAGTCATAAAAATGAATTTCTACAGAGAGAGAAAGCTTTGTTCCTCTTTCAACCAGGGATCGAGTTTCGTTTCTTTTTCCCTTGAAGCTTCTTCCTCGGCATCATGCAGTTCCTTCACCGCGTCTCCTGCCCTCTCCTACTAACTCCTCAACGGACATCCAACCCCAGTCTAACCCAGATGAGGAGTTTTCTAGGGCGGGGAAAAAGCAAAACACCAGGGCTAGAAGTACCTTATTACTCAGTCCTGGTACCTGCTAAGTCACTAGTGCAAGCCTATCCAGGACTAAACTAAACGCCAGCAGACAGTTTCTGGTTTGGCCCTGAGTGCGAAGTGGTCATTCCTTGCCTCCTGTCACTCCTTGTGGGCCTCCGGGACACAACCACGGGGTGGAAAAAAGAAAAGAAAAGAAAAAAAAAAAACTAAAAAAGGGAAGTCGAAGGAGAAGCCTGCTCACCAGAAACATCAGCTGTCGAGCCCACGTTCAAAGACTGACACTCCAGAGCCAACGGAATTCCGAGCGACTCCATCCAGCAACCAACCAATCTGTGGGCAAAAGTTTTCCACGGGAATCGCCAAGGCTGGTTCGGATGAGGTAATTCACCAGTGCTGCGAACTAATCAAAATTTTCCTCCTGTCTGCACCTCCTACTGCTCATGATTTGGAGAGAGGGGAGAATCAGTCCACATAAGTACCTTGGTATCATGGTCTCCTTATGCAACACTCAGAAGAAAAATTTAAGGGTAAGTAAGGTTAAGGTGTCGATGACGATAGCTGACACCCCTCCTCCTCCTCCTCTTCTATCCTCACCTTATCATATCAAATCAATGGCGCAATCGTCTAACGCCATTCTCGAAGCGGGGTTAGACTTTTTTCTTTTGTTTTCCAAGCAACTCCGATCGAGCAATTTACGGAGTGCATGATCCTAGCCCAGACCCATGCCACCACCTCTGTAAGGATGCGGAGAGGCACCAGCATCTCCGCGGGCATTAGGTCATCAAATGCATTTAATTGACTGATCTCATGCTCGTCTCCGGCCAGTCAGAAGTCCCGGTCGCTGAATCGTTGTAGGGGCTGTTTCGGGCCAAGAGGAGGGATTCAGTCAATTTCCCGGCTTAAACAGAGTTTGAATCATGTGTTTTTTTATAAACAAAAAGACATTGATAATCAAAGGCATATCTCTATTCTAAAGTTGTGAAGAAGGTTTTACCTTCCTATCTATCTATCGACGAGTCGTAGGTGCACGTATCCGCTGCGATCCTCCGATCTCAAATCTATCCGTTGATAGCCGTGGTGAGAAGAAAAAAAAATTACAAGTCATGTCATGCCCATCATAATAATATATGATTATTGATATTTTCATGGCGCCGATCCCGCCATCGTCATTGTCCATTGCCGCCCTGCGCGACCATCTTCTTCTTCCCCTATCCCACCATCTTCCATCATCTCCCTATCACTGATCTCCCGTGGGCCAATCCCGGCCAGACCCCAGATTCCAGGCCGGCGTCGGGCAAGCAGCTGGGCGGCTGCGCGTTCGTCGGAATGCAGGTGCGCGCCCGACTTGCGCAGCAGCACAACGTGCTCGGTTAGGCCAGCATTAGCGGCTAGGAACAGCGGAGTACGGCCATTGCGGTTGCGCAGATGCACAGATCCACCCTGAAGGAGGGCAAATCGTAGGATGTCGATGGAGGGGGAGGATGCGGCGAGGTGCTGTGCGGTTGTGTTTAGTTGGTGAGGGTAGATACTCGAGGGATGGAAGTAAATGGAGGACCTACCACAGGAGTGTTACCCGAATAATCAGCATCATTCAGCAGCCAATGGTGCTCATTTCGCACGATTTCCTGCACGCGATCAAGATCCCGTTGCGCGATCGCATACCCCAAAATCGTCAGCGCTTGGACTCGCTCGGGAAGCGCTCCGTCGGGATGACGAAATACGGGCTGAGAAGTTTCTGTCAATTCGCCGCGCAGCGAGATGGACATGTTGCTTGCAACCATTCGGGGAGTGGACCCTGGGAGGGCGAGAAGATACGCTAACTTAGTCAGGGCTGCTTCGGTGGTCATGTCGAGCCCTGCGACGACGCCAGCCTTCGACAGACTCATGCCGGGGGCATAAACGGGGCTAACACTGCCGGTTAAACCTGGTGGTGGTAGTGTGAGTGCTGGGTTGTTTTAATTCGCGGTGCGAGGTGAAGGGGCTTACATTGGGTAACATTCACTATCACAATGCCTCGGGAGATGGCGTCTGCGAACACCTTGGTCATTGCGTTATCCTGACCGTGCGGTGCGTTTCCGGCTCCAAAGGTCTCCAGGACCAGGCCGCGAAGGCCCTCTAGTTTCAAAACGGCGTCGACCATCTCCGGTTTTATTCCCGGGAATATACGAAGGCACGCGACATGCGTAGTGTCAAGGTTGGTCTGGATACTGAAATGCTCGATGCTCCTTGGCCGATTTACAATCTCCCAGTTGACATTGGTGCGCATTGACGTGGTAACCGCCAACGGTGCACAGTTGGGGGCGCCGAAGGCATCAAAGTCGCTGGCAGCTACCTTTGTCGAGCGGTTGCCACGAAGCAGCTTGTTGTTGAAATACAGACAGACCTCGGGGATCATGAAGTGGCCAGCCACAACTAGCGATCCAAGAAGGTTATCCGTGGCGTCATTCTGCAATTCAAGCATTGGCGCTTGCGCTCCTGTGAGAATAACGGGCTTTCCGAGATTCTGGAGCATGAAGCTCAGTGCTGAGCAGGTGTATGCCAAACTATCGGTGCCGTGGAGTATGACGAAGCCATCGAAGAGCGTGTAGTTGCGTTCAATCGTCCGTGCGATCTCCGTCCAGCCTTTCGCATCGATAGAACTGCTGTCGAGAAGCTCCTCAAACTCGAGGACTGTGTACCTCACTCGACGTCCATATGCTGTCTGGGGTGTTCGTAGGCTGGGATGTGGTTTGACTTCCCCCGCGCCGTTGACCACCACATCCATCATATTCGAGATCGACCCATCGTTGAAGGTAGGAACCCGTGCTAGACAGTGCTCCTGGAACCCGCGAGCCGGCACAAAGCCCACGGGAGACGGTCGCATGCATATGGTGCCGCCCGTCATGATGATCAAGACCCGCGATTCTGGGATTTGCTGCTCAGACTGCTGCTGAGCCAGTTCAGGAATGACTTCATCGACGGCGACCATGATTGCGACAACGGTAGACTACCAGGTCTACTGAAGCCAATTAATTCGTTTAGATAATTCTCCGATAACGATCGCGGGGTCAGATAGAAGACGCGAAGTTCTGGGCTGAAAATCAAAAAACAGAGATTGTGGGACCAGAACGCCTTCTCTTATTTGAACAGGCGCTGATATATAGTCCACAAAAGAGGGTTTTGATGATGGGTCTTGGATCTTGAAAATCTTTCTCTTTCCCCAGTCAGCGTAGATAGAGCGCCCCAGACGCCTACTGCAGATGGTTTCCTTCGGGTGGCAGTTTCTCTCGCACAATCAGTTTCAAGCACACATTTTGTCTCTCTGATTAATCCTCTTGGTGGTGACCTTGGGAGTTTGTTTGACTCACAAGAACTGCACCGCACGGCAGTCTATTACGTACGGAATGCACGGTGTGTGGATTGCTGGAGGAAGATCCTGGACAGCCACTAGTGACGGTTTCCACTGCGAGATTTTCCTGCCCGCCACTTCAAGGAAAAAATGTTGAAAAATGGACAACGTCCGACACCCTCTTACGCATTGTTTTCTCCACCCGGCGTCCAATTTGCTAGAGCTCACCAAAGAGGAAATAAATCCCCAGATCATCCATGAAGAATTTTCGCCCTAGAATCGATCAAAATTAGAAACGCGAGCCGCATGGGACTCGGGGATCACGCGGTTTCCTCTGGTGCCGCAGCCTTTGATTTCCAAGGTTTCAATGTTACGTCGGATATCTCTGCCAATCAGTCTAGACTTGCGTGCTGCTCCTAGAGGTGCTCACTACCTAGGTGCTGACGAGAGGAGAGGAAAATGTATCCAGAGCAGTAAAGATTTTAACTCTGCCCTGCGATCGTTCCTTCCCGCTTCCTCGAGAGGTTCTTTCCAATTCAATGCTTTAACAGTCAGGTCACTTGACATAAAGTTCGCCACTGAGTCAACCACAATGAACAAAGCCACAAACAGCATAGCTTAATTCAGGCTCATGTGATGCTATTGCAGTCCAGATTGCCATGAATAATCAGAGTCGCCTTCCTCTCCTTCTCCTTCACCGTCTCGATTCTGTCTCGAATAGTGCAGCTTCCATTGGTTGTTCGGAGAGAGAAAGCTGTCGTCATCTGCACAACCAAATTATCTAGACAAAAGAAATTAACTTTTCTCATCATTACTGGTCGATTTTTTTTTTGAATACCGTCGCGTACTAAGGAAACAGTTAACCCGTTAGGTTATCTAGTCTGCATGGATGCCATAGGGAGTAAGGCCTCTCCAAGGTCGGAGAGAAATTCGGGATCCAGTTCCAACACATTCTCCGACATCACACCCTATGAGGAAGCGTGAGCCGTCGGAGATCAATCACTGGAATATCCCTGGACTAGGAATATCTTCTTCTCACATAGAAGCACACTATAATACTTGACGCAATCCAACTACCCCAGTTATTGTACTGCTCCGAAAGATCAATCAATCTGCAACATGAATGGCCGATTTCCCGAAGCCCAAAGCTTACCCCAAGAAAGCAAATCCAGGAATCATCATCAATCCGAACCGAATAAAAAAAAAACAGGGTGCTCAGTGGAGGGCCTGGTATTCGTGAGCCCAAAACTGGGGGATGACACCCATCCAGTGTTGCACATTGTTGTATTTGATCTTCCCTCCGAGTCGGATAATCGCCTGAATAGGCCGGATTTATACTTTAGATTTTTTAGATATCGAATGATACCGTCTTCTCTTTTGTGGATTCGAAATGCAAGTGCCAGGAGAGCCATCGGTGATCAGCCAGCCGTAAATATAATGCTCACAGAGCCTCTGAGTTATAAAGATATCAATACCAATAACCAGGTCTAATGGCGTTAAAATACCAAGGAGAATAAGGTTTTCGACGGAATATTGGCATCCACAGACGAAGGGCCTGAATAAAAACCGAGACATGATGAGCGAATCCATACATGCAGGATATTTGTCTTGGGCTCGTTGCTGTTTTAGATTCTTAGCCGAATCTATGCACTGAAATCATGGAACTAGGTAATGCCGTTTCATTCATTTTCAAAATATCAAAATGTAGTTATATGGTGCTTTCATAGAGCATTAAGCCGGCGATTCGAGCTCTTTCATACATCGCAAATTTCCTGGAAAGGGTCGGGGATGTTGCTCTGGAAATCCGTCTCAAGAAGAAAAGGGAATATATCAGTCGAGACATACGGCCAGTATACTCTATATCATAGGAGTATAAAAGAACCCGAGGAGAACACTACGTAGTAATATAAATTAAAGTACTTAAGATACTTGCGTATGCTAATCCTAAGATAAAAGTAGTTAAAGTACACCCCATACGGAGAGTACATGTTCTTCCCCAAGGTATAAACTTGACTATACCAAGCAGAAACATCGATAAAATTAAGGCAGCTTTGATCGACGGTTTACAGCTCACTCGGTATCATCTTTTCCAGGTTGTTGTTGTTGTTGCGCAAAGCCAGGGATAATAGGAAATCTGTAACCTTAACAGCCTCAAGTCCAGGGTCAAGTGAAGGTTCAAATTACGGGGTTTATGAAAAGTTAGTGACTGCATAAAGATCACCGCCAAACCATCCTGTAATCCAAGCGGTCAAAGTTTAATTTATCATCCTGATCATCGCAGCTCCCCTGTAAAACTCGGGTTTGATACTTATATATAATGCAAAGCGAAGAGGCGAGCGGGGGGCATATTTAGTCGAAGTCCCACTCTCACCACAACCCCAATCCATCGAAAGACGCTGAGCTCCTGATCATACTAGTAATGATCAGATGCAAATCATCTACTGGATTGAGAAGAGAAGCAGATCATGAGGTAAGTGGCGGTTATAATCTGCGCTATTGAATTTTGGCTTTTGAAAAGGTGATTAGAATGTTATCGATAAAGAATCAGACTCCTCTTCAGATCGATGTATCCGAGTATTTATACAGATAGCATAAATATGCACAAAACATCAGAATAGGGTTGCTTTTTCCATTGGGCTGGTTCAAAATGGAGATGACAATGATCCTCGGGATAAGAACTGTTGGGACTCAGGAGAGGGGCGAGATCTGCTTCCTGGGGCGAGAAATCGTAAAGAACATCCGTAGCTTGGACTGTCTATGGGAGAAGATTGGTTGACGGAGACTCCAGAGTTAGATTGTGATCTACAGTGAAGATCTTCAAGGGTAGCTTGAGCTGAGAATTTTCACTCAGAAGAGTAAGTAGTATCAGACTCTGCCACCCTGGTAATCGGATTCGCAGGCAGAATCAAATTTGAACTGGGTGGGAATGTCATGTATAGGCATATTCATATTGGATTAGTAGTTATGTATGGAATTACAAGATCAAGCTCAACCTCGGGTTATCGATGACTTGATTTGATGGTAGCTTGACAGTATCAGAGCTATTATTGTCGAGTAGACGGAGTTCCGTGGGACCACGGGGAATATCTGGTTACCTGGTACTATCGCTAATATGGAGAGAGCTCGATATTAATTAACTTGGTGCAACTAGCTATCACAAGCGGAGTCTACTGGCAAGCTGGTTTCATATTTAATGCCAACGGATCGATAGAGCCTGGTAAAAACCACGGGTATTCCTGGTCCACAGTTCGTGCCGACCATTCTGTCTGAAACAACCTCTGGTTGAACCCTTTGCTTGGTGCAGGGCGACATTCAAGGACTTAAAAGTCATCCAGGCACTCGGTATCCCGCGTGCTGAGGCTGCATCACTTACATCACTCTCCCACATCAGGAACGTACCGATCTTTCTTTCTTTTCCGACCAACCAACGGGCTCTGCAGCCAACTTTCTTGGCGCCGTACTAGTCAGGAACAGCCGATGATTTGGCGTCGTTCCAACAGTTTCACAATCCACTTTTTTGCTTTTCCCCTTCTTTTGTTTTCCACACTCCCGTCGCAGAGTCACACATGGGCCAACGCCGCCATCATCCCGCTTATCACATCTGATTGGACCATCACTTGTTTCATGTCCATCCACTCACCGACTCGGGAATTTTCAGTTACCCCTCCCTTTGATGGGGGACAGTCTCCTGAACACTCCTAATGAATCGCTGTTGTCATTCTCTCATTTCCCTATTCTCCAAGAGGTCAACCTGAATATGGGCAGAGTGGGTGGAGTTGTTGCCATCAAAGAGCTACATTGTACTATGTAGAGCCCGTGGAGGGGCCGGCTCCCCTTTAGGAAATGAGGGCCAATAATGACATCAATCAAAAGACGGGATGGAAGTGGCCCTTCTCTTCAAAGTTAGCCCCTTTCTGTTGCACGAGGCGCCCTGGGACACTGTTGGGTCCCTGTTGATGATCCTTGATATTTAACGAAGATGATTCGGGCATTGTGATAGGTAGACGCTAATCAGGGGGCGCCAAACTCCAATGATCATGTCCCCGCGCAATTAGCTCAGTGGCGCTCGTTATTGGACCCTCCAGCGGCTCTGTTGTAATGTCGGATGCCTCAAAAGCGATTCGAATCTCTCTTTTATTGGGATATTTGGGTGGAATCAATTTAAACCCCGCGATATTCGTATCGTCCTCTGCGACCACGGCATAGAAAGAGAGCAGGATTGAGTCAGGGAGGCAGAAGTAAATACGGATCATCCTCTGCAGAGTTCCGTTCGGGGGATTGGCAAGAAGGTCGGGCAAGAAAATCTTCGATAGTTGACCTATTAGGCTCTTAGCAGTCCAACAGCCAAGTAGCAAAGAGGGTTCACTTGGCCTTGGGTTGGTTTGTAGTCAAATAAATTAGCCGATGGGGTAATTGAAAGGGGGCAGGACAGACAACGAGATGGGCCAATTTGTATGCGATCCTTGGTGATGATTGGACTCACTACTGTTCTAAGTTGCTAACTTATTATTCCTGCTGGGATTAGCGAGGTGGATATGATATTATTCAGTAATTAAGGTCATCGTTGAACAAGCGCGAAGTTATCTCTCTTTCTTAGGTAGGTACCTCGTAGCATGATTATCCTGTGACTTGATCCCCCTTCCAGTTTCTCCTCACTCCTTCCTCTCTTCTCTCCCATCCCCCTCGTTTCCTTTTCGCCCACCAAATATTAGACGGCCTTCACGTCGTTCCACTCCTTTTCATTATTGCTATTTTTCGGGTTGCTTTTACTTCCTGGTCGCCTTCATTTTCTTCTCCGTCCTTCTTTTCTCGGTCTCTCGTTTACTCCGCCGTTTGTAAGTTGGGTGCGGCCTGTCTGAAACGTCGAGGTACGAACCAACCAAGAAGTACATCTGAAATCCCTGATTATCCTAAATTCCTAACCTGTATCCCAGGTCGCATCCCATTCCAGAAAGCGCTGTTGGTCTGGAATCAATAGGTATGTACATCTCCTGCTTCCTTATCAGCCCTCAGTGCTGTCTTACCAGCCCCTGAAGCGCCTTGTCATCGTTGTCACTTTTCTTTGGTTTTTCTCTGTATTCAATATTGTCTATATTATCTTTGCTTTCACGGTTATTTGATTGCATCTCATTTGATGGTTCTTCTGATATTATCCCCTCCCAACCCTCGTGTGGCCGCCGAAGGAGGTGCATTCTTACTGCCATTCCGCACGCAAGGGGCCCTCCCTTGCCTTCATCCCAACAGCCACCCGCATGAGCCATGATATCAGAGGTCCCCTTTTTACTGGACTCTGAACGCCTCTGGCTGTGCGGAGTGCCTGGGGCTTGACTAGGCACGGTGGGCGCGGTGTGCCTGCTTTGTTATTGTCATTGTTGTCGTTTTGTTGTTTTTATACTATGCCGGGTGTACCTGGCCGTCCCGCTCCAACCCTCGACCGTATCGCGACTTCGACACCCAGCAATCACGACGTTTCGTTCTTTACACCCCCGTCAATGCGCCTTTGCGTCCGTTCTTTTTGTTTCAAGTGTTATTCTGGGATTCTAACCTATCGCTCCTGGTGACGATTTTAGTCAACGATCTACCCTGACTCGATCAGAACAAATTGTCACTTCCTCTCTTTTTGAAACCCACTGCTGTCACTCCTTCGACTTGATATTGGCATTGCACGGCATGTCTCGAGCTATGCGCCTTGATATCGGCCTAGTGGCCGGTTTGGCTGCCTTTTCCGGAGTAGCTGACGCCTTTTGGCGTCTTCCTTGCCGTGGACGAAGCGGGCTTGCCCGAATGGATCCCATGGTGACTCCAGGCGAGCCCTCCTACCATGTTCACACCGTTCACGGATCGAATGGTCAGTCTTCTCCCCTGTCGCATGCCTTTTGCGGAGCACGCACTGAACTCCCCAGGCTTTTCTATGACTTCTACCATGGCCGATTTGCTGGAAGGAAGCTGCACATCCTGTGCCGTTAAGCAGGACAAATCGGCTTATTGGGCCCCCGCGCTGTACTTCATTGACGAGAATGGTGACGCAGAAATTGTTGAGGAAGTGGGAGGCTTACTTGCGTGAGTGATGAGCTTTCAGTCAATCCTACCAATGAGTTGCGGCTCACAAGTCGGTGTTGCTAGGTACTATCTGCTCTATGGAGATGACGTCAAGGCGTTCCCTGAGGACTTCCGGATGATTGCCGGTGATCCCTTCCAGCGCAGTTTCCCCTGGCCTGTTCCCGATCCCCCCAAGTCCGAGTGGACTGGCAAGCAAGCTAGCCAGGATGCTCTTCGCCAGAAGGCCCTGGGATTTAACTGCCTGAATTACGCAGCTACACCCGAACCTTCTCTCGGCCGCCACTTTTTGCCCAACAAGACTTATCTGGACGAGCACTGCACTGATGGTGTTCGCTTTGAACTCATGTTTCCATCATGCTGGGATGGAAAGAATGTCGACTCTGACGACCACAAATCACACGTTGCCTATCCCTCGTTAGTCATGGACGGCGTGTGCCCCCCCGGCTTTGAACACCGCATTGTGTCCCTTTTCTTTGAGACTATCTGGAACACCTACGCCTTCAAGGATAAGGAAGGATACTTCGCTCTCTCTAACGGTGACCCAACCGGATATGGGTACCACGGCGATTTCATGCATGGATGGGAGCCAGGTGTTTTGGAGCAAGCAGTTGAGCAGTGCACTAACCCATCCGGTGAAGTTGAAGATTGCGATGTTTTTGACCTGCAGCCTGATCTCATGCAAGCTCTTTGCAGCTTTGACGTCCCAGATATTCTCAAGTTGGAGAGTCTCAAAAAGTCCAAGGGTGGCCTCCCCAACAATATTGCGATTGAATGGGGTCCCGAATATGCCTTCCCCATCAAGTACACCACCGACACCCCACCCTCTGCCGCACCCGTCGGTCAGGATAATGACGCCGATCTTGACATCAGCATCGATCTTGGGGCTCTTGCAGGAAACGTCCACGCCGCTAGTACCAGCTCGGAGCCCTCGACCACCACCACCACCACTACGACTACGACTACCACTCCTCCCCCTCCACCCCCGACTACTACTACTACCACGACTACTACCACGACGACGACGACCACCACCACTACTACAACCTCCACCTGGATCCCGATCCCCATAACTTCTTTCGTTGAGAAAACTGTCACGCAGGAGATCGTGTGGGTGGAGCAGGAGGTTGTTATCATGGTTGATGAGAACGACGTTCCCGTCAAGACTGAAATTGGCCCAGTGGAACCTCTTTCTACTGACTACAAGACCGTGGTCCGAACAGTTTCCACTGTTGTCACCATCCCCACCGAACCTCCGGCCAAGCGCGATGAGCATGCCCATCTGGAAGCGCACAAGCGCCACCACCATGGCCATGCTCATTAATCGACTTAATTTTCACAGGATCTCCTTTGACGATGAGGGATTTGAGATGCCCTAACCTGTGTCAACAAGTACCCATTTGATCATCTTACATTCGGCACTTTCACCTTGACAAGCTCAGCCATTCCACTCTCGTTTTGTTTGGCCGGTGTCAATCTCTTCCAACTAGGCTTGGTCTTTGTCAAGACGTTTCTCTTCTCCCAAATATTTTGAACATTTTTTCACATCTTTTCAACCCTCTCCGCGTCCCTTCCATGGCTCACCCACCTTTACCCTACCTTAACTTTTGATGTACATGGTTCTATTTGTCTGCTTCGTGTCCTTGACGGAACACATGAAGCATAAGACATCGTCTAGCCCTTTCTCTTGATGAGAAATCGAGTTGGGTCTCTGTTAGATATAGCCAATGTATGTGTAACTGGGGTGGAGAGGTGATAATTCTTGCTTTTTATCCACTCCAGTGCCAGTCTGGCTCCGCATTCTCTTTTCACATTTTCTTTTCATATCCGGTTTAAGTTTACGGTCACCTCCATATACCTAGGTTTGATATTGGGAGTAACGGTTGGAAAACATGATATTGTCTCACGTTCCAGAATATCGCCTCGTAGTGGCCATTCCGTGCATACGTACGTCTCGCAGTAGATCTCGGCGTACTCCGTTGCAATTTTGATCCAGCCAAAACCGCCCACCTTTTACATGCAATCGAGATTTATACCATTCATTTTTGACCCATGGAACAAAACCACCCCTTGCTCCATACACCACCAGCCACACTCGATCTGAGACATCTCATTTGAAGTCCAAAGTGAGCAATACGTAGTGGAATAGAATGGTTCTATTCTTGTCTCCTGAAATGAGATCGGAACCAACAATCACCGTCTTCGCTGTACATTAAGCTGCAAGGAACAAATCTCAAGCATTTCTTTCCAAGATGCGCCTCGCACAGCCACATAGGAACGATAAGAGACAGCGCACCCAGTAATTAAGGTAATTTTATATGCTTGCCGAAATGAACATGTAAACAAATATCACCCAACTATAAGTGTTCATTCAAGGTGACTGAAATGGTGAAGAGTCTCTTTACAGCTCCGCTCCTCCTCCCTTCATACCTACTCGACTCAAAATCTCATCCCCAGTTAATAACTAATAAAACATCTATCCTCTCAGACTACAAAGCCGAACCCGAGCTCGAACTCGGACCCCCAGATAATGAAACCACTTCAGATTCCACAACTACTCTGTCTACCTCTCCTCTTCGGCTTGTCAACCGCCCTCGTGTCAAACCCAAACTCAAACCCCACGTCAACAATCACAGATACCAGTCCTCCAACCATTACATCCCCCCCAGAGATGACCCAATCACCCCACTGCAGCAACAACTCCACCCTTCTACACACGACAGATTGTACCAAAGGAACGCCCGTGAGTTATTGCTATAGTCCCGAGCCACCGGTTCAGTGCGCACCTGGTTCGACGCCGGGAGTGTGGAGGCCTGGTCATTGTGTCACCATGACGAGGTGTTATGCTGCTTCTGGGTGATAAGCTATCAACGACAATTGGCAAATTGATCCTGCGATAGGGAAGGAGACAGGCCCATTCTTCATGAGTTGGCTCGGCCGGGGTTACGCGGTTCAGTTGGTATTCCGTGGGAAGGCATGAAGGATCCTTGAAAAAAATGGGGGAAGGAGGAAAGACTAATATGTGAAGTTACATGTGTGAGGGTATTGCCTTCTGTGATATAGTCATGTTTCAGATTGGAAACTTAGGCTTGGTTTAAATTTTTTAGTCTAACTTTTAGTTAGATTGCAGTGGCATCGTGGAATGGCGCAGTTGATCGACGCCTTGGTCTGGGGTAGTTAAAGTCAGGGTAGCATGTGGGTTAGATGCCACGGTTGTATTCCAGGTTGTTTATTGGAAACAGTGGATTGAAGCTTAAAGGTGGATTTCTCCACAGAGGACTAGGGTGTAAGGAAGGGAAATAGAAGTAGTTGAGTTACATGGTGTTAGTGCTGCGTTGCCGTCATTGAGCTCGCCCGAGCTACGGATTTGGCGGAGACTGGCGTGTTTTAAATGATGATTTGCTTCTTTATCAAGTCAATCGTGGCAGTCTGTCTGGGTAATGTTTGAGATAGCCTACAAGTGGGGACCTCTAAGTGGATCTTAACTTGAAGTTGGAATTTTTGGAAGTGAGGACGTAACATCTTAAAATTTAATGCACCTATAAACCAATCACGCTTGCTAACTGCAACATTTCGTTTTGCCCGTATAGACTGTTACGGACTTTCCAGAAATCCCTGGTGTTATAGATACGGAACACCCTCTCGGAGATGTTGGACGTATCTTGCCTCGCTAAAAATGGCTTTGGGGGTTCCATCGTCGTCCAGATGGCCAAATTGAACTGTCTTGTGGCGAATCAGATTGGCCCTTTCATCTGCATCAAGTGGGTTCCCGTGCTTTTCGGGTATAACTATATAGGGATTGCCGTAGGTCAACGCTATTACCGGGTCGAAGATATTCGGGGCCATGGTCATTAGCCGAACTGATATCCCCGCTACTCCAAGCCCAAAGAGTACAACAGAAGAGATAATGAGAATAATTACCCAGGCATAAGAGGGTCGGTAGACTTCCGTATACCGGGTTAAGGTGACATGGGTTGATGCACCGATAAAGGGCCGATTAGGCTGCAGAATACCCTCAGGGGGGTTCAATGCGTTCAGGTAATAAGAATCCCAAACCGATTGATTTGCCATAGCCAATAGCGCATTACCGGGGAGGTGTGGTGGTCCATATGCGCTCAGGTTAGTTGATAGCCCACCCGCGAAAGCAGTGGGGGCCATAAAGGCCTGGACGCCAGTGTTCAACAATATAGATGCTCGAACACCCAGGATTCCTGGATCGATTTTGGACATGTTCACACCAGTGTCTTCACCTCCACCTCCATTTATGCCAGTCTGGAGTGGAAGAATGTTGGAATTGTTCAGGAAGAGTTCAGATGAGCTTGACCCCCAAATTATATCCACATTCGTCATCCGTTGACTTGCACTGGAAATCATACTGAGGACATCCGTAGCCCAGTAGTCAAATATAGTGTAGTTCTCGTTGCGGTGGTCGGTAGTCGACGGGCGAACCTTGGTCGCTGCGCAGCTCCCATCCGTACATTCAACAAGGCTTTCCACCATGTGCTGGGTGATCTTACATGTTGTAAACGATGTCCAAAGGTTGAAGGAGGAGTTGAAGCGTATGGATCGTGGTTCAGTGTAGTTCGGGTGGCTGAAATTAATGTGGTAATAGTTGTAGGGCATATTTATTGTCGGAAGGCCCATATACGCTTGTGAGCGGAAGAATAGACCCGAGGTGCTAGACCCAAAACAGTCTTCACAGGCTATTGACAGGCCTGATTCATCCTCCTCTAGAACTGGTCTTGCCCCTATTGGCGAGCAAGAAAGATCAACATACGTTGACTCAACGGTGAATTCGAGATCTCCTTGCTCTTTAATCTTCGGTAGGCCAACGATGGGCATTCCAAACAATGAAGTATAGGCTTCAATCCCGGTAGTGTCTTTGACGGGCATCCAACCGTCAGCACTAGCTGCTGAGGCATTTCCCGCATCAATACGGGGAATTTTTACATTGCCCCATTGGTCCAGGGGGCCAGCTTTGGTATTTATACTTTGCATCAGGCTTGCGAAGTAGATATCACGCATTGATAGAGGGTATGACCCGTCATTACCCATCATAATACCCACGTATGTAAGCATAGCTCCCAGAGGACCATTATCCCAGTAGCGTACCTCCGGTGCCGTAATATCGGTCAAGTTTGTCTTGTACAATAAGCGGATAGAACTCTGCCCGCCAAGAGGAGACATAGCCCATACAACAAGCAATCCCCAGACGAGTATAGAGGTAGGCATGCTGACAAGGTGGAGGACGGGGTCCGCCGTTGCGTTGGTATTCATTAGCGCCCATAGAGTCTATATTTCGTTAGGTTTGGCGAGTCTCAACCTTTAGCGAAGTCGAGCTTACCGAGAAAAGCACGGATTTCTGCGCAAAGTACCGACCTATACTCTTCAGTGACCGCGAAAGTAAGGCGGCGAAGAGAATCGGGTATATAGTGGGGCCCTAAGGTAGTCTTTGTTAACATAATCCGCGCGAACAGCCAAACTAAAGCCAGTAACTGAGCGCTCTTACCAGCTTCATCGCTTCCTCCATGGCGTGGCCCAAACTATCCCCTGTTGGACGATCCCTTATACTTAGCGCGATGAGTGCCAGCGCTATTCAATCATCAGCAACTATTCCCGCTCCCTACAATGAAGCCATACCAATAAAACACAGTGCGACAAGGCATAGAAGCATCTCAAATATTAATGCAATAATAGATCCCGCCGGCTTCTTCAACATCTTGCCCGGTTTATTCTGAGTGGTGACCGGTATCTCGTTCGAAAAGGCCATCTTGGTAGGGGCATCCGACCGTAAGGAGCTCGGTGTCGGGCTTCTATCACGGCGGGGAACAGCCATGAACAGCTGACCCTCCGCATAGCGAGTCATGGTGGTGTTGACGTGCGAAGTCAAAAACTCAACGACGACGATGGGGGCGGCTGTTCATGTTTAAATCGTAAACCGCAAATCGATCAACAGCCCACCATGCAAGTACACCAATCCGGGTGACACATCCCTGGTCCCGTTTTGACTTGAACGACTCTCGGCGGCGGTTATGAACTGGCCTGGCTTTCAAGATACCCAATCGCATCGTTTGGGGAAGTGGATAGCGCAGCGATCATCACGCCTGGCGCGTACAGAGTTGGTTGGGATCAGAGACAGATAAGATGAAATCGTTCATCAGAGGGAGGTTCGATAACAGAGGTTATCCATTAATCAACATTCAGAAATAAACCAAGAAGGCAACTTCACTCGAGATATTTTTGTTTTCCTGTACCTGTTGAAAATTGTCATGTTGATCGCGAAGTTGAATAGTGACGCCGGATGAGATCCCGGCGGCACGGCGCGCAGATTTGAACCCAAATTTTACCGCCGTAAAAATTGGGGGTCATCGTCGCTTCCTGAATTCTATACTTAACATTTTTGGTATGCTCTGATAGTTTAATTCCGCCATCCATTTTTATCAAAACGATGGAACAAGCAGGAGGAAAGAAAAGACTCAGAGTTCCTCTTCGTGCAACAGGCGCCCAAGTCGGTAGTCAGGGATACGGACTTGACCATGTTGCGCGTCGAAAAGTCGCCATTAAAAGAAGGAACTGCCACGTTCGAGAAAAATTGCAAGTATCAAGGAGGTGTAGAGAGCAATAAGTGTATCCTCGTATCCCAAGGCTTTATCTGTGGAATGCGTGCAATTTTCCGCGGCCACTTCAGCCAACCGTATGTTACTTGGTGAGTCATGAAGAGGCACAAAAAAAAGCTGAAAACTACATATGTCTAATTTGCTTGCTTCTTTCTTCTATTTTCTCGTTGAGCTTTTTTATGGCTGCTAGGTCTCCTCCCCCACGTGGAACTGGAGAGACTGGAATTATGAGCAGTGTACTTGAATGTTCTTTAGCCTCATTATATATTTCTTTTACAACTTCCCTAGGCTAAAGAAACAATGTTCAATATTCATTTAACCAGGCTATTTATATTGTAACAATATCATTAGACCGCTTTTGAAAACACTGCGCCGAAGAGAATTATAGAATTGAAGAATTAGAGTCATTTAATGTACTCTGATCAATGCCTGGCACAACCACCAGCTGCAGTGTTTTATATGCCATTGTCTGAAATACCACACCCGGCCATAGTTTTCGAGGAAAGCATACGGAGGCGGGGAGAGAATGTGTCCCTCTCTTCCACATGCATGATAAGCTCCTGATACTATTCATTTACCTCTGTGACCAAGATGCTTATACAAATCCTGGCGGCCATGAGGAGGAGGAATAGTGACCCTAGGGAACGAAGACTTGAATGGAGCTGAAAAGTCGTCCTCGGACTTGAATCAAGCTATATCGGATCGTCTGCTCTACCAATCCAAATAATGTATCAACAGAGGTGTCTATAGGTTAGCTGGGATCTGGACAAGCTGAAATTCGCTGGTGAAAACCTGCACAGCCACACGGCTCCCGTTCCCGCCACACTTCGGTAAGTTCGGTTACTGATGTGTGGCTGTGTTACACCGCCTTTCGACCAGGAAGGGACCGTGGCTTCCCAAGGTCGACTTCACCTCAAAGAGATGGTGGAAAGGACCTGTGGAGCTCGAAAAACCCGGCGGCAAGCAAAGACGAGTATTCTTTGACTACACAAAGTTAAATTGACTCTGGAGTCTGGATCAAGTCCTCGCGGGGGCATACTTTCAGCGCTGAACAGCCTCGGAAACTACCAAACTTTCAAAAAACAACAACAAAACCCAGCGCCGTGATAATTCAATCGTCTTGGCTAGCTCCAAGTATTATTACATCATAGTAGTCTGCACGGAGAACGACGTTTGGGCCCAAGATGCAGCGACACGTTGCAGAATAAGCGCTGGGATATCCGCAGAAAGGTTTCGGATCCTATTCTGAGAACCAATATTAAAGGTTATGCCCGGAGTACATTCACATGCCTCCCAAATCTTTTGTGCCATGTGGTGACGGTGAGTCCTCATGCAGACGTTTGACACGAGGCAGTGGGTGGACAGAATTCCAGGATGTGGTTTCCCTGCGTGTTTGGGAATTTTTGGGCGGGGGCGGCCTGACTCGGCCTGACTACAGAGGAGATGAAACCAGGATTTGAATATGGGGGTAGCATGTACTGTGTAGCAACATTGTTCCTCTGGAGCATCAAGTCACTAGAAGGAAAATAATAATTGGATAATTTGCAGCACTACCAGCAAAAATTAAATGGAAGAGTTCTAACGAAAGAAGGGCAAAGTGGAAGCAAATCCACAAGACATTTTCTCTTAACGCACATCTTGGCTTCTTTTCTCGATTGAGTGGAGTAAAAATGACTCAAGGGCAAAAGAGGAGAGGACAAGAAAAAAAAATTCTAAAATTTTAATACTATCGAAATTATGATAGGCCATTTAGAGATGACAGCGGAAAATGGTAGCGAACCTTTACGAGGCACAAGACCCAGAGTTCAAAGACTCGAACCCTTGGCAATTGAGTGGTCATTCCGACGCGGGGACTTGAATCTATCTGAAACAGATATTGACCAGAGACCGTGATTCCCTGATTTTGGAAGCCCTTTGGATTGATGGAACAGGGCTCTGATAGATCTTGCCTAGATCTTGCACATGACGGCGGAGACAAGGAAAATTCAAATCATTAAATGTAGAGTGGTTACTGAGGCTCACAACTTGACATCAATTCAAATGACTCAATATAAAAAGGTTACAGCGAATGGACAGTCGACCCAAAACATGGCCTGGTCCGGGTCAAATGCGGAGAGATAAACCCCGAGAACCGGAGGCTGGGATTGAATGGTTCAGGCGAAAATAAACCAAGCTTGCCGCCCTTGATTCCCTACCTTGCTGTTATCCTTGTGATGATGGGTGTATAGATAGGGCACGCTGAAAATGCATAAACTTTTCCTCAGCGCCAAAATCGGCCAGCCGAACTGGACGGCTGCAGTTCGCCACAACTAAAACGCTAAAATACACACACGGCTTGACGAGGCTCTAAAGCTGCTCTCAAATCTCGACACAGCCAGGCTAGGGGAGCTGAAATTATGATGTAAAAAAATGCTTTGTGACGGCTAAAATCGAGTTCCATAATCTGTACTCTGTATGGAGTACTTTACTGTGGATTGTGATGTGTACACAGTAGAGATGGGTCCTTCCACCCACGGAGAACACCGTCGTTCCTAGTGTCCGTGCGGATATGATATGCTGTGCTCCATTGGTATGAAACAGAAATCCTACCGCCTGAAAAATGTGATGCCCTATATTGACAATTTCACTGGCTGAAGATTCGCTGTATCTCGCCCCACGTCTGGCGGTCAGGGTCAAAGATATCTGCTAGATTCTGGCTCTCTCTGATCTGATTGAAGCCTGAGAGCCGATCAGGAGGATCAAGATGGGGTTGGATTAAGATCAGGCTCTGATTTTTTCGGTTATTGTTTCCCGCCCGTTGCGTATCCCTCCTTCATTTCCAAGTTTTGGTCGTGGCAGAAGTCTGGATGGATACACGTAACGTTACAATATGGCTTCATTTGGACGAGCTTTCCACAGTATTGCTACCGGAGCTTTAGTACGATTGTTTCCGGCCTTTCCCCACGGTGTTGAGGCAGAGTCTCAACTCAAGAGAGGGAATAATATCTGATCATATAGGACTAATATCCAGAGTGGTTTCCATGATGGGCGAAAATGTAACTCAAGAGCTGGCTTCCAGGAACGAAGGAACGCCAGTTGAAACTTCCCTTCGCCTCTCGCTGGAAGGAGCGGGAGAATTCAGGGCCTGAATGTGTGTCGTCAAATGTTGATTGGTGAGAGATCGTCCGACCCCTCAGCCAATACGACCCCAAGAGAGGCTGAGGTACCAGACATCTGGGCAGATGGTGCGACAATCATCGTTGCCCCCCTGCCGAGTCCAGGGGAGCCAGAAGTACAGCCAGCCTTCTAAGCGAGGTATTAATAACATACATGACGTGAACTACGGGTCCTATACCCCATATGGATGACTTTAAAGTGGGGTTACACTGCCAATATCTGAAACACTTCCGTATATTACGTGGTCAGTACGGTAAAGCGCGAAACTCATCCCTGAACTCTTTTCTTGAGGAGCGACAGGGGAATGGTCCGTTTAAACTCTGACTAGAGCCATTTCGAGACTAGCGATATAATGTTGTGGCCGAATCGTATCTTCTGAACCAACTTGTCCACCTGGAGGAGAGTCAACTCGCATCAGTGGATCGGAGCTACTGGTTTGTTTCCATCCACCCGGAGGAATCCATACAGAGGCATCAAGGGACGATATCGAACTGTGATTCCTTCATGTCACCCCACCCCCCTCCCCTTTGTCGGCTACGACCCTAGATCTGTGCTTCTGGAGGGATGGCCTATATAAAACCCCTTCCATGCCAATGCCAGGCTTGATTTCTTTTCCCAAACAACCACGCTGGTGCGTTCCGATCTTTTTCAAACCTGTTCGACATTTCTCCAGGCTAGTCCTGTTTCTTTTCTTCATTCCTTTCTTCAGATCTTTGGTGAAATTGCCTGTGGCAGACACCGACATTCCTTTCGGATATCAAAGCAAGTCGTCCAAGCTTGGTGACAAAGAGATCCTCCCCTCCAGTCAAGCTTGACATACGCAGGTTGCCTATTGTCCTGCTGTAACACAAAGGTATTATTGTTTGCATTGTTTTCTAGACTTGCTCCCTTGTCTGCTTTTGTTTTACTTGATTTCTTTGTTGAAGACCAGGCCACCTTCAAAAGAGAGTTTACACTATATATGCCCTGCTCATTTAATCATAACTCCTGATACATAATGGGATATTTCACCATGTTTGGTCTATATATTCTCTGGTTGTTTCCCATGCTAACTTTACCCTAGCCTTCCCTGGCTCTTAGCCTCCATTGTCTAGCTTTTTGATAGTTCTGATTCGTCTGGTACGATCAGAGCCATATACCAACACCACTCTTTCAATTGTCGAACGGTTTTCAGAATCGAAAAAAAGTTTCACACCTGTCAAAATGGTTTTCAAGGTGGCTCTTGCTCTAGGCGCAGTTCTCAGCGCCTCAGTAGCCAATGCCCACCAGATAATGGCCCAGCCTGTCCCATACAACAACGAGAACCTCAACAACTCGCCTCTCAACGCTGATGGAAGCGACTTCCCATGTAAGCTGAGAGAGAACACCTATCTGATTACCCATGAGAACGAGATGGCGGTCGGCGAGCCCCAGGAATTATCTTTCATCGGCAGCGCAACCCATGGAGGTGGTTCTTGCCAAGTCAGTCTTACGACGGACCGCGAACCTACCAAGGACTCGAAGTGGAGCGTTATCAAGTCGATTGAGGGTGGATGCACCGCGGACACTTCCGCCAATCTCGCTGGTGGTGAAAGTATGAAGAATCCTTACGTATTCAACTTCACGATTCCCGATAGCGTGGCGCCTGGCAAGTACTCCCTGGCCTGGACATGGTTCAACCACGTTGGAAATCGTGAGATGTACATGAACTGCGCGCCGGTTACTGTGACAGGTGGCTCCTCGTCAAAGAGATCAGAGGACCCTGAGCTGCAAAAGCGATCCCTGGACAGCTTGCCTGACATGTTCGTTGCCAACGTTAACGGCTGCACCACCTCGGAAGGCGAGGATATTCGTTTCCCTAACCCTGGCGATGATGTTGAGTACGCCGGACAGCCAGACAGGCTCGCTCCCGTAGGCAAAGCCGCTTGCACTGGTACGCCCACTTTCGGTGGCGCTGGTATGGCGGCTGGTGGTTCTGATTCCGAGCCTGCCTCTACTACCACCGCAGCTGCGGAGCCGTCAGTCTCCCTCACCGTTGCTGTCCCTGTCTTCACAGCCCAACCCACAACAACATCCGAAGCTCCTGCCGTTGTCCCTACGACCACCGCCACTACGACTACCGCGTATGAGCCCAGCGTTCCAGCAGAGACCTCCGCTGTCCCCGAACCCAGCGGCTCCGGGTCCAGCTCTGGAGGCCTTTCCGGACCTTGCACCGAGGAGGGTCTCTGGAACTGTATTGACGGCAGCACCTTCCAACGCTGCGCGAGCGGAACGTGGACTCCTTCTCAGGCCATGGCCGCCGGTACTGAATGTACTGTTGGTAAGAGCACCGAGTTTGCTGTCAAGGCTGCTGCCTTGAAGCCTCGCATGCTGAAAGACATGCGCTCCCGCCGCCGTTTCCACAGTGGCCATATCCACGCATAAACTGCCCTGCATCTGCTGGCTCAGATTGTATGGCTTTTTCGCGTGTGTTTATATTCGTTTCCTTCCATCAGTTACCATGATACCTTGTGTTGGACCTTCTTTTATATATCCGCTTCATTTTCTTGTATTTAACATTTCCAGCGATGGGAAGAATTTTGGACCATCATGAATAAACCGCATTGGGGAGTAGATCCCTTTTGATTTATCACACCTTTTGTGCGTCTTACTCTGTAGACGTAACAGTAGTAAATCCTGGAAAGTTAGTAAACTTTTCAGAGAGCCTGTAGTCTTGTGGGGAATCGAATGCCAGCATTCGAGTTCCTTCTAACCTCCCAGCTATGACGATCGCAACAATCTCAATGGCGAATTTGACTTGAAAATTTGGTTGTAAATTGTTCGTTGGAAGGGGAAAGCATGTCGGTGCCTAAGGTACCCGCCAAGCCTGTCTTCAGGTTCGCGGTAGACCTATCCCAAAACGGAAAATGACAGGGCTTAGGGCTTTCCCGCAACCCACCACCGCCGGCTTGCACACTAAGCGAAAATTTCCACAGCACCTCGTGAGAGATTTCGATCTCCAACCTCGAAAAAACGACAACGACAAACCTCACCGTCGACAACAATGGCGTCTCGTCCTACCGTCACTATCGCCTCGGCCGATGGCAAGGCCAGCGGAGCCACCATCCCCCTGCCCGCCGTCTTCTCTGCGCCCATCCGTCCTGATATCGTGCAGTATGTTTTTCGCAAAATCCAGAATTCAACGCCGGGAGGGCTTTGGAAGCCGGGAAAATGAGAGAGGGTGTCAATGGCTGACGGTCACATTATAGGCAGGTTCACACCGGTTTGGCCAAGAACAAGAGACAGCCTTATGCCGTGAGCGAGAAGGCTGGTGAACAGACCTCCGCTGAGTCCTGGGGTACCGGTATGTTTTTGGAAATTGGATCTTGAAAAGAATAATTTTTTTCGAGGAAGGGGAGCAGTTTGCTGATCAGGGGATCTCTACGATATTCAGGCCGTGCTGTCGCTCGTATCCCCCGTGTCTCTGGTGGTGGTACTCACCGTGCTGGTCAGGCTGCTTTCGGTAACCAGTGTCGCTCTGGTCGCATGTTCGCTCCTACCAAGGTGTGGAGGAAGTGGCACCAGAAGGTCAACGTTGGCCAGAGGTACGATACATTGATATCCCCAGGAAGACCTGGAGATATTGAATTGGCTGGGAGTGCGAATGGCGCGACAGAAACTGACATGGAAATTTTTTTTTAGGCGTTTCGCTACCGCCTCTGCCCTCGCTGCTTCTTCCGTCCCCTCTCTCCTCTTCGCCCGTGGCCACCGTGTTGCCAACGTCGCCGAGGTTCCCCTCGTCGTTGACTCCAAGACCTTCGAGGGTGCCGCCGTCACCAAGACCAAGGCCGCCATCTCCCTCCTCCAGGCTCTCGGTGCTGGTGCCGACCTCGTCAAGGTCCAGAAGTCCAAGAAGGTGCGCGCCGGTAAGGGTAAGCTGAGGAGCCGCCGCTTCCGTCAGCGCCGCGGTCCCCTTGTTGTCTACAACCCCGAGGTTGATGGCAAGGAGCTCGTCCGTGCTTTCCGCAACATCCCCGGTGTTGAGACCTCCTCCGTCTTCTCCCTCAACCTCCTCCAGCTCGCCCCTGGTGGTCACCTCGGCCGCTTCATCGTCTGGACCTCCTCCGCCTTCCAGGCCCTCGACCAGGTCTACGGCACCACCACCTCTCCTTCTGCCCTCAAGAAGGACTACCTCCTGCCCTCCAACCTCGTTGCCAACTCCGACCTGACCCGTCTGATCAACTCTTCTGAAATCCAGTCCGTCCTCTCCGCCCCCAAGGGTGAGGCCCGCACCAAGCGCACCAACATCCAGAAGAAGAACCCTCTCCGCAACAAGCAGGTCATGCTCCGTCTCAACCCCTACGCTGCTGCTTTCTCTAAGCAGAAGCTGGGTCAGCAGGCCGTTGACGGTGGTAAGCCCGAGGGTGTCTCTGAGGCTTTCCTCAACACCATCAAGGAGAACTAAAAAAATTCTTTTCATTGAGGGTTGTTATTTTTGGAGGGAGCCATGATATGAGTTTGTTTCAAGTCGGTTAAAAGGTAGCAAAGCAAATAAACAGGACATTTGCCAATACCCAACTTTTCTCTCTTCCCTTAACTTTTTTTTGATGACGATAATAATCAAGTATTCATGACCTACTTATCCAACCAAGCAGTCAACTTGTAGATTGAATATCTACCTTGCTCTTTACGAGAGGATAAGATATCTCCCTAGCACGGATGTCAAATTGCAATCCAGCCATTCTATGACTGCGGTTGTGCCGAAGAAGTGCTTATATCGAAAAAATATTTTACTATATTATCCAGCGACGTACTAGATGTGTGTCTTGCGATGTCCAGCCTTTAATTAGGTGGATGTTGAAATGGCAAACATCCATTGAGGACCTGGGACACCCCGTACAACCAACCGATCAATTACTTTTCTCTCGCTCGCGAAAAGCAATATCGAAGTAATATCAACCACTCTTAGCTAGCCACCTCGTTAATATAAAAGTACCGTAATAATATTCTCGTGCATTCAATTGAATCGGCCCATTTTCCCGCCTCACACTAAAATCCCCTTAGCCAACCGTCATGCTCAATCCCGGCCGACTCACGGCTCAAAATCTGCATTTAATTCTGGGCGCTAGAATCCCAACCCTGCAAGACGCGGCCAAAATAATAATAATAATAAATCAGGGAAAGAGAACGAAAGAAAGAATACCAGAGGCCTCCCCGATTCGCTTCGGCCCTTCTTTTGCTCTAAAATCATGCATGTAACCGATCTCACTCTACACGGAATCCGCCACCGTAATATGGAAAAATCGAATGCTCACAAGCCAAAACATGATATGAAGGGGGGGAAAAAAATTACTTTTTGCCGCCAAAAAATCACGATTATTCCGATATCAGATCCTTGTTAGATCCCTTCTAATGCAATGCCTGTCGCAGAGTTGTCTCAATTGAGGCTAGTAGGGCCAAAAATTGAGTCGTTAGATGGGGCATTTCGTTTATATGTTGCTCCACTGTGCTTGATAACAGGGTGTTTAGTGTACTTGCTTTCCTTTTTTTCTTTCTTCGCTTTTGGTTTAGTTTTTGTTGTCGATTGCATCAATGGAGCTATTCAGCTTTGCTGCTTGGGTAACAGAAGAATAATCTACTACCTACCTTACTTAGAGTCCAAGTTCGGGCTAACACCTTCATTGGTAGCCGTGAAATGCACCCCCCTAGACTCAAACCACCATCTGCAGCCACAAGTCGGATTCTCGAAAGCCATCGGAATCTCAAGATTCCGGCTTCTATGGCTTGCATGGCATGCATGACATGCGTGGCATGAATATACGAATCCTCGCTTACGCCGGATAAAAAGCCATCCATCCTGACAACAGCATACCGAATTGCCGATGCACTTTGCATATCCCACCAGCAGCTAGATATGAATCTCACCCTCCAACACTACTGCTTGATTGCCTGCTTACTTACGTGCTACGACACCTTTCGCTGAAGATCTAGACCTCCATCAGACACACCCGAAAAATAAAATATTATTCTCGGCAACTAAACGAAAAAAAAAAATTAAAATAAAAGAGGGCGATATACCGGGCCTCAATCCCGATGAGCTCCAAATCCATCAACCGCCCGAACATAACTTTCTCCGGATCGGGTCAGTACGAGATGGAGCCTGAAAGTACATCACACTACGCTGGTGTCAACAATCCTGTCTACTAGCGTTGCGGCAGATCGGATCTAAGATTCTCTGAGTGAGGAGGGAGGCCTGGAATGCCTTGCCAATATACTATCCTGCCTTTCAACGAACCTTTAGGGTCCGCTTTTACGGCCCTTGATTCCGGGTGGTGATGGCGCTGGGATGAGGGATGAATGTGTGTGAGTACTACTTGAGGTGAAGCGGAGTGGGAATCTGAAGATTGGGCTCCTTCGAGAGGTTTTCTATTATATCCCCTAGTGCTTGGATGGGACTGGTTGGGTGAACGGGCGGTTTCTCGGCCACTTGATTGGAACACGCGGAACTAGGTATTTCGGGTTCTTGTGGCAGGGTACGCCGACACTTCGTTCTCTTGTTGAGTTAACCGACAAGTAGGTTCCAGACGTGGAGGGAAACTTACCCAGGTAGTTACTGGAAAGAGGAACGACCTTACTTACAGATAGAGTTATAGAGGGATAGTATCATGCGGGCTCTGGTTTGGAGGTAGGCGAGCTGGGCAGAGAAGTCCCGGTTCGGTTTGTTTTCTCCTTTGAGGTGGCTCTTTTTTCTTGTTGTGGATATGTTGATATGGATATTACTACGGTAGGTACTAAATTGGGGTACGTTATGGGGTTGCGTCTGCTCCGAGTATAAAGAGCGAGCATTATAAGCTGTCATCAGGCCCTTATACCATTGTCTGGAACATGGTCTAAGTCTCTTGCTGTGGGAAAACACTGCCGTTGTGTCTTCTAGGGACATGCGAACAACTACATTAAAAGAGACTGCATCAGAATATTGCATGTATACTAACTACCAAGAGGTTAACCGGGTTCTCACTGTTATTTCTTTGTATAGTGTAGATGGCCCATGAGAACGTACCGCTCGACATTTCATAGCAGACTATTGTGAGTTTCACTAAATTGAACGGTTGTCGGGTTTCAATATTTGACAAATAACCAGGGTCAAATACGGACCGGTAATCTTATTGGTTCTATAAAGTTGACTACATCATGATGAAATAGCCCCAGGACGAGTTATTCTTGATCGCCATTAGTGGCGTTAATTAGCTACTCCACTAGAAAGTGAGGTAAGTACCTGCAGCCTACTTCGAGTTGGCGGGAAGCGTCCAGGGGGGTGAGGTCTCGTCGACAAGTGGCTATAGGGTCATCGTTGCAGGTAGCGAAGCGGTTAGAACAAGGTCCCGGATAGGGAGCTTTTGAGCTGGGAAAAAAGAGACGGCGCTGAAATCCTTCGATATAGTAATGTCAAATCAAATCCCGGGTGGTCTGTCAGAGTATGAAGTAAGTTTGTTATTCTCAAGTCGACTCAAAAGCAGAAAAACGCGCATCTTCGGCATCTTCGGAGTTTCCCCTGGAGCGTGAGTTGAGTCTTGCTTCCTTTGACCGAGATGCGTCTCTTGGCTTAGCTGAGTGGAACTGCCTTGGATGAGTTGCTCGGGTAAGATAAGCGACTGGTCTCGTATCCGGTTCTGGCAGTTGAAGGGGGGCCTCATTGAGCAATTTTTATCCACAAACGGATGCGTTATGCTTTTCAGTTCAGTGGTTTCGCCTATGCTTAGGCTCTTAGCGTTCCTGCGAGTCGACGTTGGGTATATGCCGTACCATGCCGCTAGGGTGGGTGGGATACAGCGGATGCTCCGCTTCGCGCCCCCTGCTGGTGGAGAATAAATATAGATTTGCGATATCCGTTCGTTTCCCATTCTTCCTGTGTGCGGGAGAGTTCCCCTGGCGTCCCGAGGACTCCACTTCTCTTGCACTGGAAGACAGGGATGAAGGATGGTGCTCTTTAGCCATAGCTATGCACGAGGGTTGGGTTGGGTGCTTTGTACGAAAAGAGTAAGTGTAGGCTGTTTGAGATCTGGGCCCTCTTCTGTCCTTCTTCGCCTTTTCTTCTCGGCAGTTTCGCCCTGTCCGGATCGCTATGTTTGGCCAAAAAAAAATCTCCCAACCGGCCTGTTAGTGTTAGTCCGGCTAGTTCGACTAGCTCGATGTACGTCAGGGTCCACCGCCGCATCCTCGGCTTTCAACGCTTGGGCGTCACATTATTGATTCAACGCTAAACCGGGAGGGGCTAGACTAGTGTAATTCTGTGCCGTTGGATTAATTAGTGGGCATGGGCTCCCTAACCTAGGCTGTCCGGGGGGTCAGAGATGTTGGAACTTAGCTCCGGAAGCCTGAAAATCTAACAGAGTTGCAATTTGACTGGCCACGGTTAAGCGATTCCGTTCGAGACTGTGCTTAACTGGCCTTCCTATTAACGAGGAACCGGGACGATCTTGATGAGACTTTGTTCTGTCTCCGTATTCGAGATGTCTGTATGTACGACGTTTGAGAATACCCGTGCCTATGCATGAGCACATTCCCGTGTCCTGGATTGTATGCAGTATGGAAAGAATCGACAGTTGTCTTATTCCTTCAACATTCATATGCTGACGCCGGCAAAACAAAAGCTCTCAAACCTGAAATCTAAATGTGGATCACCCCATGTTCTCTAGTCCTATCCGTGCGACATCGGTCGGGGTTCACCTCGGGAGGCGCAAACTACAATCCTTTGGTTACTAGGACTGTCTCATGTTGATCATCTATCCGTGATAGACACCAGGTTGGCCACTGCCGTCTGGCTGACTGCCGATGGGCGATTTTTCTGATAACAGCAGTCAATTCGCGTTATGGGGCTAACATCATCAATCTTAGCGCGGAATGGTGCACGTTTCTGTTCGGTAGTTGGTCCGACCAGATGGCTGCGAATGAAGAACCCGGTAGTTCCTGGCTCTGACACAAAGGAATCCCAACCTACCTGATATTAAAATCTAAGACATCAATTTATCCGAGGCTAGGCAAGCAACCCCAACATAAGCACGACGCTAACCGTTCTGCGCAAATGCAGATTATTAAAGAAAGCATAAAAATCGAAGAAAAAAAGGGGGCTTTTGACATCGGGGGATTTCCATCGACCGGTAAATAGTGCATCTGGCCAGAAGTACGGACTCTGCCCAACAACAATATTAATGAGCCCTCGAAATGAGCACCTGTCGACACTGGGCCAAAGCGGTTAGTTCGACATTAGTTCATCCTTTCCTGTCTCAGATGACAGGTTGCCCAAACAAGTTTTGTACTAGAGTTGATGTCAGTCTCCTGTGGAGAGAATGTTTGCTGGAGGTGTTGTTAGATCGCGCCCAGGGTTAAAACCAGATAATTAATATGATTCGCAATCATTAACTCATGACACCAAAGATCTGCCCCCCTGTTAGGCTCCTTGGCCATATGCCTGACTCCAAGGTTGCTGCTGTAAGTCATTTCGGGCATGCATTGGTCTTCTCTTCTGCATGTTCAACGCCTCTGTTGGATTCCTTAGTGAGCCTGGGATGTCTGGCTTCCCATCGTATCAGAGCTGCTCCTTTCCCCATCGACCTGGAGACTGGTCCTGGGTTAGCGACTGGCTTAGTTGACATCGGCTGGGGTCGATAGATTGTGCAGCCTCCATCAGCCATGGTGGATTAGCGTTTCCAGTATGAGCTATGACATGAATAGCCTCTGCCCTAGTCTATGTCTTCATGGATATGGAAGTGTGAATATCCATGGTATTACTTGGAGGATGGTATTGTTCAATTCATATGGTGATTGTCCAACGATATCCTTGCATCGAGATCTTAGCTCCAACGCGCCATGGTAGACAGATGGCCACAGGACGCTTTCAACCAGAGGAGAACAGAGCACAGGCAGCGATGTATGCAAGAAAAATGAAGATAGCAAAGAAGAAGCTAATATATGGCAGAACAAGAGGGTTGAGAAGCTGAAAAGCGGAGAGTAGGGGTCGTTCGAAGCTCGAGTAGCGACATGGGTCAGGGAAACTGGGGATCGATTGAGAGCAGACGCACGTGAGACTCAAAATGCCTGACAACAGCCGACGTGACATGACAGGGTACTTCTGGGCGATCGGAGGTAACGCAGGCCAAGGAACAGTCAACTACCTAGTAAGAGTCGCTTCGCTGTTCGCAAGGAAGTAAGTGCATGCCCATGCAGGTGAAGCGGCAACATACGTCTCGATGATCCTACATTCCATTGTGACTGCACGGCCGAGAATTCTACCCTAATCTGGTCGATAGATGCGATTTGCGTGTGTTTGAGCCAGCCGTGTTTGGAATTGATGAATTCCTACTCCATGAGGCCCGCAGGAAATATCTTTTTTCGGATGTTGATGTCCTAAAAAAGGTCAGTGACCCACCGCCCTTGTCCCCAGCTCACAATCTGAACCTAACAGGTGGACGGACGGTATTACTTTAGCCTCCTCGCTCCGGAGCCACTTTCAAGTCTCAACTACTATGTAACTCCTCCCCTCCCTCTTAGTTCTATTAGTCGCCATCTACACATACCGTCCCACCAGACGTGATGTCCTATCGGAGTTGAGCCAGATAACTGCCCAAGCCCCCAGCCCCCAAGGGCTATGACCACCGTTAATAGTGATATCCCTCGTCTAGTTATGAAGGGATGCGAACTGAAAACACGAGCGCAGTGCGTTTCCTCCCTCCTGCCGAGTGCCCATGTGGACTAGCTCGTTGACCCCTGGCACCCCCTTTCCAAATTCTGGCCTCGAAGGATTCTCGGCCCAGGGAGTGGTGCTTTGCAAGAAGAATAATGAAGATAATAATTATGAGTCTGTGGCTCTGCTCTCAACCTTTTTGCCAATGGAACCCCGTCCCATCCCTAGGCCCGAGCGGCGGTACGGCTGGGAGGGGGGTTGGTTCCCCTCCCATTCGATGAATACTTCCGATAGGGTTTTCGTGATCAGAATCAGAACATGATTGATAACTAGTGCTACTCAGAGTAGGTAGCAATCTCGGTATTCATTCGGACAAATTAGATCTCCTTAAACTTGATCGCTCCAATGAGGTGCAATACGGAGCCTTTTTCAAACAAAAAAATGAACAAGAAAAGGAAAAGATATCAATAAACAACCAAATGAAAAATCTACCACACATCCCCCTTGTCCAAGATCTATCACCATCGCTAGGGTTCTTCTTATTTACATATTCTTATCCTGTCTTCACGTGGTTTGCATTCCTTTCGTCTTTAACAGTAATTGAGTCTTGATCCATTATATGATATGTGGCTCGCTGGGCTCGAAGTATAGTGGGGGGAGGGAATTATTCCACCTCGGCCCCAGCAGCAACGCCAGCCGACAGGATTAGGTAGACAACCAGGAAAGGAAAGCATGTAAGCAGGAAATTGAGAAGAAGATGGCCTTCCTACGCAAGAACAACATCGTCGCTATTCTCTCGCTATCATGAAGGGAATCAACCTGGGTATGACAGGATGATTATTTTGCGACCTGATGGGTTGCAGATCGGATCGTCATAACTTGAGACAATAATCCAGCACTAACTCTGATGAAATGGTGCAAGACCGTTTGGGGAGAAGTTCCAGCAAGTTGAATCAAGGGTTGAAACTGAAACCAGTCTGTGGACTCAGGACCCTCTTTTCTGTCCGTTTTGTTTGGCTGTCTTTTAGTGCCAAATTTCAAACCCACTTGGCGTCTCCAACCCCGCGAATGACAAGCGAACGATCTGACGGGGTTGAGTGACTTTGCGCGGGAAAAGGCTCTCTTCCTGACTCAACTACCTAGGTACCGACCATTATTCATCCACTTTTCTTCCGTTCTCGTTTGTTGGAGACAGTAGGTTAATCCATGTGAAGAACGAAGAGAACGATCTGTGGAGGAGACACTGCTTCATAGTTGTTTATTGTCTTGCGTTCTTTTCCCCCTTTTTTCTTGGGCGATCTATTTTAGGCTAGAATTGTTCATCAAACTGGACCCATGATTGGGGCCAAAAATTGATTATCCTGGAGTTCGTACCTAGGTATCTCGTCAGAAGCTGTCGGTTGTGCCCTGACGAAGGATTAAAGACTCTCCGATGACTATCGTCGAACGTGAGCACAGAATGTAAGGGAAAGTCCCTGAAAGGCGATCTCTCTTGATTGCCTGGGTACTAGCTCGAAGAAGGCAATGAAACGAAACAAATCGAAATGACAGGAGGTCAGTAGGGCAGGACTCCCGTCGAGTCAAGACAAAACAAGGTTATTTTCAAATGCCGTTCCGAGGATACCAAGGTCGCAATCCTCTGGTCAGACTATATCGATGGCTTACAGAGGTAGGTTGGAGATGAAAGGAGAGTTGCAAACGCCCAAGGAGGATCCTTCTTGCGGGGCGCACGTTTTGAACCTAATTCTATGACCAAAGAAAAATCAAAGAAAGAGACAGCCAAAAACAAAGAAAGAGATAGGCCGACAAAGAAAAGGAGAAGAATCAAAATGGCCGAATAAAATTAATCATCGACAACGGTTGATGGATTGACAAAGACCAAAGGGAATCCCATCCATGCCATAATTGGTTGGTTGTTGGTGTGACGATGCACAGCTTTTTGGCCTCTGTCTTTTGAAGATATGAACCTAGGCTCTTTCCCCCCCCCCCCCACCCTTACCACCAAAGAAGAGAAAAAGAACCAGGAATTCGTGCGCAGTATTGGTTGTCTATCTCTAGCCTGGCGGAGGAACAGAGTTCACCAGTCGCTTGGCATGAGAGGAGGGAAAAGATGTGCCCCAAACCTCAAACACCTCGACTTCAAGGTTCGATTGCAAATCTCTCGAGAGGCCATTTGAGGAATGATTCTCGACATCTGTAGACCCTTAATAATAATGACACGCTGACGGCTGAAGATTAATGAACACAAAGGCAAGATAAAAAGAGCCTGAACCCGGCCTTGACCTGGACTTCCCCGTACACACATGATCATCCCCATAAATCCGTTGTGGTTCGTATCGTAAAGAATCACCGACCAAAAAACGATATTCCCTCCCACCTCTTCTTCCCTCCCCTTCCCCCTCCGCCTTCTTCTCTCCCCCTCCTCCTCCTCCCTCCCGCCTTTCCACACTTTGCCTCTCACGCGAGCTCTCATCCTTCACTCTGGATCTCCATTCTCCGAATTGACGTCGCCCTGGGAGGGCTTCTCTCGCTTCGCTTCCCTGCCGTCGTCTCCCCTCTTGCCGCCGCTTTCCCTTTGTTTGCTGCAGGGGTTCTTGTACACGGACTCGTCCTCAGCGCGTCCGAGTCCACTTTATTTCAGCGAACCCCCGCCTCCAAACCCAAAATATACTACTACCACCAGCAACAGCCCCTAATCATCAATCGCCATTTATTTTTGCCTCGTTCCATCAAGAGTTTGCCGCCCGGAAGACTATCCTTTCCAGGGTTCATTGTTTCCCGTTAGTGGCATTCATTTTCCCAGCCAACCTCAGGCCATTTTACCTTTTTAGGTACGTATGAGCGGCTCCAAACGGTTGGCGCTGTCATTCCCTGGAGAAGAAGCAAGCCCTGTAATTGAAATTGCCCCCCCCCCCAAAAAGAAAAGAAAAAGAAAAAGAAAAAGAAAATTAAAAAATAAAGTGAGGTGAAATTATTATGAAAAAAATTCATATGAAAAATAACCCACTTTGTTTACCCACACCCCTGTCGGTTCCTCCACCTGTTGCGCTCCCTCAATGCCGAGACTGCTTGTCGTTGACAAACGGGCGCCTTTCCCTTCTTTTTCCTTTCTTGTCGTCCCCCGGGCTGTTTCGCTTGTCTGTTCTGACCCTGTCGCAATCTGCAGTCGGAAATAACTGCTCCTATCTCATAGGAGTCTATCTCGTTCCGTGGCTTACCCGTTTGTGGTTTGGGACGTGAGCCGGGGCTGGTCCGCCTGGCTCAAATCCACCAACCGATCCAAATAGATCACTTCCTGTTAGATGCCCCGGGCGATCTGCTGGGATTCTGCATCATCCCTGGCATGGGGAGCTCATTCCGAAAAATAAAAAAAAAAGAGAGTTTCAGGTTCGTTTGCGCCATGAGTGTAATCGCTTAGATGGTTCTTTGACCCCCACCCCGTTTTTCCTTCATTGTCAGTGTCAGTGTCAGTGTCCAGGAGCTCCCAACTGAGCCCGCGTGGCCCAACTCGGCCTTCTTGTTGCAGAAAGTCTCCTATCATTTGGTCCTTCCGGTCGATCCACATCTCGACTCTTTACTTCCTTGTCAGCTTCTGAACCTTAGAAGTACCTCCAACCTCTCTTTATATTGCTGTGCCCGTGCCTTAAAGGGGATTCGGGACCTGACTACAGTTTCCCCCGTCTCGTCTTAAAACGCTTTTACTCCCGCCCTTTTGCTTTGTCTTTTCATATCCTGTTGATCAATCGACATTCACACCACACGGGTATCTAGATACAATCAAGTTGCGAGGTGAGTATCTGCTTGTTGATCTCGTCGCGTCAGCTTTCTTTTAACTTTCACTTGAGCCTCTTACTGATAATGGTTTTGATGTTTTCTTTCTAATCAGGTTACTATTGTCTTGCTACTCTTCAGGACGGGGGCTGCCTTTTGGTTCTCTTGTGGACTTTAGAGGGCTCGCCATAGAGGCCCAAGAAAACTCCTCGCTACTTGGTAGGCGGTTGCTATGCTCCTAGATACAGAGGACTAGGAACCCCGGCACCATTCAAACCCGTCGCATCTAATCACCTGCTACCATGTCGTCGACGTACTATGTGGGACCTTTCGGGCGTATGTTACCTGTGACCGACGGTCCACCGGAACGAGAGCCGGATCAACCAGCTAACCTGTCAGTTCCGGGGTCTCACCCATACCAACTTCCACCACCCCGTGCTTCAGCCCCTTTGCAGTTTGGAACAGATCCTTTCCTACGCCCGCGGAATCGGGGAGATGATGAGGAGGCGGCTTTGAATCATTCAAAGTCTCCCAGCTACCAGCAGACGACTGAGCAGCTTCCTTCGGTCAGTCAGCTCCTGACTCCTACAGCCCAATCAAGCCGGTCTCCTTCGCCTTATGCTCCTCAAGTTTTCGGGATTTGTCTTCCGCCCTATGATGTTCCGGAACCGCTGGACCATCTACGCCACGGCGACTCCGGTCCCGCTCCTCCCGAAGCCCGCCCCAGCACGCATGATAGTTCCAAAGCGTTTTCCGACCCCATGTTGCAGAATCAGTCCCGACATTTGCCTTCAATAAGTCAGATTTCCACCAATGGACTTGGGGGGGACTCAGTGTACTCTTCCCAGCACTCTGGTTCGCCTCGTCAGTCATACCACCAAAATTCTTACCCGCATCGTGGATCTAATTCCCATGACAAAGAATCCGGAAGCGTTTCCTCACCTGAAGCAGCAGGTTCAGGCAGCAAGTCGAAACCGCTCGTCC
This sequence comes from Aspergillus conjunctus, assembly GCA_027569095.1. Lineage (NCBI taxonomy): Eukaryota > Fungi > Ascomycota > Eurotiomycetes > Eurotiales > Aspergillaceae > Aspergillus > Aspergillus conjunctus. Next base: position 29,728 of record JAPDEL010000004.1, on the reverse strand, counting down.
GTCCGCATGTAGTAGATGAAAGATATATCGAAGGGGAAGGTCTCTGCTACATCTACGCGGACGGCACCCATTGCCCGAAGCTCATCGATGGCGTCCCAGTAAATGCGAACTGGGGTATCACAAAAGCGGGGAAGCCGAGAAAGCGCCTCGCACAGGCATGCCTCACCTGCCGAGAAAAGAAAATCAAGTGCCAGCCAAATTTACCCAAGTGTGACCAATGCCAAAAGTCCGGGAGGGAGTGCCGATTTGAGAGCGCGTACGTATCCAACGCCGTCCACGGTGTCACTTTTTAGCTTTGATAGATTCAACGCTTCTAACACTTGAAGTAGACCTCGTGGTCATCGCGCAGCATGGAAGGCGTCACAGTACGCGAGTCGATATGACATCAGAGAACATTCTGCAGTCGGGAATTCTAACAGTGCAGGTACATCCAATCCATTATACTCCGTTGTAAGGGCTTCGGAAAGCTCGACATCCCTCCCAGGAACCAATTCTCAGTCTCCCTTATCTGATGGTTCTATGCTTACTCCTTCTGCGGTGGATAGCAATCATGAGAGTGCGCCAGACATTGAGCAACATTACGGAGCGAGAACACGGCGCGTATCCACTACGAATGAAGACCCATCTAGACACTCTATAGATAGTATTCGCACCGCATCTACCGATTACGCTGAGATATTGATGGAAATCAAAGATTTGGGCACCCAGGACCCGCTTGCGAACGATTGGAAAATCGACCCCTACGACGCCGATCCAGAGCTCGCAGTGCATTTTATTGAAAATTTCTTCACATTTGTCAACGACCGCCTGTATTATATACTCCCCCGACGACGATTCCTTCTGTGGCTAAGATCATGCCGCCAAAAATCACTGGACGATAATATGCTTCTCTACTCAATGATGGCCTTGGGGTCGGTATTTTCAGACCGACCTGATAAAATGCCAGCGCTGAAACGGTACTCGCGTACCGCACGCTATGCTCTGGAGCATAGCCAACACAATCTGTCTCTACAGCTTGCTCAAAGTCGTATCATTATAAGCCTTTGGTACTATGCCATCGGCGCCCTTGTTAAATCTTGGGATGCTGCAGGAGCTGCCGTTCGCACGGTCTGCGGTTTACGGTACAATGTCGAAATGGGTGGGGTTATTGTGGACCAAAGTCGGCCTTGTGAGTATGGTCTACATCCTCAGGCACTGATCGAGTGTCGCCGGAGGACGTTCTGGGTTGCGTTCTTGCTGGACGTCAGTACTCTCTCTCTCTCTCTCTCTTTCTATGGTTTTATGGACATCTAATAACTCTTGTTACACAGCGATTGTGCTGTTTCTACGCGCCTTCCACCACATTCATATCTTCGCAAACAGCTTTCCTAAGGCTTCCTTGTAGAGAGGAAGTATACGAGGCTCAGGAATACACCACAGTTCCATTTTTTCAGAGTTTCTTGAACCAGATGCCCGTATCTCAGGAGGATGAGTTATCTGGTCTAAGTGCCATGGCGCTTTCGATAGACATCATGTCGATTTGGGGAGATATCTCTGATCACGTTTTTCGATTGTCTCTTATTCCAAATGAAGCATATAACAAGCTTTGTGAAGAGTTCTACGGCACGGTTGTCCGACGATCAGAACAGTGGTTGGAAAGACTGCCAAACCACCTCTCTTTCACGGCAGTCAACTTGGAAAGGAGTATCCGAGGAAAGAAGGTTGACTCATTCATCTCGATCCACCTCTTGTACCATGCAGCACTGATGAAGCTGAATCGGTACACCCGTCATCAACTCCTACCACCCGCAATGGCCAACCAATATATCCACACCGCTCGAAATCATGCGGTAGAAATCCTCCGGATTGCGCTCACTCTCATGCGATATGCAGCGGAATACGAGGTGTCGCCAATGACCATGGAACAAGCGGCTCCAAAGGGGACCCTCCTGAATCCATTCCTCGGTTACATTATGGTATCCGCAGTTGACGTGCTAAGTGCGGGCGGGCTGCTGATTGATATGCCGGAATGTATCAATCTCATCCGAGGAGGCCTTGATGTTGTTCGAGAGCTGGGTAGCTTCTGGGGCAGTACAATGCCACTCGTGTTACTTGTTGAGTCACGATTGGAAGTTATGACGGAAGCATTGCACCAAGTGAGCTCGGAGGGCAAAATTGCCTTCTTCATCGATGGTCCCTCCCTCGATAGCCAAATCCACACCAGTGTCCAGAAGCAGGATCCTGCGGCCAACGAGGATTTGTTGTATGGGAGCTTGCCACGTGAGCAACTATTTGGCGCATTTGGTCTGGTTGATGTTCCATTTGTGAAGGAGAATATGCTCTGGATTAAGAGCGGGAACTAAGACATGCCCTCGTTTATATTTTTCTTGTATCTACTATGTTGATATCAGCGTTACGAAGCGATGTACTAAAAGTGTCAGATACCAACTTATATGGGTGACATTCTCTTTCGGTTTTCCTTGATTGTTGTGGTTGTTGAATTTCTCACCAGGATACTGGTTTCACCTGTTGTTTCTAGAGCTGGCTTCGATGCTTATGATATGATTGATATGATGTGGATGGATGTATATTATTTTTCTTCTCCCTTTGGATGGGTGCGTACTTTGGGATTACGCGAGACCGTGGCATATCTTAATGCTCTTGCCTACACTCGAGAATTCCCCAAAGATTTGCCGGATGTGGATTTTAATAATACATGCTCGATATGGACTGGCCTCTTGTGTTCCGTCGCGCTTTAATAATAGGAGGTGTAGTCACATAAGCGACAGACAAATGTACCTGATAATAATGTCAAAGAGTTCATTCGATATAGGAATTCGATGGTGATGCTTGTATTTACCCCGGACTCTGGAGAGTTGCCGGAACCGCGGCCCCCGAAGAGCCACTTTCTTTTTCCCTTTTCCAACGTCATCCTCAAAAAGAATCGATCCCACCGCTTTCCCCCGCGCAACGAAAGGAGAAATCCCATTCGAATTCACTTCCCATTCCAAAGATGGAGCATCGCAATTTGGATTAAATATTCTGGATTTAGAGTCACGGGGTATATAGTCAGTCGCACCAGTACACAGCGCGCAATCGCACTTGTTCGACTCCTCCACGGCAATGAGGACACAATAACCTCAAAGAAAACATTATCACTACCACCATCACACCTACCTCACAACTTCAACCTCAATCTCAACCTCGACGAAGCCAAAATGGAGGACGACACGTACCCCTCCCATCACGCCGACTCCTCCCCCGACTCCCCAGAACCCGACTACTCCATGATACTGTCCTACCCATCTCCCGAAGCAGACTACTACGCCCTCCTCGGCCTCCCACGCGACCCGCCTCCGACAGATGCAACCATCCGCTCCGCATACCGCAACCTAACGCTAAGCTTCCACCCGGACAAACAACCGCCCGAGTCCCGCGAGGCCGCAGAGCTCCAGTTCGGACGGATCCGCGAGGCGTATGAGACCCTGGTGGACCCGCAGAAGAGAGTAGTTTATGATCTTTTGGGGGCGGAGGGGGTGAGGCAGGAGTGGGGCCCTGGGGGAGCGATGGGGAGGGGAGGGGAGGCGGAGAAGGAGAGGCGCGTCGGGGTGAGGGCGAAGAAGCCGGAGGAGTTCCGGAGGTGGTTTTTGGATACGATGAAGAGGAGGGAAAGGAAGATGGTTAATAGTTTAGTGCAGAGTCGCGTACGTTCCCCCCTCCCCCCCGCAACCCTTGTTAATTTGGTTTTCGGGAAGGAAGTGGAAGTGGTTGACAATGTGATGACAGGGCTCATTGACTCTTGGGTTTGATGCGTCGAATACGATATCGGTTGATGAGGAGGCCGGGGAAGTCTATGTTCATGTGCCGTCACCGAAGGTGTCGAATTTTGGGATTGGGTATTCGTTTAAAGCTCCTGTTCCGACGTTGGAGACTGTGTTTGGGAAGAAGGAGAAGGAAGGCGAAGGGGACGGGGAGGAGGATGAGGCGAAGAATCAACCGCAAAAAGAAGAGCAGGGGATGGAGATGGCCATCCAGGCGAGCGTCTCGGGGCCGTTCCAGCGTCTGTTCCAAGAGCTTGAGTTGCAGCATATGGATGGGTCGAAGGAGAAGCGCAAGGTAAGCTAAGCTAAACTAATTACGCATGGTTATTTTCTCTGGACAATCGTTGACAAAGGTATAGATTCCTCTGCCTTTGATCTTCAGTACAGATAAAATCAGCCTAGGGGCCGGCGTCACTAAGATATTCGGGGATCTGTCGAATACCAAGGGTATCCTAGGCAGATGGCCCATGACGTTCCTTGGATATTCGGGACTATCTGTTACCGCCAGTGTCTTGCCAACGCCGACGTTACAAGCAAATCTAGCGAAGAGCTTTGCTCCCATTGAGGGGACTAAGCCTTTCAATCTTGTCCTCGGGACGACCTTCCATCGCTCGGTCTTTCAGTCCTTACCTACGCTCGGGCTGCAAATCACAAAAGAGATCGGCCAGAGAAAACATGCCTTCTGCAACTGGTCCAGCGGCACCATCACTTGGCCGGTAGTAGTTGAGGATCTGCTGCGTCCGGTTGTTGGTTTGGGTCTGGACGTAGAAAACGCCTTATTGGCGGCTAACCAGCTTAGTCAATTCCAATTTGGCATCCTATCGCAAGCGAATCGATCAAGACATATGGCCGCCCTAGATGAAGACGACGAAGACCCTGTTTTTGAGTCCGAGGAGGACTATGCAGAGTATCGGCGAGTCCGCGATCAGCAGCGCGCGGAAGACAAAGCGGCGGAAGCTTGGCAAGTAGACCTCTCGTCTTCTCCGCTCAGCAACGGCCTGGCGTTCAGTTACTCCCGTAATATCTTCTCTGGCAAGTCGATCGACGACGTTGCTCGTTCGGAGTGGAGCTCCGAGAAGCACTACCCTATGCCTCCAGAACCAGAACATCGGTCCGTCCGTGTCGGGATCACAGGGGTTGTGAGCATGGACCTGTCGCTTGCATGGAGTATAGAGGGCTCTCGCCAGGTGGGAGATTTTACCCACATGGGAGTCGGTGTCGGCGTCCAGGGTGGTCGTGGTCTGGTCATGACTGTTTCGTGGAGCAGACTAGGGCAGAGGATCAAGCTGCCCATTGCCATCTGCCCGCTGGAAGCTGTCAACGCAGATGCAGCTGCCCTTGCCGTTCTAGCTCCTTGGATCACATACTGCGCGGTGGAGTTTGGATTCATCCGGCCGCAGGAACGGAGAAACCGGCGCAAGGTGATCGCGCAACGACAGAAGGAGCTGAAGAAACTGATTCCTCAGAGGAAAGCCGAAAGCGCACAGGCGATCCAGCTGATGGCGGATCAAGTCCAACGGCGGCAGGCGAGGGAAGACAGGGATGGTGGTCTGGTCATCACCAAGGCTGAATACGGCCATTACCCGTCTACCAAGCGCAAAGGCAATGGCACTGCTAAGGGGCCTGATGCTACGGATGTCACGATTCCAGTCGCTGCTTTGGTGGATCGTGGACAGCTTGTGATTCCCAAGGAGACTGTCAAGGTTGGTTCATTCCAGAACTATCACTATTTCCAGAGAGTGTTCGCTAACTATTGTCCAGTTCCATTTGCTCGGCTTCCATGATCCCGCACCCCTTCTGCCAAAGACATTGAAAGTATGGTACCGGTACCATGGAAAAGAGCACTATGTTGAGGCCGACGATACGGAGGGCATTACGTGCCCTATGCGTTCACACTTAGTTGATGCATGAGTTTAACGGACTTGGTCGGGTATGTTTATATGGACCTTCTATACCATACCAACTTATGATTGCCCCAGCTGCTTTCCACTCTGTGTTGAGATTACTGTATCTCCGATCTTACCTATGCATTCGATTTGGATGCCATGTATTTTAGTCTTGCATAATCTGGCGAACTATACCTAGTATAATAGAGACACAATACCCTTACAATCAGAATAGAATTAATAGCTATATAGCCACCAGGTATTGTTGCAGTGAACTACTTACTAAAACTGTATCTTTTGACGTGATGAACGGCTACGGGATGCCATTCTCGCCAAGTCCGCATTCCCGCCGCCAAATTCCACCCAGAAAAAAAGCAGCACGTTACCCCATCAACTTCCATCACCAACCACCCCTCGAATCTATCCCTGTATTTTCACGATGACTTCTATAGCGGAGGGACTTTTCAAGTCTCTCCCCAAGCCCAAGTACACAGGCGAAGAGGAGGAGTTGCCGCAACACGCACAGTCCCGTGGTCCGCGGGTCGTAGGCCCCGGCCAACTCGACGAGACACAGGTTGTTCTTCGGGTACGTTTTCCCCCCTCTCCACTGCACGCATTCAAAAGCCTCAAAGGATGCAAGTTTACTAATTATCGACTCCCGTCCGGGAGACTATGAACGACAGCGAACAGGCCCCCCTCCCTATGGAAACCGAGCCGGATGGCGGCCACGCGCCCCCGAAGATTTCGGCGACGGTGGCGCGTTCCCGGAGATCCTTGTCGCACAGTACCCTCTCGACATGGGGCGGAAGGGCACGTCGTCGAAATCCAATGCGCTTGCCGTACAGGTCGATGCGGAGGGAAAAGTCAAGTACGATGCTATCGCGCGACGGGGCCACAGCGACGACCGGGTCGTGCACGCCTCGTTCAAGGACCTGATCCCGCTCCGACAGCGGGTGGATATGGGAGAAATATCGCTGGACCGACCGTCGGAGGAAGAGGTGCAGGCCCAGATGGAGAAGACGAAGAACGCGCTGGCGAATCTGGTCTCTGGTGCGGTGGCCGCGCAGAAACCGAAGAACGTGAAGGGGGGTTCTCGCGCGGAGCCGACGTTCGTTCGATACACGCCGGCCAACCAGATGGGGGATAATAGTCGGAAGAACGACCGGATTATGAAGATTGTGGAACGCCAGCAGGATCCGATGGAGCCGCCGAAATTCAAGCATAAGAAGATCCCCCGCGGTCCGCCGTCGCCTCCGCCTCCGATTCTGCATTCGCCGCCTCGCAAGCTGACGGCGGAGGACCAGGAGGCGTGGAAGATTCCGCCGCCGGTGTCGAATTGGAAGAATCCGAAGGGTTATACGGTGCCGTTGGATAAGCGGTTGGCGGCCGACGGACGTGGTCTACAGGATGTTACGATCAATGATAAGTTTGCCCAGTTTGCGGAGGCCCTGTTTACAGCGGATCGACACGCCCGTGAGGAAGTGAGACTACGTGCGCAGATGCAGCAGAAGCTGGCGGAGAAGGAGAAGGCACAGAAGGAGGAACACCTTCGTGCTCTCGCGCAGAAGGCCCGTGAACAAAGGACTGGTGGCGGTGGCCGCCGCGATTCTCGCTCCCGTTCCCGCTCGCGTTCCCGCAGCGTGTCTGAGTCTTCGTACCGATCCGGCACCCCCAGTGAAGATGAAAGCGCGGCACGAGATCGTGAGCGCATGCGTCGTGAACGACGACAGGACGCCGAACGACAGCTCCGCCAGTCTCGCATGGGTACGGAGCGACGCATCCAGGCGATGGCCCGCGAGCAGAACCGTGATATCTCGGAGAAGGTGGCGTTAGGATTAGCCAAGCCAACCCAATCATCCGAGACCATGTGGGATTCTCGTCTCTTCAACCAGACCAGTGGAATGAGCACCGGATTCAACGAAGATAACCCCTACGACAAGCCGTTGTTTGCCGCGCAGGACGCCATCAACAGCATCTACCGTCCCCGAGCCCAACAGGATGAGGATGAAGGGGACGCCGAGGGAGAAATCAACAAGATCACAAAGTCCAACCGGTTCGAGGTTCTAGGTAAAGCCAAAGAAGGGTTCCGGGGGGCAGCCGACGCCGAGGTGAGTTTCCATCTATTCCTGACTTGACTCTTTTTACGTTTCCCGATAAAAATCCCCCAGAACCCCATGATCCCCAAAACATCGAGTCCTAGATATACCCCCCATTTTCTAACCTAGCTCCACACGCAGGCCCGTAACGGTCCCGTCCAGTTTGAAAAAGACACCACGGACCCCTTCGGAATCGATAGCATGATTGCAGATGTAACCGGAGGAGGAGCCGGTCAGAAACGGTACGGAATCCAAGAAGTCGACCGTGAGAACCGCGGGTCGAAGCGAGCGAGGGTGGACGATGAGGACTGAATGATTGAAGTTTTGTCTGGGCTTATTACTTGGTTTATGAAGTGGGGGTTGGGAGAGAGGAGGGAACGGTAAGAGATAATAATCACACGGATATCATACTACTGGGATGGAGGATACCCATGCCTCTCCTGGCTACGGTATACTCCAACCTAAGTCTCTCAAGTTACATACATGCATTGCGGGCGTTGTCTACTACTGCTTTTTTCCCCTATTCAGGTAGGTATTTCACCACGGAGGGGCAGAAATCCTTTATTTATTTATTTATTTCTTTTTACCCGTTGGTATATTTCAGGGTTGATCGAATGTATGTAACTCTAGCTTGACTCTGCTACCTAGGAGGCAAAAGTGATGTTGGGGGCGGATTAAAATTTTATTTAGTTTGATATATATCAAGCGCTGATTTATGCATAATGCATACCTTCCTCCATCCTCCGGAGTTGACGTAAATTGGTAGACTGGGAATATTAATAGCAAATATCAGAGCACTAGAGGGTAATTTGCCTCCCTTATCTATATCTCATGGATAATAATCTCAACGGCGCATACATGATCGCTGCATTTACCGAGTAGGGAAATTATACTGGAATAGAAAATTGCACTACGACTGCTAATAATAAAATGTTAATAGTATTACCCCTCATTTCAGTTCTTTGGAGAACGATCCAAAATCGTAACTGAGTAGAGGGCCATGATGATTGATTGATTAATGCTCCGGCAGGTCAGGTCATGTGCGAAGGAGGGAAAAAGGCCCCCGCCTCGAAACTAAGAGCGCCGACTGACAAGTGGCTGTATTCATTCTGTTCCCTGGCTTCCTATGGGCTTTGGATTTTGTAGTCGGAGGAAAGCGTACGACGTTGACGGTCACAAGAACAACGGCGCCATTAAATTGTTTTTTTTGGGGGGGGGAGGGGGGGGGGGAGTTTCGATGGCTTTGGTTTTTGTTTTACTTTTTGATCACTACTGTGGTAGCAAGTCTGGCGTAGTAGTGACTGGGTGAGGAGTAAGTAATAAGGCGGAGTAGTCTGCTCCCTTGCTCCCTCCCTGGGTATCATTGCTAGACTCCGATTTGGGGTACTACGGGAGAGATAGATTAGATAGCAATGTGAGAGTTCAAGGAGTGGCTCAGATGAAACCGCGCCAAGATCACTTTGCATTCATGCGTACTCTGTTCCACGAAAGAGAGGTTGAGAACAAAGTCTGGATACGAGTAGATACTTTATGTTGATGTATACTTATATCAGGATTGACGGGATCGAACTTGGTGTACAGTTTCCACTGTCAACGAATAAAAGACGACTGTTTCGTCACTCTCACTCTTCGTGGGTCGAATGGACTTCAGCCAGTACCCATCAGGGTGGTTCAACACGAAAGAAATACTCGTGTCTGTCTTATGGGGTATAGTTCCATTTATTACGTGCATGGGTATGTGAGAAGCAGGTCGATCATGTCAGGTAATACTGATTGGATAGGCGAGCTGGAATCGAATGGAATCCTTCTGCCGCTCCACTCCTCTATGTAAACCTAGGTTAGGTAGCTTGGATATTTGCCGAGCCCCCTTCTGAGACGACGTAATGTTGCAGTCCTGCGGAGGAAAAGGGAATGTTTGCTGGAGAGGGAGACAGTTTCCGCTGCAGCACTGAGGCAATGGCCACGGCGCAACAAGGGTAAGCCGATATCAGCCAACCAGACAGGAGGATTGCATGACCCTAAGACACAAGCCAAAACCCACGGATCTCTTCTTGACAGGGTCATGGGAGATCTTTTTTGGGAGTTTCTTGTGTGTAGCGCTTTAAGCGCAGGCTGAATGATTTATGCTTGAGCAGGGGTGGTCTGTGTGATGATGTTAGCTGAGGAATTTATTTGTTTGATGCTTGGATCCGAGGTGCGTTGCATGAGGAAGGTAGGCGGTTTTTTTTTTTCGATTTTCTTCTGGTAGATAATAATACACTGTCGATGATTTGCCGGCATTGCTTGGCTTATCTGATAAAGTGCCTGGTTCTGATGGTCAGGCATTGCCCCTCTTTTTTGAATTATTGTTTGGCCAGTAGTCAGTTGTAGTAGTTCAATAGTTAGTTGGACAAGAAAAGGTTAAAACTCAGAAATGATGATAAAAACCGCTCACCTGGAGAATAAAAAGCAAAAAAAAGGCCTTACCCCGTATTTTCATTAAAAAGCAAACCCAAATGTTCCTTCACAAGTTCATAAAATAGGTCATGATGATGAGCCCTCAGCAACTGCCGAGTCTGATTATCAAGAATGTGTCTCCTGACAGATAATTTTCCTTGGGAATGAGACTCCACAGTCGTAAGAGCACCACCCTCCCCCTGCCCACTCTTGGTTATCTCGTTCAGCCACCCGGTCCTCCCAAGCTTGAGAGTTCCCCCGACGAACAACACTGGAGAGCATCCCTTCCACTACGGTTCAACCACCCTCCATGGGAGACAGTTAGATATTGGATCTCTAGTGGCTTATGCCACGCTACTGGTTGGATCGAATATGTGTGACCGGGAAGGCTGATTGTGCAGCAACGTGCCTGACTAGCTCCCACAGGTTCACCACATCCTTGCAAAAACCCTCATACGAAGTGCGGGGGACGCCCGAGGAGCTTTCCTCCTTGATGAAATTTAATATAATTGAATAATCGGATCTTCCTGTCATCGGAATTCTCGTCGAACCGTGCGCAGGTGGTCAGTGATGAATAATGATTTTTCTCCACGGGAAGAGTGGATGGGTGGTCGGTAGCAGCGCCTAGCGCGGTGTGGCGACCAAAGGAGGCCTTGACCCCTGCTGATAAGAATATTTTAGCAGCAGTTGAGGGTGGAGCTGAAGATAAAGCCAGATGAACGATTAAACCAGGGTCCCGTGTAGGTATGATTCAAGTATTATTATTTCAAACGCAGATTAGGTAAAGAGTTGGCGGCCACTATTTAAACCGATAAAGGCCAGCAACGAGCCACTTTGACCAGAGATAATCAAGAGAAGAACAAGGGAATAAGGAATTTTGATAATTATTATTCTTTTTCTGCTACTCTCTTTCCTGTCATTGATTACCTATTGAGTCTTTGTGGAGTGGGAAGCCTAAGCCAAGCTTTCATTCCTGTTGACTCATTCTTCCTCGCCTTTCATCCTAGAATTTCTTTTTTCTTAATTTTTCTTTCATTCGCATTCCTGTGGAGTCAATATTGGATTGTGGGGACCCTGAACTTACTATTATCGCTACCAATTCAGTGTGTGTTTTCTTAGAAGGACGGAAAGTGCTGAGAAGAAAAAGAGAAGAGACGAGAAAGCGGGAAAGTCACCTGCCTGGATCTCTACCTACTGAAGAAGAGAGCCTTCTTTCTACTACTACCGCTGCTACCTACTATATACACCTTTTTCCCCTCTTCTCTGGACCCTCCTCCCCGTCTGTCCTAATTTCCCCCTGTGATAGCACCATCTCATCCAACGGGTAACCCTTCTGACCCTTCAATGCCTGCCTCTCTCTTTGATACCATTTGATCCAACAATGGCGTAAGTACGGGCGGTCGACAACAATGACGGCTCAAGGCTTTGTGCCCTGCAGGAGACTCAAGCGGAAAAAGAAAAGAAAGGAAACAAAAGAACCTCTCCATTGTTCTCTATTTTCAGCTTCAGAACATTCAGTCCACTCTAAATTTGCTCACCTGTGATTGTTGAACCTCGCCAGTGTTGCCTTGTCCTGGCTATTATCAATTCCCAAGACCAACCTTCCATATATCATCTTCTCGTCTGTGCTCTAGAATCCCCCCTCATCTGTCAGTTGTTCCCATTTCATCCCCTCCTGCATAATAACCTAACTGGCTCCTAGACTGTCTCACCCTCTCTCCATTTACCTACTTCGCTGGACCCGCTGTGGTTCATTCAGCTCTGTGAAAGACTCTTAGACTATTGTTGACCGTTACGCGACCCAAAATCCTCAATAGTTGCTGGGACGATGGACCAATCACTCTCTCTAGTATCTGCCCAGGTCCAGTTCATGGTGAGTTCTCTCCAATCCTTTCGACTTTCAAGAAAGATATTGTCATCACCTTATTTCAATTCTACCTTTCTTAATCTCTCTGCCTTTATTTTCTGGTCTTTTGCTTCATTACGTTCTCCTCCACAAACCTGGTCCATATGGAATCCTCCCGTCTGCGCCTAGTGTCGCTAACCACCGTCTTGGAAATACAGGAAGACCGACTGGCCCTGGTGCATATTCCACTGGATCTTTACCCATATTTCTTAAACCCAATTTTGCAGGTTCTCTTCCACGAAGTAGCTCCTATTACAAATGATAGCCAAACGGCGGCCGATGGCTATGACAGCCCTCCGGAAGACTCCGACCATGCGCAGCCTGCTTTCTTGAATCTTTCAATCACGCCAGTAGAATGTTCGATCATGTGTCCGAGGCAGCTCGCCAACGAGTACTTTGCTCCCTTGGTCGACCGATTTGTTCAAGTCAGCTCGTCCACTCAAAGCCGTCTATCAATCAGTAAAGACGATTTCATCGCCATGCAGGTGTATGGAGAGGGTCTCGAGGCCGGCCAGCGGGTGTTGGAACTGACGACTCCTCTAGCCATGGCGGGAATGTGCGTATAATTTTCAGCTAAACCAAGTGTCGACTTACAGACTAACATAAATTCAGCTCAATCTTTTTTATCTCCACCTATTTTGCCGACTACATAATTGTTCCCCTCAAAAGCAAGACGCAGGTTATTGAAGCATTGGAGAAGCGTGGTTTCAAGTTCGAAATGTCCACCGAGGCCTTCATCAACAGCAATCAGCCTTCTCACAACAACGGATTCAGCCCGGTCTCTTCGCTTTCAGCTAGCAGCTTGAGCTCTCCACCCGCTACGCCTCCCCCGTCGTCTCTTAATGAACTTCAGACCCGCACCTTCTCTTCCCTCCGTAGAAACAACATCGTTCCATCTGTTGACACATCCCTGCGTTTGGTCCAATGTGCAGCTCACCATCGCTACAGCAGCAGCAGCAGCGACGCCAGCTCTATTGCCATTCTCCGCAATGCTCTAACTACCGCTCTGGTGGTGGATAAGCCACGCTTCCTCTCACTAACACTGACGGCTGCCGATCCCGCAGCTTCCCTGTTACTCGAAGATCGCCTCCTGCCTCGATTCTCTAGCGACCCCACCTCCACAGCCGAATCAGACGAGGAAACGAGTCTTCTCCTGGGCTCGAAGGAAGAGATTCTAGTTCCCATTATGCTAGATTTGCGCCAACTTCCTCTGGAGGCGACCGGTATCGTTTGTGGTGTTGCTAGCCGTTTAGCGGACGCCACGCATGATCGAGTCGATGACGGGCCCGATCCATCAACCACCTTTCCTGGCGCTGTCAATGGCCGCCTTCTTTCTGACGACAGGAACGCCCACCAGTCCTCAAGCGGAGCCCGCAAACAATCCAAGGCTGCTAGCCACAGCCCCGGGCGCAAAACAAATGGCACCAACAATCCACCAACACATCGTCTGCAGCCAGACCTTGATTCGTATGCAGAAGCTGTCGAAATTAGTTTCCTCAGCACTGCCCGAGCAGGAACCATCATTGTCGGGGAACATGAACTCCGCCGGGCAATGGGTGCCTTGGAAGCTGAAAGCTACGAGCCCGAAAAGGCAATTGAAAGTCTTGAAATCTGATAGGCTGCCCGTTCTTCCTCGAGCGCCTTTCCCCCGTATTTGTCTACCTGTGCTGGTACATACACACATCTCTGCCCTAAAAGTTTTGACCACCGCTTTTACTTTTCATTCTACATCTCTGTATTTTCATAAAAGTTACAAAGGTACAGTAATACCGCTTTCTGTCCTCGTGTTTTATTTTATTTATTTCTTTTTCAATTACGACTAATGCCAGGCTATGGAGACTATGTACCCAACACATACTACTTGCATCCATCTCATCATTGTACTACACAACTAAGGAGTTGCTGTTCATGAGGGTTTCCTTTTCTTGTCTTTCCCTTTAATCACATATCCCACCTACCGACTGGAAAGCTTTTCTTTTTTCATTTTTTTCCTTTTTGAAATGGGCTTTTGCATGAAACCGAAGTTTAAAAAGGAAACCGGGAGTACCACGGACGGAATACATGCAAGTATCTAAAAATCATAGCAAAAATTTCAACAAGGAGCAATTTCCCTTGTCGCAGTTGATGCTTTCTCCATAGATGACACTGGACAAGGTAGCGGTTCTTAGTCACCGTGCAGGATCCGGGCGTAGAGAGGCTAAACCGCCTTCAGGGCAGTCCAAACATCTTTCGATTCGTCGAATTTGAGGCTAATCCGTTCCCGGCGAGTGTGGCACTTGCGGAGAGGCCTTCGTGATGGCTTCGGGTGAATTACACCATTGAGGGGAGACCATAATTTGAGTGGCATCTAATGTAATGAGTGGATTGTAGTGGCGCTGCAACTTATAAGAATCCTCGAGCCCCCTTTCGCTGAGAACAAAACTGTAGCTTCTGTGCAAACCTCCATCCTTCTCTTCCATGCTCTTGATGTGTTGCCCTACCCAGCCCTCCTGTGGCCTTCAAGAGACTCTACGCCAAGCCTATGTCTTCAGCCCATGGAGAGAAAGTCTGGACCTAGAGCAATTAACAAGCACGACTTGGAAGCTCAAGAATGTAAGCTACTTGTTTCCTAGCTTCTACACTTGTTTGATTGGTTATCCTGAAAGTTAAAAATTGAAGAAAGGTCACCCAGGACAGGAAGCCCCAGGAAAACAACATCAATTTCGAGAGTGACGACAACCGAATCTCTAGCAAGATATGTCAATTCCAGAGGCTATCAGACCAACACTCCGACACCGAGACTGCTCGTTGGGGCAAGTGAAGGAACGATCCACTTGGTGGCCTCTTTCTCCTGATCTTTTCTCGGTTCCGCCTTGTCCCACCACATCGATGTTCCAACTCATGGCTTTTCCAATTCATCGTCTCTCTGGCTTCCACCTGGTAGGAAATCCCGTGCCGGTCGCTCTCCAGCAAGATGCAGGCTCCATATACCTGAAAGATATCCCCTTGCTTTCTATCCTCGTTGACTCCGAAGCACCCCCACGACCTTAAGCACCTGTTGGTTCGAGAACCTTATCCTGGTCGAAATAAGCCGCTAACGATATCCCACGAATTACTGTTGATTCCGCCAGAATCGAAGTGGGTATTGCTTTCACATCTAATCATTACGTGAAGACTCGACCCAAAGTTCCTGCGGAGGAACCAAGATAACTCGGAGCAAGGTACAAAGGATGCGAATTTGAAGGGAAAGGCTTTCAACCTATGATATTAAATGCCAGAGCAGCAAGCTTCTGCAGAGCGCCGCGAAAAGCGAGTAGTCAATCCAGATCATCCCTTTCATATTCGCCGTTATCTCGTGCGTCGACGGTCTAGATGACATCTTCCGGCAGAGCTGTTAACCCCAAAGTGCTCTCAGCGCCGACCTTTATGTGGGTGGACTACCAGGAAAATGATGGACAGAACCCAATATCCAGCAAGCAGAAACACGCATTTCTCCAGAAGAACTACCAGCGAAAGAAGAAACAAGCATCGATAGAGAGATTGAAATCCTCCACCCCAGGATTCAAGCAGCGGCTATCGTTCAGGTACAAGTCTCCAAGCGATTCCTCGGATAGAGTGAAAACAGAAAAACGTAGTCCGGTCCCTGTTGTGGCAGGGGAAGGGGGGTCGCTGAAAACACTGAAAACAGAGGTCATCCAGAGCACATCGATGCAGGTTGCTAGAATCACTGAACCGCGGTCTCCAAGAGCATACTTGGGCCAAGGGTTTGTAGACCCGTTTTCTACATCAGCAGTAACAATGACAGATACCATGAACTCTTACTTCCATCACTGTATGTGGACTTCTGGCAACGTAGAAATATCTACTAACGCAGAGGACAGTCAAGAACCATACCGTCTCGCAATGCTATCCTCTCGATTCGACGCGAATGAGTATGTGGTGGTGGCAGAAGGCCGTCTCTCAACCAGCTGTACTACAAGCCCTGCTATGCTCAACAGCAAGCCACCAAAGAGCCGTAAATACTCTTAATGGTGTTTCTTCTGAATCTATTCGGGGGTCAACTAGAGAATATCTTCGCCTCCGAGGAGACACCATGAAGACCTTGAATGGTATCCTCCAGGATTCCATGAAAGCTGTAGCGGATTCAACTACTCTCGTCATTGGGTCTCTTATAGCAATCGAGGTGTGTGTTTAAATACCCTCCTATGTTGTTCTACGCATGCGATAGCTTTCCCCGCGTTCAGTTGATGGTTGGTATCATGTATACCTTATCTAACCGGGTTGTTCCCCAGGCTATTAGTGCCAGTTTTGAGGCCGTCGGCGCGCATTTAAAGGGCCTAAAGAGACTCATCCAGTTGCAAGGTGGACTGGATGCTTTGGACCACATGACCCTCTCCAAAGTTTACCAGTATGGCCCGCCCATCCATCACCCCCAATTTGGCCTCCGAGTCTAAAAGAATATGGTTATCTTGTATAGAAGCGACGTCCTCGGCGCAGCCGTGACAAACTCCCGGCCCACCTTCCCCCTCACATCGAAATGGCGAAGCGAGATCCTCCAGGAAACAAGAGTCTTCCAGTCCGGCGATTTCCTCTTCCAGTTCAGCGACGAACCCGAAATCTACGAAGCCCTCTCCTCCCTCGGAATATCCTTCTTCAGAAGCCCCTGGTGCCCAAAACTTGACCCAAGCATGAAGACCTTCCTCCACGTCTTCCGCCGGCTCATCCAGTACTACGAAGTCGCCCACCTCCGACCATCAGTCGTCATGCCCACCGATAATGACCTGTTCCTCCTCTTCGAACACCAGCTCGTCTCGATCAGCTATGCGGAAGAGGATATCCTCGACGAGCCCCTGCGCATCTGTCTCCTGATATACATCAACATCCGCATGTGGCATCTTCAGAGCTTCCCGCTCATGCGACATCTCGTGAAAAACCTACGACAGAGTTTACTCCCCCGTCTAACGTACCTGCAGGAAACTGCTCCTAGTTTACTCTTCTGGATCCTGTTCATCGGTGGCATGGCGTCCCAGGGCCATCAGTGGCATCCCTGGTTTGTCTGCCAACTCGGTGCGATAACGCGGCATCTTGGCTTGAGCCAGTGGGGGGAAGCACGTTCTGTGCTCGATGGGTTTTTCTACAATGATCATTCGGGAGATACCCTGGCCGAGGATCTATGGAACGAATTGCTTATGAAGGAAAAGGATGATTGTAAGTTTCTTTTTTCTGCTTCTGCTTCTGATGGTGATGACTGAGCTACCCATGGAATATTGAATGTTTCAATTCGGGTTCCCTTTTTGGTTTTTTTTTTTTTGCTAATCATTCCTCCTGCAAATTTTAGATGCGTAAGTAGCGCCTAAACCGCCGATTCAGATCGTTTATGATGTGGTGCAGAACGATTATAATGCAGCGTCTCGTACTTGATGGATCTTCGAGTGTGTTCGGATGGCAACGAGACGCTAGACACTGTATTTTTTTTGACAAATTAATGGAATTTCTTCCCTACCTGGTATTAGGATCGAACTTTGCCATACAACAGTACACCAAAAATCTTTTAATTTTCTTTTTTTTTTTTTTTAAAAAAAAAAGCTCTCAATTATGAAATCTGCCTTGTTCCGATTCGAGCCTAGCCACAACTTCCCAAATAATTTACCAGAGGTTTAATATACAATCAGCATCGTATTATTCCGAGTATCAATTTCTCGGTACTTCTATCATCAAAAGATCATACGATCTATCAGCTTCGCTAAGAATACCTGCGTGGGCGGTCTGTTCCCATTTAAGGTTCAGGCGCCTGTTGGAATTTCAGCTCAGCTCATGAACGACTGTTCGTGAGCAGAACTCGGCTTCCCACATGGGCAATGGGAACGCCTAAGCTTGCCCGTCTAGGGTTCTGCCTAACCGAAGGTGGCTTAAGATTGTCGATGACGCCACATGCTGTCGGGGTAAGATTAGGCGTGCACTATATACCTGCGTGTTGGCCCAGAGGGCCAAGGCTGCGAGTGGAATAGGGTTTTCAATCGATTATGCCAATGGTATTCATCTCCATTCCTTGTGAGACGAGTTCCGTCGGCTTCCCCAGAGAGAAGAGAGTGGGATGCTTTCGGGGACTTGATTTGTTGGATGGAAGTCAAGGGTAAAGCCAGGATCAGTGCGGCCAGGTGCGTAGGCACGTGGATAGTTGGTTTTTTTTTTTTTACTTTCTTTTTTTTGTAAGTGCCGCAACGCCCAAACTCAATGTCTGGGGCTGACAGAAAAAGAAAAGCTCGATGGTCATCAGGCGGTTGCATGAGCATTGATCCTCGATCACACTTAGAGGCGATCAGTGGCTGGTTTTAGGGCCGTGGTAGGTGCATTGCGTAACCTCGAAATCGGGTGAGCACAGCCAGCCCTTTTTTCCATAGTTTGCGAGATATATCCGGCTATGGTTTTTCTTTTTCTCTTGGGTTATCGATAGACTTTGACGGTTCCTGACAAGCGCCGTAGTAAGCACCAAGTAAGATAAGAGAAAGAAAGAGGGAAAAAAGGATACATACCATCCGAACATCCACTCGCCCAGCACTTCCCTTTCTCATTCCATGCCACGCAGCTAACCGCCTTGACCCCGTCTCCGGCCGGGACTGCCGCAATGACCTCCCCGCTGAGGACATCCCAAGCGAAGGCATAAGCCTGGGCAAACCGATCGTCTTTATCCGATTCACTTCCGCTTAGAACAACCGCATCTGCCTTGGCAAAGACAGATCGAATACGAAGCTCCTTGTTGCGATACGCAACAGGCTTCTTCCCTATTATGGACGTCTGGCCGGAGGAGTTGGTGCTCTCATCGTTCCCAAACGCCTTCAATAGCTTCCCGTCCGCTCGATCCAACATTCGGATCCTCCCATCCAGCGTAGATGTGAGGATCGCGTTTCCATCGGCGGAGCATCGCACGCTCGTGACAGGGTGGGCGAGGACATCAACTGTGGTGCGGCCCATCCGCACATCGTAGACCCGGGCTCGTCCGTCATAGCTTCCACTGGCGATGGAATACGTCGGCATGTGTACATGTAGGGACGATACGGTATCACCAGCCTCCGTAAGGGTCTGGATGGGCTTGTAGGAGTTGGACCGGTTATCCCAGAGGTTTATGGTAGTATCCGCGCTGCCTGGCGAGAGGAAGAATTCGATAATTAGGGTACTATTTGAAGCCGAGAATTGGGACGGTGCTCACCAGAGACGACGACAGCATCGCCTTCCCCTGCGAATTGTACTGCCTCCACCCGTGCGCTGTGCCCACTCCATCGCCTCACTGTCTGTCCCTGCTCGACATCCCATAGAAAGACCTGGCGGTCTCCACCAACACTCGCAAATCGGGAATTGTCCGATGCAACCGCGACGTCTAGCACTGAGTATCCGTGTGCCTCATACTTCTGGATCGGAGACGTCGTCTCGATGACGGAGGATGCGCTGGCGTTGCTTGGAACGGCACGAGAGAGGTGGATGGCACGATCGGAGGAGCCGGTGAGAATATATGTTCCAGGACTACTGGAAAATGCCACAGCATTCACGGGGCCTATAGTTGATATGTTAGAGCCAAAAGCTTCACATGTGCGGAGACGAGAGTTTACCATTATGTGTTTTGAGGGTGTGGATTGGCTGGGTGGGGAATTGATTTGAGGCCGGCATTGACAGAGGTCGGAGGGTATGAGCTCTAATATAGATCCGGGCGACAAAGAGCGTTTATGGAATAAATCAGTCCATTCTTCATCGAGCGAGGAGCTTTGACTGTTGGTGGAGTTGAAATCGAGCGCGCGGAGAAATCCAGAGTTGATTTCCCAAGATGGAAGGCGGAGAACTTGAGGTCACCCGTGACTCGACCTACTCTATACACAGTCCTGTTGATTGGATGAGGTACATCCAGTACGCAGCAAAATTATAGAAGAATAAAACTTATTTAAGTGGTAGGTAGATAAATAGCAAGCACACCCTAACTATATCCATTTTTCTAAATTAGAGCTTAACACGGCCTCGATAAAGGTAAAAAAAGAAATTCCAAGACCAGGATAACCTGGGCCTCCGTCCAGGCCCCGAGGGACCAGCAAAGCTGGCTATCATCTCGACCATGCTGCCACTACACAACCTTGGGATTAGGCGGGGTTGTAAGTGAGTCCCGAAGCCTTATGTAGTCGAATCATAGCTCTTGAAAAAGGACATCCACCTACTACGTACTGTGTCGACCAGTCTAGGTATCTTTTGGTGATAACATGGTGAAAATACTATCCAAGTGACCAAGTCTTTCACAACAGTGCTCTGATTCTGGTAGCTTAGTGTACAAATTTAACTCTGCCAGGACATTTAATCAGGCCCCCCCAATACCAGCAGTCAACTTTTAATCCTTGCTTCTTTAAAAGTTGTCGGATTTTCGGAGGTTTCCAGCTTCCGGGGGATGAAATGGCCTCGGGACATGTATCTGTGGATGAGTCGCCAAGCAGTGCTTGGTTTGCTTATTTCTGACAAGTTTTTTTATTCCCTGTTGGTTGAATTGGTTGCAGCTTTAGCCTCTGGCTGGTTCAAAAATAATGCAGGACAGCCGTGCCGCAACCAGAAGTAGTGTCCAGTCACCAGTGGCTGCTCGGTATAATATTCTCAATAGATTCGGATTCTGTAGGGGATTCCCCATTAAGGCTAGGATATGTCTAGCCTGGAAGGGACTTTCGTATCACGGTCACTTAGGATACAAGATAGCTGTGCCGCAATTGGAACCGGCCATTTCTTGGTTAATATTCTGGAAAAACTAATAGTAAAAGGGTCAGTATTGTGTACAGAGAGACGCATACCCCATTGAACCTGGATTGTATCATGATTCTATTTACTAGATTTCATGGTGTTTGGTGCTTCTCTCTACCTTATGGAGAGTGACTTGAGGATATGTATATCTTAACTGATATCTCTCTGATGTATAGATAGCCTGTCAGGTTTCGGGCAGGAAGACCACAGCTGCTCCAAGAACCAAAATCTCCGGGCCGTTATCAGCTACAAGGAGAATAACATCTTTTTATTGGTATACTAAAACAATGAGATTCATATTTCTTGGCCCTCTCTTTATCTTCTCTGTGTTAGGGGCAGCTGTTCCCGGATTTGAGTTACCCTTGTCCATAGAAGGATATGGCCATTATGGCACCCTCATAGACGCATAGGACGGTTCTACATTCACCCTCCACGCGAGCGACGACGTCGCCCCCCGGTGGAGATCGTGCTCATCTCCTCGAGCTCCGAGTTCAAGTATACTCTTGGGGAGCCTGTATTTCGCCACACTCCAATATCCCAAGAAAACGGCCACCTGTCTCCAAACCGCCGGAGACAACACCAAAACTGCTGCGGTCACAATCACAAATTACATGGGAAAAATGTAAGAACGTTTCAAGAGCGGTTCTGGGGTATTGCGCAAAGAATAACTATGAGCACGCAAAAACAGCTCTCGTAGAGGTTCCGGTGGGCATTATTATCAATACCACTAACACGCCTATTACCAATGCAGTATTCAACTTAAAACACGAGGTGGCAAAGGGCGATGGGAAAGGTTTTTGTGATCTTCATGACAAGAATGTGCTGGCAAATGGCTTTGCTGCTGCAGTAGGAGAGTTCTGTGTTGCTAATCGGAAGGCACAGATGGCTTCTCTCTCGGATTCCTTTTCTTCCCTAGACCCTCCGTCACAAAGGCCACCAACTCTGAAATACAAATCACCTGCACAACAAGAATCATTCCCCCCGCAATAACCGTTAAGATGGTAAAGGCCACCCATATCCCCTCTGCCATCATGTACGCGATCACGGCGCCCCAACCCGCCTCGTGTGGGACAGGGCTGAAATGCAGGTTTCTGAGGACTCTCCAGTCCACCTGCAAAACCCACCAGCCCCCAAGGGGCTCCAAGATGAGGATCAGTAGATAAACAATAATAGCAAGGATTTTGCGGGGATAGTTTGTAAGGTATGGCTGCAGCCAGTACGTTCCTCGGGTCTCTGGTGGTTGGCGCTTTCTCATATTGTCATTTCTGCTTTGGTGTACTTAGTTTCGGTGATAGGAAATGGACCACATTGACTGAGATATAGTAGTCGGTATAGGGAAAGAATGCAGCATCATGACAGGACGATTGGATTTTCAAGCCAACACGCAAACTTCCATTTTTCCACAGCGACATCTTCAGAAACCAACAAACCAACACTTTGTCTTAACCTTTTATGTTCGTGCCCTCGTGCACATAAGGTGGTTCTGTTCCTTCAGGACCGCCCCGAAGAAGGCTCTGCCGCAGAGGCACGCATGTGATGGCAATGGCACCAAAGAAGGCCCAAATAAACGTAAACGCAATCCAGCCGGTAAAGAACTCCTTCGAGAAGATGTGACCGGTCCCATACATCGGAATCAGCCAGAGGATAGTCATTGACATTGCGATAAATGGCGAATCACTTCGACTCCTCAACGATGCTAATTGCAGTGCTCTAGATGGGGCGACTTTTATTCAGGCTGTCGACGTGTTCCTTGAGCGAGGTTGGAACTGTGACATAGCTTTACTCGAGGCCCTTCTGAAA
Organism: Aspergillus conjunctus; assembly: GCA_027569095.1. Taxonomy (NCBI): domain Eukaryota; kingdom Fungi; phylum Ascomycota; class Eurotiomycetes; order Eurotiales; family Aspergillaceae; genus Aspergillus; species Aspergillus conjunctus. The sequence continues at coordinate 7,062 of JAPDEL010000004.1, read as the reverse complement.
AAATGGCAGGATGGCCGTGGACAAGGACGTATTCCTAGATCAGATCACAAAGCTGCTGGGGCTTGCGGTTGATGGAGACAAGGTCGAGTTCACAAGAACACTGATTACAGCCGGGTCAGACGTGAATAAAAGGACGCTCTGCTCTAATATGTTGACATCCCTATACCACGCTGCTTATCGAGGCTACAAGGAGATTGCAGCACTGCTTCTGGACAACAATGCACATCCCGAGCCCGGAGATTATTACAATAGTTGGAAGCCAGTTCATGCTGCCGCTGATATACCTAGTATTCTACGCAGGCTATTCGGGAATGGCGCAAGTGTCGATCCAAGAACCGATCTCAGCTTTACTCCTCTCTTGTTCGCAACTAGGTGGAATATTCAAGAGTCTGTGGAGTTGATACTTGAAAATACTCCAAACCTGCATTGCTCGGCAGACGGAGAGACACTTCTGGCGGCTGCAGCGGGGAGCAAGAACCTGAGGCTACTACCGATTCTCCTCGAGGCCGGAATAAACCCATGCCATCGGGACCTCACCGAAATCCACAGCTGCCTTCTTCATGAGTTCGTGGAAAAGAACGGCGTCGGGCTCCTTCAACGGCTTCTCTCTCCCTTTTGACCTTCCCGTCAACAGAAAAGACCCTGACCGTGATACACCTCTCAATCGGATTACGACGGAAACCTATACCTCTATCATCCGCCTGCTCATTCATCGCGGAGCCGATATCGATGCTGCAAACGGTAAGGGGATGACCCCTCTGACCAAGCTAGTCCTTGAAAACGACGTGCGGAGAGCAGAATTCCTTGTCCGAATGGGTGCGAATCCCAATGCTTTTTTGGAGTATCACAAGGGCTCATCGCTGTATCAAGCATGCTACGTGGGATCCTTGGAAATGAGGAAGGCAAAAGCGACCATGACAGCAGACAGAAAGAGGACGATGAGGGGGAATAATTGATGGTAGTCATCATGAGGTGAGTAATAGATTGCCTTGGCCACGCTTAGAACGTGACATACATGTATAGATACCTAGTATTTCTAAACGTGTTTCTTAATGTTACACGAGCCACTGTGTTCTTAGGCATTATTATATATTTCCCGCCCAACTATTCATTTCTGAAATGCATGCAGAACTCGCGTCTTATCGCGCAACACATCCACAAGAAAAACAAGCAAGAAAGCTGCGAACGAGGAACTGCTGCAGGGATCTGCGAACCGCATCAAAAGAGGATCAAAATCTGTTTGTACTTCAACGTATGAATACTCCGTCATTCTACTGGCACGACAATTAAATCTGTATTGAGATGTTACGGGGTACAAGTGGGTTATTATCAAGGATGTAGAACAAACCAGCGCTAGCTACCAGCAGGCAAATTCAACGAGACAAGCCAAGTCAGGCCGGCACAAATGCGCCCCGATAGGCATGGCTGGGTGCCCAGAATACATAAAAGAAAATCCGAAAATCAATAAGGTGAAGGTAGCTGGGGTAAAAAAAAAATAAAGATAAAATAAAGAAACAGTCAAGGGGTAGTCGAGTATAAAACCATATTAGTTGAGACGAATGCACACTTCTGCTTTTTTCACTGTCCGCAACAGAACCACTACCATCTCCTCCCAGTGGTACAAATACTTCTTTAACGGCGGCCATGGCTTCGAGTAGACGATCCCTGGAGGGATTCGATTTCTTGCTCGAGCGATTTGATTCTATTAGAAAGTTAGTAATGCAACACCAAGGAAACAGGGATGTGAAATATGAGAAACATACGCAGCATGAGTAGCCTCGAGATCCTTGTTGAGGCGATCTCTCTCCGAAATGAGCTTCTGCTCCCACTGTCGGAAACGCTGCTCCTCCACCTTGACCTGCTCGGTGAAGCGCTTGCGCAGGTTCTCTTCCTCCTCCTTGAACTTCGGGTTGTCCAGCTTTCGGGGACGGGCCTCGCCGAACTTGCGGGTCTCCATTTGTTGTGCTCGGTAGGCTTCGTAGTGCTGCTCCTCGGTGGTGTGGATCAGGTCCAGCATGTGGGTGCGGATCAGAATCGAACGGAGCTTCTTGAAGTCGCAGTGCTCCTCATCTTCAACTTCGGCGACACCCCAGGCATATTGGCGACCCTTGACGACACGGCCATCGTTGGTCTTCACATCCTTCTCAGATCCAATCACCGCAAAAGGCATGGCAGCCATCAGACTGCGGGCATGGGTGGCCGCATGTTCGTCATCCTCTTCAATTGGGGGTGTGTAGATCTTAATTCCTTGGGCTTCGACGACGGCTTTGACCTAATTCGATAAATTAAGAGTTAGCGCTACTCTTGATATGGATAGTGATTGGGGGGATGGGGCCCGCGCGCACCCTCTGCTTGTAACGAGCGAGATCGCTGGGGCTGAGAGTGTCTGCCTTGGCGATGACGGGGATCAGGTTGACACGGGAGCTCAGGCGCTTCATGACTTCGATATCAAGGGGCTTCAGGGTGTGTCCGGTTGGGCGGATGAAGTACAAGCAGGCGTGAACGCGCATATCAATCTTGTCCGTGCGGCGGGGTTGCTGCTCTTGCAACATGTACGACTCATGCTGATCATCAAGGAATTCGATAATTGGTTGCCACGAATCGCGGTTGTTGACATAGTCACCAAATCCAGGGGTATCAATAACGGTCAGACGGACTATAGCAGCGTATTCCAGGATTAGTACCATATTCAAAGCAGCTGAGACCGTGCGTTATGAACCTTTAAAGAACTTCTCCTCCAACTCTGCCTTGGTGATTTCAATCTCAACAGTGCGGTCGATCTGTTTCTGGTGACGGCGCTTGTGGTCGGCGTAGTTCTTGATCGTGGTGGAAAACAGGGTGTTGATAAACGTGGTCTTTCCCAATCCAGACTCTCCAGCAACCTGAGGGTATTATTGATTAGTACGGCAATCACGCCGGGAATGGAGCATTCCAGCTAGGCCGAACTCACCATGATCGTGAAAGCCGCACCCCGCTTAGCAACAATCTTGTGTCTAAAGCCATCTCAGTCAGAACTACCCATCGCTATGCCCTGTGTTCGATAATATCCAGACATATATTATACGCACCGCTGGTTTGGGAGCTATTTGGGAACTATGCATTAGCAAATTTTCTTTGCCTGGGTGAATTGGGCACCGCATTTCACTACTTACATTGGCAATGCCAATGGGGGACGCAGTCTCGTTAACTGGGGCCATGATGATAAAGGGGTCGACCGGAACAGGAGAGACGGGGATTAGGGAGAGAGTTCGGAAGACACAACCAGATCAAAAAGAGATTGACCAGGAAGAATTGAGGATCGAGAAGAGGCAAAAAGCAAGTAGGCCCTTTCGAGGATGATAAGACGAGAGTAATGGCCGTTCGGGGGAGGAGGAGGAGACAAGCGACGAGCAGAGACAACAGCAGGTCGGCCGTTCTTGTTTGTGCCCTGTTGAGTTTAGTTTGGCTACTGCTGCCCCTGAATCCACTTTAAGCCAGTTAACGTGACTCCGAGGGAAACTCGATTCCTGAGGCATGAACACTAGCTCCAGTCGGGACTAGCCTCGCGGGGTCGGATCATTGGGTTGATCCGGAGCTCTTATCGCCCGTTTGGGAAGGCCCGATTTTTTTTTTTTGGAAAAGGTAGAGGAGAGCAGAGAGGTATCGATTGCAGCCAGCTTGAGGAGTTATCGGGTTATCGACCATGAAGACCGACTTCAAGGTTAGTTATACTTTTTTTGGCTTTAATAGGTTCAATCTTTCATGTCAAACCAGTGACCAATGCTAACGCGAATATCTAGTTTTCGAACCTCCTCGGTACAGTCTATCGCAAAGGAAACCTTCTCTTCACGCCCGATGGAAACAGCTTGCTTTCCCCTGTGGGCAACAGGGTCACAGTGTTTGATCTAGTCAAGTATGGCTGCGCCGCCGATCTATCTTGCAATTTTACTAATACGGGGATTTTTCTAGTAACACTTCCTATACCCTTCCATTCGCGCACCGCAAAAATATCCATCGACTGGATCTCACTCCTCGTGGTAATCTCCTCTTGACCGTGGACGAAGATGGCAAGGCCATATTGACCAATTTCCATCGCCGGGTCGTGATCCACCACTTCTCTTTCAAAGATCGCATTTCTGTCCTCAAGTTTTCTCCGACTGGTCGACACTTTGCTGTTGGAGTTGGACGTCGACTGCAGATTTGGCACACTCCGGACACCCCCGGGACAGATGCTCAAGGAGAGCTCGAATTCGCTCCGTTCGCTTTGCATCGTGACCTTGCTGGCCATTTCGACGAGATCCAGAGTATTGAATGGTCCAGCGATTCGCGGTTCCTGCTTACATCCTCGAAAGATTTGACAGCCAAGGTTTGGAGCTTAAACCCCGAGGATGGATTTGAACCTACGACTCTGTCTGGACACCGACAGGCTGTAAGAGCGGCATTTTTCTCAGCCGACCAGGAATCCGTACGTTGATCTCTGCTCATAAATACAACCCCATAGTCTAACCCGAAAGCTAGATCTATACTGTGAGCCGAGACTGTGCTCTTTACAGGTGGGAGTATGTCTCTAAAAAAGACCCGGACACAGAAGAGGATATTGCCGAACCCCGCTGGAGAGTCGTCAAGAAGGACTTTTTCCAGCAGCCCCATGCGACAGTCAAGTGCGCCGCCTTCCACGCTTCCACAAGACTGCTAGTTGTCGGTTTCTCCACGGGGCTTTTCGGTCTTTACGAACTGCCAGAATTCAATACTATCCATATCCTGAGGTACACTTTTTTATGATTATTGTGCGTTTCGCCGCTAATAAGCTTTTAGTGTCTCCCAGAGTAATATCGACTGCGTTACCGTAAACAAAACGGGCGAATGGTTAGCGTTTGGGTCTTCAAAATACGGGCAGCTGCTAGTCTGGGAATGGCAATCGGAGTCGTACATTTTGAAACAACAAGGCCACCTGGACTCCATGAATGCCCTGGTGTACTCTCCCGACGGACAGAGGATTGTGACTGCCGCCGATGATGGGAAGGTCAAGGTTTGGGATATCAAGTCCGGGTTTTGTCTCGTGACATTTACGGAGCATACAAGTGGAGTTACCGCCTGTGAGTTCTCCAAGAAGGGGAATGTCCTATTTACAGCGTCTTTGGATGGCTCCGTCAGGGCGTGGGATCTTGTCCGCTATCGAAACTTCCGAACATTCACCGCTCCCTCCCGGTTGTCCTTCTCCTCTCTCGCGGTTGACCCCAGTGGTGAGGTGATTTGTGCGGGATCTCCAGATTCCTTTGATATCCACATTTGGTCGGTACAAACCGGGCAACTGCTCGATCAACTTTCTGGTCACGAGGGTCCGGTTACGGCTTTGGCGTTCGCTGCGGATGGTAACCACCTGGTTAGTGGCAGCTGGGACCGCACAGTTCGCGTATGGAGCATTTTTGGAAGGACACAAACCAGCGAGCCCCTCCAGCTTGCCTCTGATGTTCTGAGTGTGGCCTTCCGGCCTGACGGAAAGCAAGTTGCAGCCTCCACATTAGATGGACAGCTTAGCTTCTGGTCAGTGGCGGATGCTGTACAAGAAAATGGAATTGATGGTCGCCGGGATATCTCTGGAGGACGCAAGATCACCGATCGCCAGACTGCGGCTAATGCTGCAGGAACCAAATCGTTCAACTGTATTTCCTACAGTGCCGACGGAAGCTGTATTCTCGCTGCCGGAAACAGCAAGTATATCTGTTTGTATGATGTGAGATCGGGATCCTTGGTGAAGAAGTACACCGTATCGGTGAATACTTCCCTCGACGGCACCCAGGAGTTCTTGAACAGTCGCAATATGACGGAAGCTGGCGCCCGGGATCTCCTTGATGAAACCGGCGAAGCATCTGACCGGGAGGAGCGTAGGGACCGTACCCTTCCCGGCGCAAAGCGTGGCGATGCTGGGGCGCGGACTACCCGTCCTGAAATCCGTGTCAGCTCTCTCGACTTTTCTTCCACGGGGCGCTCGTTCTGCGCGGCATCCACTGAAGGATTGCTTATCTACAGTCTGGATACCGAGTTTGTGTTCGATCCATTTGATCTTGACATTTCGATTACCCCAGATACCATTCTTGAAACTCTCCAAGCCGCCAAGGAGGCTGCTGCTACCGGCCAAGTGGACGACGACAACACCTTTTTGAAGGCATTGATCATGGCCTTTCGTCTCAACGAGGCCAAGCTTCTCCGTGTGGTTTACGAAGCTATTCCTCACTCTGATATCCCTCATCTTGTTCGCTCCGTCCCAACAGTGTACCTTCCCCGTCTCCTTCGATTTGTGGCGAATGCGTCGGAGGAGACTCCACATCTCGAGTTTAATCTGCGGTGGATCGAGGCTTTACTGAGCAGCCATGGTAGATATTTCAAGGATAATGCCGGCACACTGGCCCCGGAACTTCGTGTCGTCCAGCGCGCCCTGGACGATATTCGGGAGAACTTCAAACGGCTTTCGGAGAAGAACGTGTACGATCTCAATTACCTCCTCTCCAAGCCTGTTGTTGCTGCAAAAAAGACGAACCCAGCTCTGCCTGCCCTTGAGAGTGCTGATGTCGCGGCTTCTAATGGCGACGAGAACATGTCCGATGCTGCAGCTGATGGGGATGGGGAGTGGATGGGCCTTGAATGATTTGGGTATGGATGACTTTTTCCCTTTCTGTTTTTTAATACTTATCCTAGCCTTATTCTTCACTTCGCATTTGCGGCTGGCGTTTGACTTGATGATATACCTGGAACATATAAACGGGGACAACAAAAGTTCGTGTCCTTTTCTATGTATATAGACTATAATCCCCCAATTGAGTCTATCTCGAAGCTTCTCTTTTTTTCTTGCACAATACCTTTCTTTCAATGCTTGTCGCTATCCCGCATCCAACGTGCTTTTGCAGCCTGTTCCAGAATGTGAGGTTCAAAGACAACAACTGATATCTCCGTTAACTCCCGCGGGGGGGGGGGGGGGGGGGGGGGGGGGGGGGGGGGGGGGGGGGGGGGGGGGGGGGGGGGGGGGGGGGGGGGGGGGGGGGGGGGGGGGGGGGGGGGGGGGGGGGGGGGGGGGGGGGGGGGGGG